>OX411310.1:134495427-135695427 GCA_948150685.1 Rhaphigaster nebulosa | reverse complement strand
CAATGGAGATTTCAATCATAACATAAATTATCATACCAGGCGTATTCTTAACAGAACCTGTTGAGTTTATTAGAAATATGTCTTTTCATAATAATCTTTTTTTTTATTAACATTTTTTTTCCTGAATAAGTTAAGAAGGACATTGAAAACACTCGTGCCAGAGATATCTGAATTAGCTGGACAATGGAAGTAGGGAAAGTGAATTTCTTCTGAGACAAAAGAAAACTGTGAATGAAAAAAGAACGGGTTGCATCAGATAAAGGAATAAAATCGATTTCACCATTTGCATCGATTCACGGGTTGCATCAGATAAAGGAATAAAATCAATTTCACCATTTTAATCTGATGGTGAATATATTCCATTTGAATCTGGCTATATGGCAGCCATTGAACTTGTTTTATAAGTCTGTGTGAATGGTCTAAGATGTTGCATGAGTTGGAGTTGGTTTTGAGGTCTATGTCAAGGTGAACGGAACCGTAACATTGAACTCGTAACACCAAAGCCAATCCACTTATTATTTTTTGTTATACTTACGCAAACACACACACACACACACACACATATATATATATATATATATATATATATATATATATATATATATATATATACACACACACAGTCGATCTTCTGTATATCGCACTTCCAAATATCGAAAATCTCTATATATATCGAACTTTTTTTATGAACCTTGAATTTCAAACAAAATATTCCAATTTAAAAAAATATAAAATGTAATTTATAAAAAAGTCCCACTGCTTTCCAAAGCAATGAATATATTCAGAGATTTTTTTTAATATCGCACCTCTATATATCCATCTTCCATATATTGAAAATCATTATATATCGAACTTCCATGTATCGAAAATCTTTCTATATATCGAACTTTCTTTAGGAACCTTGAATTTTTATTAGAAAAAATGTTCTGTATATCGAATAAAATTTCTATGTACAGTAGAGCGTCGATTATCCGAGCGTCGATTATATATATATATATATATATATATATATATATATATATATATATATATATATATATATGAATTAATTTATTTTTTTATATATAATAAGGAACAGGAAGATCTAAAACAACAACTTTGTAAAAAAAAACATGTTTGTTTATTTATATAAATACAGTATGTATGTGCATAGTGAAAAAACCAGTGTCATAAAGTACATATAAATTGTTTAACTTAGTCACATGTACATAATGAAATGAACAAAAATATGTATTTACGTGTATGCAAAAAAATAATCAAAGTCTATCTAATCAAAGCTTTATCAAAATTAATGCTGTGGCATATAAAATGTCATGATCAAATTAATTAAAATTACAAAAAAAAAAAAAAAAAAACCGTTCCGATAATCGAACGTTCGGATAATCGACGCTCCACTATACTTGCTTTAGTGCATATCAATAAAATTTATTTTACTGTATTATGTACTATGTATTATGTATCTTAAAATATGTCCAGGATAGAAGATAAGGCATCACTACTATATATTATTACGGTAGTATAGATCCCTTTTCCGGCTCTCAGGAGCGATGGATTTTGATGAATGAGGTATCAAAAGAAAGGGAATTTCACGGAGAAGTGACGAATCCTGATTTTGTTTCTTAAATTCATACTAGGGCTTAAATAAAAGTGATGAAAAAACAGGGAGGTTTCAAAGATTGTACGACTAAGAGTCGACGGATCGAGACGGGACAAATTGGGTTTTAAAGATTTTGATGCGGGCTTCAAGATCATATACGCTTCTATGGAGCGTATTGGTCCAACCTTTTAAAGCCTTAAAACCTACCGTTTTCGAGATAATGCACGATATAGATCCGCACGGGCCCTATGCCATCTTGCGTACATGTTGTTGCCATGGGAACTTTATATCAATTTGAGTTTGTTTACAATAACTTTTAATGAGTGGGAAATTATATTTTGTTTCCATGTCCAATCCTAAAGGTAACTTAAGTATGAATATTACATATAGAAAACGTTATAGCTGAATCTAATTGCCTAACTGCTAAATTGAAAAGATGCTTTCCAGTGGGGTAAGCTAATTACTTATTAAGTATGAACTGTAACTGCAACATCATTCATTAACAACTACATATGTAGCTTCACCAAATATGCGTGTTAAATAAACTTTTTTGGTAAGATTGTATTGTTTACACGAATAAATATGTTTCCCTAATATCGCTTATACTTGGAATTAGGAATTAAGAAGATATCTAATGCGAGAGTTCTCGCTCGGGTATACTAGTATTTAATAATTTAAGAAATAAGAAAAAAATTCAATCAACAAGGAAACCGTATAGGGATTGGGGAGAGAGGGAGGGGATAGTTATTTTATTTAGTAAATTATGTTAGGTTGAATCCAACGGCTGCTAAATTACTCAAAAATTTATAATATTAGAGAAATGTACTTAGGAATATCAACATGCGCGTTATAATATTAATATCTTCAAAGATTTCGTTATCTACCTTGAATTACTTTCTTCTACTTTCTTGCATCTGACGAAGGGTAGCCTTGTCTGCATAAAACGCAATGACAAGCACTTTCTTTGTTTTCTAAAAATGAAATATTTATCATAGAGAGAGCTGAGGTTCGTGCCCGCGACCTCCATTTCACTTGTGTGTTTTAAAGAAAAAAATTAGAAAAATCGTGTCGGAAGTGCGTGCCTTACTTTTGTAAGTGTGGCATACCCCACTCGACTTCCTTGTAAGGATACGTTTGTT
The DNA here is from genome assembly GCA_948150685.1 of Rhaphigaster nebulosa. Classification (NCBI taxonomy): domain Eukaryota; kingdom Metazoa; phylum Arthropoda; class Insecta; order Hemiptera; family Pentatomidae; genus Rhaphigaster; species Rhaphigaster nebulosa. Next base: position 135,692,691 of record OX411310.1, on the reverse strand, counting down.
AATTCTTTGGGAAATTATTTATTAGTACGTGATATATTACAGAAACGTGCTACGTGGTTTTTTATTTATCTACATAAGAGTTCACGGCTTTTACTTTCTCGAATACCATGCATGCACATAGTGAAAGCGATTTCGTAGAAAAAAAAATTTAAAAAAATCGTATATTAAAATTCTTGAGATATAAAAAGGTGGAGCATGTCCGGTAAGGTGACCAAAGAACTACAAATGTACAAATCAAACATAGAACTATTCATCAACTCAAAAAAAGTCTTTTAAGTTTCTCAAACAGCAGTAAATAAGTAACTAGACAACGTTTCGTTAATTCGAAAATCATTACATCGCATAGAGATGTTGGCACGAGATAATCTGGTATCAACATTAAAAAAAATATCTGATGTGGACAACACATGACTTCCTTATACGCCTATTAAACTATAAATCGGTGGCTCAAAAAGTGATCCTGAATTTGGTTACTAGTTTTCGAAGATAGCAGTATCTCAAAAACGACACTCGGCTTCGCGACATCCATCTATTGACACACACCCACACATACATACTCTTGTTTCTGGAGGTCTCATTCTGTTATCATATGTCGTTTTTTTTTCAGTAGGTAACAAGTTCCCAAGAGATTTATTCGTGTTCCGTGACAACATTAGAACTGTAACACTGTATAAAGCATTGGAAATTGACGGTTTCGACATTTTAAGCGGAAGAACCCGCTTAATTTATATCTTATTCTCCTGCTGTAAACTTGTTCACCACACAAATAGGGAGGAAAACAATTATTTTACACTCAATTTGAACACTTGTAACAAGTAATAAAATTGTTTAATTAGAGTGGAAAGTTTCGCGTCTATAATCTTTATCACCGAACCATATGATCTCTGTATTAAATAACAATATAACTTTTGATTTGAGTTTATTATGACCTTCAAGAAAAGTAGTTCATCTGGCTTACCAGTTCCAAGCAAAATCTATTGTGTTATTTATATTGACATAAAAGTCATATTTACCAAATTTGAGATGTTTTACATTACGTTTTAATACAGTTTTTGATAAAAGTTTATTATGGACCTTCATGTAAAATACCACTTCCTGCTTGCCAATTTTAACGAAAATTTATTATGTTATTGTACACTTAATTTTAACACGTAAAAAAAATAATAGCGTAGAAAAGTGGGTTAGGTCTAGGATGCAATTATTTGGGTGAGAAATATAATTGCTTTAAAAGCATTTTCATCTACTTCAGCCTTAAGGTTTAAAATTATTTCGTGAGATATTTTTTATGTTGTTACTTAATTTCTTTTATGTTGTTGCTTATCATTTGATTTACTTCGTAAAAATTCATAATTTTGCTTATTCTTAACATTTATTTAAGAATAAACACATATCTAATATTTACTCCATTATGTATTTTATATTTCTGGATGTATGGTATGATATAATGTCTCTAGTTGATGTGGCTTTTTTTAGACTGCTGATGTGAGATGTTTTGCATTTTGTCTGCATATATGTGATCTTGGTTTTTCTGTTCTGAACTGGCAAAACGTTGACTGGTTAGTAATTAAAAACCATTATTATTTTTAAAAAAAAACATTATGGTGGGGACTAGATTTGACAAACAGCGCCTCCTTAACAGTAATCTCTCGTTATCACGAACTCCATTAACGCGAAACGTCGAATAATACGAACTAATTTCCTAATTCTGTCAAAATCAACGCATTTCCTGGCATCTTTTTGAAGAAATCCTAGGTTAATACGAATTATTCGGTTAAAAATAATCTCGAACAATATTAGGGAACGATGGAGTGAAATTTTCGGCAAACACAAAGTTATTCTAAGTGCGAACATTTAGTAAACTACTCCTGGCCCCTTCTTCCTCTGTTACATTCAGTTCCAACAGAAATATTTACAAGAAAAATCTGTTTTCGTAAACAAAATTGATAAGTTTTATTAAATTTATTTTAAAAATTTATAATAATATGTGGAAACTTAAAAATTTAAAAAGTATTATTGCGAGTTACACTCTAGAGTAATTATGGCTTTAAAAGGAAACCCTCAGATTAATTGATCTATGTAAGTGGCAAATAGAAATTTAAAAAGATGTTGATAGTGACATGATATCGAAAATAGTTGAGAAATATTCCAATATCAGCCTTAATTTGAAAACTGTGATTTATGCATTTGTGACGGGAGTGAGGTTATGGAAGGTTACCACAGCAAACAGGTTATGTTATTTTATTTCTCTTTTAAATTAATTTCATACGCACTTTTAGTTATTATTTATTTTATATATTATTATTTTACAGGCAGTTTTTCCACATCTTTCAGTGGCAAATCCATTAGACTCCTCTCGCCAGCTGTTGTGTTTTTGGTGTGTTGTAGCGTGGTTGGTTTGTGCTGTATATTAAATTAAGTTTCTGATTGTTTTACTGATTATACTCGACCTGAAACTGATTTTTGGCTTATACTTCTGCTTACGATTTGGTATTAAAGAATTGTGGAAGGAATAAGGTGTTCTGATTTATAATCACTCTAATAACGCAAAACATTAATTGAGAGATCAATTGTTTAAAAAATAATATCTGATGTGGACAACACATTACTTCCTCGTACAACTATTAAACTAAAAATCGATGGCTCAAAAAGTGATTCTGAATTTGGTTACTACTTTCCGAAGATTGCTAAGAGTTCACGGCTTTTACTTTCTCGAATACCATGCATGTACATAGAGAAAGCGATTTCGTAGAAAAAAAAATTAAAAAAAATCGTACATTAAAATTCTTGAGATATAAAAAGATGGAGCATGTCCGGTAAAGGTGACCAAAGAACTACAAATGTACAAATCCAGCATAGAACTATTCATTAACTCAAAAAAAGTCTTTTAAGTTTCTCAAACAGCAGTAAATAAGTAACTAGACGAAGTTTCGTTAGTTCTAAAATCATTACATCGCATAGAGATGTTGGCACGAGATAATCAGGTATCAACATTAAAAAAATTATCTGATGTGGACAACACATGACTTCCTTATACGCCTATTAAACTATAAATCGGTGGCTCAAAAAGTAATTCTCAATTTGGTTACTAGTTTCCGAAGATAGCAGTATCTCAAAAACGACACTCGGCGTCGCGACATCCATCTATTGACACACAAAAAAATGGGGAGGAATACAAGTATTTTACACTCAATTTTAACACTTAAAACAAGTAATGAAAATGTTTTAACCAAACCAAAGTAAATACATTCATATCTATATTAAAGTCCTATTTACCAAATTTGAGATGTTTTATATTATATTTTAATATAATTTTTGATGAAAGTCTAATATGACCTTCAAGTAAAGTACCGCTTCCGGTTTTCCAATTTAAACCAAAATCTAGTATGTTATTTAAATATATATATATATATATATATATATATATATATATATATATATATATATATATAAGTTATAAATACTAAATTTGAGAAGTTATGCATAGTATTTTAATATAAGTTTTTATGGAAATCAATTATGACCTTCAAGTAAAGCACCACTTCCGGTGATCAAACAGTGACGAAAAAGGAAGGTTCACAACTAGATTTTACAACAATCCTAAATACAAAATTTAAACTTTCTACGGCTAACCGTTTTTGAGTTATGCGAGATACGAACGTACGTACAGACGTATGAACATACGTACAGACGCCACGATGAAACTAGTCAAAATGGATTCAGGGATGGTCAAAATGGATATTTCCGTTGAAATCTGAAAACCGAAAATTTTCGCAATTACAATACTTCTTCACTTCGTACAAGGAAGTAAAAAGTGAAAACTTCTCATGTTTTCGTCTGTATAGAGCAACTTCTAGTCATTCAGATAAGAAGAACTTCTTCGGATAACAAAAAATTTCGTTAAACACTTAGTTTTTTAACACGAAGTAGAGAATTCAGATTTTCCAACCCACCAAATTCGTGTTAACAAGGCACTATTTAATTCTATATATAGTATGTTACAAAAACATCGGAATACAGCTATAACAGACGGGATTTCCCCTTCGTTAGTTTTAGTATGAAACTATGTTTTCCTGTGAAACTTGTTTACATTTAAGTACTTAATGTTATGCACGTACGTCGTATCCTCTATAACGGGCTAGATGCAGAGTCTCCTGGGAAAGGATGGGACTCCGTTGTGGCACTCTATTTCGCGGTATTAGTTCTGTACGTTTTCTAGGCTAGTCTTTTTGGTTTCGACACACATGTTCGCGGTCGAGGAAGGCCGGATGTGGGCCGTGGAAGGTCTAGGTCAGGTGAGACTGAACAAATCTCTGGAGGAACTCAGAGAACGAGACCTCACTCTGAAGCAGATCCGTCTTAAAGTAGGAATTCAGAAAACGGGTTTACTGTCGCGCTATTATGTTTGTCCTGATTGATCCTATACAACGTTGAGAAGTTATTAAACTCATTTAGGAGAAATAAAAACTATATAATTTAGTTGTTTAGCACTTATTATAAATTTATTTAATTTTGTGTTTAGATTTTTACTTCCTTGTACACAGTAAAGGATGTATTCTAATCGCGAAAAACTTCGGTTTTCAGATTTCAACGAAAATATCCATTCTGACTATCCTTGAACCCATTTTGACAAGTTTCGTACGAATCTCGCACACCTAATAAACGTAAGCCGTAGAAAGTTAAAATTTTAAAATTTTGTATTTGGGATTATTGTAAAATCTAGTTTTGAACCTCCCCTTTGGTCACTATATCATTTCCGGAAGTAGTACTTTACTTGTAGGTCATTATAGATTTTGATAAAAAATTAAATATTAAAATATAATGCAAAACTTTTCAAATTTAGTGAATAAGATCTGTATATTAATATAAATAACATGATAAATTTTGGTCTAAATTGGCAAACCGGAAGTGGTACTTTACTTGAAGGTCATAATCAACTTTCGTCAAAAACTTTATTAAAATATAATGTTAAACATCTCAAATTTAGTAAGTTAAACTTGTATATCAATATAAATAATATAATAGATTTTGGTTGAAATTGTAGAGCCGAAAGGTGTACTTTACTTGAAGGTAATAATAAATTTACATCAAAAGGTATATTGACATTTAATACAGAGATCATGTGGTTATAATGTTGATATAAAAATTATAAAAACGATTTTTTTCCACTCTAATTAATCATTTTTATTACTTATTTTAAGTGTTGAAATTGATTGTAAAATTCTTGTTTTCCTGCCCATTTGTAAGCTGAAAAAATCTGCAGCAGAAGAATAAAATTTAAGTTAAGCGGGTTCTTCCGCTAAAAATTTCGAAACCGTCGATAAGAAACGTGACAAAGACAGTTCTAATGTTGTCACGGAACACTAAGAAATCTCTTGGGAACTTGTTACCTACTGAAAGAAATCGACATTTAATAACGGAATGAGAGCTCCAGAAACAAGAGCTTATGTGTATGTATCAATGGATGAACGCCGCGACCCAGAGTGTCGTTTTTGAGATACTGATATCTTCGGCAACTAGTAACCAAATTCAGGATCACTTTTTGAGCCACCGATTTATAGTTTAATAGGCGTATAAGGAATTCATGCGGTGTCAACATCAAATATTTTTTGTTGTCCAAATTAGATATTTTTTTTATTAATTTAGTTTGCATGAAATTAGTTATTGAATGTTTCTAGATTCTTTATATATATATATATATATATATATATATATATATATATATATATATATATATATATATATATATATATATATATATGAGATACATTTATTAAAAAAATAATGATGACATCAGCTGTTTTTTTAGCGCAGTTTTAAGTCAGCTGTTCTGCATTCGCCATTTTTCCAACTGATTGTCACCAGGTTTACTGCCATCGTGTCAACAAAAACACTACCTCAGTGTCGTGACAATGCTGCCACGACAGATCATGGTCGTGACATCTGTAACGAGGCTTAAGAAGCAGTCCTATGAAGCCATAGCTTAACAGCCATATAATAAATAAAAGTAAATTCTTGAGTGGATACTCACTCAACAATTGGTAAATTAATTTATCGTAAATGGTATAATATCGATATAAATATCGATTCATTGAACTGATCATTCGATTATTTGAAAGTATAGCTTTTCAAGGAGATATCTTATCGATTGATCTTGGAAGAACTAGATCGACTAAATACACCTCGATGAATTGCTTTCGCCGATATCAAGTGATCCTTTATTATTAGAAAGTGGAATTTGTTTTATAGTTTTTAAAAGACCTTATACTTTTGTAGGAGAAAGTCGAGGTGAAATTATGCCTTTGTTCCTTTTTCTGCTTATTTAATCTCTATTAAAATTCTCTTGACAATGAGTAGAAATTCTATAGATAATTATAATATAGAAATTCATTTTATAGTCATGTCATTATATCTTTTAAAAGAGCATAAGGCCTTCAGAAAGAATATGAGAAAAAAATGTAATATGCTCTTTCAGGGTGGCCTGAGTTTTATGTTACATATCTCTTTCAAATATAAATCTAATAAATCAGAACCGATATTGAGGCCATTAAGAAGTACGTTTCTTTTGAAATATATAAAATAAATGAACATTTTTTTATTTTTTTATTCTTGCCGAAAAATAAATAGACCATTCTCAGAATAATGAGCTACATTCCATTCTCAAGCCGGCTCCACACTTGTGATTAAATGTTTGTAAAGTTAAAAAGGTGAAGCACAAATGAACAAAAGAGACATCCAAACACATGTTAAGGTGTTTGACAAAACTTGTTTGTGAAAATATGTGGTTTACATATGACGATTAAAGTTAGGCACTTCAACAATGGATTCCGATGACGAATGAGCTGTCGCTGCGTCCATATCGATGTACACCATAACTAGTGCCAAATGGAAAAAAAAGACTTTTTTATTGCTATAAATAGGAACGAATTACAGACCATTACTTAATCCAATTTACAAAAAAAAGGTATATATCAATAAATTTTATACGATTTCAATATCAATTTAAAGTAGCAATTTTAAAATTCATTATTTAGATAAAAATGCTGCAAATGATTACACAAAGGCTTATTATTTCCAAATTTGTTTATATTAACAAAAAAAATTATAAATTCATACGGATATTTTTTTAAAAAAAGGCTTTGCCATAATGATTCCAAAAACTTTATATTTTCCCACTATCTTAATAAATGACCGAGATATGGGCGTATGAAATCTTTAATCGGGCGCCATTTTGAAAAGAAATGGCGGATGGTAATTTCGAGTTTCGAGGATCATCCTGGAATTACGTGTGGCATTGGTGCCAAATCTAAAATAGTTTCGGAGAAAAGCCGCGGAGTGCGTTCGGCGCAAAGCGTCACAAAACTACGGTTTTCCGACAAAAACTCTGCAGATCGCTCAATTTCGCCTTAAAAATTTTAATAGAAATCGCACGTATACTTTGAAAGAAACTAAATTTCGGAGTAGTGTGGCAAGTTCATTGGTCCACACAAAAAGTGGGTCCAATTGGCTTATAAATATTTTCTGGGTTTTGCAATTATGAGATAGGATACTAAGGTAGGCACCAATCGATTCTACATCCAAAAATATATGGAAAATTACCCTACCCATGTCCTGGGTCAACCCACCTATTTTCGGGGTCTGACATAGATTTGACGCAAAAAGTCGAGTGGGGTATCGTAGAATGTGTATTTTGGGGTTCTGAGTAGATTTAGATTATTCCTTGTCCTGTAAACCCACAACAAGTGGTGAAGAAATGTTCAAGAACAGTAACCCTGATATTTTTCGAATATTCATTGCAAAAATATACACATAAATAAACAAAATTTCTTACATAAAATAAATTGTAAAATAAAAATCTATTGAATAAATTAATGCATATTAAAAATCTATACTTTTTCTTATAGTTTAAAACAGAAATATTCTTAAAACTAGATATTACATCGTATGAATTTATGATGATATTAATTTAAAAAATAAAATAAGAACTGTGTTCGTCTTATTATAGGAACAATTGTAATACATTTGAAATAGAAGCTGGGATTCGATGCTAGTAGGAAAGTTACATAGGAAGGATATTAGATTATGGTTCCATATTAGTGAAAAATTGATCAGAAGTTTGAAGAATTATCTAAAGTAAAGCTTGAGTTGAACAATGTTCGATTGACTACAATATGTAGATCATTTTCAGACCTTTCAGTAAGTTCCCAAACATATCTTTTCGGAAAAATTATAGCAATAATCTATTCTTCAACTATTCAAGGACCGGAAACCACTGAAAAAGGTTCGAAAAACACATTTTCTCTTTGGGTATTTTTTCCGTTTCCGCCCACTCTGCAGTACGATACAATTTCACACATTATCTATAATCAATGATGGAAGGAAACGTAAAGGGTAAACAGATACGGATTAAAAATAACCTTGTAAAAAAAATACAACATGATTGGACAAGATTTGAATAAGTATGATTCGTTACTCATCCTATATTTTCCCGACTCTTGGACAACTTTATATCATTAAAAATTCAGCTAAGATCAAAGTGATCGGAAGGCTCTTATGATACTTATGTAGGAAACACATAGAAAAAGCAAAACACATAGCCGTCGAAAAAATGTAATACCAGACCGGAACATGTTTTTAAACATTATCGTAATTTTTATTTTCATATTTTTCTGGATATCTTCCCTTGCAATATCATTTCAGCAAATACCAAAAACTAGAACTATATAAACTGTTTCATAAAAATTGCGTCAATAGCCTATATTGCAATATTAATCAATAATTGAACCCCACAAAATTATTAAGAACTTATGAACAACATTGAAAACATTTATTTTCTCCAATATTCCTCAGTTTCGTGGATTTTTAGCCAAAAAAAGCAAACTTAATTGATGTCAACCACTCTCTCCAGCATTCTGCAACCTGTTGGTTCCAAGAATCTTTAATTTGGTTGGTAAAAATAGCACTTATATTATTAGAGTTTTTATCGTCTTTGACCCACTGTGCGGCGGACGGACGGATTTTTTTATTTTATTCGATTTTGGATTCTACGTATTTTGAAAGGTAAAATCTCAAATTTTGAACTGTGGAAGGAGTTAGAAAAAAAAGTATTTTGTAGATCGATTACAAAGTTTCATTATTGAAAATAATTAACCAAAAAGAAACCGAGGAACGTCCCACTATATCGTATCGTACAGCGCCTCACAAAGTCTACATCCGCTACTACTTGCAAATACTCCGAATACAACCCCCGCGAATACTCCCGCACTGTTTAGATTTAACACGGAAAAAAATAAAGATGGTGCCATTTACATTTTTGACAATTTTATTAATAAAATTACAAAAAGATATATTTTTTTCAACAATTTGTTCTGTTTTAATTATTCCAATTATTTAGAAATTTTAAATTTTCTAAAAAAAATATTAGAGTGATATTTTTGAGCAGGATTTTATTGGACTTTTTAAACATTTAAAAACATCGGTATAAAATAATAAAAGGAATTATTATTGTAGTTAAGATCTGAAGAAACACTCTTTTAAAGTTTGTTAGACTTTCAGATATTGAACTCAACTTACCCGGAGCAGAAGAATGGCAAATGCTTCCCATGCAAATGAGTTGCTCAAGACACACTAAGAAGGCAGGTTGAGGTTAAAGTTCATCCTATACCGTTACACCTTGCAGTAGATCAAGTGAAAGCAGCCAAGTACATGGGAACATAACATCAACATGGCGGAACCCACATTTGAATTAAACATTTATTAAAGAGGCCGCTGTTTATCTGTTTTGTTTTTTTAAGTTATACTCCATACGGGTATACGAGAATTCCTTTATAGATGAAACAATTACTAAATTAAAAACCCGTTGGGAAATTTAAAACGAATTGGAGTCAGGTATTACAGAGTCGATATGAATAAAAAATACCTCACAATATTCATTACGGTTTTTCAGAACTTATCGTTCCTGAATGAATATTAGTACTTATTCATTCAGGAAATTATTCATTCACGGCAGTGTGACAGTGCGGCAGTGTCCTTGTATGCACGCTGACAGTAAATCTGGTGACAGACAGTTGGATATAGAACAGCTGATTGAACAAAGCACTAATTGAACAGCTGATGTCATGATTATTTTTACAAAAAAATTCTTTTTAAAAAAACTGGAAAAACAATTTCAATAATTAAATCAGTAAATCAAGCAAAAAGGCCATTCGGTCACCAAGTATTTTATTTCGACGTTTCGGCCAACATGGGCCATTCTCAATTAATGCAAAACGTACTTCATTTAATAGTTATACGAAAACCAAAGTCAACATTTTATCAATTTCTTCATTTTTGTTTTATTTTTCCCTTATGGAGTCATTGCATCCGTCTGGTTTGGTTATTGAAGTACGGCTTGTTTTTCATATAACAATTAAATGAAGTACGTTTTACATGACTTAAGAATGGCACAAGATGGCCGAAACGTCGAAATAAAATACTTGGTGACCGAATGACCTTTTTGCTTTATTTACTGATCTAATAACACGGCACCAAAAATTAACAAAACAACTAGAAGTTTAATAATTAATATAATGTAACCTAAATTAATAAAAATCTGGTGCGATGCGCGCACATCACACAACTTTCACTTACCAACTTAATTGAAATAAATTTTAAAAGTTTCCGTTTAGTTTACATTAAATAATATAATAGTATAAATTATTAACTACAACAATCATTCAATTTTGTGTTCGTCTCTCTCCATCACACATCTATCATCGATATTAATTATCCTAAAATATTTAACTTTCCAACGCTATATTATATATTACGTCTATATTGATACTCTTATTTCCGCAAATTTATTATAAATCTGGTAAAATATTTCTCCTTTTTACCCCTTTAGTTAATTATCAAATTAGGATAAGGCTTAGATATTTGGACTCAGGGGGTCTTAAAATGTGTATTTCCGATGAAAAATAGGATTCGAAATTTTTCACCATCGCAATACAGTAAAAAAAAAAAAAAAAAATTAAATTACATAGTTTTTATTCCATCTCCAAGAAATTAATAACGTCAAAACGTTGGATAGAATCAATTTCAAATTTAGAAATAATCGAAAATAATAATCGTCTGTCAGATAATCTACTGTTTCTATTGGTTTGAGTAGTGCCTCTTCCGAACTGAGTATGAAATATAAAATATCTTCTAAAGCGGATATACCATCTTCTCAACCTATATACCATCTCCTCTACCTGGTATACCATATTTTCCCTTTGCGCATTCCTATGGAACTAAAAATAGCCAACCACAGATTAGACATTTAAAATGACAGAGATTACCCAGACGACTCAGAGACCAGAGACAGCCGTAGATCCCGCAAAGAGATACAAATGTTTCAATTACCCAGGATCACGACATAGCTTTCCAAAGCGGACGTAGCGAAGCGACAAAACGCCCCCTTATCTTTCGGCCATCTTCAATTTAGTCAAATTTAGCGGTCTCTCGCAGGTTCGGGGAATGAGGTCAGAAAGAGAAATCCCAGAATGCCACGGATTGTTTTGACCAGTTTCGGTCAGCGCCATTATCGCGGAATGTGATGAATGTTGTTATATACCAGGAGCAGGATCTTATTATAATGAAAGAAACGAAAAATATGTTTTATATGCAGTATGTATGCAGAAATATGTTTTTATGTTTTCATTCATTAACTAATACTATGTTATCTATTAATGAAAACAAAAGTTTATTTTACCTACATAATTAAATTTTACAAAATATTTTGTTTTTTAAGGAACAACATTAAGTTTATACAATTTAGGTATTTTTGAAGCGACTCTTCGAAACTCTTTATCAAGAGTTGCATAACATTCGGACAAGATATAAAACATCGTTGGTGGTACCCACAGGTGGCGCAATTAGGCCGAAATCCTTTCTTCATCAAGTACTTCTTGGTAAGCTGAGGATCTCCCATCGTCAGCCGACTCAACCCCACTTCTCTTCTGAACAACAGGATATCTGGGCATTCTCGCTGAACGGATGGTTCCTCGACCCTTAACTTACTGCCTCCTGTGACAGTCCAAGTCTTTTGCCATGACTCTTCTTTGGTTGGAGAGATAACTTCCTGAGGATTTGCAGTGATGATGGGTTGATCCTCTTAGCTATACGATCTGGCATCTCGGTGCGTCTGATATGGCCATGGTTTGATAACCAGAAAATATCTGATGTGGACAACACATGACTTCCTTGTACGCCTATTAAATTATAAATCGGTGGCTCAAAAAGTGATGTTGAATTTGGTTACTAATTTCCGAAGATTTCAGTATCTCAAAAACGACATTCGGCGTCGCGACATCCATCTATTGACACATACACACACACAGACATACTCTTTTTTCTGGAGGTCTCATTCCTATATTAAATGTATATACTCAGTAGGTAACTAGTTTCCAAGAGATTTCTTCGTGTTCCGTGACAACATTAAAACTGTCAATATCACTAGATAAAGTATTGGAAATCGACAGTTTCGACATTTTAAGCTGAAAAACCCACTTAACTTATATATAACACTCAATTTTAACACTTAAAACAAGTAATAAAAATGTTTAATGGGATTGGGAACCAAATTGCGTTTGTAACCTTTATTAACGAAACATATGATTTCTGTATTTCATTTTATTATAATGTTTGATGTAAGTTTATCATGACCTTCAAGTAATGTACCCTTTTCGGCTCACCAATTTTAACCAAAATCTACTAAATACATTCCTATCGAAATAAAAGCCCTATTTACCAAATTTGAGATGTTTTACATTATATTTTAATATAATTTTTTATGAAAGTCTAGTAAAGTAAAGTAATACTTCCGGTCTGCCAGTGTTAACCAAAATTTATTATATTATTTATATTAATATGAAAGTCTATTGAATAATATACCTAATTTGAGAGGTTTTGCATCATATTTTAATATATTATTTGATGAAAATCAATGACATTCATGTAAAGTACCTCTTCCGGTAATCATGTAGTGACCAAAAAAGGAGGTTCACAACTAGATTTTTCAAGAATCGTAAATACAAAATTTTAACTTTCTACGGCTATCCGTTTTTGAGTTATGCGAGATACGAACATACGAACGTATGTACTGACGTCACGGCGAAACTAGTCAAAATGGGCCCAGGGATGGTCAAAATGGATATTTCCGTTGAAATAAAAAAACCGAAAATTTTTGCGATTACAATTCTTCCTTTATTTCGTACAAGGAAGTAAAAATGGACCATACAACAAGCCATCTCCAATGCTTTAAATTTAATCAAGGTCTTGAGTACCAACAAGTTCTGAGAAAAGGGATCTTGTACTGATATGAGGGCAGATTGAATAGACAAATTAAAATTATGTTATGGTCTGTGGATTGCACGGAAGCTACAAGTGAAGTGGTACTGCCTTTGAATTTAAGATGAAATACACTTTCGTTGTGCGACTCCACAAAATTAACGTTTTGCCCACAACGTCCTCTTAGGCGCACTTTTTTGTGAAAATATACATTTTCCTTCAAACAACAGAAAATATAGCCCATCGTTCGCAGAAAGATGTACATCGTACACTATTTCACTTATATAGATAGAAACATTAACTTCTAATACTTATTTCCCTTAAGGGTAGCAACTTTGATTAATTCTCAAAAAATATAGTTGAGATAAATCCTTTTTGAATATATTCCAATAATGCATAAGTATATTCACTTCATATTAGTGATATAAAATTCGATAGTACTATCGATAATGAAAAAAAAATGTGTTTTTTTAATTTCTTTTAACGGAAATAACATTCAAATCAATTAATTTCTATGTATATAAAATGTAATTATTTTAAGAAGAGGAAATAAAGGAATCCATAGTATATTTTTACTTAGATTTTTCACAAAAACTTTGCACGCAAATATAACATAATGGATAAAGCTCACCTAATGTAAACGAACTGATTCTTGAATAAAAAGTTTGAAAAAAGTCGATTGAAAAAAAAAGTCGATGTTTTTCTATGGATGTTTAATCCCTATACAATTCTTTTAAAATCAGTGTTGCCAGGTCCGTCATGTATATTCCCCCTAAAGTTATCTAAATTTACCCCTAAATCCACCAACTTAAATCCTAAGCATTTAATTTTTTTTTTCCATTAAGGTAACCAAAATAATTCCATAAGATGAGATAGAATACATATAGGTACATATTAAATTTATTAAATTTTTTTTGAACATTTTTATATTACTTCAATTCAATATATTTAATATTACTTAAATTAGTTATATCAGTTGAAAAATCAGGCCAAATTAATCATTACAAGCAAACTTAAAATATCACAAAACAAGATAAATCAAGAATGAGCATTTAATAAACAAAAGATTGATCCAAAATTATTAAGGATTGTAAAGTGACGTCACAATAAGGGATACTTTGCAATGGTAACATCTTTTTATTAGGTTATTACTCGGTTCATTTAGTAATTACGCGTAAAATGAATTAATAATAAAACTGAAGGTGTGTTTTCAAACTTTTTTTTTTCTTCTAATCATTCTAATTTTTAGTTTTTAATCAGATGAATAAATTTAGTGTGGATTAATCCCACAAGTCCATTAATCCCGAGAAAAACAAGAAAAAAACTTTCTCAACCAAAGAACCATAGAGGGTAAACAATCTAAATCTGGTGGGGGAAAACCAATCTGGCAAGCTTTTCACAATTTTTAAAACTATCGATAGTTTAGCTAAGATAGAATCGGGATTATCGATAGTATGGATAGTATAGATATCCGTTCTCGGTCTTCAGATATATATATAATGGCCCACCGATCTGCAGGTTTTGACAGATCTTTTCTTATCCGATCCTCATCTTTATAGAATTCCATTCCTTCTATCACCCGTTGCTCCAATAGTCTTCCCACCTTTAAATCCCGTCTATTCAGTCACTTAATGTCCGTGCAGTTCCAAAAGATTTGTAAATAGGTACTCATTTTAAACTAAATTTTGCACCCAATTATGTATTAATGCCTTATTTTTACTTTTATTATTAATATAAATTCATTCTCTTTCACTGTATTTTTTTTGCATTATTTTTTAATGTATTAATATTGCAATCATCATATTTGCAATTATCATTTTTTTTTCTTATTTGTTTATTTATGCTATTATTTCCTCAATATCATATTCTTTTTTGTTCTACTGTAAGGCTCTAAAGCTCTACTGATTTTACATGTAATATTATTCTAAAGGGATATGTCCCGGAAAAAATAAAGAATTTATTATTATTATTATAGATATGATATTATCGCAACTATCGATAGTACGGATAGTTTAGCTACGATAGTATCGGGACTATCGATAGTTTTACATCACTATCTAATGGGAACAGTTTCATTATAATCTTGCTGAACCATACACTTAATTAATTATCTTTATAGTATGAAATGCACCATACAAAATTTCATTTATTTTCCAATTAGAGATGAATCGAAATCTAGGCATTAAATCGATTTTAGACTAATTGATATTTAAATGCTGTTTGTCCCGACTTTCGTAGCTCCTGTAAACATTTCTCCCAACGTCACTTTAGAAAGCAACGTAAAATACTGCAATTCCATTGCACCTGGTAATATATGCAAATTAAAAACGCATCAAGTGGCAGCGATGTTAGAACTTGGACGCTTTGAGAATGAGTTCACTTTCGATCTAGGAGGCTGTGAAATTGCCGACACTTTCACTGGTGCCTTGATGAACTCAGATAAATCACTAGCTGCTTGTCATCTCCTGGTGCGATGCGCTCTGATCACCAGAGACATCTGTCGGTAGCGATGGTCAACAGTGATGGATGGATCCGACCCGTTGCTTCGTCACGTCTTGTCAACAGTCTTCCCGGGCTAATGATACCGATGGAACAGAAATAATTAATAATCTCTTCCTTTAGCAATTAATTTTAACTTGGTAATATTATTTTACGTTGTTGCTGCTAGAAAGGGCTGATAACAAAGAACCCAATCTTTTTTATTTTACCAGTATTAGAAATTTAAAAAAATGTATTGTCCCCTATGATTATTACTAGCTTTATATATATATATATATATATATATATATATATATATATATATATATATATATATATATATATAGGAAGATTCCAAAACACAAAGCCTCAAGTCTCTAAAATACCGGCAAACAAATAACCAGTCAACGTTTCGAAAATTCAGGCATGATCAGGACATACACCAAAAAATCACATCTATGAAGATCAAATAAAGCACATCTCACATTAGCTGAGAAGGTTATATTAAAACAGCTGATCAACGGAAAACAACAAATACACATCAGAAAACAACATGAATAGGCCTGAACAAAATACACAGCAGAAAACAACATGAATAGGCCTGAACAAAAATATATATACAAATAAATAATAAATATTAAAGACAAAGTAAAACTAGATGAAGAAGAAAAGAAAAAAAAAAAAAATATATATATATATATATATATATATATATATATATATATATATATATATATAATAAATCAAATAAATAAATAAAATAAAATGCATAGCAAGAAAGGTTATAATAAAAAAAAACAGCTGTTCAACAAACAAATAAATCATAAAAGGCAATCTAGTTGGATTTATTGGATTTTTCTAAAATGCTTAACGTTTCAAAGTAAAAAAAAAAAAAAATATATATATATATATATATATATATATATATATATATATATATATATATATATATATATATATATATACATAATTATATATAAAAACCCAGTGTTTCTTTGGTTTGTTTCTGTGAAGCAGTTTTTTATAAAAAAAAAAAAAAAAAAAAGTCATACGTAATGTTGTTGCAGAGAACAGCTTCATTTTGTGTTTCCCTCTTTTTCCGTTGGCCATCCTCTCTCCCTCCCACTAACCCGTTGCTGTGGGATATTTCCCATTCCATTATTGTATCTGTTTAATCTTGATTGAAACTGTTAATTGTTTTCGTTTGCTGAAATGAACTGTTTCGAATAAACAGATTAATTATTAAACACAGTGGTAGCACGTTCGATCACTCGGACGTTTCCAGTCGGCTCATCGCTTATTAACTTGCCCAGTGATACAACATGAAAAAATTAAAGGATAATTCAAGGATTTCAAGGATGTGAATTGTAAAATTCAAGGCACTTCTCGTCAATGTATTGGATTAAATTTAAAACAAAATAAAATGTTATGATAAAATGTACAATTCGAACTTGAATTAAATGATTATAATAATTATAATTATAAGAATGAATTCGAATGATTATAAACGTTGTATTTGATAATGAAAAATCGTTACCTAACTTCTTACATTGAGGGCTCAACGCATCGCCAAAAATAAAAACAACTATAAATTATGGTACAAAAACAATTTCAAGTGTAAATAAATAAAATTCACATATGTTAATTAATTTCACCACAATTTTATCTATAAACTTATTTTACATAACCAAAAAAAAAAAAATTAATCCTGGCAATCCCTTATTCTTATCATTCCACCCTTGTCCTCAAGCGTGAGAGACGAACCGGTGGCCTTATTATAAGAAGTCGATTGTAAATCGGTTGTAATTGAAACTCGGAGCTGTTTGGAGCTAATACATTATTTTACCGTACCATGACATCCCTAATTCACTTGGGGACAGTTAGAGCGAATCGGTGAGGTGAGCACAATATAGAATGAGTACGTGTTTGTGAGGGAGGGACTTATGAACAAAATTATAGAAAGAAGACTTATTCTAGCTTTCATAGAAGTATAAATGGTTAGGGAAACAACTACATCAACCTTCTTCTCAATATTTTATGCGCTTGTTGCTTAGTACAGAGGGAAAAAAGGAATTATTAGACTAAAAACTAAAACTCCCCGATGACTGGCTTTTTTCCCGACGCCAAAAATTGAAGCAGAATTCACGATCTTCTTGGATTTCAAGGCTACTGGATCTCCGGTTTGGAAATTCGTTCATTCGTACACAGCCTAACAGCATTATTATATTAACAAGATGCAGGCTCCACAATTTCGCGTTGTGTACTCTCCTCAATTCTTCAGTGGACTCATCCTTTCTCTTACTAATAGTTTACTCCTGAAGACCTTTGTTCTTTCTTCAAAGCAAGAGGTCACGTCTCACATTCGCAAGAACAGTAGGAAGGATTATAGCTTTGTAAATTCTAACTTTTAAGTTTTGAAGGCAGAAGTTGCGAGCTAAGTAATTTTGTAACTGAAAAATAATAAGTAATTTCTACCTTTAATTACTCTTATTTCGTTTTTTTTTTAGTTATTTTATACTCCCTAATACTTAATTCTGTCTATGTACTCTAACTTATTCCGTCTTATATATATATATATATATATATATATATATATATATATATATATATATATCCACTAAATTTTCGTCGCTTCTAACCATATCGTACATAAAAATTGAAAGAGGCACAACTCGAAATTTCTAACATAAGAAATTTTAATAGTTAGACCCCCTATCTTCCTATAGAGCAGCTATCCCTCAAATATTAGGCCGAGCCAATAGACAAAATTGGTGATTCACCAACAACATATGTTAGAGGAAACACCCGGAGGGCTACTATGTAGAACTTATTCTGTATCTAATGTTCTTTCTAAAAAAAACAAACAAATTTTTTCAGTTGTATCCCTTTCTATCTGGATTTGAGATAAATTTTATCTTTTTTGTTTATATTTTTTAAGATCTCTTCTTTTTCCGACGATCATTAACTTCATCTCCAGCTAGCATTACAAAATCATTAGCATTCCCAAGTACAGATATTTTACCAACCAGAGCTAGACATTCTTTGCTACGCATCACCTTTCTAATGGCGTGTTATAGTGTTAACTTAAATAGGACGTGGGAAAGATAATCACCTCCTTTTAAACCTGAACAAACTTCAAACGTCTCTGTAGTTCGGAATAATAGTTACCGATTCGAACTTAATTAAATGTTTCAAATACTAACTAAATTTATTAATTTCTTTGGTATTCCCCTCCCCCCCCCCTCTCAATCATAATATCATACAGCTTTAGGCCGTAAATAGAATCACATCATATTTTAATTACTTTGTAAAATTTGATTACATCCATTCATGTTTTAATAGCGCTCTCTCGACAATGGATATTTCATGGGATATAACATTCTTTTGATATTATCCTAAAAGATAAGAAGAAGTTGAAGAGGTGTTGTTATTATAATAATGTAGGGAAAGAGGCAAGGAGACGAGGAGGGGACTGACTAAGCCACCCGTTAGCTCACCTCCTTATCGAGGCTAGCCTAACGGAGAGCCGTCTTGTAATTAATCTTATATTAAAAAACGTCGCCTCTTTGTTCTTTGGATGTCGTATCGAGATAGATCGATCTTTTGAAGTGCTTGACTGAACGACGATTGTTTACAGGCAGCTGTTTGGACGATAGAGAAGTAAAGAGATACGTTTGATTTTCCTCAGCATGATATGAATAATATAAACATTTTTGATTTTAAACAAACTCTCATTTTTATTTTAGGACAACATTAATTATTTTAATATGAAACTAGGTTACCCGTTCTTCGTATAGGATTGATTGATAAAAATTATCACAGATGATAGTGTTGCCCGAGAAACGCCAGTTGGGCCATTATCATCTATTGGACCGTTCTTTTTAATAGACAAAAAAAAAATTAACCACACCTCGAAATTTGAGATTTTATGTATCAAGATACGTAGAATCCAAAAATCTAACAACAAAAATCCGTCCGTCCGCCGTTCGCGGCTTTTCTGCGAGCCTATCGGGAGATTTGGTACCTAAGTCACAGGTCATACAAGGAAGATACTCGGAATTTGATATTACCATCTGCTAATTATAAGTTTCTTACGACAATCTATGAACATGGAGGAAAAATATACAGTGTTTTGGAATTATTATTATTATACCAGATGCTATAAAAAAAATTATATTTGGCTTCAAGTTCACAAGGAAGCCCAGAATGATCATCGGAACTAGACATTATCATCCGCCATTTCCTTTCAAAATGGCATACGATTAAAGGTTTCTCACGTCCATATTTCGGTCATCTATTAAGATAAAGGAAAAATATAGTTTTTGAATCATTATACCTAATAAGTTTTAAAAAAGAAAAAAAACCAATTCCAAATAAATTGTTATTAATTGTTTTTTTAATATAACTATTTTGAGATTATAAACAATATTTCATTAGGGATTGATAAATTATTTGCCACTTCTATAAATTTGTTTTATTGAAAACTATTTTCGAATGTTATACATTCATCCTCAGTTCGAAGTTTGTACTTGTTTCTTCTCGCATTGAACTGCGAGAAGAAACCAGTATAAACTTTTCTGTTTGATATAATCCATTTAAACCTTGAATTGAGGATGAATGTATAACATTCGAAACTAGTTTTCAATAAAACAAATGTATAGAAGTGACAAATAATTTATCAATCCCTAATTAGATTTATCCTTCTATACCATCATGCGGATGTCAACTGAATATTTTATTAGTCGTATTATCTCCGTAAATGCACTGTAGCGAAGGTCTTCATAGGAGGATGTGGGTGCATTTTATATCCGTATCATACTCATTTTTATTTCTCCCATCCCCTCCATTTTGATATTTTCAATTTTACATTAAGTGAAAATGCTTTAGTAACGACGAAAAACTTTAGGGACGAAGCTCACGTTTTTTTAAAATTATTTTCAGTGTTTTTTAATTATTTTGTGTTTAGGAAAATATTGATTTTTTTATTTTAAGTTCTAATAAATAATTTATTGATTATTGGACAAATGCGTCATACTTTAAAAACTGTAAGCATAAGGTTATTAAGTGTGGTTTTACCAGAGAAGCACCAGATAACTCTTTATAGAATCCCGGTACATATCGACGTCATTTTTTGAAAAAGGCTTAAGCACCAAATATTCGAAATTTAGTTTTCAATTGATTTTGGGACGTATACACCACTTCTATCGATTCCCGCTCATGATAATCGAGAAAAAAAAATTGGGAATGGCCAAAAATCGAATATTGATGACGTAAGCATCAAATACTAACGTCTCTCAGTCGTCACTCTGGCCAGTGCTAAAAGCCTTTAATATATATTGTAATTATAAAGATTTCACCAGGCTAATAAATTTCTACTCTATACAATAAAGAATAAAATTTCAAAAAAATATATTGTTATTTTGGGAAATATCGTTTCATGTGTTTCCGGTAAAGTTTGCTAAATGGCTATTTCAATATGTTCCATCAGGGCCAAATACGTCAATTAGAATATTGCAAATAGTTTCATTTGGATTTCCTAGTAGGAAAAAAGGCTAGAAAAATACGTTGAGGACTCAACCACCACCGAAATAGCCGGTAGAGAAATATCCATACAACGTCTGGATTGTTCGCATTGTTGCTCTCATAAAATTAAAACTTATAAGTAACAAATAGTTTTAATTATTATAATATATTAAAAAAAACATTCAGAAATATTATTCTAAACCATTTTTTCTCATCAGATTTGTCTAAAGGATAATATTTTAAAATTATTGGGGAAATTGGCACCATTTGGTTAAAACTACTTGGGTGAATCTTGCTATTTTTTTATATTTCAGCGATTTTCTTTTTTATTGCAATTCCAAAGTACTCTAATGTAATTAATATTATTATTAATTAATATAAAATATAGATATATTTTACTTATAATTAAGTTCAAAACACTATTAGATTTATAAATAAATACATTTTTTAATAATTTGAAATTTTTTATTTATTTTCAAAAAAAAGAAATGAGGAATTTAAAACTCAACTATACAGTTGTAATACTCCAACTGTACCAGTGACCTCGTAAGATAACGCTTCTGCAAATGGGCATTGGTACATATCTTGTATCAGCCTATTATTACCTAGTAAATTTTTTTTTCGTAGGAAAAACCCAAGAACTAAATATTAGATACCTATAAGAATAAATATATTGGTAAACAAATATTTTTGCAATGCCAAATAGTTTTGTCCTATAAAGGGATAAACTACCGTTGGTTGTCCGTTCCAAGCTGGTCCCTCTGAATAGGCCCATGGTTTTTGTGTATTTATTCTGATCATTGGCTAGAAATATATTTAATTTTATTTATTTACCAATTACGCTATACAATTAAATTTTGTATATATTAATCTAAACTATATCGGTTAGTGCAAGTTGAGAACAATGGGTTGAAGAAGCCAGCTGATGACTTGGTCCTGTGTAAACAGACTCCAATAATATCTAACGGCTCGGTTATTGGCAATCTGTACAATGTAAATAGATGAGATATATCTCTCTCTATAGATGAGAGATCTCTCTCTATTCTCTATCCTTCAATATTAAAGTAAAAAATATCTCAAGTTCTTCTTTGTAGGCAACAGCTGTTTCTTGATGACTGCTGGGTCGCACAGCTGAGCATACTGTTGCGTTGGACATCGGGGAAACACAAATTATAGTTGAAGAAAGGAAAATAATATTTTTTTTTATTTAGAGTATTTTTTGACAAATATTTTTGCTTAAATTAGTACGTGCTGGGCGGAATAATGCACTCCTAGCGAATCCAAAGACAGCTGAAACATCGGTTTTTAAAAATATATAAAATTATTCCGACGCTATAAATAAATTTAAAGAGTTGATTCCATTATGCAAATCTCCGGAAAAATAACTTAATCTCTGTTGTTAATAAAGGTTTAAACTTCTATAAACAGTTTTCAGATCTTGCCCCAACCTGCCACCTCGCATGTAATTGATTTTTTTTCTTAGCGTATCCGGGTTTCCTTCAGCTCATTTAAAAAAAAAAGTAAAGCGTATAATTATCAAAACACGAGTTGCAAGAGTATAGTCTTATACAATCAACGAAAATATTTTTTGTAATTATATATTTATATGTAACTATAATGATAGGTCATTTTTAACTAGGTACGAAATAATGCAATTTTTAAACAATCCAATATTTACAATAATATATATAGTATGGTACGATATAATAGTATACAGTATATTAATATATATATATATAGTACAGTATAATATTACATTCGGGTATTATCAATATTTTGAAACACGCTAACAAGTTCTATTCTCAGATTGATATATTTCATACAAGAATTTGTATAAATAAAATATTTTCTTTTGTTAAAATGTCGCTAATTAAGCAATTTCTGTTTAAAAAATTATTTCATGTAAATTAAAGATCGCAAGAATATTAAGCGAAGTGAATAAAGTTCGAGTAGATGCTCAGAAAATGATGAGCATCTACTCCAACTCATAAGAAGTATAGGAATACCTAAATTCTCTGAATCTTTTTCCTAAGATAGAGTGAAATTTTGATTTTAAATTCAGTTTAACGTTGCCTTTCTTGTTGTGGAACATTGTTCCTAAGCATGACTTATGTGATGAATTATAAACAAATAGACATTAGAAGCTATTTTGCGCGAAAACAAAAATAAATTAATTTTTATGCATGTTTTCATATTTTTAATATATGCTCTTATTAAATTATAAATGTAAATTTTTAAAAAAACCTGCCATCGCAGATGCAATTTGTATATTTTTTTCAAATAAGTGCTATTGTTCGTACAGTTTTGTTAAAAAATTTTCTTTGTTACATCATTTACCCCAAAAAATTTCCTAAGATGCTTCTATAACCCTTAAGAATAGCTTTAATTGTATTTAGCTTGAAATGGGTGAAAAATTGCAATCTTTCTATATATCGATTTTTTTTTTGTCCAAGGATCGAGTCTGCCAGTGCGTTAGTGATGATGACACCCAAAATTCAACACTCGCCAGTAGCTAGCGATTATAAACCACTCACTTTTTTTAATACTTTTTTTTTTATACAAAAGCAATTATTATGACATACGGCTAGTTTATTAGATAAAAAAGCCCATACACCAGCGAATATAAATTAAAGTAGCCCGATTTTGAACTTTTCTCGCAGATTGTTTATAATCCGCTAGCTTGCTAGTGAACAGGATACACTGCGCGAATTTAGTATCATTTCGTGCATTCGCCGGCTACCAACTTGCAAAATAGCTCAATGTAATCCAGCCTTAATGCATCGGATCGGTTAAGATTTAACGAACAGCTGTGTTTTGTTTAGAAAGTACATTTAGCGTAGAATATATACATACATATATATATATATATATATATATATATATATATATATATATATATATAGAGAGAGAGAGAGAGAGAGAGAGAGAGAGAGAGACTCTTTAATAACGGCCTTTGCCTGAGACCTTGTTATAAAAACCGCACTATATATAAAGGGGACGTGGTTGGTCTAGATACTTCGCTCTGACTTGCACTAGAAGTCTTTTTTTCTGTTGTGATTTCACTTTCCAGTGAAACTTGGTTCGTACTTTCATCTAAGACATAATCGATTCTAGTTTATTAATAGCTTCGATTCCGATGTCGAGATGTCTTCAAAGCCGCTAAGGGAACTCTCTCTCTCGTATCTATCTCCCGACAATCGTAGTCCAGTAAGAAGAAATTACTTACCGATCGAAAGTTTAGATCGATAGATAGATCTGAGGGATTAGTCCTCACAAATCGAGAGTTTAATTATGAACAAATTAATGACTTAAATATCGTGCACAATTATCAAATTGTTATTTTTTTTCTACTCGAAAATATATCACTAACTAATATGAACTGTTCAAAAAAAAAAAAAAAATCAATATGATGAAAATTATATTCAGTTAACGGTTTTTGTCTCTCCTGAAAAGTTGGAATTAACCGTCCCCTAAAAGGTATATTTAGGGGAACATACAATATATATATATATATATATATATATATATATATATATATATATATATATATATATATATATCCTTTACTAAAATTTTCTAATTAAATTTGAATTGTATACGACCATCATTACTCATATTTTGGGCTAATGTTGTTTCTCCAAAGAATGTCATTTAAAAGCAAGAATCAAATTACCGAATATTTTTCAGTAACACCTGTTAACAAAGTTATTAATAATGTATTAGATGACGATAAATACAAAAATTTAAAATGTTAAACAAATATTCAATAATACACTCACATATACAAAAAATTGTAGGTACCTGTCTTAGAGTAAAAAAACAACTAAATATTCGAAATTGTTGGAAAATCATAATCGTAATCAAAAAGTTAATATTTTTTTTTAATTTATTTTTATTATTAATTTTTTTTTACATAATTATTATTTATATTTTACATTAAAGTATACTGAACATTCCTAATACCTATTCGTATGGTATGACGAATGTCAAGTGTTTTTTATAAAGAGGAATTAAAAAGTGCAAAAAAATAAATACATGTTGGTACTATATCACCAAGTTCATTTATTTAGATACAAATTTTTGGCCTTGAAGCCATCTCTGTAAAAGGCCCTTATTTAGTTTTGTTTACAACATAGCGAATTTTAAAATATATTTTAAATTTTTTTCTAATATATAACCATCTACATTCTTCAAAAAGTGTTAAAATACATAAAATACCATAATTAAGTCCAATCTGGTCCAATTATACAGAGTACCTAAGAAATAATAATTATAATTTTAGTGTATAATTGGACTTGGTCCAGATTGGACTTAATTATGACATTACATGCAATTTAAAACTTTTTGAAATATTTGTATGATTATATATTAGAAACAAAATTTAAATATATTTTACAATTTGCTGTTATAAATTACACTAAATCTTATACAGAGATGCCTGAGGATGGCTTACAGGCCGAAAATTTGCATCTAAAGAAATGTACTTTAAATAGTGAAATAGTACCAGTGCATTTGTTTTTATATATACTGCATTCACCTTAAATCAACAAACATATATAAATAAATAAAACTTTTTGATTATAAAATTATATAAAATTTTGAATTTTACTATTATTCTAAGACAGGTCCGAAATATAGAATTTGTTTGTACCTTGACTACAGCACAACCTACTGGATCCTAGTATAGCTATGAACTATAGTCTCAAATACAGTAATATATCGTGTGAATATGACATTAATCGGTTAAATCATTCAGGAGTTATACGATTACTAATAGACGCACCAAAGATTATATATACATACATATATATATATATATATATATATATATATATATATATATATATATATATATATATATAAAGATTTAAGATAAATTATAGTGAATAGAAGACTATGATATTAATTAACCTTGTAAAAGCATAGTGAAAGGAATGTCTTCTCAGTTTTAATATTCATTGACGATCATATTAATGAATAAACGACGTTTCGGCGTTCTTCCCTCTCATCAGGACCATCCTGCAATATAAATGTCATGGTCATTAACAAAACTAAATTTTAAATTATGTAACAACTTGTTACATTTTAACAAATGCATTCAATTAATGAATCTAAATTTACATTATATAAATATATGTATATATATATATATATATATATATATATATATATATATATATATATATATATATATATTCAGAGACACAAGTGGAACATACAAAAATAAAAGAAGAGAATGATATAAGAGAGATGTGACTCGTTATCGTCAGATGTTTGGGTCTACTGGTACACGTTATAAATGACTGTTTGGATTTATGGTTTTCAATTTATATAGCAGAGAATATACCTAACTGCCGTTTTTTAACAAATTTATAATAAAGGAACCACTGAGCAAGTAGATGAGAATTAATCTAGAACAAAAAAAAATAAATAAAACGCCCGCTATTAATTCTTCAATCGTTTATGTAAATTCACGCTAATCGAAACGCGTTATGGATCCGAGGTATGGATGTAGTAGGTACTGCTATTTGAAAGAATCGATGCTATGTTTGGGAATATTCCAAGGATACCAAATAAATAATAATATTCACCAAACACTAACAATCAATTTAAAATAGATAAATACTTTAAATTTTTTAATTAACTACTCTTTTTTATATTTTATACCTCTTCAGCCCGTTCAGAAATCGAGTCATCCTTCACTTAAAAATTTTCCCAACGGCGTTTAGTAAAAACAGTAAATATTAATACTAAATAGTATAAATTTCAAAATAAATACTCTATAGTTATTATAAAAACTGGTTGGAAGTGAAATTGGAAATTTTATTATATTGGGAGAGAAGTGAAAATATCTGATGTGGGCAACACATGACTTCCTTGTTCGCCTAATAAACTATAAATCCATGGCTCAAAAAGTGATCCTGAATTTGGTTACTATTTTCCGAAGATCGCAGTATCTCAAAAACGACACTCGGCGTCGCGACATCCATCTATTGACACACACACACAAATGGGGAGGAAAACCAGTATTTTACACTCAATTTTAACACTTAAAACAAATAATAAAAATGTTTAATTGGATTGGAAATCAAATTGCATTTGTAACCTTTATTACCGAAACATATGATTTATGTATTTAATTTAAATATAATTTTTGATGTAAGCTTATTATGACCTTCAAGTAAAGTACCCATTTCGGCTCACCAATTTTAACCAAATATAGTAAATACATTCATATCGATATAAAAGTCCTATTTACCAAATTTGAGATGTTTTATATTATATTTTAATATAATTTTTGATGAAAGTCTAATATGACCTTCAAATAAAGTACCGCTTCCCGTTTTCCAATTTAAACCAAAATCTAGTATGTTATTTAAATATATATATATATATATATATATATATATATATAAGTTATAAATACTAAATTTGAAAAGTTATGCATAGTATTTTAATATAATTTTTGATGGAAATCAATTATGACCTTCAAGTAAAGTACCACTTCCGGTGATCAAACAGTGACCAAAAAGGGAGGTTCACAATTAGATTTTACAACAATCCTAAATCCAAAATTTCAACTTTCTACGGCTAACAGTTTTTGAGTTATGCGAGATACGAACGTACGTACGTACGTACAGACGCCACGACGAAACTAGTCAAAATGGATTCAGGGATGGTCGAAATGGATATTTCCGTTGAAATCTGAAAACCGAATATTTTCGCGATTACAATACTTCCTAAAATAAGTAAAAGAGAGGGGGCGACTAAATATTATATCCTTAGAGCGATAGATACCGAAAATAAGGACCTGCCCAAGGATGTCAAAAATAATAAATAAATTCTATGCCTTCTCGTTAGTAAATTCTCACCTGTACAGTTCCTGCTATCACCTCACTTGGATTATGACAGACACTGACACACACCGACAGACAGATGTTCAAATAATAGCGTGAAAGTGCGACCTCACACTTCAATGATCGAAAACAATTTAATTGATCAGTTGCTGTGAACTTTCTCGAAGTGTTCATGCTTTACTGTTCTTCGTCATCGGTGCAAATGAATTCATACCCTATCTGGTATCACAGCTCCTCTGGTGGATTTCTTGTAGAGTTTCACCGTGTGTCGGCAAGTTAGCGTATATCTGGAAGCAGTCGTCCAGCGTGGAAAAACCTCGAAAATAAAATTTAAAAAAATAAATAAAAATAAGTAAAATAAAAAAAATAATTTTAAAAATACTAGCTGTTTATTGCAGATGATAAGCTGTTGAATAAAGGTACTATGTAAGTTATTTAGAAGGAAAATAATTCTTACGGAGCAATAAATATAAACAATTGGGTATTTTTCAAATGTCTCAATTCTCAAAATGACGTATTTAACGCTAACTTTTTTTCTTCTTTATTTTTGCAGATAAAATTCGAGAAATTGTAGGATTTACAGTTTATGAATACCTCAATCAGAACATGCCGTCAAAAGGTGGCATTAACTTAAATTTAAAATGTGCAAAATTAAAGGACAACAATACTTTAGATTTTCTAATTACAAATTAGAAAAGTTAAAAACAAGATATGTTCAATAAAATTATAAATTAGTATATAACTTCTTTATCTTCTCAATTGAAATCAGAAAATCAATTTAGGTCTTTCTTAATTTTACCCTAACAACAATTTTTCAACAATTTTATTGAAATTTTAAAGCGGGTTGCCACATTTTTACAATAATCATCACGCCAGAGGTTGGTTGCTTAAAACATGTTGCTTAGAACCTTAAGTTAATTTTTTTGTTGTTTGTTTAAAATACGTTATAGACAGCATTTAATTTTAAGATTTTTTCAGGGGAGTAAAGAATATCCCCGGACCATTCCAAAGGGGAATATGGAAGGACCCCCTGTACTAAGGTCCTTGCACCCTCTAACAAAGGATGCTGCCCACACCTATGCATGACGCTATGCAACTTTTAATTCATTTTTTGTCCATCAACTCGATAATTTGTACAGATAAAGCAGTTTGCATTTTCATATCCGACAATATCGTTGTTGCCATGGTAAACTTATGAATGTGAAAATCACTACTTTTCAGGAGAGCAAAAAAACTGTTACATTCTTTTGTGTATTTAGACCCCGATTTCGAGTATTTAAAAAAAAAAAATTGTGTATATTTATTTAATCAAATATTTATTATTATTATTACAACATTTTTGTCCTTATGGGCAGAGTTTCAACTTAAATATCTCATCTCATCCCGAAATCTCTTCTTCCTTTGACTGTGCTCCCGTTTCCTTTCTTCTGGACACAATGTTCCCATCTTCTTTCTTTCACTTACTAAAAATTTGGTATTCTTAATTCAGTTTCTGAATTTTTCTCTGTTCCCAATAATTTGCTTGATGATCCCCAATTGATTTAAGTCGTCCTCTATTTCATAATACCAATTTGTTTTCCTACTTTAATTGTTTACTATATCAAAGATTTTCTTTGTAAGTCGTGTATTGTTCATTCTCTGGATGTGCCCATAGACAATTAGTCTGCGTTTTCTAATGATATCTATGAGTATGTCTGTGTGTTCGTGTGGCATCCATATGCCATCTCTGTGTACTGTATTTGTCTGAGAATTTTACGTTCAATTTTTTTGTATCAAATACTTATTTTATCAAATGTGTAATTATTGTTCTACCTTTATAATAATACGCATATTCGTTAGTTTAACATGGAAGCTTCAGAATTAAAGCTGTTTTTCGTAAAAATGCAACTGCTATTTCAGCACTTTCTAGTGCCATAACAGATTCGTAACTTTACTACAAGCTGTTTCAACCGAGATACTATCGAGAAAAAAAAACAACTAAAAAATCGATTTTTTTTTTATTAATAAGTTTAACATAGGACCGAGGATATCCTCTGTTGTTCAATTGATTTTTTTTAAATCGATCCCTTTGACAAACAAGTCCAAGTATTTCTGTAGCTCGAAATTCTCTGTA
Source organism: Rhaphigaster nebulosa (assembly GCA_948150685.1). Classification (NCBI taxonomy): domain Eukaryota; kingdom Metazoa; phylum Arthropoda; class Insecta; order Hemiptera; family Pentatomidae; genus Rhaphigaster; species Rhaphigaster nebulosa. The sequence goes on along the minus strand of OX411310.1, from coordinate 135,662,415 downwards.
CAAAAAGCAACGGTGTTTGTTTTTGTAGATTTTCGCTGCTCATTTTTTAATTAAAAATTAAGTAATACATGCAGAAAAGGAACATAACCACAGATATGAAATTATGTACAATCATCTCTGCATTTATTTAAAATCGATTTAATGTTATAATTTTAGGGAGCGGGGTAGCTCAGTGGGTTAGGCACTGCGCTACTAATCTCAAGGTCCTGGGTTCGAGACCGGCTGAGGCAGATAATTATTTATTCTGTATTCAGTCGCGGATCGACCCTGTGGGATCGGGGGACCCTCCTGGGGCTCACCCAGCCTCTATAAAGTGGGTTCCCTTAATTGGGGGAAAAACCTGGCGGTTGAGCGTGATCTCGGCCAAATCACCTCCTTGCACAACCGTTGGCTTTGAAACAGTACGGTCCTTACCCAAGTACTGAGCCCAAGACCCTTCACGGGTTGTAGTGGTACAGGTTTTAATGTTATAATTTACTTTAATATGCAATCAATCAAAAATTTTATTTTTTAAAATCACATACCTTCAATAGCTTCATTTTAACAGAGCACTTGTACTCACTGATAAATGTACACATAATGAGAGAAAACACAATACTGTATACAGTGATTTTGTTCCGACTTGTTTATTTATCCATCCAGGCTAATCTCCAGAGTTAAATGTCAGTCTAAAATCAGTCTAATTTGGATGTAAATTTAATAAATATTCAAAATTTGATTATTTATTTTTTTCGTGCTGTTTTGTCCATTCTGCGATGTAAATAATGAGGTCGCCATTTTTGTTTGTTTAGAAGTTAATCAGATCTGAGAAGACAATATTTTTCGAACCACCGCCATATATATTACGGTATTTGATATTTAATTTATTCTGTTAACTTTCTAAAGCATAAGTAAACGGGAAATGTTGATCAGCGCATAAATATGCAAAGATATATACATATATATCTTGTAAAAGATTACAATTAATTATAGTGGCAGTGGTTTGATTTAGTCTCCGCTGGCGGGACTTGCTTCCAGTAGGCGATCAGCTGATTCTGACCTACATTCTAGATCTCGCTACACCTACAGGAATCGTGTTACGTTTCGCCATGTAAAGTCTTTCACTGTTATTTTTCATGATTCAAAATCGCTTATTATTATTCAATTATTTATATTTTTTAATAACTTGCCACTGATATGTTAACACAAATCTGAAATATCTGATGTGTACAGCACATGACTTCCTGGAACGCCAATTGAACTATAAATCGGTGGCTCAAAAAGTGATACTGAATTTGATTACTAGTTTCCGAAGATTTCAGTAAAAATGACACTCGGCGCGCGACATCCATCTATTGACACACACAACAAGTTCCCAAGGGATTTCTTCGTGCTCCGTGAAAACATTCGAACTGTCAATATCAACCCACTTAGATTATATTTTATTTTCCTGCTGCAGACTTGTTAAACTCACAAATAGGGAGGAAAACAAGTATTTTACACTTGATTTTAACACTTAAAATAAGTAATAAAAATGTTTAATTAGAGTGGGAAAAAATCGCGGTTGTAACCTTTATTACCGAATCATATGATCTCTGTATTTAATTTTAATATAATTTTTTATGTAAGCTAAGTACATAGTAAAATACCACTTTCGGCTCACCAGTTTTAACCAAAACCTAGTATATTATTCATATTGATATAAAAGTCTCATTTATAAAATTTGAAATGTTTGGATTATACTTTAATATAATTTTTGATGAAAGTTTATTATGATCTTCAAGTAAAGTACCGCTTCCGGTTTCCCAATTCAGACCAAAATCTATTATGTTATTTAAATCAATATATAAATTATAAATACTACATTTGAGAAGTTTGTTCATAGTATATTAATATAATTTTTGATAAAAATCACTCATGACCTTCAAGTAAAGTGCCACTTCCGGTTTACCAATTTGAACAAAAATCAAGTGTACTATTTATATTGGTATGAAAGTTTCATATATCAAGTTTGACATATTTTGAATTTAATTTTTATATTTTTAATTTTTAATTTTAATTTAATTTTTGATGATAGTCTATTTTGACCTATTCAAGCCACCTCCGGTGGACTAATTTTCTCCAAAATCTAGCGTTTTATCTTTATTTATATATAACTTTTACATACCAAATTTGAAAAGTTTTGGATTGTATTTTAATATATTTATTTATAAAAATCTATTATGACCTTCAAATAAAGTACCACTTCCGGTGATCCTGTAGTGACCAAAACGGAAGACACGCAACTAGATGTTACAACAATCCTTAATACAAAATTTCAACTTTCTACGGCTAATCGTTTTTGAGTTATAGGAGATACGAACGAACGGACTTAAAGGCGTCCCGAAGAAACTATTGCAAATGGGTACTTCCGTTGAAATCTGAAAACCGAAAATTTTCGCGATTGTACTACTTCCTGTAGGATACATCCTGATTTTTATGGCGACGCTTGACAAAACCTCCTCTAGAACACCTACGACCCACACGACGACCCAGATTATTATCTAAACCTGATTAACACCTAAAACATGTTTTCATTAAATAAATACATTGTTTTAAATATCAGTTCAATAAAAGATCTTATTAATAAAATTTATAGAGTATTTATTTTGAAATTTTTACTGTTTACTATTTTTACTAATCGCCGTTGGAAAAAATTTTTAAGTAAAATATGAAGACTCGCTTTTTGCACGGGCTGGAGAGGTTTAAAATAAAAAAAAATGAGTAGTTAATTAAAACATTTAACCTATTTATCTATTTTAAATATTATTATTTATTTGGTATTCTTGGAATATTCCCAAACATAGCATCGATTCTTTCAAATAGCAATACCTGCTACATCCATATCTCGTATTTACGCTTTTCAATTAACGTAAATTTACATTTACAACATTGAAGAATTAATAGTGGGTGTTTTATTTTTTTGTTCTAGTTTAATTCTCATCTACTTGCTCATTGATTCCTTTATGAGAAAATTGTTAAAAAAACGGCATTAAATGATGGTTGGAGCGATTTTGAATGTTGTCTGAAAGAACAAAAGAGTATATAAAGGAGAAACCAAGACGACAAAGTTGTGATAGGAAAGGAATCGTGGTACTATTAGAGACCCGGGTGAATCACGACTCTGGAAGGGCTGTCATTATCCGGCAACACAATAATAAAGAATAGACAGGCATGACAATGCTGGGGGCTGGGTTCGAGTCCCGCTCAGTGTTCAGTGATATCTAGCATCTCGTGTTGGCTCTGTTGAAATTTAAAATTAAGTTTCGTTTTGTTGAAAATATGTATATTTTTATTTCCTTGTACGCAGTAAAAGAAGTGTTGTAATCGCGAAAATTTACGGTTTTTAGATTTCAACGGAAATATCCATTTTGACTAGTTTCGTCGCAACGTACGATCGTACCTCGCATAACTCAAAAACGGTTAGCCGTAGAAAGTTGAACTTTTGTATTATGCATTGCTGTTATATTTAGTTGTGTCCCTCATTTTTTATGATTACCGGAAGTGGTAATTTACTTAAAAGTCTTAATTTATTTTCGTCAAAAATTATATTAAAATATAGTGTAAAACATCTAACATTTGTTATATAAGACTTTTATATCAATATAAATATTATATTATATTTTTGTTGAAATGGTTAACTCACAATAGTTATTCTTTTTACTTTCTTATACGAAATAAATTTTCGGTTATCAGATTTCAACGGAAATATCCATTTCGACCATCCCTGAATCCATTTTGACTAGTTTTGTCGTGACCTCTGTACGTACGTTCATTCGTACGTTCATGCTTATCTCGCTTAACTCAAAAACGGTTAGCAGCAGAAAGTTGAAATTTTGTATTTAGGATTATTGTAAAATCTAGTTGTGAACCTCTCTTTTTGGTCACTGCTTAATTACCGGAAGTGGTACTTATAAGGTTATAATTGATTTCGATCGAAAATTATCTTAAATTATAATGCAAACTATCTCAATTTATCTATATAAGACTTTTATGTCAATATAAATATTATATTAGATTTTTGTTGAAATGGAGTAGCCAGAAGTTGTACTTTACTTGAAGGTCATAATAAACTTTCATTAAAAATCATATTAAATTATAATGCAAAACTTTTCAAATTTGGTATATAAGACTTGTCTATCAATATAAATAATATACCAGATTTTGGTTAAAATTTGCTAGCGATTTTTTCTTGGATAAGCACGTTCCAAGGTCCGTACTAACCGTTTTAACATTTTCATAATGGTTTATCTATGTCAATAGACGTCGCGACGCCGAGTGTCTTTTTTTGAGATACTGCTATCTTAGGAAACTAGTAACCAAATTCATGATCACTTTATGAACCACCGATTTATAGTTTATTAGACGTACAAGAAAGTCATGCGGTGTAATAGCTTTTACGAAATTTTTCATTAGCTCCTAATTTAATATACATTGTAGGTAAATATATTTTTCCAAAATTCACTAAAGGGACATGAGAAACATTTTTCTGGTCAGGGATAAGAGATAACAGGTCAAAGAGAAATCTAAAATCAGTTTTTGAAAAGTGGGTGTCACAGAAAGTCATGCCTGATGGAAAAATTCTGATTACATGTCTGGATTCAGGATGAAAAAATTGCACTAGTCACTAATCAGATTTCTTGTCAGAAAACCTTTTCGACCATTGTAATTAGAATAATATATTAATAGGATAAAATAAATTAAATTTATAGCATTCCAGAAAAGTTGCTTTGTATGGGCGTGGAGAAAAAAAAATAAATAAAGAGAGTTACAATTCGAAGAAAATTTCCCCGGCGGAAGATCAGCTGGCCACTTCCATTTCCTGCCCATTCCACGGCTCTTGAGGACTTCCTCTTGAAAAACCAACGGACCTTGGATAATTAACAAATTTCTCAATCAAGGCAAGTTCAATCCGGCGTTTTTCGTGGTTTCAACACTTACTGAAATCGAAGCGTTAAATCGATTTATTACGATTTTTTTCTTCCCTATGATGAATTTGTATTTTAGTGATTGATATAATAAATATAACTATAATAAATATAGCTTTTCATTCTAATTTTTAATTTTATCTTACAAAACAATAGGATATTGATATTACGTTTATTATGGGTTAAAAGTTTAATACAAAATTTAAACTGAAGTTGAATACAATACTGAATATTAGATTATTGCAACTGTTATAACAAATTATTCGTATAATAATAATGGAAATGGGGTGTTTGCTCACTCTAATTAATTCTAGCTGAGATGCAGATTATCCTACTATCAGGCGGCTAACCTACTTTATTTTCGCTGAGTGGGAAGTTAGAGGTTATTGTATCGTCCCACCACGATACAAAAATAATATTAAATAAAACCCTCAAAGGCTGAAATCGAACCGAAGACCATTTCGAACTTTCATTCCTTCGCAGTTGCTGCAGCTGTTTCAACTTCCAAAATTAATGTACAAAAACTTTTGTAACAGTTGACATCCGCATGATGGTATAGAATGATCAATCTAATTAGGGATTGATAAATTATTTGCAACTTCTATAATTTTGTTTTATTGAAAACTAGTTTTGAATGTTGTACATTCATCCTCAGATCTAAAAACACACAAAAAATTCAAAAATAAGTAATTCAAAATATAGTTTGGTATTGTTATACATATCAAATTATATGTTATATAAATCAGTATTAGAAAACATTTATGAATTATGAATTTAATTAAGACAAGAAATCAAATACATGTTGGTACTCACCAAGGTTTTAAATGGATTATATCAAACAGAAAGTTTGTACTGGTTTCTTCTCGCATTGAACTAACAATGAACGAAAGGTAGGTAGCATGTTTATAGGTAACGGTATAAGGATCAGGGTTTTTCCAGTAATGCCGGTGAGTAATTGGTTTTTCTGTTATAGATGGGAATAAATTTAAGATTGGACTATTAGAGATATTTATTTGGTCATTTAAGCAAAAATCTGGATTGGATTTGAAGGATTTTATTATTTCAAGTGCTTCATATATATTTAATTTGAGGCTGTTTTCAACGTGATGTATTAATTTAACTCCTGAGTCTTTGATGAATTTATGATTTTTTTCATTTAAATGAAACAAATCTTTTGTAACAACTTTATATATATATATATATATATATATATATATATATATATATATATATATATAAATATATATAATATATATATATATATATATATATATAAAATATATATAATATATATAATATATAAATATATATATATATATATATATATATATATATATATATATATATATATATAAAATATATATAATATATATATATATATATATATATATATATATATATATATATATATATATATATATATATATAAAATATATATAATATATATAATATATAAATATATATATATATATATATATATATATATATATATATATATATATATAAAATAATGATGTAAAATAAAATTTACTCTGTGGCATCTAGTCCCCTTAGAGTAACAAAAATTGCACTGAACCATTATGACTTTTCTGTCTTGTCATGATTCTTATAATATAATTAATTAACAAGTTATATCATAAAATTCCTACTACTTTACGGAAGTTTTCATTACTAAATTAAATAGTTTTGTTTTTTTGTGAACAAACACACTTCCCTTAAATTATCTTTATTAATTTTCTACATTAATATCTTTTTACCCACTAAAAAAAATAAATAAAATAAATAAGGGTAAAACAATATTAATGTAGAAAATTAATAAAGATAATTTAAGAGAAATGTGTTTGTTCACAAAAATAACAAAACTACTTAATTAACAAGATTATAAAATAAAAGTCAAGAATATGAATGTTTACAAAATACAACATAACTACACATCTTGTATAACATGTATATATATATATATATATATATATATATATATATATATATATATATATATATATATATATATATATTTCAAAGAAAGAAAAATATGTTAATGGATAATGACAAAAAAGGTATTCAAAATTATTGTGAAAATATGGATGTACAAAATAAAGATTGAAAGATAAATTATATGAATGATAAGAAAGATATAGTAAAATACATGAAAAATACTTATAATATTAATAAATATTATAATTATAATTGTAAATAATTATAAATAAATAATTTAATTAAATTGATCATAAAATTCGTCTATTTTCAAGGAATATAATTCTTCCTCATGTCATACATTAAATGTCAATTAAAACTATTTTATTTTACAATTTTAGTTAGAACATTGTAGCACTCCTTTGTCATACTGCATGATTTAAGATTGATCTGATTGTTCTTTGATCATATTTATCAATTGAATGTTTATGCCACAATTTCCTATTTATTTGTTTATTTGTTAATGTAATATAAAAATATTGTTTTAATTCTGAAGATGGGAATCAATGTCACGCAATGTTAACAAATTTATAATATTGGATAATTAAAGTTATCAATTTGGAAGTATGATTGCCAAAATTTCCAAAATGTCTGTGTATATCTTAGGTATATTTTTTAACATTGTTTTAAGTACTTCTGACTTTAATATTTAACTCTCTTTTTGTTGATACTCTCACTTGCTATAATTGCGATTTGCTATTAAAAAAGCAAATGCTACAGTACATTTATAATAAATTACCGGTGTTAAGAAAACAAAATAGCCTCTTCTTACTGAGGTTAGCATGAAAGCATGAAAGTACAACTTGTAAAAAAGTAGTTATAGATGCGCTGGTTACAATCCGTTATAATATAGCAGTGGCTAATGGGACCGGCTTGGATCCCGCTCAATGACTCTAACCTAGATTTTTTTCCGAAGAAGATCCCAAGGCCTGTAATGAACCGTTGGCCCTGAGAGCTGCCTCTAAGTGCTTGGATGAGGTTTAGCCTCCTATTCTTTGCAGTATTATCTTTCATTGGAAATTTTGCGGGATAATTGGCTCTATTAGCAACATGGTTTAATGGTTCCTTTCAAGGGTTACGATTAAAATCGTTAATTCAAAGGATATTGTCTCTATTACTCATAGTAGTTATTCTTCGTTTGGTTGATGAGCCATCTATCTACTTCATAGAATTTTTGAAATTGACTATTTGTCCATGATGATGCTTCAGCAAATCACACTTACTCGGTTATCTGTTCAAGACTTATTATTTCCTACAGGGTGTAATATATTTTAAAAAAATATAAGTTATGGAAGTATTGGGCGTGCGTAAGCGAGGTCCTATTTCAACTCGACCATTTGGCTTTTCGTCTCTCCTTCTGTCCGTCTGTTACGCGATTGCGACCAAATATCGTTCGATTTTCTTCATATTTAGCACAAATGTTCCTTAAAATGAGGAAAAATGACGTATGTGGGATTTTTATTGTTTTATTCCGATATAATATGGCGGTCGGTTTAATGTCCGTGTATAATGAAAAATATTTTTATTTTCCCATCCACAACTCAGCGCTTTGTTGGATATTCTTAAAATTGTATATGAACATTTCTTGAAGGCATTTAAAACGATGTTTTTTATTTTTATTAATTCTGTTTACGTTATTCTACAACTACACTAAATTTTAATTAATTAAATTTCACTTTCAATATAAATGAATTACCTTTGTATAAATAGTCATGGCATCAGCTGTTCTATTAGTGTAGCGTTCAGCCAGCTGTTTTGCATCCGCTACTTTTCCAACTGACTGCCTCCGTGTATACAAGGATACTATCGTTCTGTCACACCGTCCATCGTCGTGAGAGTACAACAACGATAGAAAAATGTAATGTGTCACTGGACCTATACTGAAGGAAAGGGGAGTTTAAAATTCCTTTTTCCTTTAGTATGTGTTCAATTGTCTTGGAAGGATGTACTGTCTCTATTAGGCGAGGTTTTTGTATGCTGATGTGAGGTGTGTTGTCTCCCGTCGGTATTTAATTTTGTCTCTTTTGTGTGAGTTTTCTTCTCTTTATTACAGATAATTGAAAATATCTTGTCCATTCGAATAGTATTATAGAAGCTAGAGAATTTATTTTAATAAATTAATAAAATTAGATGGCATATTTTAGTATTGTTATCTTGATCTCCTTGACTTCATATAAATGACTGAATGAAGAGTATTATAAAGTAATTATTCTTCATTATTGATTCTCCACCATATTTTTCTCTCTTTCATATCAACCATACATCATATCTTACGCAGAATTTATTACTGCTAAACTAAGACATAGGGTCGTAGATAAATGAGTTCTCTTTCGGTAGCAGAGATCGTAAATTGACAGACATATTCATATAGATCTCAATAAAGAATTGAAACAAACTCTCCGCAAGAAAGTTCCGACATCCATCTCTGTAGAGCAGAGCAAAGACCTCGTAAAGATTTTTCGTTCTTAAAGCAAAGGCAATTTATTTATACAGTAAAGGTGCGTTGACACCTTTGCTAAAATATTGCAAGTCCCAAGCCAAACCAAATGGCAAACATGTAAAGGCGGTTTACCGAAGCTTAGAAAACTAGCCTATCCACTAGCAACTCTACCGGCTATTCCGACTTTTTCCGGTTCTTAATTTCGATTTAAACTCCGTGAGTGTTAAATCTTGTGTGAATTTTTTTGGAGTGTTGTGGAGCGGCTAGAATTCTATCGGTCCAATCACTCCAACCGAAAGATGGACTACTCAGTTTTTAACACAGTTTTTATGATAAAAATTGTTGGTCATTAAATACAGTATAATTATATAATTTGAGTCATTAAACTTGAAAATCTAATTTTTCAATTTTTTAAGTTCGCTCAGAAAATCGTTAGATCCTAATGGTCAACCTAAGCACTTTACCCTCCATGTGGGTTCGCCTCAGTCGAGTAATAAAGTTCAAAAAATCCAAAGTCACATTTTACAATAGCGGTAAAAAATATGAAAATAAACCAAAAATTCTGCAAAAATTATATATATATATATATATATATATATATATATATATATATATATATATATATATATATATATATATATTATATATTAATATTATTTCTAAATTTTTATCCCTCATTTAACGTATTAAAAAAATAATTTTATTCATTATTTTGTTGTTGTTCATGTACTCCGTTATCTTGCGTACCACAGTGTGCTAATCTTTGTTATAAAATATTGATATTAATAACTTACAATTTTGTTTATTTTTTTGAACCATTAATTATGATTTAAAAAATAAATATTAATTAAAAGGAAATTACATTTTTTGTGGATTTATACATTCTAATTTACATAAAATTTTCACCATATTTTTTTGGAGAGGAAGGAGGGTAGTGTAGAGAGTAAATATTAAATTATTTTATGTCCTTGCTCTTGTGTAGGCGCGTTATATTTATCCCATTAATTCTCAAGAGTTATACTAATCTGTATATTGAAATAATTGTTGACTGTAAATATTATAAAATTAGCTGTTCTCCACGGTTTAACCCGCGTTGAATTTGGTTGACCCCTAAAATACAAAATAACCTATAAAGCAATCACCTATAATAGGTTGTTCAATTTCATTTGTTACAGTCCTTTTCAGGGAACTGGGTCAAAACGACAATATGTTTTTAAGAAGGGCATTAAGTTCCCCTTAAATAAGTTTTCACACTTATTTTTTCCTTTACACTCACGTTTTATTAAAGAAAGAAAAAACGTGTTTACACGATAATTTCAAGCTTGAGGCACTTAAAACATGGTATCTTACATTTTTTGTGAATTGTAGTTTTTGGTATCACCGAATTCCTTGCGGCTGATTTAATAGCTTGTTAAAATGATCTGAAGAAAATTTATTTTATTTTTAGAGAAATGTTGGTATTAAATCATGTGGATTGCTGGTTGGAGGTAAAATATGGTAACTAACAAACATGGCCACCCGACGCAGCCTTTTTCGTAGTATCGAGGAACTTGAATCTAATGTTTTGAATATTGGTATTAGTTCTGAGAATAGTTCTTTTTCTCAAGATAAATATGAGGATCTGGAATATGTTACTTCAAATAAATCGATTCCAAGTTATTCCTAAAAATGGTACGAAAATATGTTCTTAATGTACGAAAATGCTCGTAACCGAAAAAAATTCCGGTAGTAAATTTGACATAAGCAACTTCGAAAACTTAATGAACGATCACCATACCGATGAAATCTACCCGTCCCTCCCTCCCACCCACCAAATAAATAAAAAATAATAAATATTTAAAAATAAATAAAAACAATTTTATTTAAACGAATTAAACTACGTTAAATTAGTACTTAATATCAATAATCCAATGAACGAAAAAAGGTCATTATTCAAAAGTCATTATTGTAATTAAAATAATTATTTTTCAATAATAAAATAAATAATATTGAATTAATTCAGGTCTAGTTGGGTTACAATTTAAATGTAAATAGTTACAATTGAAATGGAAAAGGTGACAACTGATTTGGAAAGAGTTACATTTGAAATGGAAAAAGTTGCAATTGAAATAGAAAAGGTGACAATTGATTTGGAAAAGGCTAAAATTGACTTGGAAATGCTATATTTGCAGAATTTCTTAAGGTGTTTTGAAGTAAAACATGGTATCTACTGCAGTTAACATGTTTTAAACCCAAGTTTTTTCATTAATTTTTTTAGAGTGCATAATAAGACAACAATTCCACTTGGATAAAAAAGCATGGTGTCTGCGTGTACTCTCCTCTATTATTAGTTTTTAGATGGACAAAAAAAAATCTGATGTGGACAACACATGACTTCCTTTTACGCCTATTAAACTATAAATCGGTGGCTCAAAAAGTGATGTTGAATTTGGCTACTAGTTTCCGAAGATTGCAGTATCTCAAAAACGACACTCGGCGTCGCGACATCCGTCTATTGTGTCTATATACACACAAGCTATTGTTTCTGGAGGTCTCGTTCCGTTATTATATGTCGTTTTTTTTTCAGTAGCTAACAAGTTCCCAAGAGATTTCCTCGTGTTCCGTGACAACATTAGAACTGTCAATGTCATTAGATAAAGCATTGGAAATCGACGGTTTCGACATTTAAGCGGAAGAAACCACTTAACTCATATCTGATTCTCCTGCTGCAGACTTGTTCAGCTCACAAATGTGGAGGAAAAAATAGTATTTTATACTCAATTTTAACACTTTAAACAATTAATAAAATTATTTTATTAGACTGGAGAAAAAATCGTGTTTATAACCTTTATCATCGAACCATATGATCTCTGTATTAAATGTCAATATACGTTTTGATGTAAGTTTATTATGACCTTCAAGCAAAGTATCCCTTTCGGCTCTTCAATTTCAACCAAAATCTATTATATTATAAATGTCTATTTATATAAAAGTCAAATTTACCAAATTTGAGATGTTTTACATTATAATTTAATATAATTTTTTATGAAAGTCTGATTTGACCTTGAAGTAAACTACCACTTTCGGTTTGCCAATTTTAACCGAAATTTATTATGTTATTTATGTTATTGTTTACATCTCAAATACCAAATTTGGGAAGTTTTGCATTATATTTTAATATAATTTTTGATGAAATTCAATAATGACCTTCAAGTAAAGTACCACTTGCGGTGACCATGTAGTGACCAAAAAGGGAGGTTCACAACTAGATTTTACAATAATCCGAAATACAACATATTTACTTTCTATGGCTAACCGTTTTTGAATTATGCGAGATACGCACGTACGTACAGACGTCACGTCGAAAATAGTCAAAATGGATATTCCTGTTGAAATCTGAAACCAAAAATTTTCGCGATTACAATACTTCCTTTACTGCGTACAAGAAAGTAAAAATAAAAATTGAAGGGGTTTCCATGGGAACCAGCGCTGAAAATATGGATACAATGTCCAATATGCTTTTAAATATTGTTATTATATATCTAGAATTTTTGCTAATTCTTGTCCGGTTTGAATGATGTTATGGTTTTGTAGAGGATTTAATCGTCTTTCAAATGAGTACCTTTAGTTTTCCGGGAGATGTATAGTTTTCGAGCTATTCGAACTTTTTCTTAGGCTTTAGAAATAATTATTTTTCAACCCCTTAGATTACGATTTTTTCAAACCCAGCTCTATTACCAGGTTTGTAAATATGAAACCGGAATTTTTCATTTAAAAATAATCGCTTCGGCTTTCAATCGAATGGAAATGGCCTCTCGTGTCCCACTTAACTGATCTGAGAGTTGTTGTTGGGTTTGAGTGTCATCCTCATCCAACAATGCTTGCAAATCACTGTCTTCAAATTTTTTCGGTGGTCTTCCACGTGTCTCGTTTTTGATGTCAAAATCACCACTTTTAAATTTTTTGAACCACTCAAAACACTGTGATTTCCCAAGAGCATACTCACCGTAAGCTTCAACAAGCATTCTATGGGATTCTGCTGCTGTTTTCTTTAAATGGTAACAAAAAATCAATGCTGTCCGCAAATCGTAGTTTCCAGGCACAAAATTCGACATGTTTACTGTTGTTTCACAAAATACACTGTTGTATGACAACTGAATTGTGAGTTGAAACACCTTCACAAAATGGTACCCCCAGCGGGACTTCGCGGTAGCTAAATTTACAGCTAGCGCTTTCTATTGGCAAATTCCGGTTTCATATTTACATACCTGGTACACATCTAAAGCATAAGGGGAACCATTATTTACCCTAGGATATCTCTAAGCAGAGTAAACTTATAAATGCTTACTCTAGATCTCTAGATATAGATGGCGCCTGATACAAGAAGATCTAATACGCGCAGAGGTTATCCCAACAGTCAGACCGTAGAGAGGTTCCGCTCTGCTTCTCCTCGCTAATGGCATAATTGCTTTAGTGGATGACTATCAAGGCTGGGTCAACCCGCTAACTAATACCTAGTAGTTATGTTACTAATTAGTCTTTGCTATCTAGCGGTACCATCTAGCATCTAACGAAAGCCCACGTGCATGAAAACAGTATTGATTTTATAATCTCTTTATTTATTCCGGTACAAGTCCCTTTCGAATAACAATTACAGGCAGTGATAGGTCGGCTTCAGAACCTTAGAGTAGATGAAATGTAAATATATGAGAACAGAAAAAAAAAAAATCTGATGTGGACACCAAATGACTTCCTTGTACGCTTATCAAACTATAAATCGGTGGCTCAAAAACTGGCCATGAACAACTTTAGAATTGTCTAAATCACTGGATAAAGCATTGGAAATCGACGGTTTCAACATTTTAAGCGGAAGAACCTGCTTAACTTATATCTTATTCTCCTGTTGCAGAATTGTTCAGCTCACAAATGGGGAGGGAAAAAAGTATTTTACATTCAATTTTAACACTTAAAACAAGTAATAAAATTGTTTAATTAGAGTGGGAAAAAATTCGCGTGTATAACCTTCATCACCAACCATATGATCTCTGTATTAAATACCAATATACCTTTTAATATAGGTTTATTATGACCTTCATGTAAAGTATGTAAGTATGTACGTAGTATGTAAGTCTTAAATACCAAATTTGAGAAGTATTTCATTATATTTTAATATAATTTTTGATGAAAATCAATAATGACCTTCAATTAAAGTATCACTTCCGTTGATCATGCATTGACCAAAAAGGGAGATTCACAACCAGATTTGACAATAATCCTAAATACAAAATTTTAACTTTCAACGGCGAACAGTTTTTGATCACGAACGAACGTACGAACGAATGAACTTACGTAACAGACGTCACGACGAAACTTTTCAAAATGGATTCAGCGATGGTCAAAAGGGATATTTCAGTTGAAATCTGAAAGTCGAAAATTTTCGCGATTAGAATACTTCTATTGGTGAGTACCAACATGTATTTGACCTCTTGTTTTAATTAAATTCAAAATTCATAAATGTTTTATAATACTGATTTATATTAAATTTTATTTAATATTTATAATAATACCAAACTGTATTTTGAATTTTTTGTGTTTTTAGAACTGAAGATGAATGGTATTTGAAACTAGTTTTCAATAACAATTAAATAAATAATTTATCAATTCCTAATTACATTATCCCATTGTTACTATCTGAATTTTTTTTTTACAGTTAAATAAAATAAATCTTGCCTGATTAGTGACTTGCTAGTCTCAAAAAAATTTAAGATTAAAGATTTTTTCGCCTCCGAACCTTTTCGCCAAAGGCGGCCGCTTCGGTTGCCTCAATGAACGAGCCGATCCTGACTATCAGATAACTCACGTGCCCGTCTGCTAAACATAACCTGTACCAGGGGTACTCACAGTCCTCTCATCAAGCATGCTATTTTTGCTATTCGTCTAGTTTCATCAATAGCATGCAGTAACAAGTCAAATAGTTAGTTCAGTACAGCAGACTTGATTGTATGCTATTAGCAGTGTCAATTTACTAAATTATCGTTGTAATGTTAGGTATTTGTATTTGTACGAGCGATTAGGTACTTACTTACAAGGTATTTAATTATACTTAATTTAATTTAATTATAGTTAAGTACAAGCGATTTGGTTATATGGTTATATATAACATGTTATACATGAATGTTATACATTCATCTTCAGTTTGTTAACAATGCATTGTTAGTTCGGTGCGAGAACAATCCAGTACAAACTTTTCTGTTGAAAATGAAGATGAATGGATAACATTCGAAACTAGTTTTCAATAAAGACAAAATTATAGAAGTAGCAAATAATTTATCTATCCCTAATTACAAGCGATTTGTTTACTTGCTTACAGTAAAATTAAAAGCGTGTCATTTCGTATTATTTCAATGGAGAACCAGAAGATAAACTTCTGTTTTTACGAAAAACATTAGAAAATACAAACAAATTTGAATAAAACAAGATTAGTAAAATAAAATAAAGTTACACCATCTTACCACAGAGAGCACTACTGTGTCTATTTAGCAATATACGATAGCACTTAACTGGGTTCCTTATAACCCTGAATTGAGCTTGCTTATCTTGTAACATGCTTAATAAGATTGTACGTACTCCTGCCATTGCATATGGGTAAGGAACGGATATGTTTTCGGGTATACTACTATCCCTTTTTTTTTTTAAATTCGATTCGGTTAATACGGAAACTCGGATAACCGAGACTTACATAATCGATGTTTTACTGTGTATATATATTCGGCAGTGATTTGTTGTTGTCCCAGTTTTTATTGTATACTCTTTCTTTATCTTGTAGGATAGACCCAATAACTTGAAAGTGGATGATTAATATATATTTTTACCAATTTCACCTGTTGATCACCTGCACTGATTGATACAACGGCGGAGCCCTTCTTCAATCTAAAGGTGAAATATGGCCTGTCATTAGTAGATCCCAAGAAGAGAAACCATCTCTCGCGAAAAGAAGGAACAAATTAGAAACTGTAGCTCGTTCGGCCGAAATGAGAGGAAGGATAAATAGATCCGGGGAATAGGGATAGCGGGATATAACACGTCCGGGGCTCCGCCCTAATGGTACCGCTGTGAACTCTCATTAACTTTTGTAATAGGAGGCCAGGAACTCATATCGGGTAGGGCGTCTTCGGAGGTAATTCGCTCTACCTGGAGTCCGCGAGGGTGGGAGCGAACCGGAGGAAAGGTCGGGATCAAGGAGGATCGAGAGGGGGGATATGATACAATAGGTTATTAGATAGGTTACTAGAAGTGTCCGCTCATGAGAAATTTTTTTTAAAAATACGAACCTGACTAAAACCTAATACAGCAACCAAAATAAAGAAATAAAAATGAAGTTTAACTAAGAAAGTGCAGTGAACTACGTAAAAAGAGTGTTTTATGATCTAATTTTGTATAAATTAACTCAATAAATCATACATGTTTCCACATAAATATATCTATCTACACATGCGTAAAACTTAAATATGTTAATACATCATTGCTTTGTTTGGCAGTGAACTAAAAATATCTGATGTGGACAACACATGACTTCCTTGCACGCCTATTAAACTATAAATCGATGGCTCAAAAAGTGATCCTGAATTTGGTTACTAGTTTCCGAAGATCGCAGTATATCAAAACCTACACTCGTCTTCGCGACATCCATCTATTGACACACACACACACAAATGGGGAGGAAAACCAGTATTTTGCACTCAATTTTAACACTTAAAACAAGTAATAAAAATGTTTAATTGCCTTGGAAAACAAATTGCGTTTGTAACCTTTATTACAGAAACATATGATTTGTGTATTTAATTTAAATATAATTTTTGATTTAAGCTTATTATGACCTTCAAGTAAAGCACCCTTTTCAGCTCACCAATTTTAACCAACATGTAGTATACATATAATACATTCATATCGATATAAAAGTCCTATTTACCAAATTTGAAATAATTTACATTATATTTTAATATAATTTTTGATGAAAGTCTAATATGACCTTCAAGTAAAGTACCGCTTCCGGTTTTCCAATTTATGCCAAAATCTAGTATGTTATTTAAATCAATATATAATTTATAAATATCAAATTTGAGAAGTTTTGCAAAGTATTTTAATATAATTTTTTATGGAAATCAATTATGACCTTCAAGCAAAGTACCACTTCCGGTGATTAAGCAGTGACCAAAAAGGGAGGTTCACAACTAGATTTTACAACAATCCTAAATACAAAATTTCAACTTTCTACGGCTAAGCGTTTTTGAGTTATGCGAGATACGAACGTACGTACGTACAGACGCCACGACGAAACTAGTCAAAATAGATTCAGGGATGGTCAAAATGAATATTTCCGTTGAAATTTGAAAACCGAAAATTTTCGCGATTACAATACTTCCTTTACTTCGTACAAGGGAGTAAAAAGATAAAAAATAAATTAATAAAATTATAGCTTAAAATATCTTTTACCAAATAATCATCACATAACTGTTTAATGTTTTCGATTAAGTCACTATTCACTCTACAACTGCTCCATCTCCATTCGAAGTTCTATAATTTATTTCGTGTCTAGCTTTAAATTCGGGTTGCCAAATGCTTGGGCGACTTCCAAAGTCTTTCTTCTTATCCACTAACCGGTATGGTAATTGTTCTTCCTCTATAAAACCACTCATATATAAATTTGTCAATTTCAAAGCCTGCTGTTTTCAAAAAAGTTATTTTTGAATCAATATTCTCCTGCTGTTCTCGCTGAAAAATTATTTTTTTGTTTTTTAATGTGTTGGCCATTTTTGTTTTTTCGACGCCAAACATGATACTACATTGTTATTATTAACACTATGTATATTATTATTTTCACAATATACTGCAAACACAATATATACTATTCACACTGGCACACGGGATGAACCTAGCTATAAGATCGCGTGACAACTGAATAACAATTGTTAAAACAGACTGAAGGGGGGAGGCAGAAAAATTTTCTTGGAAACAGTAATGATTTGTTTACAAACATAAAAGGGAACACCCACTCTGCCATTGTGTGAAATAAAATCCTAAGAAATTACTTTAGCAGGCCATATTAGCTATATCCATCTGCCTTTTGAAGAAACTATGTCCATTTATTGCCCTACTAAGAGAGAATTTTTAAAAACTAAAAGCACTAAATCTATTATATCCGTGTCGGTTAATTAGAAGGTCTGATTAATAGAAGTTGAAAACAATGTAAAGTAAATGGTTTCATGCCTGGAAAAATAAAAACTGTCCGGTTATGAGATATGTCCGGTTATCAGAAGTGTCCGTTCGGGGAAATTACACATTATATATATATATATATATATATATATATATATATATATATATATATATATATACAAGTCGAACTTCTGTATATCGAAATTTCATATATCGAAAATCTCTGTATATCGAACTTTTTTTAGGAACCTTGAATTTTTATAAGAAAAAAATATTCTGTATATCGAAAAAAATTCCAATTTAAAAAAAAATATAAAATGTGATAGTCGTCAAAAAGAGCCCTTAGTTTACATAAATAAGAATGGGTAATAATTAATTAAGAAAATAAATGTCCCACTAGTTTGTAGAGCAATAGAAAGTCAGGGAAGATGTTTCAGAAGAAGCACAGGGATACCTAAATTCTCTGTATCATTTTCCTAACATAGAATGAAATTTTATTTCTAAATTCAATTTAATTTTGTCTTTCTTGCTGTGAGCATAGCTCCCAAACATGACTTCGGTGATGAATTGTACACAAATAGACATTAGAAGCTATCTTGCGCGAAAAAAAAAAAAAATTAATTTTCATGTATGTTTTCATATTTTTAATACATGTCCTTATTAAATTATAAATGTAAATTTGTAAAAAATCTGCTAATATAATTTGGACAATTTTTGAAATAAGTGCTATTGATCGTTCAGTTTTGTTTTTCTTTACCTCTAAAAATTTCCTTCCTTAACCCCGAAATTCGATATATAGAAATTTCCATATATCGATTTTTTTTCAAGTAACCTTCATGTTGGATATATAGAGGTTCGACTGTGTATCTATCTATCTATCTATCTATCTATATATATATATATATATATATATATATATATATATATATATATATATATATATATACATATATACATACACATACCTAATATTACCTTAGCATTTGCACTGCATTCAAAAAATTTTAAGCATGTCTTTGGTTTTGATAATGTTAGACAGCGTCATTCTATAGGAGTTTAGGAATAGCTGGAAGAGAAAAATATTTGTGGCCGCGCACATTGCACAGAATTAGGGCATTGTTGCTAATTATAAAACTGAATATCCCACTTGGTAGTTCCGTCACCACTGCTTCCAGGATTTTTTTTTTTTTAACAATCGATTGAAAAAAACATCGATTTTAAATTAAGACATTGTAAATTTGTAAGTTCTCCTTTCAAGTTTCAACCTTATTAAAATGAAATTGGATGATTTACGACACAGGTACCAAAGCTTATAAAGGTAACGTTCATGAATCACGTAACAATAATTAAAAGAAAAAGATTTAATAATTTCAATATGAAGAAGAAGAAGAAGAAACTATTTATTTAAATTGTAAATAGCAATCAACAACTTTCAATTGTTGACAGGCAATCTCTACATCTCGCGGCAACTCATGCAAACCAGCAATAAGCATCTAGAAAGCTTCGCTGCCTTGACTAGAATGATCTTGAAGTTTCTAGACTGAGTTTTCACCTTTCGAAAAAAAAAAAAAAAAAAAAATGCACTATTCCGTGCCATCTTCGTGACTGGTAAAAAAAAAAAATAAACGAAAAAAGTAGTGTAAAAAAAACTAAATGACTGTGTAATGTTAAAAATTTCTTTTCATTCTGAAAGTGAGAAGTTTTCGTTTTATATATAAAATTTCTTATATCCCATTATAATAATATATCTACCCCATGTTGTTTTTTAAAGTAATAACAACGAAGTGTAAAAAAGTCAGTGCGTATTTTTTATTTTTAATCTTTAAAAGTATTTCGTCAACCGAAACGATTACATTAATTGAACTCCACTTATTCTTTATGGATATCTATCTAGAGTTTAAATTTCTATTAAATTTATGAAATGACAGAGTTAAGTCTTGAAATTAGTGTAGTGCATAGCACGATTTTTAAAATAAAAAATATTTTCATTGGTTTTATATTCTAGTAACTCTTTGTGTAAATTTACTACAATTTTTGCATTTTGGATTAGACTTTGGTAAATAGGACTTTTATATCAATATGAAAGTATTTACTAGATTTTGGTTAAAATTGGTGAGCCGAAAAGGGTACTTTGCTTTAAGTTCATAATAAACTTACATTCAAAATTATATTAATTAAATAAAGAGATCATATGGTTCGGTAATAAAGGTGAGAAAGTCTGCAGCAGGAGAATAAGATATAACTTAAGTGGTTTTTCCGCCTAAAATGTCGAAACTATAGATTTCCAATGCTTTACTTAGTGACATTGACAGTTCTAATGTTGTCAACGAACACGAAGAAATCTTACCACATCTTATATTTTCAATATAAAGGATGAAATAAAATAAATAAATAAAAATTGAAGAATGTCTATTAAACAAAAATAATTATTTTAGACTCAAAAATTAAAAGGTTACAGCCTCGGGGTGCATCCAAATCATCTTCTTACCCCCTCTTATTCAATGTTTATATATATATATATATATATATATATATATATATATATATATATATATATATATATATATGTTTGTTGATTAAGGTGAACACTCCAATATATAAAAATAAAGGCAGGGGCTGCTTTTATTTCACCATTTTATTTATTATGATGCAAATTTTCGGCCAACAAGCCATCCTCAGGCATCTCTGTAAAAAACCCCTATTTAGTTCAATTTTTAACAAATCACAGAATTAATTATACTTAAATATTCTAATAAATACAATATACATACTTGAATATACTGTCATATTTAAGTCCAAACCGGACCAAGTCGAAATGTACAGCGTATGAATTTGTGTTTCATTGATATCAACTTAATAGGAATTTTGCATTTCTAACTGTAATGAAATTTGATCCAACCTTAATTTTGTTATTGTGTTTTTATTGTAATTATTTATTGTTCAATTTTCTTTTAGTGACGCTGTATATTTCGAGTTGGTCCGGTTTGGACTTAAATATGACAGTATATTCATCTTAAATAATTTTAGTATGTATATTGTATTTATTATAATATTTAAGTATAATTAATTCTGTGATTTGTTAAAAATTGAACTAAATAGGATTTTTTTACAGAGATGCCTGAGGATGGCTTGTAGGCCGAAAATTTGCATCATAATAAATAAAGTGGTGAAATAAAAGCAGCCCCTGCCTTTATTTTTATTTGTTTATATATATATATATATATATATATATATATATATATATATATATATATATATATATATATATATATATATATATTGTAAGAACATAAATGGAAAATTCCAACAAGAGAAGCCAAGAGTCTCAAAAATAACAGAAAAAAATCATCTGTCGATATTACGCCAATTCAACATCATCAGAACAGTACGAGAGAAAGAAAATACAGTATATCTCACATCCACTGTCAAAAAGTCACTAACCAGAGACAACACCCAACACCAAGACACCAACGAACATACTGAGGGAAAAGGGAGGTTACATGACAACAGCTGGGAAAAGTTAAATTACAAACAGCTGATCATAAAAAAAAAATAAAATACTCATACTAAAAGTCATAAGAGATCAAAAAAATAAATCAAATAAATAACTAAGAAAAAATCAACTAAATACAAGAGGAAAGGGAAAGTTTACTGGGAAAGTTTTTGGCAGTGGATGCGAGATAAGCTCCATTTTGTTCTTTGCATAGGTTTTTTTCTTTCTCTCCTACTGCCTAAATCTGCGAAATATCGACAGATGATTTTTTTTGTTATTTTTGAGATTCTTGCCTTCTTGTTTGGAAGTTTTCAATATGAGTATATATATATATATATATATATATATATATATATATATATATATATATATATATATTCTGGGCGTCGGAGTGGCCGAGCGGGTTGGCGCGCTTGCAAAAGTGCACCTACTCACAAACCCAAAGTTTGTGAGTTCAAATCCCGGCACCGGCACTACTTTAATTGAATTAAAGTAATAATTCAGGAAATTAATCACCCCTCCCCCCGGGTATGTGAGGCCCGTCAGCCTATTGGAGGCTACTCACGCAGACCGGGCGTAGGAGTGAAGACCCTACCCCGTGTATCTTAGTTGTGAATCGCGTTGTGGTTTTCCAGGACATAAAATAGCCGCCCGGAGGTTAGGTCCATGGACGGTCTGTCTCGGGGAAAGAAATATATGTCCACGTGCGCCTGCTGACTCCGAACAGCCGTAATCCGTGGATCTAGACCGATTTGTCACTGTCCTTGACCCCGAGTGAGTCGGTGGGAAGGACACTGCTGAATTAGCCCCAAAGGGACCGGTTATGGAGCAATGGGCAGCCTGCCGCTGCAGCATGGAAACCATGGTTCGCAGCAACGTGAGGTTGGGTGACCCCCTCCAGGCTGTCTGTGCTCCCGCAAGCAATAAATGTCTGTAAGAACACCACAAAGGCCAAAGATCTACAAGGTCTATAGAGCCAACCGAAAAAAAAAAAAAATATATATATATATATATATATACATTCTAGACGTAGGAAGAGGATATGATAAGTATTCATGCTCCAATCCACCTAGGGGATTATTTGAATACAATTTCATTATTAATTAATAATTACAATAAGTAGTTGCTAAATAATGTAGGGACATTTCTGAAGCCGACTATAAAGATCCTTTAATACAGAGAGTGGTGAAGTCCTCGTTGAAGGCTGGAGGACATTATTCTCATTGGACAGGACGTAATGTGATTTAGAGGACGCGGCGAAGGATCAGGTGCTAGCAAGGATAAAGGAATGAGCTTGGAATTTAGCGGCTTACTTTAGTGATAGCTCTATAAAAGTATAAAAATGGCGGGAGATTGTGTGGGCTCTCTGTGAGCTAACACTATACACTATACACTGTACACTATATACTTTACTGCTACATAATTCACTCACAGGGAATTGCCTTGTCTCCTCGATCTCTCTTATAATAAACCGTTTTAATCATAAAGTAACATTATTTAATAATAGTAAAAATAATTATACAGGGTCCGGCAGTGAAACGAAATGTTTTCAAAATTAAATTATCTCGTTTTACAAAATTATTTTTTCTTCTATAAATATAAAGAATTATACTTTGCGTTCTGTAAAAAAAAAAAAATTCTAAACACTGCATTCGCCAAGTGATTTACGTAAGTGCTGCATAGGCCACTTGACCTAAACCGTTAAGAAAGCTGGAAATGGTTTTAATATATTCATTAGATATCTGATAATAGTAACCAAAGTTTGACCCGTTCTAAGTGGTGAGCCAAGGCAGAGGGGAAACCCCCAAATTTTCGGATTTTTTCAGTTATAGGCATATAACATTTAAATGGCGTATCCTAGCGAAAACTATATTCTACTATACATTAAAGAAAAGAAAATTTGCTTAAAAGTAGTAACTCAAACGTTGAATTCGGTTTGACAGAAGAATCGAAACTTTGTTACCTGGGATTTTTCTCGAAAGAATAATTTTTTTTGCTCTATCCTGGAAACCATGTATTATTTGAATAAATTCAAATATTGTAGTAAATTACCTCCAATTTTGATTTTAAGGATTTTTTTTCGTTTTGCTGCTCCGTTTTAAGTGTGCGCAATTCGAAATTATGAGGAGAAATGTCGAAATTAATTTTTTGAATTATGGGAAACTTTACTTAAATTATCATTCATTAACAAAGTTCAAATTCGTAATCAGTTACATACAAAAAAACAAAATGAGCCAATTTTCATAAATTCTCCAAACTTTACAACGAGACCCCTTGCCCAAAGGTTGATTTAGACATTCAACCTCATAATTTCGACACGCATTCGCTTCAAAAAGAAGCATCCTTATAAGCAAATATTTAGTATCAAAATTGTAGGTAATTTGCTCTTCTTTAAATTAATATAAAATAAATAAATCCTATTAAAAAATATATTTATTAAATTACGCAGGCCAACAAAAAAATTTTTTTTGAAAACTTTTTAAACTTTAATAGTTGATCTTTATAGATTTTTATATGCTAAATCTAAATCTGGGCTTAGTTTTTTTGTATCGCCCATAGTTTTCCGTAAGTTTCAGGCTCATCAAACATCCTAACTTTTTAAACTTCTGTAACATGTTAGCTACAATAGAAACATACTCTGGGTCTTTTTCATTTCCCAAGAACGTTGTAACGACTTGCTTGAATGATGCCCATGCTTCTTTCTAATTTAAGGTCATGGTGGATTCAAAGTTAGCATCAAACATCATTTTTCTAATGTCAGGTCCGACAAAGACGCCTTCTTTATTATTATTAGTTTAGCTTCTGAAAGGCGTGGAAACTTTTGGCAGAGATACTTGAAACATGGCCCATCTTTAGGCAAAGCCTTTACAAAGTGTTTCATGAGGCTTAACTTAAGGCCTAAAACTGAAAGCTGTTCAATTCTTTAAAAATCGCTTAATTTTATAAATTTAACAATTTAACTAAATGTGAAGAAATTGTGGGAGATACAGCTTTTTTAATATCATATTTGGATTCAGCACCCTAAAAACTATAGGAATAAGGTATTTTCAGTACAAAAGTTTTTTCATCGTTGGCCTGTGTTATCGGAACTGTAAGGAATGAACGTTTAAAGGAGTGGTACCGGCATCAAACACAATTACTGGCAGAAAGATGGACGAAAGTAGTTGAAAACAATGGACTTTACTTTGTAAACTAGAGTAGTATTCAATAATGTTTAAACTATGTAATCTGAAATAAAGTTATACTAATATACACAAGGACTTTTGTAACAACCTAGTCATATACGACTCCAAGATAGGAACATATTATTTTATCTATTTATTTTTTGTATTGTACGCCAGATGGCTATTCTTGTACATTATATTTATACATAAAAGACTATTAAAAAAAATAATTCTATAATAAGTACTCTAATTTTGAAATCATTCCGTTTCGCTTCAATATATAAACTTCAAATAATCGTTAAAATTCAGCTGTTTTAAACTGATTTTAACTGTTTACAGTGCAAGTACAGTACATTCGTTAAATATAGAAGGCTCGTTTACTGGTTATGAAGATGATGAAATCGTGGGAATATGAAGCTATGAACGTAAAAGAGTTCAATCAATGCCGAGAAGGTCCTAAACAACAGAAACATATAAGAATTGTCTCATGAAAGGAGACAATATCGAAACGAATGACACAAAAACGGACACAGGCAAATGCCTTGTTGTATCCCTGAGTCTATAATTACCCTTCAGGATCATATTGTCTTTAGTATCCTTTCATCTCGATATCATCGCTAATTGTCACTACATCCTGTGTCCTGGATTATCCAATGGAACATCATTAAGTTATAAAATGATTTGGTAATTTAAGGAAGGAATCCGCTTGATTAACGATTTCCAAAGATAAAAATATTAATACTGATTATATATGTATATACATATATGTATATATATATATATATATATATATATATATATATATATATATTTTCAATATCAGAATTCAAATAAGCTCATTAAATATGAGAAATTAAATTTATCGATGGATTCTTAACACAAATTATGAGTAATTTCAAGAATTGAATAAAACATATCCAAAAAAATAAAACGTTAATGTTACGTACGTGCTTCAACTATTCAATAGTTATTTTTTCGTAGTTTACTGATTAATTTTTTTTTTTTCCTGTTTTTGATGAATGTTTGTAAATTTTTATTTTTTTTATTTGGTTGCTGTTTCAAGTGTCATTTATGACAGCGTACGTTTAGAGGCTCTCAAGCTTCTAAAGATAATAGCAAAATAACAAAAAAAATATTTATCATCGCAAAGTTGTAGGTATTTTATATATTTTTAAATTAAAAATATTATACAATCTGCTTCGCTCATGGGCAATATATATTAGGCTGTGTATATATATATATATATATATATATATATATATATATATATATATATATATAAAAAAATAAGTAAACTAATATATATACACATCACAAATACAAATAAATAGTTTGATAAATTAAATAATAGGAATATAAGTAAGCAACCAAAAAATAAAAAAATTTAAGTTAAGTAAAAATGAAATAAATCATCCTTAACTCATTCGTACCTATGTACAATATTTATATTAACCTCGGGAACTCTAAGCCAAGCTTTGCCTTCCACATGTGGATGGAAAAGCAGCACTTCATGAGATCCCAGCGGTTCTCTCCCAGCCGTGTCACTGGTATCGAAAGTCAGTGGAGGCTAGGTGACGCTTCAGCGTACTTAATATTCATATTAAGTACAAATTAACGATTTCAATATTATATAATTCTGTTGTTTTGTTTTTTCAAAAAACTTTTTCATAGTTTGATATTTCTATAAGATTTAACAATAGATAGATTTAGAACAAGATGTTTTAACAGATATTGGAATTAATTAAATATGCTAAATTGAAATTAATTTCTTCAATTTTATGCATTAATTAATAATTTATAATTATTAGCAATTTATTGCTACCTACCATTCTTCTAAAGAGTACTGCGTGTAAAAACATTTTTTAGTTTCAGGAAGTATATTCAAAACTATTTTAGATTCAATTTCATTTATCTAAATTGTTCAAAAAACAATGTATCGGGCATTTGTGCTCATTTAAAAAATGCTTTCCTAAAACAATTTATATAAATTACTAATATGACATTAATTAATTTAAAGTATTTACTTGTAGAGCTATTATCGTTTCAATATTTATCTATAATTAAAAGGTAGTAAAGTCAATTAAATACTTTAATGATGTTGCTGTTTTATATCAGCAAGGTTTTCTCATCATTGAAATTATCCAACAGTGCTTAAATGCCAAATTTTCAGAATTTCTTCCTCTAATGTACTTTTAGTTTAGTTTGTTTGAAATATTTAATGAATCATTCTTTCTTGTTAGTAGTAATGAAAAAATGGATAAACATAAACTATGATTAACTAAGCGAGAAATAGAAAGTAAATAGAAAATTTTAAAATTTATTTAAAGCAGAGGGATAAGTGAAAGTTGTTGTGCACGCACCAAATTTTTTGATACCTCGGTGATGTCTTTTCCAAATACGCCTTAAATAATGCCTACGTTCATATTTCTCAAGACCCTCACTTATATGCTCATTGACGAAGGCCTTCTTACATTGAATACCCGATACAAGGTAGAGCGGGGGAGGGGTAAGCTGTTCTATAAACCACCTGATATTTGCAAAACGACACACCTTAAAAGCTTTCTCGAGTTTCTCGCATATTTTGGATAATGTTTTCATTTCTTCTGATTCGTTTTCCATTTCCAATGGGATATTCCTTGTTTATAGAGATAGTATTACATCTAATAGCTAGAATATTTTCCAGATGAAAAATCTAACACAATCTTATTGTTAATAATCTTATTACTAACGTAATAAAATTACTTAGTATATCATTATAAATTAACAATTTTAATGTGTTTTTTAAGTTAAAAAAACAAATTTATTCATATAACTTGGTATTGGTATTTAGAACAAACTAACCAAGCGAGAACTCTCGCATTAGATATCAATCCTTCTTCTAGTCCCTAATACATTAGAAGTATGAACATATTTATTCGTGTAAACAATGTAATATTACCAAAAATGTTTATTTAACACACACATATGGTGAAGCTACATAGTTTGTAATGACTATGTTGAAGTTACAGTTCATATTTAATAAGTAATTAGCTTACCCCACTGGAAAGCATCTCTTCAATTTTAGAGTTAGGCAATTAGATTACCATTTTCAATGTGTACTATTCATACATAGCAGTGCCCTTTAGGCTTGGATATGGGAAACAACATATAATTTCCCACTCATTAAAAGTTTTTCTAAACAGACTCAAATTGAAATGAAGTTGCCATGACGTACGGCACGTACGCAAGATGGCATAGGGCCCGTGCCAACCTACCGTGCGTTATCTCGAAAACTGTAGGTTTTTGAGCTTTAAAACGCTGGACCAATACGGAGCGTATATGATCTTGATGCCCGCGTCAAAATCTTTAAATCCCAACTTATCCCGTCTCGATCCGCCGACTCTCAGTCGTCAAAGCTTTGAAACCTCCCAGTCTTTTCATCACTTTTATTTAAGCCCTAGTAAGAAGTCAAGAAACAAAATTGGAATTCGTCATATCTTCATGAAATTCCCTTTCTTTTAAAGCCTCATTCATCAAAATCCATCGCTTCTAAGAGCCGGAAAAGGGATCTATACTACCGTAATAATATATAGTAGTGATTAGACGTATTTTATAAAAATTATATAATTTATTCATTTTTATCCTTTAATATATGACGTTTAGGGACCACAATATCATATATTTAGACTTTCATTGCATATTGCTGAATGGCGAGTTTAGACTTTGCGTGACCCTGGGCGATACGATATTGCGGGGCCCTTCTTGATTAGGGCTGGGGACAGTCAGGAAGTTTGGGTTATGGAATTTGTAACTCGTATCCAGAGGGAGAGGGATCCGGGAAAAATTAGAAATTTTTTTAGTCAAAAGCGTTTTAAATCGGGCCCTGCGAACAAACTTAGCTGCACCATGTAAACAGCATTCGTCTTTATTTTTAATTTTTGTAAATGGCGCGGGGTCTCGCGGGCAATATTCAATATGAACTATAACTTCTGTAATTTATTTTATTTATCTATGGAGCAGGTCCCTGATTCGTCACCTCTCTTACCCCTCCTCCCTCCAAATTCACCCCCGATATTGCTTCCTCACTACTGAAGGTAGAAAAGCTTTGTATTCATACATTGACATGTCCGGGATATTCTTTACTCTCCTGGATTTTTTTTTAAACAATGCGCTGTCTAAAACGTATTTAAAGCAATGTCTTTGTTAAAATGAAACTAAACATTTAACTTTCTTGGGCTACAAAAAAGTTGATCTTGAACTTTAGTTTTAAGCAACAAGTTTTTTTTTTCTTGTTTTTTTGAAGCTTTGCTTCTATCTACTGTTTTATAGGGGAAACAAATATTTTTGAAACAATAGAAGGTACCTGTGCAACTGTGGCACCCAGCGTGTGGACGCCTATATGTGCTTAGCCGACTTAGAGTGAGATACTGTCTGTTATTGATGTGCCTTTTTAGACTGTTGATGTGAGATGCGATGCATTTTGTTTGCATATATATGATCTTATTTTTTCTGTACTGATGATGCCTGAATTGGCGAATCGTTGACTGGTTAGCTATTCACCGGCATTTTAGAGACTCCAGGCTTTGTGTTTGGAATCTTCCATTTATATCCTAAAAGCAGTCTACTAGTTGCGTAGTTCACGGTCAACCATATCGTCGGTCCCATGTTATATTTGGATAGTATTTCAGTTGATTCAGCCTGTAGTAAAGTTATATGCAATTACGAATTTAGTATGACATTAGAAAGTTCTGAAATCGCAGTTGCATTTTTACAAAAAAAAAGTCTAAGTCTGAAGCTTCCATGTTAAAGTAACGAATTTGCGTATTATTATAAATGTAACGTAATAAATACACATAAAATTATGAGACAATAGAAAAAAATACCTAAAAAAAAATTAAATTAATCCAAATCGGACCTAATACACAGAAAAATGTAAGTAAGAATTTTTTGCTTTTCTGAAAAGTATTGATTTTCACATTCTTAAGTTTACCTTAAAAAAGACGATATGTTGAGGTTATAACCTGACATCACAAACTGATTTGTATTTATGCGAATTTAGGCCCCGACCTCAACTGAAAAGATTGTGATCCAATTGAAGCAGTGATAAAAATAGTGTAGGTTAAAACCCACTAAAATCGTCGACCGTTTAGTACGCAAATACCAATAGTTTAACTTTCTGAAATTCTGTGTAAGATGCATAATACATACTTTATTTTTCTTCCTAAAACAGGCATAATTTGAAGTTGTCATTTAAAATATTTTGAAAGTTATACTCCCTTAATTATTGTACTAATGATACACAAATAATTAATGCCTTGTTAATGGAATTAACACCGATATCATTTTTGGTAACTATACGATCAGTCAAAGTAATAAAATTTTCCAGTTTTTGAAATAATATATTTACCAAACTATCTGTATTTGTACATGGTTATAATGCTTTTAAACTTAAAAAATATCGAATTCTAAATTTAATAATTATCGCTTCACTATTTAAAATTCAATCCTCACATTAACACATAAATACAGGAACAATATTCTTATTATATTTAAAGTTGCTAGAGAAGGAGAGCATTGACCCAAAGAGGTCGGTAATGCGGTAAGGTGGAAGCCAAGTCAGATATTAGGAATGTGTGACGTAGCAGGATACCCTACTTAGGATCTCATCGCTGGACCACAGCTTCGGTTTCACTTTTAGCACGGAATGCACGGCCCTCTAAGAGATTATATAGATTCTTTCGGTTCATTAATACTCGGGCCATATCGTTCAGAAAGCGGTATTCATTCATAATAGTCAGTATTCACTGATTGATGCTATAACATAATACTATTATTTCGATTTGTTTATATGGCATTTGGCTTAGATCAAACTATCTCACGAGCTCAATTCGACGTGGAGATTAAATATATCGATAGATATATTATACGATAAGAAACTATCCATCCTTGTGACAAATTGTTAAAAATTGAATACTTTTTTTTTTTTACAATTTTCAATTTTACCAAAATATATTTGTTTTAAATTTGTTTATTTAATACCTACACATCTCATTTACACTTAAAAATTACTCTTGTCTTCACATTCAGATGTATTGCTACTATAATTTATTGGGAAAAGACAAAATCTAAAATTTTGATCGGATTTTCCAACTACATTACGAAATATTTTAGTTTTTACAACTTTTTTTTATTTGAACTTTTCAATTACTTGTTGCGAATATTATCGATATTTGACAGTAATAATTTTCTTTTCTATTCCAACATAACATTGTACTAGTATCGATAAAAGTCCATATTTTAAATTAAAATGTGTTGCTATTATTTTTTAATTTTAGTAACTCTTTGAGTAAAACGTTTTACTACAATTTTAGCAGTTTGAAATATGGTGTTACCCTCCTATTACGAAGTCTCGGAGTGTTAATTACCACTAATAGTATTTTTCTTCCTCTTGCCTTACAGTCCATTATCATGTAGTGCTGACTGTCAATTTATACTTTAAAGGAAAAAAATATTTTAATTGAATAAAGAAAAAATATCTGATGTGGGCAACACATGACTTCCTTGTACGACTATTAAATTATAAATCCGTGGCTCAAAAAGTGATACTGAATTTGGTTACTAGTTTCCGAAGATTGCAGTAAAAACGACACTCGGCGTCCCTTCATCCGTCTATTGACACCCACACACACTCTTGTTACTGGAGGTCTCATTCTGTTATTATATTTCCATGTTCCGTGACAACAATAAAACTATCAATATCACTGGATAAAGCATTGGAAATCGCCTTTTTGGACATTTTAAGCGGAAAAAACCCACTTAATTAATATCATATTCTCACGCTGCAGACTTGTTAATCTCACAAATGGGGAGGAAAACCAGTATTTTAAACTCAATTTTAACACTTAAAACAAGTAATAAAAATGTTTAGTTGGATTGGAAACCGAATTGCATTTGTAACCATTATTACCGAAACATATGATTTCTCTTTTAATTTAAATATAATTTTTTATGTAAGTTTATTATGATCTTCAACTAAAGTACCCTTTTCGGCTCACGAATTTTAACCAAAATCTAGTAAATAAATTTATATCGATATAAAAGTTCTATTTACCATATTTTAGATGTTTTACATTATATTTTAATATAATTTTTGATGAAAATCTAATATGACCTTCAAGTAAAGTACCATTTCCGGTTTTTCAATTTAGACCAAAACCTAGTACGTTATTAATGTCTATATACATATAAATTATAAATACTAAATTTGAGATGTTTTGAATAGTATTTTAATATAATTTTGGATGGAAATCAATTATGACCTTCAAGTAAAGTACCACTTCTGATGATCAAGCAGTGACCAAAAAGGGAGGTTCACAACTAGATTTTGCAATAATCCTAAATACAAAATTACAACTTTCTATAGCTAACCGTTTTTTGAGTTATGCGAGATTCGAACGTCCGAACGTACGAACGTACGTACGTACAGACGCCACGACGAAACTAGTCAAAATGGATTCAGGGATGGTCAAAATGGATTCAGGGATAGTCAAAATGGATTCAGGGAAGGTCAAAATGGATATTTCCGTCGAAATCTGAAAACCGAAAATTTTGCGATCACAATACTTCCTTTACTTTGTACAAGGAAGTAAAAAGTTCTTATTATTTCCCCAACAATGCAGTACTGAATTTTTAATAAAACAGTTATATCAATGCTATAAAAAGTTTGAAAAACTAAAATATGCCAAATAAAAAATATTACAAATTTTCTTCATTAATGTTTTCGCCAAATTACTGTCAAGAAAATGTCTGTGTATTCTATTAGAATAGCCTGCCCCCTTTAAGAACTAAAACATAATGAAGCACTTACTTCATTGTCTTTTTATATCTCTTTCAATGTGTTCGATAGTTCTTAAATCTGTGGAATTTATTCGAATTGAGAATAATCTTGCAACACGTGTTTTGCTGTTTGAGTGACATTATCATATTTATGGCATGTGACCTTGTTGGAGACCTCTGAGAAGGTATCCATGTGGAAACTACCACGTTCAATCCGAAGTCAATGCTCGGATGGTCCATTTTTTCTTCTTATAGTTTGGATCGGTTTATTTTCTAAATTTTTTTCCCAAATATTTAAATTTGAAGTTTTCAAATTATTACTTAACATATTGCAGTCGTATTTATTAAATATTTTTGGTAAAATTCATTAGTATTTTTTGAAATTTAAACGTATTTGTTTAAATAAAAATTGTATTATACCCCACTAATATTTTATAATAGAATAGTTTGAATCAGGGATGGAACCAGGATTTTTACCAGGGGGGGGTCTTAATTTTGCCGTCCCTTGTTTCATCCTTCCCTCCAATAAAAGTAAACAGAATTTTAGGTAATATATTTCGGAATAAATATCATCATGTCATACCATTAACTATTTTTTTTTTTTTACTGAATTAAGATTAAAACCGTCAAAAAATAGAAACAAATAATTTTTACTTAGCATAAAAATAAAACTTCGTTCAAAATTTGCCGCCGTCTAAATTCTGCTGCCGGAGATATGTGTTCTCTTTGCCCCCCTCTCACCAGTTCTGATCCTGGTTAGAACAGCAGACGAATCTTAGTTGACTCTGTCTTGAGAGACTTCATACTTTCCTATTATATTCTTCCAAAAATAATCCATCATGTCTGCTCTTGAGTAGAGTTTTGCTCTAGTATTTTAATTTTATTATTTAATTAATTTCTATCAATTATATTAAATTTGTCTCCTCTGTTTCAGACGACACTCTATAAATTGATCTTCCTGGCGGCGTTCTGTAGCGTCGTTGCGGCCATCACTATGCCAGTGAGACGACAGCCCCCAATGAGGCAGATCCACAGGTTCGGTACCGTGCCTCAGGTCATAAGGGTGAGGGGGGGCCCGATGAGAGGAGGTCCGGTGAAGAGGATATACGTCCCGATGAATGTCCTCCCCCCGCAGCACCAGAGGTACGGCCCCACCTACGAGCCGGCCCACTGGAAGCCGAGGCCAATGGTAAAGATGTACCAACACGGACCTCAGGCTCCCAACAGAATTCTCCCACAGACCTGGCCTGTCAGTATCTACTATATTTACATTTGTTATTAAGTCATATTTATAATTTATAATAATGTATAGGTAAACAACTTAAAGAAGGACCTTCAATACACACTCAAAATCAAATGCGTGCGCTGAAATAAAAATCTACATACGAATTAGTGCGCACGATCAAAAGAATGTAGTAAAACAAAACAATTTTTAAAAAATAAAAAAAAATCAAGATATTTGACTAGGCAGCTATCTGAAGTTATGCAGAGGGAGAAGGCGCTTTCGTTTCCTTGAGCATAACCTCCAAGCTTAAGCTCCTCCCACAAGGTTCTTTCTTAATTTGTTTGCCTATACTTACAATTAGTATAGTAAAATGTAATGTAAGTTTTTATTTATATATTTTGTTTTATTAATTTAAATCCTCAAAAAAGGTGATATTTCCTAACATAAAATCATGTCAGTATTTTATATATTACCACAGTTGTATGTGTATCCCATAATCTACTTTTGAGAGTCATAGTTAGGTACTAAGGGAATAAACATAACGGATAAAACGTTTAATAAATATACAAAAATAAAACAGGGAAAAATGAAGGGCGCAGATTATGAATCTAAACTTTTAGTATTATATAAAGCTGAAGAGTTTGTTTGTTTGAACGCGCTAATTTCAGGAATTACCGATTTGATTTTTTTTTTTTTTTTTTTTGTGTGTGTGTGTGTGTTAGATAAACAATCTGTTGGAAAGTCTTTAGGATTTATAACATCAAATCGGCTCAGAAATATAATAAGGGTTATTTTCTTTTAATAAAGTTGTAAAATGGTTGGGAGATTATTATCTACCAGTTGCCAGCAGTCGAGTCAGTAGGTGAAGTGAATAAACTGAGCACGTGTATGCACTCCTCAAAAAACTGAGCAGGTACTTATTCCTCAAATAACTGAACAGGTACTCTGGTTCGATGTGAATAAAAAGAAACTACTCAATGAAATACTTAAGTACTCTATTATCATTTATTTAAAACCGATTTTCATTCAAAACTAATTTTCTTTATTATTATTTTACAATTCTTTTAATTATTCTTAATACTCTGTATTTAGAGTATGTGAAAAAGATGGAAAAGGAAAGTTACTCCCCAAATAATTTCTTATAATGAAACCAGCTAAGATAGACGAAGTAAAATTATACAGATGTTGGGACATGGAGAGAGAATCGTGTAATTTAAAGAAAGCATCTATCCTGATGACGAAGAAGTACTTCGAAACGTCGTAACCAATGTTATAAAAATGTTTTGTTTTTTTAAATATAAAGTTATAGATCAAAGGGAAAGCATCATTCACAAATTAATTCATTGTATTAATTATTATTTTACTAAGTGTATGGATCACGTGCTCCATAAATATGGTTGATTCTTGAATCAGAGTACCTGCTCACCTTTCTAAGTGAATAAAACGTGAGAATGCATGCTATGTGAGCAGGTACTTAGCAAAATGATGAACACCTGTTCAGTTTTGGAGAAATGAGAACATGCTCAGTTTTCTTTACTTCATGCTTATTTCTTTACTTTACTGGTAAGTGTTCAATAGCCGTAGGTTTGTTGCAATGTATACAGATTGATCGATGTGTTCGATTCGGAATCTTGTCAGAACTTCTTATCGTCTGCAATTTTAATTTGACGATTTTCTTGCAATTACTATATGTTTAAGCTCTCTGTTTATTTTCTTCTCATCTAAATATGCTGCCTTTCGTTCCATACTCGGAATGTTATAATAGGATATGTGTCATTCTAAAGATTATCCTAACAATCGGATGGAAAACCAATGATCTGGTTCTTTCGAATCTTTACAATGACCGAATTTAATGTTGATCGCTGTGTCCTGGAATGCAAACAAATAACTGCATGGTTTGTCTGATTTACCATAAATAGAAGAATAAGAAGGTCAGCATAGAACATGAATTATAATATGAAGTTCTTAGAGTATCATTGATAAAACTAGAATTAATATAATTTATTAATAAATTTAATTGTAACGCTTGACTCGTACTCTCTGGACTATTTTATTTGTGGCCAAGTCGAAGGAGAAACCCTGGAATAGCAGTGTCGCCAACCTTAATTCAACTCAGAAAAAAAATTTATTAATGAAATTGAATAAATAAAAACACTAGCGACTTCGATATCTCAAACGCCATTTATATTAATCAGTTAAATAATATATTTTTATCAAATCTGTATTTATATACTCCATAATTCAAATATTTCTCTTTTCCTAATATTTGGAGATAGTTATCTATAAGGCGGAATGATAGCAAACTGAATTCAGTGATCAATCATGGTTGCTCTCGAGTAATTTAAAATTCCCGCCAGGAGCGCTCCGATGACGGCTAATATCGCCGATATTTAGATGGCAGCTTGTCATGTTTGCGTTAGCTTTGATGGATTGCACCAGCACTTCACTGTCGTCAGCTGACTTTTTCATAAGTGACGTAATGACATCTCGGTACATAATGTTCATATTGTACAAGTTGTTGAACTCTGGAATCTACTTGTCAGTTGTTATCGTTCATGATCGAACATAAGCAAAATCAAGGTGAATAAATAGAAAGGTGGGCTAACTTCGTAAGGGGCTAAATGGCGGACGGTCCTGTGACGTCGTTGGTCTTATCTCTCATAATGGGTTATTGGTCCCTAGTGATTGCATTATGTTTTGTTGTTTCCTTTAAAACCAATGAAAATAAAAATAAATGCATTTTTTATGTTTTTAAGTTGTTTTACCAAAAATCGACTATTTTGAAGATTTCAACATCGAAATCTTATGTTGATCTGTAATGGAATGTTTTTTCAATGAGGGTTGCTATTTAGTGATTAGATGACATTTACTAGGTTGTTACAAAAGTTCTTGTGCATTAGTATACCTTTATTTCAGATTAAATGTTTTAAAGATTATTGAATACTACTCTTCAAAGTAAAGTCCACTGTTTTCAACTACTTTCACCAATCTTTCTGCCAGTAATTGTATTACTTGCCGGTACCACTCCTTTGGCATTGAGGCTTTTACGTTTACTCCTTGCAGTTCCGATAATTTTTCCTTGGTCAAAATAGTACGATGTGTAGGGACATTGTCGTGTTGCAAAAAAGCTTGGTTTCTGTTGACCAAATCGGGGTACTTTGCACTCAAAACTGCATAAACTCCGTCTAACTGTTCACAGCAAAGGTTTGAGTCCATTGCCCGACCATCATGAACAAGCTCAAAATGCAAAACGCCTTCGAAGTTCCACCAAACACAAAGCATCACTTTTTTCCAAACCTCCGATTGTGCAGCTTCACCTAGCCGTACCCACTGCTTATGTTTGTTAGAGTTTTTTTTTTAAATATCCAATTTTCGTCACTTATGTTAATTTTTTTCCCAAGCCTGTCCTCTTTCGGATTTTGAAGTAAAATTTTGCACATATCAACTCTCAGCTGGGCTTGAGCCTCAGTCAAGTCATGTGGGTAGGCCCTTGGTCTCAAATTCCGTACGCCCAGATTTTTAAGATGACGAGTCACTGTGGCATTAGAAGCCCCATCTATGCCCGAAAAATCACGAGTTATTGCATGGGCTACTTGATCTGCAAGACTCATATTCCCATTGTTGAAACGCCTGAACAAAAGTGCGGCAGTATTTCGATGGATAATTTACACTTCTTCTATGGCACAAATTTCTTCGGGAGCTGTCTTTGCGCTTAAACCTTTTTTCCATTAATGTCTCAAAAGACCGTGAATCACGATTTTTTCTTCTAACATTGCACGTGCGTTTTATAAATGTAAGTGACCCCATAAAGCCAACTCAAGTCACAAGGAATTAAAGGATTAGTCAAAGTAAACATTGACATAACTAGTAGGAACAAATACATTGTTATAGGATAATTATGAGAGTTGGAATTAAGGGTTGTGTTCATGCACAAGGACTTTTGTAATAAACTAATTTTTACCTAAAAAGGATCATTGTTTGTATTTATGTAAACTTTTTTAAACAACAGCATATTTATTTTTTATTGTTGGTGGAATCAATATCCACTTCCAACTTTTTTTATGATTGTAAAACCAATCTTATTTTAGAACAGAAATTGACATTGATTGTTCTTATATTGTGTCAAAGAATTATTTTCTCATTTTTATTATATCATAAAGTAATATTATTCTGTTTAAGGGCCCAATGAGGAAAGCAAGGAACCCAAAGCCCAAGTTCAGCAGAAAGCCGGCCTACAAGTACCCACCCAAAACAGGTCCGACTTTCGACAGCTACAGGCCCCAACCAGCCTACCACTCTCCTCCAGCACTGACCGACACCTACAGCCCGCAGAAGACGTCTTACCAGCTCACCGCTCCCACCTATGGCAAACCTCACCCAGCAGGGTCTCCAGAGCCACCCAAGGACAAGATCGCCGAAGACACACCGACCAGCTACATGCACGTCTACCAAGGTGACAAGGCCACCAAGGAGGGTAAGCCCACCTATGGATACACCCAGAGCCACACCACCTACGAAGACACGTCCAAGACATCTTCATCCAAGACTACCAACCACAGACCCGTCTACAAGCCCAAGTCTGACACGACCGAAGACCCCCAACAAGGTTCCTTCCAGCCACCGAAGCAGACCTTCGGGTTCACCCCCTACGAAGACAGCCTGAAGGAGTCCTCTGAGAACTATCCTCCGAACTATTACAAGAAGCAGCCGGACACGGTCCTCAGTCCGAACTATTTCGACCAGAACAAATCATGAGTCCCGCGAGCTTCCTCCAAGCGTGCATAGACGTTCATTTCGTCATGACTGTTCCTTCTTCGTGATTGTCAATCATTGTGTACCTTTGAATGAGTGTTTTTTAATTTAAGTGTCATTCTTTGTTTGTTTTTTATATGTCGTGTTTGTACTTATTTATGCAAATAAATTATTTATTTTTTAAGTATTAAGATTAAAATTTAAAGCCCTTAAGCCATATTGTAATCGTGAGATACTAATCCCATTGTAGCGGTTGTGTTATTTTGGTGAGATTATAACCAATCAGGTGGTATCAGATCTAATGGGTTGGCCACTCAGTGATATAAAAAAAATAACTGCATAATGAGGCTAATAATAAATAAAATAAATTATTTATAATTTTATACTTAATATTAAGAATAAAATATGCGGTGTGTCCATTCGCACAATTTTTCCGCTTTTGCTGCCGAATGCAATACAAAAATTGTTTGCTGTATCTAAGCTAACATTGGTCCGATTAGGATTATTATTATTTTTTACTTTGTTGACAATTTAACTATCGTTCAAATGAGCATCTAGAATATGCAGTCAGTTGACATCCGCATGATGGTATAGAAGGATCAATCTAATTAGGGATTGATAAATTATTTGCCACTTCTATAATTTTGTTTTCATTGAAAACTAGTTTCGAATCTTATACATTCATCTTCAGTTCAAGATGATTTGTTAATTCAATGCGAGAAGAAACCGTACATGATTCTCTGTTTGATATAATCCATTTAGACATTGAACTGAAGATGAATGTATAACATTCGAAACTAGTTTTCAATAAAAACAAAATTATAGAAGTGGCAAATAATTTATCAATCCCTAATTAGAAGATGTATTGTTTTAAATACAAATTAAAACTACCTACACTAGACATAACGCTCCACAAATACAAGATATATAGTAAGTTTACGTCCGCATGATGGTATAGAAGGATTAATCTAATTAGGAATTGATAAATTATTTGCCACTTCTATAAATTTGTTTTTATTGAAAACTAGTTTCGAATGTTATACAGTCATCTTCAGTTCAAGTTTGATTGATTTGATTTGTTAGTTCAGTGCGAGACACATGAATTTAATGTTGTTTTTTTTCATTTAAATGAATAAAAAAAAACATAAATTCATCAAATACTCAGGAGTTAAATTAATACATCACGTTAAAAACAGCTTCAAATTAAATATATATGAAGCACTTGAAATAATAAAATCCTTCAAATCCAATCCAGATTTTTGCTTAAATGACCGAATAAATGTCTATAATAGTCCAATCTTAAATTTATTCCCATCTACAATATAACAAAAAAAAACAATTACTCACCGGAATTACTGGAAAAACCTCGACCCTTAAAAAATTTACCTATAAGCACCCCACCTTTCTTTCATTGTTAGTTCAGAGCGAGAACAAAGCAATACAAACTTTTCTGTTTGATACAATCCATTTAAATCTTGTTGTGTACCAACATGTATTTGATTTCTTGTCTTAATTAAATTCATAATTCATAAATGTAATATAATATAATACTCATTTATATTACATGTAATTTAATATGTATAATAATACCAAACTACATTTTGAATTGCTTATTTTTTAATTTTTGTGTGTTTATTTCTGAAGATGAACGTATAACATTTGAAACTAGTTTTCAATAGAAACAAAATTATAGAAGTGGAAAATAATTTATCAATCCCTAATTAGAAAAAATAGTACTTCAGATATCACCTATTTAACAGAATAGCAAAAATTTAAAGACAAATACAGCAAAAGCAAATACAATGATGGACCCAAATCAAATTTTAATGTTGGGTGTTCCATTGTTATCGACTCTAATATAATCAAATACAAGCTACCACATACAACCGACAACTAAAGACACACCTCCCGACTGTGAAATGTGCAATTTGCAGCCGACCATCAGTCACATTTTAGAAGACTGATCTAGGAAGAAGAATCTAGGAATAGCAAGAAATCTCCAAATAATGTTAGGAGATAGCGTCACAAATACAGGAAAAGTAATTGAATTCCTAAAAAAACAAAACAATATTTTCAACAAAATATAAAATAACAAAAGTAAAAGATTAAAAACGAATAAAGAAAGACACTAAAGATCCAAGCAGTTGAGTTTAACCTAAATAAGGAGCTTAACCTAAGATGTATTATTTTTGAGATATTCGATAAACAAAAAAGAAGTAACCTGGTTTCCATGGGAACACGCGCAGAATACTTTAGAAGTACTTTTGAAAGCATGGATACAAAGTCCAATAAACCGTTTCTTTGTTAATACTGATCCGATTTAGAAGACTTGTTTCGGGTTTTGCAGAGACTTCCAAATGATTACATTGAATCTTTCATATAATGTTATACTTTTATAGTAATGCACAAATAAAGATTTCTTTACTTCATAACGTTTTTCCTGTTTTTTCTCAGAGATACAATACTATATAATATATATATATATATATATATATATATATATATATATATATATATATATATATATATATATATATATATATATATAGTTGAAAGACGTTGAGCAAAAGACTTTAGGCATGTTTCATCAAAATCGTTTGACTCGTTTTGTCGCTATTTTCTCTAACAAAACAGGTTTTTCTGTTATTACGCACAGGCATCAGGTGCCATAATTCTACAAAATAAAAAAAACCTGTACCACAACAACTCGATGAGGGTCTTGGGTTCAGTACTTGGGGTAAGGACCGTACTGTTTTTAGGCCAACGGTTGTGCAAGGAGGTGATTGGGCCAAGATCACGCTCAACCGCCAGGTTTTTCTCCTAATTAAGGGTACCCACTTTATAGAGGATGGGTGAGACCCAGGAGGGTCTCCCGATCCCACAGGGTCCATCCACGGCTGAATACAGAATAAATAATTATCTGCCTCAGACGGTCTCGAACCCGGGACCTTGAGATTAGTAGCGCAGTTTATAATAAAATAAAAAATAAATAAATAACAAAATAAAAAAAATAAAAAATCAACAAAATCGATTCACCCATTCAAGATATAATCATGGCACAGTCACATAAATAGGCAAATTGTGTTGTTACTTTTTTTACTCAAGGGGCTC
Organism: Rhaphigaster nebulosa; assembly: GCA_948150685.1. NCBI lineage: Eukaryota > Metazoa > Arthropoda > Insecta > Hemiptera > Pentatomidae > Rhaphigaster > Rhaphigaster nebulosa. The sequence continues at coordinate 135,620,300 of OX411310.1, read as the reverse complement.
AGAAACTCATAGATCCGTTGAAAACTACACATCGATATTTCGATCCGATTAAAATACTTTCCTTACCTAGTAACGATATGAAAGTAAAAAAAAGATAAATAAACAAAATGTTAATTCAGACAATGAAATATTGAGTTGTTTTAATTTTCTAACAATATCAAATCAATGGCTCATCAACTTTATTTGTTTGTACTGGTCGGACATGTGGTCTTCAGGAAGAGATCTTATTGTTTTACTGTACGAAACATAATTATTTTTTTCATATAATTTGAAAACAATTTATAATATGTTCTTGTAATGTGTTTAAAATGCCAAAAAAATGTTAATAAAAAATAGCAAAGTTCTCAAAATAATACGAAGTTATGAAATAATATGGGAAATTTTTTCACAAAGTTCAACTTAAAATGGCTGTAAAATCTTTATTTTTTAAGCTTTGACAGATTTGCCCTCTGTTTTTTTTAAAATGTCCTTTAGACGATTATGTTTAAATATTACATTCAAGCCCATGTTTCAATCAAATCCATTTTTATGAGATCGACAATTCAATTTAGTAGCCTACAGTAAGCACTTTCTTCTTCCTTAAGTGGTAAGTGCCGATAAGGTATCTCAAAGACTCATTATTTATATAATAGCGGGTGTGAGGTCAGTGCAACATAGTTAATTTCCGGAGGGTTTATTATCGAAAAAACTTAAAACTTGTCTGAGATCGTCTGACATTTTACAATCTTCAACGACAGTCATGAATGTGGGATATGGAACATAATTGAATAAATGCATTGAAAAAAACTCTCCGAATTATTACACAATGGTTTATTATTTCCAAATAGTAATGTTTCAGAAACATCTGGTGTGTCCATTCACACGACTTTCTTTACAGCTTTGTTACAGAATCCAGATAATTGGATTATCTTTCAAACGAGAATCTGGAATATTCTGGGATAAGTAACGTTTTCAATTAATCGAATAAATCTTGGCCGATTACCGAGCTCTATAATTAATTAATTTAAGTATTAAAAATAAAAATTTAAATTAAAAGAATAAAATTTAAAAAATATAAATAATGAACATAAAAATTCTAATTTATTTTTGTATATTTTCTTCTGATATTTTCACAGTTTTTTAAAACTTATTTTTCTGTTTATATCGAATGCCTTTTGAGAAATTTAATCTATGTGTAAAATGATTGTTGCTATAGTAGCTAATTACATTTTGTCTGCAAGTACTTTCGGAACTACTGGTTTGGACATTCAACAATTCATCTATGAAGCCCTTTTTATAATATTATATTACGATATCGGATGTACAAGTAAGTTTTAAAGGATTTACAAGAGATAATGTTACTAGCAGTGGCGTAACTGGATTTTTTACGCCTGGGTGTGAGGAGCGGAAAAGTCCACATTCTACATATTAATAGATGCAAAATGATGCAAAAATTAAATTGATTACAGTACTTAGGAATAATAAAAAAAAATACAAATTATATAATAAACTTTTATGCCCAATCCATACAATAAAGTAAATATCCTCGAGGATTAGTTACGAAAAAGCTGTGTTAGAGGAGGGACGAAGGGAGAATGTTGTAGTTAGAGGGAAGCGACGGCGCTGCGCCAGTGGCGTGGTTTCTTCAGTTTACTCGGCTTAGAATGTCCTAAAACAAAGGAGCTGACATGGATAAAAACATTAGATCATAAGATTTCCTTTACCACCAAATTCCTTTTGTATTGCTTCTTTGAGTTAAATTCATCTTTAATCCTTTGTGTGAAAGATGAATATGCACCTGGAGCTACGCTAGTGGTAACTAGTATTCAGAATGAGTGGCGTGCTCTCCCTCATAGAAAAAGTGAAACCAAAAAGTGGAGTGTTGACCAAAGAGTCCCCGTTGCCCAGGTTTAGACAAACATATATAATGGTTTCCCCAGTTTATATAATTATCTGTGAAACCGTTCATTTAATCACAAATATGAACAGAATATAAAATATAGTAAATGAAATTTCCAATAATTTGGTTCATCAACCATGAAAATCCATTTGACTGTTCTCGAAAAATTCGTGCTTAAATCTCCTTGTTTTTCAAACTGATACATTTCAATGTAAATATTAAGACTCTCAAGATAAATTGACTTATCAAAAAACAGAGACCGAACTAAAATTTAATAAACTAAATTTTCAACCGCTTGTTGAATTTGAATGATTTTTCAATTAAAGCTATTTCAGGCTTTTTTTTTCTTAAATTAAATTTTTTTTTTTTAAATTTGGACAAATATTTCCACAAAAAAACTTTCTATAAATTTCTATTCTATTAACAAAACATAATTTTATAAACTTGAAAAATAAATGGTAGAAGGAGAGAAAAAATCAGGGTGTATGAATACTATTGTAACTAGCTGAGTATGATTAAAAAAGAAAAAATAAGAACTAAACGAGACAAATGCAAGATTCATAATTTGTTTTTAAGTGATGTTTGTACAATGGACCGAAACTATTATAGGATTTTTGCCAAGTTGACAATAATAAAAAAAAACGATAGTAATAGTACAAAAAAAAACAAAAAAAAACACTAAACGAAATGAGAGAATATAACACAATAATGTATATAGACAGAAGGTAGACAATCATCACTCACAAGCCCTATCTTTTTGGCTTCACTTTTTCCGGAGGGTTACCCTCTCCATCATAACCTAACCACATTCGTGTTAGCCCTTAAGCGGGGACACCACGAATGTGTAACTCTAGCGGGGACACAGAATAATACAAAAACTCTTTATCTGAATTAAAACACTAAGTAATTTGAATTAGAAGTTATCTGGTAAGGAAGAAAAAAGTCACACTCGCCAGGAACAAAGGGTCAAAAATACTTGATCGCAATTTTGAACAGGTCTCAGAGACAAGTAAATAATGGGTAGATGATAGGAGTTGGCTAAAGTACCGGGAATCGAATCAAACAAATTGGTACCTTTTAGGGTCTCCATCCCTATGAATCACACAGCTGGGCTGCCACCTTGGGTAATTTTTACCGAATGTCTCCGGTTAAGGGTTAAAGAGTCACCACTAAGCTTTAATTATCAGTATGCGCCATTTTGTGGAAATGTAAAAACATATTTATTAACTGTTCGTCGCGCTGCGATGCGGTGGGCCTTAGACCATAAGCATACTACAGTACAAAACCCTCACCCAATAGCTAGAAAACTGATCTGCCAATCTCAACACAAGCGCACTCGCGGTTTCAAGACACTTGAAGAAGATAGAAAAAGTAAAAAGCTCGATTTATAGGGACCACATGAAACTCATTTCAAACCCATTTTCGTATTGTCATTTTCGTCCAAAATAATTGTAGGAGTGACCAATCTATTCTACATGACTTCTCTGCTCACGCTAACTGTTTGATTTTAACCTGCTGTGTCAAACCAAAGCGAATGTGGCAACTATAGACCAATTTGCCTATCCTCAGTAGTGTACAAAATATATACTAGGATATTAGAGCAGCGACTACGGGGTATTGTGGAAGAAGATATCGAAGAGGAGCAAGCGGCTTTTAGGCATGGAAGACAGATTCAGGACCACATCTTTTCCTTAATAATGATAGTAGAGAAAGCGTGGGACAGAGGAAAGGCAGTCTATTTGGCATTCCTGGATCTGAGGGCGGCTTTTGACTCAGTCCAGAGGCAGGAGATATGGGACACACTAAATGCAAGAAGAGTGCCAGCAAACTTGGTGAGTGCAATAAAATCAGTGTACCAAGACCCAAAGGGCATTGTAAGACTTAATGGTCAGACATCGCGGCATTTCCACTTTTATAAGGGAGTAAAGCAGGGAGACAGCCTAAGCCCACTACTATTTGTCCTCATTATGGATGAAATATGGAAGGTGTGTAAAAGGAGATGCCCTAGAGCACTAGTAGGTTTTTAGAACCTAACTCCAGTACTGCCCCAAGCGATGATATACGCGGATGATATCGTACTCATAGCTGACTCTGAAGAGGATCTCCAGGCTTCCTTGGAGGAATGGAATGAGGAGCTGAAGATTAGGGGTTTACAAATAAACCCTAACAAAAGTAAAATCATTTATGTCGGAAGAGAAAACGCAGAGCCTAGAATTGTGTGTAATGGTGAACCCCTTGAACTTACGAATACTTATACGTATCTAGGAACCATAATAAGTAAAGATGGTAAAATAGACCAGGAGATTCTGAATCGAGTGAAGAAGGCCAATGGAGTGTAAATACGAATTTTTAAATCCGTGTTCCTCCCAGTTCTCCTGTATGGATCAGAAAGTTGGACGGCCCTCGACAAGCACGTAAGTGGGATAACATCTGCAGAAATGAGATTCCTCCGTAGAATAGTTGGCAAGACCAGGAGAGACTGCGTCAGAAATGAAAGAGTTCGGGAGGATCTGGGTGTTAGATCAGTGCGCGATACCATGCAAGAGCGGCAACTAAAATGGTATGGACACGTCTGTAGAACAATATGGACGATACCAGAAAAGCCAGGTGGTATTTGGAAGCTAGGCCAGAAGGAAGACGGCCTCGTGGCAGACCCAGAGGCATGTACTCTGATTACATTGAAAAACTGGGGACAGCTAGAGGACGCACCATCCCGGAGATGAGAAGATTAGCCAGGGACAGAGACCAGTGGGCTAGATGGACCGAGACTGCAACTCCACGCTTCACGGCACAAAGGAGGTAGAGGAAGAAGAAGAAGAAGTGGCAAACCTTCACTACACACCCGTCCCGAATTTAACGAGCGGTAGCATTAACATCAACTTTAGGTATGTTTTATTCCTTTAAAGACAAAAAAAAAGAGAGCTTTTTCTCAAAAGAATTATAACTTGCGATGAGAAATGGGTTGAGCGTGATAATAGGCGTCGGTAAAGTCAGTAGGTTTGTAAACCAAATTTACAAACAAAAAAACTGATGTTGACGGCATGTTGGTCTATGGCAAGAGTCATTTACTATTCCTTTTTGCCTAGGGGTGAAACCATCATCTCTACATCCTACTGCAATGAAACTGAGCTCAAAAAAGTTTCCAAAAACAATCTCCACTGATTAAATAGAATGATCTTATACTCTTAAACGATAACGCCAGATTTTCAACAAATTTGAAACAAGTTAAAGGAACTGGGCTACGAGGTTCTTCCACACCCACTTTGTTCTTCAGACTTGTCTTCAACATTTTTTCATCATTTTATGAATTTAGATAGATACCTTTATTCCTGGAATTAAAAAAGAAATAAATGATCTACAGAACAAAAAATTATTATGATTTTATTTATATCTTCCTAAAAATCTGAATTTTTTAGTCCTAGGATTAAAAAATTGGTTACTCGTTTTTTTGATTTCATAAAGATATTTAATAAATACTATAAACAATTGGAAGATTCCAAAACACAAAGCCTCAAGTCTCTAAAGTTCCGGCAACGAATTAACCAGTCAACGTTTCGCCAATTCAGGCATCATCAGGACCAAAAATCACATCTATGAAGATCAAATACAGCACATCTCACATTAATCGTCTAGAAAGACGCGTCAAACAGCACATCACTCCAAGACATCCAATCACATACTCAATGGTAATTAATTAATGTATGTCTCTTGTTGAGTTTTTGCTCTTTTATATTTATTTATTTAATAAACTAACTTTATCCTGAAAACAATCCAATACTTGAATTCCTGAAGATAGTATATAATATAGGATAGTATATAATGTTGTTGACAATAGCTAGTTACCGATATCTTTATACTTTCAATTTTCCTACCTCTTTGGTTTAGTTTCTATTTAGCTCCACTAGAGGCGTGCGTTGTTAGTTACGCTATGCACAACTTTGTCATTTCACCTGTCAAACATAAACAAACTCTATTTGAATTCTTGCTCCATCGTTCCATCCCATTATTTAGCCTTATTCCAATTATATTTATAAGTCTTTAAATGAATCGTAATAATATAAAGGATGTAGGTTAGTCGTCTGTCCAGTTTGGAATTGTTAAAAGTGATATCTATTTTAAGAATACTTATAACCATGTTGAACCAAAACACTGTTGATGCTTTAAGATCTGCATCTTATGTCGAAAATTATTTGGATTGCGTCGAAAACCTTCCTGAAGATATTCAGAGGTATCTCTCTAGGCTACATGAGTTGGATATCACCTACAGAAGTAAGAAAAGATTTATTTTTAATTAATTTATTTTTTTTTTAATTTTGTTTATATTTAATCATTCATATATATATTTTCTTAAAGATTTCATGAAAGATGCTGAAAATTTCAAAGAAACTCTACAAAGGGAGGATTTAGAACTCAATGTTCAAAGGAAGACCCTTTTCAAATTAGAGCAAATACTCATTGCTCTTCAAGAAGTAGGGGATGAAAAAGTTGAAATTGGGCAGCATATACTTGATCTTATTGATAATAAATATCGAGCTTTGGATCAAGATCTGAGGGAGTTAGGAGCAGCAGGTAGGAAAATATGTTTTAAATTTTCTGTTTATGTTCCTGATGAATATTCTCATGTTTTCCCAGAAGTTTTAATTCAATTAGTTTCTTCCCTTCTTCAGCATTAAATATTTAGCTCAATTTATTTATTAGGTTAGTGTACCCATTCAAGCCAATATAATTATTTCTTAAGTAATTATTGATATAAGTGGAGCTGTTAGCCTGAAGATTTTGTTTTATATATGCATTTCATAACCTTAGATTCCGCTTTGAAAATTTGTTATTAAACAATTTTAATTGATAAAAGTTGTTATTATGTGGTATTCTGTTTACTATTGCTTTACTAATATCTTATCAGTTTATTCCTTTGTCATATGTTTGTTTATATTTTTAATCCTTATCTTAAATTTCATTCCAATCTATTAGTATTAACCGTTTCTCATAGAAATTAGTTTTATTGTTTTGAATAATTTTATTGCAATAATCAGTTCATGAGATAATTATTTTAATTTTAACATTCTGTTAAGAAATTCCAAAAATAAAAATAAACCTCTTTCTTTCAGAGGATTGTACTTCAGACTTAAACAGATTATGATTGGTAATAAAATGTTTATTTGTTTAGTATTTATCTTAGATACAATTTTTTATATTGTTAAGAGAATTTTCTACTTACCGTTATATTTTGTTGATATAATGCATTGGAAAAAAAAAACATTGCAAGGTTGGTTTAGTGATAGTTTAGCTTCAGCGGCTTCCACTTCCAAAGACTGTGCAGAACTTGAACCAGGTTGTCATTTTTATATTTATTTGAATGTCCATCGTATTTAAATAATGTTCATATCTATCTTTACTTATAAATTCTTAATAAGAAAAATATATAATTTTACACTATTTAAATAGTAAAATCTTATTCAATTAGGTGTGTCAATTTTAAATTTTAACATAGTTATTTAAATTTTTATATTCTAAGTTATTATGGTTAAAAAAATATATTTTTTATAAAGTTCGTGTTTTAGTGTCTCTTACGTTATAATGTTGAAATTAAAAAACAAAACAATTAAAATTGCTGAATATTGCTATCATATAATTATGTATACCTACTTAATAATAATGCAGGATTTTTATGTTTGTATATTAATATTGTCTGCTATTTAAAAGATTTGTCTTTATTTTGCTTTTTTTTTTTTGGATAAATTACTATTTTAATTAAAATAAATGTAAATGTAAGTGCTAATACATCATCAGAAAAAAAAAAACAATGAAATTTGAACCGAAAACATCCCTGTAATATAAAATTGTTATAACCTATATTAGAAAAAAAAAAAAAAAAAAGTAATCGAATATTATTTAAACCGAAAATATGCCTGTAATATAAAAATGTTATAACCTATATTAAAAAAAAAAAAAAAGTAATCGAATATTATTTAAACCGAAAATATGCCTGTAATATAAAATTGTTATAACCTATATTAGAAAAAAAAAAAAAAGTAATCGAATATTATTTAAACCGAAAATATGCCTGTAATATAAAAATGTTATAACCTATATTAGAAAAAAAAAAAAAGTAATCGAATATTATTTAAACCGAAAATATGCCTGTAATATAAAATTGTTATAACCTATATTAGAAAAAAAAGAAGGTAATCCATTATTTGAAGTGTTCAGACAAATAACGGTCGATGTAGATTTTTGTTAATTTTTAGAGATCAATAAAAGTTGACTCTAACTAGGGTAACACCTCTTTTTTTTATTTGAAAATAACAGACCGTTATTCCATCAAATTCTTATGGCAGTGGCATTACTTATGTCATTAGTTGACGTATGCATGATGGTATAGAAGGATCAATCTAATGAGGGATTGATATATTATTTGCCACTTCTATAATTTTGTTTTTATTGAAAACTAGTTTCAAATGTTATACATTCATCTTAAGTTCTAAAAATACACAAAAATTCAAAAATAAGCAATTTAAAATACAGTTTGGTATTATTATACATATTAAATTAAATGTAATATAAATTAGTATTATAAAACATTTATGAATTATGAATTTAATAATAAATTATAATAAGCAAATAAATGTTTTATAATACTAATTTATATTAAATTTAATTTAATATGTATAATAATACCAAACTGTATTTTGAATTGCTTATTTTTGTATTTTTAGAACTGAAGATGGGATGTATAACATTCGAAACTAGTTTTCAATGAATATAAAATTACAGAAGTGGCAAATAATTTATCAATTCCTAATTACTTATGTCATTGTTTCCGGGCAGGTTATTCTTCATTATGGCTAAATTACTTTAGATTTTGAATTTGTTCAGTCTCTAAAAATATGATGTACTGTTCCACATTGCTCTTATGTGAAAACTCTTCAACTTATTAAAAACCATCCACTTATTTTTTATTTTAGTTTTTTGTTTAGTTCTTGGGTTCAGTATTTGTTAAAGAAGGATTGCTTCTTGAACAACAGTTATACGAGGAAACATTTATAATTAAAACTTTAGGTTAACTTAATCATTTATACAAATTCTATTAGCGAACTTGCAACAACCAATAGTTTTGGTATCAATATAGTGAGTAATAAATCTGTTTTGTTAGTTTATGCAACTTAGTTTCTAATAAACAACAAGAAAAAAATTGATATTTTTCAATTGATGCTGTTCTGCTCTAGGTTTGTCGTATCATCCATCATGTGTGTTTGTGCGTTCGTTTTAAGGTGGCTCAAATGCATTTTAAGGAAAAACAGTTGGTCCGAAAGAAAAATGCTTGAAGAAATAGTTGTAGAGCATAACATTTTCTTATTGGACACTTTGATGCTGTATTCGCGCCTGACTGATGTGGGTTACAGAAATATAATACATGATTCTGACGTATTTTTTACCTCGTTTTTAATAAAAAATATAATCAAGCTGTTAGGGATAGTATTTTTCCAATGCAAATTAATTAATTAAAAATAACTAAAGATATCAAGATGCGTTTTGCACTATTTGTTTCAATGTTTATTACCCTTAAAAATGATGTGCATGAATATAGGGGTTATCTGCAAACATCTCAGTCAGGGACACACGCTGGGCTCATAGTGCTCCTACTACTATATATATATATATATATATATATATATATATATATATATATATATATATATATATATAATCAAAGGTCCACTAATCAGCATGTTAGCCGTCTTTGCTCAACAAAACCAACTTATCGATTTCAAGACTTTCTGTTTTAAAAAAAGTTTTGAATCAATATTCCCCTGCTTTCCTCACTGTACATTTAATTTTTTTAAGTATCGGCCACTTGTGTTTTTCTGACTTAGAGCAAGAAATGAGAGCCAGGATGCTTTCTTTATCTTTTTCGCTAACTTTCATCAATTTAACTATTGAAGCTAACTTTTTCTATTATTTAAAGTTAAAAAGCCTTTTTTCTTTCTTTTTTTTTTTGTTGCCATTTAAATTGTTCCAGGTTTTTTAAACACGACACTATATTATTATTAATAACACTATATATATTATTATTATGACAATACACTGCATATTATTCACACTGACACATGGGATGAACATAGTTATAAGGTCGTGTAACAGCTGAATAAATATTTTTTATATTAATTTTAGAAACAGACTGGAGGGGGCGGAAAAATATTCGTTGAAACAGTTATGATTTGTTTACAAACAAAAAAGGGGGCACCTACTGAAAAGGACGAAAACTGTGTCTGTGTCCCATTATTAGAAGCTATAGAAATTGAAAACAATATAAAGTGAATGGTATCATGCTGGGGAAAATAAAACTGTCCGGTTATGAGAGATGCCCTGTTGTCGGAATTGTCTGTATGGAGAAGTTCCACAGTATACATTTTTTTTTCTTCTGTTAAGGAAACTTTCTAGCCTTATTTATTATTTTCTCTCTATTTACCAGTATATCTGATTTCAGATTTACATAAAGAGGAAGAGAATGCCGAGAGTGGAACCGGAAGTACTGGAAAAGAAAGTAGCAGATCTGAACCGGTGAGCGCTGCTCCAAACACAGCAGCCAATGAAAGGTCAAAGAGATCTAGAAGGAATCGTGGTGAAGATTTGGCGGGGCCTGGCCTTCCCCCTGAAAACGAATCTCATAAGAAGCGTCAAAGTGGTGGTGCTGCAACGAAGAAGAAGAAGAGGAAGTCGCGTTCAAGCAATAACGCAAGAGATGATACTCCTCCTAGAGAAGAAGACATTATTAATGCAGTATGTATTTTGTATATTATTATTAATGATAATGGTTTATCATCCTATATACTGTGCATACGTAAACGTGAGTAAAAATATATATATATATATATATATATATATATATATATATATATATATATATATATATATATATATATATGTATGTATATTTTTACAAAGTGTTTTCAAGATGCTCAATTCAGAAATCCTAAAGTTGCTTAAATACGATTAATTATTTTTATTTAGCATTGCCCCACTATCCCTGAATAGTAAAAGAGTGGTGGTTTATGAGTTTGAGGTTTAACGGATTGAACAAAAAAAATATTTATTGCAATAAACTACTCACAAATGTTCCCATGTTATAAAAAAATATTTTCTGCATTTCTATCACAAAATGGAAATTTTATCATTATCTGACATTGCTTTTGCATCAAGAATTACCAAGCTCGCTAGAAATTTCAGCTGTTAAGCCTATTAAAAATGATTAAAATGTAAACAAAGCATAAAAATGTTACTAGAAAGAAACTAAAAAATCAAATTTACATTTTTTTTTTATTACCTATCTGGTTTTGAAAATATTGTACAATTAATTAGAAACAAACATTACATCTGTTGCAGTAATGTAAAATTATCAGATTGATCATACAAAAATTAATGAATGCCTGACTGGATACACTTAGTAAAAAAGTAAAACTGGGCACTTGCAACTTTGATTTGCGTCTGTCTGCTCACTCTTTTACTTCAAGTGTCTGTGTTCTGAGACGCCGGCCGGTTCAGTAACATTCCTTAATTCACATTACTTAATGTGATTGTAATATTCGTCAATTTTTAATATTTTTTGTTGCCTTTAAAAAAGATTCAAATTTGCTTTTGGTAATTCTAAAACATTCAATTTTCAAATTATAACATGCCAGTACTTTTTTCATCTCTAAGTTATAAGACATTTCTTCACAAATTAACATCAAAGTCAGAAGACAAGGGATGTGCTTAAAAAAATATTTTCACCCATGTATGTTACGTCGTCTTTTGGAAAAACCTTAAGTGCCAAAAATTCGAAATTTAGTTTTCAATTTATTATGAGTCATAAACACCATCTCAATCAATTCCAGTTCACAGTATATTGAAGAAAAAAAAATTGGAAATGGTCTAAAAGTCGACTATTGATAACGTCAGCAGCAAATACTGATGACTCTCAGTTGTCAATCTGGTCTTGACCAGTGCTAAAAGATTTAAAACTATATTGTAATTATAAAAGTTTTGCCACCTTAATAACACAATAAAAAAATATATATATATTGTTATTTGGAGAAAAACCGTTTCGTATGTTTCCTGTAAAATTTGCTGAATGGCGCTTACGCCTTTTTCAAAAAATAATGATGTGTTTATACGTACTTGTATAATAATATGTATTTGCTCTAATATTGAACATTATTAAATATATCTACATTTTTTTTTATTTTAGGTCCAGGCAGATATCGATGAGCCTACTTATTGCTTATGCGATCAGATTTCTTATGGAGAGATGATTCTGTGCGATAATGACCTCTGCCCGATCGAATGGTTTCACTTTGTGTGCGTATCGCTCACGACCAAACCGAAGGGCAAGTGGTTTTGCCCGAAGTGCAGAGGCGACAGACCTAATGTCATGAAGCCGAAATCGCAATTTTTGAAGGAACTTGAAAGGTATAATAAAGAAAAAGAGGAGAAGTCATAGTCATAGTCACCGTACGAGAGTATGTAGATACTGAAAAAAAAAAAAAAAAAAAAAAATGAAGGCGAACTGAACAAATGGAATTTGTGACTGAAAAGAAATATTTTTGAAATTTTCATTCTTATATTTATTTTAAATGTATAGCGTTGGGAGATAGAGTGATATATGAAATAGCTACTAATACCGTTATTGTTATCGTTTTGACCATGTAATTACATTTACTAGTTAAAAATTAATTTTTATTATTTGATTCCTTTAAAAAAAAAAAAAAAAAGGGTAATGTTATATGTAAAAATCAAATCTTTCTGATTAAGTTGCGTTTAATCTTGATGAAAATGTTTAAAATTTAATGTATAATGAAATGGATTAATATTGTTCAATTGAAATGATTCAGAAAATAATATATACTGATTGTCATGTTTTTAAAATTTGGAATTTAATGAAATTTCATGGTTTCTTCAATTATGTAATGTTTGATACATACTTTTGTTTTCTTTTAATTTATTATTTTATTATTCGCCACTCGTGTATGTTCGAGGGTTGCTTAGCAACAATAAGATTTCTGAGGTTGTAATTTTTCATTATCTGTAAATATCCTTGAGCAGATATTACTTATGGAATTAAATGATAAACATTTGTTTTCCTGTTTATTATTATTATTATTTTTTTTTTTTAGCCAACCCTCTTGTCTTTTAGTAGAACTTTCTTTATGGTTTTATTTAATTATATTTTTTTTCAATTCTTTCATATCTGATATACATCAAAAATGTATATTATGATCAAACCGTATTGCAGTTCTTCCTTAGAGCTATAAATGCTATAAATGAGATATGAACAATATGGAATAACTCAACACTCATAGACAAATACAAATATAGATAGCAATCAGTGTGAGAGAATATATATATATATATATATATATATATATATATATATATATATATATATATATATATATATATACACACACAAACCTAATATTACCTTAGCATATGCACAGCATTCAAAAAATGTTAAGCATGTCTTTGGTTTTGATGTTAGATAGCGTCATTCTATAGGAGTTTAGGAATAGCTGGAAGAGAAAAATATTTGTGGCTACGCACATTGCATAGAATTAGGACACTGTTGCTAATTATAAAACTGATAGTAGAAATTTGTCTACTCTCATCCAACTTCGCAGTTCCGTCACCACTCCTTCCATGAATCGATTGAAAATAAATCGATTTTAAATAAAGATTTTGTAAGTTGTCCTTTCAAGTTTCAACCTTATTAAAATGAAATTGGATGATTTGCGACACAGGCACCAAACCATGTAATGTAACGTTGATGAATCACGTAGCAATAATTAACTAAAGATTTAGTAATTTAAATATGTTTAACTATTTATTTAAATTGTAAATATATATATATATATATATATATATATATATATATATATATATATATATATATATATATATATATATAATAGTATGATTAACGTTTACAGTTTTTTTTATTTACCATATATATATATATATATGGTAAATAAAAAAAACTGTAAACGTTAATCATACTATTATATAAAAGGACAGTCCGTTTTTCATTTGTAAGGTCTAACTGTAAAAACTAATGAACCAATGTTTACCAAATTTTGACAAATATCATTTTTATGGTTCCTAGATGGTTTTGCAATAATAAAATTTACTGATATCGATATTGCGGCTTCGCAAAATCTGAAAAACAACTTCTATATTTCATTTGCTCATAAATCGAAAAGTATACATTTTTCGCTTATCATATGAATACTCATTTGAAAGATAATTGAATTCCCTACAACAACAAAAGTCATTTAAATCTCACCAATATTAGCAAAGATACAATTCATTGAACATTGTAAATATGTTTTTATTTTCCTATCGCGGAGGGACTGCAGAATGTGCTGTTAGCGTAAGAAAAATATTATCATCGGGTCAAGTTTTCGATGTGCTGTTTCCAACAGTTGTTCGTTTTGCAGAGCCTCTTTGAGTGAAAAAAAACAACGTATTTTTGGCTTTTGGTTTGTCTAGGTCAGGATTATTTTTTGAACGGGTGAACCAATTCTATTTTTAATTTCAATTAATTTGATTTTTTAATACTACATTTATGCAAGCAATAATATATATTAAATTTTCTGTTGTATTTATTAAATCTATATGTACATATATTTACTCAAATCCAGCAATGACGAAGCGTTGCCTGGTAAGCTATATAGTATAAATGAAAATGATAAGAATAAAGGTAAGGAATAGTTAACGCACAAATAGAGGATGCATATAAAGTATTTATTGTTAGATTTAATTGAAAATGATAATTTGCTTGAAAATAGGTGCCAATAATTGGCCATATTTATATATAAAAGATACAACCCACAATTTTTGATTTTTCTGTTCTATGATATTGGTAAAGTTTTAGCATCTTTTATGTATTGCAGAAGTGATTCAAGTAGTTTGGACAGATTTCTAAGTCTCTCCAAACTGCTTGGATCATTTTGCAATATATAAAAGATTAACATTTACCAACTTACCAAAATGTTACCAATACCTTAGAAGACAGAAAAACAAAAATTAGTTGGATCTTTTATGCATAACTATGGCCAATTATTATCATCATTCAGCTCTGATTATTATCATAATTCGGGCCTTTTTTGATGGCAACCACATTTTATATTTTTTCAAATGGGAATTTTTTGTTTGATGTATAGTAATTTTATTCGATATATAGAATATTTTTTTATAATAAAAATTTAAGGTTCCTAAAAAAAGTTCGTTATATACAGATTTTCGATATATGGAAGTTATTCGATGTATAGAGATTCAATTGTGTATCCAAAATTAAATTTATTTTAAAAAAAAATCTTCCATAAATAACAAACAATAAAAATTAAACATAATTGGTTCAAGCATTTTTAAAAACAGAGGAAAAATTTAGCTTCAAAAATGTAGATTTAAAAGCCGAGTGCAAAATCGAACTTTTAAAGCAAAATGGAGCGCTCACTTACCCCACATCACCTTAATGATATTATGAACAGTCAGTATCGCCCTCACCTGCACTTCCATCCCCTGTAATAGCCAGCATTACTCATCTCAAATAATTTTTCATAGGAAAGCCTGCTATCTTCAGAAATAAACTATTAAATTTCGCAAATCCTTTTATTTTTCCTTTTTCATTGGCGACAATAAGCTGGACTTCAGCTCAGTGGAAAACGGCACCCTAGCATCTGGTTTTTGGGTTTTAAATTTACTTCACTGTGTATCTATAATAATTTGACCCACATAAATTTTCTTGCTGTGGAAGGCTGAATAGACTTCTAAACTTTATCATTTTCTCTTATTTTTGTTCTTATTCCACTTGGATTTGAATCCATTGCGAATTTGAATTTATACATACCTCTAATCATAAAAACCTTAAAGATTAAATTAGAAATGGAATCAAAACAACTACATATTACTAATTCAAAGTTTTTTATTTAAATAAAATATAATAATTAACTTGTAACTTTTAACTTATAACTTTAATTACAATGCATAACCATTATATTCATTTTATTTTTTCTTCCTCTTCCCAGGCTGTTTATCTTTTCTGCCAAACTTGATCAAATTCTTTTCGTGAGTCGCTCTGAAATTAAAATTATTTCAAATTATAAAATTAAAAAGATAGTGTTAGTATTTTAATTTAAATAAAAAAATATTGAAAATTTCCAAGATAGTTCAAGCCATAACTACTTAATAATTTTCTAAGTATAAATTAATTTTATTTATAATAATGCAACTAATGGTTACTAATAATACCACAAGATCTTAACACAATTTGTTTTAAATTTAAATCAAATATATACAACATATGCAAATAACACATGAAGGTTCCTTGAAAAACACTCGATAATGAAAATATTGTAATTTTTCACGCTAAAAACAGTTATACCTATTTTTTAGGGTTAAAGAAAAGCAAAACTGAACGATCAATAACACTTATTTGAAAAATTGTACAAATTACATCTGTGATTGCAGATTTTTTACAAATGTTCATTTGTAATATATATATATATATATATATATATATATATATATATATATATATATATATATATATATATATATATATAAACTTATAAGTAAATAATGTCACTTACTCATGTCTCAATCTCTTGACATTCTTCCTCCTTGTGTCTGTCAGATCTGAATCAAATGCTGATCTCTTGCCACGCTTTTGACCTGGTAGGAGTAATATAAAATTGTATTTTAATCAAAGTCATTTAATTCAAGTTTAATATATATAATTATTACAAGTGTAAAATAACAAAAATAAAATTAATTTGTAAGATCTACGACTGATTATAGATGAATCAGATAACATTAAAACTGTAAAATACACAAAATTACTAAAAAAAAAAAAAAAAAATATCTATATAAAATAAACTGAAACCTCTACTAACAGACATCTCTATCCAATGGAGAAGAGATAATAAATTTCAATTTAAAAAAAGTTTTCTGAGCAGAAGTTAGCAAAAAAAAAAAAAAAAAAGAAGACTCAATTACTGTATACAATAAAAAATAAAATTAAAAAATATATTATCTAAAATTGTTTCATGTAAAGTTTGCTAACTGGCGCTAGCACCTTTTTCAAAAAATGACGTCGATATCAAGTTCTAAAAATATTATGCTTATAAATAGAACATAAATTTAAATTAAACGTATTTATTTTTTAATGAACTCTTGTATACCCATTCTCAGCGGACAACACTCTGCAATGGACAAATGCATTAGGCCTATGGATGTCCGTTGCAGAGAGGTTTCACAGTATTAAACAAAAGATTGTGTAGTAAGATAAGCAAATTTTTTAAAAAAATCTATCAATCTGCCATTTCACCGCTCTGGTATGCTTAATGTTGAACACATGCCAATAACATTAATATAATCATAAACTTATGTATTGTAAAATGAGCCATATTTCCTTACCATGGTTTCGAGGCCTATCTTCGGGCTCATGAACAGCGATCAATTTGTTTCCTTTCCTGTTTCTCTTTGCTTCTCTCGCCTGGTAAAGAGCGACTTTTTCTATCTCCCTTTGAGCTCTTTCTTCCGGCGTTTCTCCCTTATTCTTTTTCCTCCTACTGGCGCGTCCTTTTTTGTTTTTCCCTTTAGGCAGTTCCTCCAATCTCAACCTCTCTAAAAATAAAAAATTTAGTGATGCTAATATATTAAAAACTACCTACAAACACTGAGGATTCACAATGAAATGGATAAGAATATTAATAAATATACTTTTTGTTTATTGGCGTAAAATCCTTAGGCCATCAACGCATAAAAGTAGTAAATATACTTAAAAATACACTAAACTTCCATTAATAATGTGAGAGATATCCAGCTGGTCCTACTAAAATCAAATCAAATTAAATATTTTCAATCCAGGGACTAAATCCTGATCGTATTGAATCAATGGAAGTTTAGTATATTTTTAAGTATATTAAAAATATACTAAACTTCCATTGATTCAACACGATCAAGATTTAGCCCAGGGATTGAAAATATTACAATTGATTTGTTTTAGTAGGACCAGCTGGATATCGCTCACATTATTAATTGTTCTAAATTTTTATGTGGAAGGTCGTTTTATAATTTAGCAGTAAATTTAGCGGCCAATGTTCCCAATTAGGAACAAATGCTTGGAAATTTTTTAAAAAAGTTTATCTAAAAGTAAACACTTATTCAATATTTTTATTTGCTAATATAAAGTCAAAACTTATTTTTAAATGCAAAAAATGAGCGAATTTGAAATATTTACGATTTTTCGAATTATGTAAAATATGTCTTTTTATATTTTTTGTTTTAATTTATTTTTATTACTAAGTTCGATTAGTGCACTAATATTTTTTTAAATCCTTTTCTTTTCTATTTTTCTCTTTAATGCCTCCTGTATTTCATAAGTTTAAAAAAATATATAAAAATTAAAAGATTAATTGGTCACGGCTTATTGGAAACATTGAAAACCCTACTAAAATTTTTGTTTATTAAAACTGCCAAAATTTATGCTTTATTTGAAAAACTAGGCTGAAGCCTCTCCCCAAAACAAAAAATTAATTTTTTTTTTACATTGTTCCATTTTTGTGTCTAAGATAATTATTGGCGATCTGAGCCAAATAATTAAACAACTACAATTTGTTCTCTTCTTAAATCATAACTAGAGACCGGATTTTCATGGAGTAAAAAACCAGAAATCAACCCTGTGAGATCGGGAGACCCTACTGAGGCTCACCCAGCCTCTATAAAGTGGGTACCCTTAATTGGGAGGAAAAACCTGGCAGTTGAGCGTGATGTTGGTCGAATCACCTCCTTGCACAATCGTTGGCCTAGAAATAGTTGTAACTATGTATTTTCTTGTTGACTATGCTGACATTATGACCCACATTGAAGGTCTTCATCAGGGCTCTAAACGCTATGAAAGATAGGATAAGACTCCTAATCCTTCATTGCCTGTAGAGCCACTATGAAGACCTACAATGTGGGTCGAAACGTCGGCATTAAATAAATAGTTACAACTATTTTATTTTATTCTTGACCGCCACCCCCCCCTCCTCCCCGGACCATCATCTTCCTGATTTAACAATGGTCAACTACTAATACACAAATTAAAAAATCTAAGGTATAATGCGGGTATGAAAAAAAAAATAAATAAATAATCATTTTTACCTTTTTCTTCTTCTCTTTCTCTATGAGTTTGAAACCATTCTCTTTTATCCTTTGTTTCCCCTTTCAATGATTTTTCGGCCTTGATAGCTTCGTTTTCTGCCTTTTTCAAAGCTTTTTCTGACCACTCTTCTTCCAGTACTCCCTTTATTTTTTCTTCTAATACTTCTACTTTAGCACGATATTTTTTCAAGATTTCTACAAAAAAAAAAAAAAAAAATCAAAATCATAATTAACCCTGTGAATGTCTTAAAATTAATTGATTTATTTCTGTAAAAAAAACATTGCATAACTTTACAAAATATTGGGCAAGAAGTTCTGTCCTATAAAAGGAGTAAAAAAAAATAAAACAATATTTACTTTACTTCAACTTGGTCCTTTTGTCAACTAATAGCAATCACTTGCGTTGATGCAAAAATAATTCAGGTTTCCACCTTTACTAAGTTTTAAAACCCATTATATACAAAACAAATCCTTAGCGTTGATTCCGTTTATATCACAACAAATCTTAATCTATATCCTCTCTTTTACCCAAAATTCAAACAATAAAATCATTTTTTTCAGTCTGTTTAAAGCCTTTAAAAAGAAAATGTGAAAGAGCGATTTTCGTCAAATTTATTTTTACAAATCTAAATTAGGGCGTGCTGTGCAAACTGCTCGTAATATCAATGAGCTGTCAGGTCAAGGGACCATTAATGAGTGCATATTGCAGCGTTGGTTCCCAGCATGGTGGTCTACTGTCGGTATTATCCACTACAGCTTTCTCAATCGTGGCGAGACTACCACTACAGACAAATACTGTTAATCAGAAAGGGCCGATCCTTTTCCATGATAATGCCCAGCCACACATTTCGCATCCAACATAGCGTTGATTGCACGAGTTGTGCTACAAAATCCTTCAAATCACATCGCATTGGACTGATTTCTCCCCTACTGATACCTAGCCAACTTTTTACGGGTGAAAACTTTCAAAACCAGAGTGATATTGAAAATGCTTTTCAGGAGTTCATTTTTTCCATGCATCCAAATTTCTTTCCTGCAGTGATAAATATGCTTGTTTTATGTTAGAAAAGGCGTATAGATTTTTATGGAAATTGTTTTGACTAAATATATCAACAATAATACTACTGTTCATTTTTCTTGGGATTCCAAATTGTTATATAAAATTAATCATATCAGATTAAGAAAAAGACCTAATTAATTCCAAAATAATATTTATTAATAAAAATTAAATTACATAATAATTTTTTTTAATATTTAGCAACGTTTCAGCCCTTCTTATCTAATTTTTGGCCATTTTTAAACTATTATGTTATGCCAACCATGCCATATATTCTGTAAAATCATCCTACTAATAAACATAGTACCTATCATTAATTTTCAACATCTTCTATTATCTTTTTAGGTGACATTTCCAAGTCTAAAATTTTTTAACAATCAATTTAACATTTAAAAAAAATTATAATCTAGAATCATAAACAATTTTAATTCAAAATGTATTATAATCAAAATAACTAAAACCAGTAACCATACCTCTATTTTACCTTTGCTATTCTATCCTTCACAAAATACATCGGTCATTTCATCGGCTGGTCATTTTTTATAATAGTAAAGGTAAAATAGAAGTATTGTTACTAAATATTAGAAATTTTATTATGTAATTTAATTTTTATTAATAAATATTATTGTGGGATTAATAAGGTATTTTTCTCAATGTAATATGATTAATATTATATTATAAATATATATATATTGTTGAAGTAAAGATATGAAATATTTTCAATAAAATATCAAAAACCTGCATTATTTTTGCATCAACCCAATAGTAACATAACAGGATAATAATTAATAAAGAATAAATAATTCAATAGTACACAAAATTTCTATCTAAAAACATTATATTAAGCTGTTAGCATACCCTGAGGTATGAGACGCTGTTTCGGAGTTCCTCGGAACTTCTTGAGAATGCTCTTGATAAGGCTGCGCTCTCCCTGACCAGCGAGGCTAACAGAGATACCAGCCCTACCAGCTCGAGCCGTCCTTCCCACCCTGTGCACGTAATGTTCCAAGCTCACCGGGAGTACAAAGTTTATAACCTATTCAAACATTTAAAATAAGTCATAATTCTTTAAAGTTAAAAATATAAACAAGGTTCCATAGTAAATATTTATTTGTTGTAATTTAAAATAGAATAATTAAACATGCAAAATCAGACTAATATGGCATGATAGTGAATTGTGGAAAAAAAAAAGTTTTTATTATTTTGGCCCAGCAAGTTAGTGCTTTCTACCAATCTTTGAATTTCTGAAATATATTTACATTATTAAACAATGCATTCTCATAACTATTCTATCTCATAAGGTCTCGGGGTCATATTCTTTTTCCATTCTCTGGAGGAATAGAGTAGGAATCAAATATATGAACTAATGAGTTTTTACAAAAGTTTAAAATGGAAGGCAGATATCTATTGCAAGCCAAACCAGTAACATAATTGATATTACAGAGATATTATATTATTAGTCTTTATAAAATATATATATATATATATATATATATATATATATATATATATATATATATATATATATAAACAGACTATGGAAATAATTTTATCATCCTAAGGGACAGAATCTACTTGCAAACCTACTTAAATCTTTTAGACGGGTTGTTAATGAAATATACGTCTATGGATTTACAAGTGATGGTAATTTGTATTTTTTTTTTATATAGGATCATGAACTTACGCATGATATGATATGAAAAATGACAACAAGTCAAAAATACTTAAAACATAATCAAATATTTTCAAACAAGCTCAAATTGTTTCAAAATATTCATAGGATTTCGACGAGTAATTTAAGCTATCAAACTTAAAAATTGGTTGATCAGTTCACTCAAAAAATTGTTACATACCCTCAAAAATACAGATAAAACCCATTTAATGCAATATTTTCTCAGTGTATTGAGCTCAAATTGTTTCAAAACATTCACGGGATCTCGACAAGTTTGAGCCATCAAATTTCAAAATCGGTTGAGTTGTTTGCTCAAAAAATCACTACCTACCAACAAACGGATATGCTTAACACATTACCATCCTTGTGGCTATTCCGTATTCGGTTAATAAGAAGGAGCATTGAGGATTTTATGAAAGATTTTGATTCATTCAGAAAGAATTTACTGATTTAATGGAAACCAAAAGCTCAATTTTGTACATTCAAATAAACCTAATTATAGATATGAATATGACCTTTTTGTACTAAATTGGAAGTTATGGGTGGTCTTAAGATTTTCGACTTCAGAGTATTTAGTAAATCTTTTTGTAAGAAAGATGAATCTACAAAATATTGGCAATACAAAACAGAATTGTGGGTTGTCTTAGCTAAATATACTTGCAGTAATATACTAATGACAATTAAAATAGCAAAGTTATTGGACTGTATAATACAATAATCCTTAAAATGTTAATTAATGCTCAGCCGACATGTAAACGTCCGATGGTTAGGCAGAGTTGTAAGATGGAGGATTGAATTAAGGCTGACCAAGAGGATTTGGGTTTAATGTAGTTTAAAACGCAATAATTGGGGGAAGGAGAAATAAATAAAATACATTACTTACTTTTGACCTTTCATGTAAATAATAATCATACAATTATTTTAAAAATACATAACTTAGATAATAAATCTTACCGTAGCCACTCCTGTAATATCGAGACCTCTGGCAGCCAGGTCGGTAGCAACTAGCACATCAACCTCCTCCGCTCGGAATTTCCTCAAAGCTTCTAATCGCTGGGGCTGTGTCATATCACCATGCAGCTCGCCAGCCTAAACAAAATTATCATTAAATAACGAACAGGAGAAGTAATGCAATATAATATAATAAATTAAAATTAAAATAATCCCAAGTCAAAATTATAAACCATAATTGACTAGTCAGTTTTATTTAGCCTCATACTACAATTTACAATGAGAGTGAATACTGAAAAATAAACTACCAACTTAATTTAGCTAATTTTTTCTGGAATTTCCCATATTTTTTTTTAAGATTCCAACCTTAAAAAATATCATCACTTTGAAATAACAAGCATTTCAAAATATTGCTTAATAGAATACAATATTTTTGAATTAGTTAAGCGTACATATACCACAACATTTATCTTTTACATCATAATTTTTAACCCTTTATAGGGCAAAATTATTGAGCATTGCAAAACTTTTTTTTTACCAATATAATTATTCTTTTAGGTATCTAATAATTAGTTCTTGTTATTGTTTATGAAAAAAAAAAAATTACTAGGAAATATTAGGCTGGTACAAGATATGTACCAGTGTCTATTTGCAGAAACGTTATCTTATGAGGTCACTGGAACATTGTATCACAACTGTGTAGATGAGTTATAAATTCCTCATTTCTTGTTTTCAAAAATAAATAAATGTTAAAATTTTTAAAAATGCATTTATTTATAACTCTAATGCACATCTTTGAACTTAATTACATGTAAAATATACAAATATTGAAATTAAATATTAATTAATTAATTATATTAAAGTGCTTTAGCTTTATATGAAACAATCCAAATTCTTCATCATTCTGCCAGAGAAAAACGCTAAATTCTATCTAAACCTGACAATGAATGATTTGAAAACAATAATGGGTAATCTAGCGAGCCATTGCCCGCTAAAATAGCTTCTCAAAAAGATAAAACTAGTGGAAGATTCCACTTATGTAATTACCTATTTTTTTTATAAATTTTATTCACCAAGTTAATTTCTGTTTTTTAAATATTATTATACATACATATTAAATTCTATAAATATTATGTGTATATAAATAAAACTCAAAATTGTATTAGTAAACTTCATTCATTCAAAATAATAAACTAGTTTTGACACATGCATTTACATATTCATTTTTTGATAAGCACTAGTATACACCTCCTCAGCAGTGACCCCTTTGTAAGGAACAAATCCATCGAACCCATGGCTGTCAGTTGTAGAGAGGTTTCAATGTATTTATTTTTGTAATTTAATTAATTAGTATTAAATATTAATTAAAGTATTATATTACCTTCACACCGAGAAGACCAAGCAATATGTGCAGCCGATGAGCCTGCTTTCTGGTTTGAACAAAGACCATTGTGTTTTCCCTAAATGTTCTGCAAACGAGGGCAGCCAAAATAGCTTCTCGATCACCTTCATTTCTTATTCTTTAAAATAATACAAACATACATATAAATACACAAATGGCTAATAAATGAGTACAATAGAAAAAAAATATTGTTAATAAACTTAATTTATTCACTAACAAATTTTTAGTTACACTTACGGATAAAACGTATTATTAAAGCTTAGTGTCATATCTATAAACTCAGGGTCAGCTCCCTTGGTAACTAAGAATTAATTTATTTTTTAATAAGAATTTTTACTCTTGATTGTATTCAATAAAAATAAAATAAATCAGTTGACATCCGCATGATGGTATAGAAGGATCAATCTAATTGGTCAGTTGACATCCGCATGATGGTATAGAAGGATCAATCTAATTGGTCAGTTGACATCCGCATGATGGTATAGAAGGATCAATCTAATTAGGGATTGATAAATCATTTACCACTTCTATAATTTTGTTTTATTGAAAACTAGTTTCGGATGTTATACATTCATCTTCAGTTCTAAAAACACACAAAAATTCAAAAACAAGCAATTAAAATACAGTTTGTTATTATTATACATATCAAATTAAATGTAATATAAATTAGTATTATAAAATAATTATGAATTTAATTAAGACAAGAAATCAAATACATGTTGGTACTCACCAGGTTTAATTAGATTTCTTAAATAGATACTTAAGTATTGTAGATAATAGGTTTAAGCAATCTACTTAAACCTGGTGAGTACCAACATGTATTTGATTTCTTGTCTTAATTAAATTCATAATTCATAAATGTTTTATAATACTAATTTATATTACATTTAATTTAATATGTTTAATAATACCAAACTGTATTTTGAATTGTTTATTTTTGAATTTTTGTGTTTTTAGAACTGAAGATGAATGTATAACATTCGAAACTAGTTTTCAATAAAAACAAAATAATAGAAGTGGCAAATAATTTATCAATCCCTAATAAAATAAATCAGTTTCCACAGCACATGAAGGGCCAAAGTAAAGGTTCCTAACTATCGGCCATTATGGTATTCTTGGGAGATAGTGTGATCAACACAATGCTTTGACTGCTTTTTTTTTTTAGGTTGACTTAAGACTTAAGACTTGAGTGCTAGAATATTCAACTATATTTAAATAGTAAAATTTGTGTCCTGTTTCTATTCATTTTATGGTTCATGTTGATTTTACCTTCACTGTTATTATCTGTTGCAGTTCTGATTTGTTTCTTTTTTGTCACTTAAATTAAATTTTAAATGAGGTATGTGGGGTAATTGCGTAATCATCTCGTTAAATGCAAACCTTCAACTGGTAAGAGTTGTCCTTTATGAAGCATGAATTCTAAACACTGATATATCACAAATTAGATACAAGAGTTCGTTAACGTTAAGTATAACGAGTTGTAAAGTTAAGTTAAGTTAGATCTTTCAACTTCTGCTGTACAGCTTTATCCACCACTTGCCTTTTTTTTTTCTTTTAAATTTTTATGGTAAGTGGAACATTTAAAAGCTGTTCTTCAAAATACTTTATGAGTGTTGCATTTCTTCTCGACACGTTTCTAGTTTTTAAGCACTAGTGTTGCTCCAGCAAAATATAACAGTAGGTGTAAGTGCAGATCTCTGTTGTGGGACAAATACGTGTGGTGTAAACTTACCCCTAATATCATTTTTTGCCCGGGACAACTGGGGACTAGCGGATTGATATAAAAGTCCTTTTATAGTCCATTTATTTGACATCCCACTTTCATAACTCTCAATGAAGATTGTAAAATGTGAATCTCAAACAAGTTTTATCTTTTTTCGATGATAACATCAATATAATAATCCATCGGAAATGAATTATTATGCACTTGCCTCACAACCGCTACAGCTTGAATAATGAGTCTTCCAGATACCTCATATGCACTTACTGCTTAAGGCAGGATAAGTGCGTACTAGGTACTACTAAATTGAAGTATTAATCTCATAAAAATAGACGTGATTGAAACGTGGGCTTGAATATAATATTTAAATGTAATAATCTAAGGAAAATTAAAAAAAAAAAAGTGTAAAAATCTAGCTTCAAAAATAAATATTTTACAGTCATTTAAAGTCGAATTTTGTAAAATCTAGTGTGCACTTACCCCATATTGCCTTAGTTCAATCAGAAGAAATTTTAATTTACCAAGTAGTTAATTTTGTTTATATTTATATTGTATTCTCACGTTATATATTTATTTATAATGGTGCAAACGCTAGCTAGATATTCCTCGATTTAGCGATCCTTTGCCTGAGCAAGGTAGCACAACTGGGATGTTGGCTTCCTATGATTTAAATTTTTCTTAACAGAAAATTATTAAGTTATGTTAGGAAAAAAAAAATCACTTACCTAACGAATTCTTGCTTGAGAGCATTGCTAGTGTCTACTCCCAACTTTATAGGCCTATTGAGACAAACCGTGGCCAGTTCTTCAACACCTAAAGGAAAAAAATAAAAAAATTGTATATAAATATAAAAAAGGAAACTAAAACTAATAGTAAATCATAAGAAAAATAAAATTACCATCAGTCATAGTGGCAGAAAACAAGAGGCACTGCCTTCTTGGTGAACAACAACGCATAATTTCTTTCATCTGCTCTTTGAAGTTATCATCCAACATTCTATCGGAAAAAAAATTTCTAATTTAAGCAGCAGTCAGGTAATAATTGATAAATGCATCAATATATAAATATAAAAATAAGACAGGTACAGAAGATTTTTTTACAGGAGTAGATCAATACATGGTACAATATAAAATACTGTTCTGCTCACCCTCATTTATACAAAAACTTCAGGAGTTGAATATAACAATTGTTTTTTTAACTTTGGAAAAAAAAAAACTTTAGAAATTTACAGCAATAATTCATTTAATAAGTCAGACAAATTTGTAATTAGAAATATCATTCCAGGTCAAATTAAATACTTGTCTATACTTAAAAGGAAAAAAAATGCTACAAATTATTATGCAATGGTTTATTATTTCCAAATAGTAATATTTAAAAAATATCTGGTTTGTATATTCACAGGACTTTCCTTATTGCTTTGGGTGAATGCCTAATAGAAATATATCTAGCTCTAGTTTCGGTAATATTAGTTGATTAAAATTTTTTTTTTTTAATGTTTAGCTTTGTAGGCAATTAAATTATCTTTCAAATAAACATCTGGAACGTGTCCAGATGTATATTTTACGAGTTATCAAAAAACTAAACAAAGGTCAGCCAGTTTCTAGGTGAACATGTGCAGAATACTTTTTAAAAAAACGTGCATTAAGTTCAATATTTCGATCCTTTGGATTGACAAGGTTACAACTAACACATGATATGTTTCGAGTAAATTGATGTCAAAGTTTCATTAACTCATTATTCAGTTATCTCTTGCTCGTCACAGTGAACTGTAAAGAACATTTACAAAAACACTGTAATAGAATGGCAACATAACTGATTAACCTTCCCCCTGCCTTAATAATCTTTGTAAACTTTTTGTAACCTTCCCCCTACCTTAATAATCTTTGTAAACTTTTTGTAACCTTCCCCCTGCCTTAATAATCTTTGTAAACTTTTTGTAACCTCCCCCCTGCCTTAATAATCTTTGTAAACTTTTTGTAACCTCCCCCCTGCCTTAATAATCTTTGTAAACTTTTTGTAACCTTCCCCCTGCCTTAATAATCTTTGTAAAACTGTTGCTGCAAACAACCTTTGTAAACAACAACAAATTGGTATCTGATCATGCGTTCTTGCGACAGCTATTTCTCCGCATATTCCAGCACAACTACGTTTTACTTATAGCAGAAGTCAGATAGAACCTTATAACACTAATGATTCATTTTCTCCAATTTTGTCGGTTGGAATCTTATCATTCCAAATGGTCTATATATTATTATCTTTGCTAATACTTGTCCGATTTTGATTTTTTTAAGGGAATTTAAATATATATTAGGATTTAGATATTATGTAAGGTTATATCCTAGCCGGCTAGTGTCGGTAAGATCAAAGGAAGTTATAGTCCACCTGTCTCTGCTTTTCTCGGCAGTCTGGTCATTTAAATACAGTGATCTTATATCTATTATACCTATATCATATATAGCAATAAGCTACATATATATATTGTATTCGATAACATTTAAAAAAAATAATGTAAATTCTGAATTGGATTATATGTTATTCTCGTATAACGAATTGTTAGTAATAATTAATAAGTATTTTGTTATATAGTGTAGACTATATTATAACTAGTGGACTAGACAATAACTAGACAGGGTCTATCAAAGTCAATATCAATGTTAAATTTGACAATTTTTCAAATAAAAATCTTTAAAGGATCTCTATCCTCTCCATAGCTAATATTATTTATAGAACGTTACAATATATGTATAAATTCTCAAAATTTGAAGGGGGAAAGGAGGGGGGTGAAATTTATTTTTTCATTATCTTTGTCGATTTCATTATTGAAAATAATAAACCAAAAATTAGATATAATAGAATCATTGAAATTTGTTGACTGAATGAAAAAATGTTTTTGAAATTACAAAACCTATTAATTTAAGAAAATATTTTATAAAGATTTCTCCAATTAATAAATCCCCTTTAATCGAACTAATACTTTTCCACAGGAAAAATTTATTTATTAACGTCATTGAAAACTTTAAAATTTGAAGCTAACCTGTCGGCTTCATCAATAATAAGCACTTCAACATTGTCCAAAGAAAAACCTGGTGTGTTCTTTAAATGGTCAATTAATCTCCCAGGAGTGGCAATCACAACGTCGGGCGACTTGCGTAGGACAGCTTCCTTGAATGAAAATTTTTATTGGTGATTATGATAAAATATACAAATGATAATTAAACTGGTCAAATTAAATTCTTCTGGTTAAATACCTGTGCTTTGACATCCAGCCCTCCGACTGCTAGAGCAATATCTATCCTAGTGAACTGTGCAAGCTGTTTTGTAACCTGATATACCTGTACGCCCAACTCACGAGTCGGAACCAAACAGAGCACCCTGGATAGAAAAAAAAATCTTATTAATTACAATACACTTTAATTTGGTATTTACATTCATGATTACGTTTCAACCAAATACTTTTCCACCTTCAATTGTAAAGTGAATAGAAACATTAAATCAAATAAGGAAATTGTCTTCTAATTTGATTTGTGTTTCTAGATATTTTATTTTGAAAAAATAAGTTATTAAATATAGTTTTATTTTTCTCGATTATAATTTTTTCTGCTTTTCCAAAGAAATCACTCAATAACTCAAAAATATGAAAGCAAAACCACTTTCTTCTAGCATGGCTTATATTTAAAGTAGAATAAAAATAAAAAAATTGGTCTTGAGATAATGATAGATTTCAAAGTTTAAAAGACTTCTAGGTCTTTTTTACTTAAGCATCGCCAATTACTTTTTTAGTAACTGTTATTTGTTAGAAATTATATGTTATAAAAGAATAAATGTCTTATTGAAAATTAATAGATCACCTCCTTGCACAACCTTGGCTTGGTCAAAAAACAGCACAACCTTTTTTTTTTTTTTTAATGTTATTGAGAACATATATAAGGAAATAAAATATATTATATAATGAATTATTCATAAAACTTTATGTAGATAGATATAAGATTATTTTAAATTATTAAAAGGCTTATAATGACCTGGTGACAGAGGCTGCACCTGTTGGCTTATAGACCAGCCTTTCCAGCGTTGGGATCATGAAGGCACCAGTTTTACCAGTACCGGTTGGTGCACAGCCACATATATCTCGACCCTCCAGTGCTACCGGGATCGCTTGAGATTGTATAGGCGTAGGATGAACAAACTTCATAGATTGGATGGCCTATAAAGTAACAAGACAAGTTAATTAGTTGAAAAAAAAATAACATATTTTAGTTGGATGGGACAGAAGTAACTGGAACATTTTGAAGGGTTAAAAAGATCTAACCAATGTCGCTAGAAAAAAAAAATGATTTTATTTTCAAAAAGTAAATAGAAATTTTTTTTATTTCAATGTGTTTTAAAAATTACATCTTCCAAATGTCGACCGTTATTGACATTCCCAGAAATTTTCTATCACCTTTCTAGTCATCTGGTTGAATGGCATTAATTTCTTGCCTGATTCTCTCCTTTAAATCATCCAGGAAACGAGATTGGTTTTATTTTTTATGTTCTTTCCTACACCTGTTAAGCAGAACGGATTATTCCTACAGATTACCAACCTATTCTAGCCCGAGTGAGAAGGTCAATGGAAACCATGGACAATGGAAATATTGATTGTAATGTAATTCATTAATAATATTTATATTTTAACTTTTCTTTAAACAGAAAAGATTTCATGAACTAAAAAAAGTTTAGGACCTCCATTCTACTCTTCACGTACCCACTTATAAATTTTTTTTTACAGTGAAAGGTACAATTTAACTTAAATGTAAAAGTAACAAAACATATATATTAATTTTGTTGGATATAAAGTACAAAGAAAATATTTTTTTATTTTTTTTTTTACATGATATTCGATATAAAACAGCAGAAATGTTACAGAGGATGACTTATTTTTAAATAAAAAGACTGAGATTTAAGAACTGACATACAGAAAGCTGCAAAACAAAATATATATTTAAATTATAAATAATTTAATATTATTAAAAAAAAAGGAACACGTTTGATTTCAAAAACTGTCAGCAGATAGCAGCACAAATCGAGAAAAACTGAAAAATAATAGTTCTAATTGTCGCCACAAGAGGCCAGCACCATCCAAACAGGCATTTCCGAAGTCGGATTCCAGCTCGAAAATTTTATTTTGTAATAGGAGAGTAGGAGTGCGCAGGAGCTCAACTGCGAGGTAAGAAAGCGATGTTTGATAGTGCTGCTACCTTGCGGTAGTAAACATAAATTACATTAGTTTTGGTGATTGCCACTAGATAGCAGCAGTAAAGGCCCAGGTATCTGCCGGAGTAGTTGAGCTCCTGCGCACTCCTACTCTCCTATTACAAAATAAAATTTTCGAGCTGGAATTTGACTTCGGGAATGACTGTTTGGATGGTGCTGGTCTCTTGTGGTACTTATTGGAACTATTATTTTCCAGTTTTCTCGATTTGTGCTGCGATCTTTAGACAGTTACTTAAACTATTATATTAAATTCTTAATTGTCAATTGATGGTTATTCTTTTGTTTTATTTATCAGATTTAAAATGACGAATAACTTCTCAACCATATTGAATTGTGCGTGTTTTTATTAGTATTTATTAAATAGTATGCTTTATTAATTGCACATTCCTTTATGCTCTTTTTAACTTAATAACCTGTGCAGATAAAATATAAAACAGAGAAATGTAAAGCAATAAAATATTGACATTTAAAATTTGACAGAATCTGATAAAACAATTCCACCTTTCTATGAGAATGTGTTACATTGTCCTATTTAATTCTGGTTTAACTACTATGTTGTAAATTAGTTTTATTATGAAAAATTAAAGACCATTTGCATAGATTAAGAGAGTTTGGGCTTTTAATGTGTTTCCTAAGGATGTTTGCTCCATAAGAACTAGTTATAGATGAAGAAATAAATAAAGATAAGCAATTACTTTTTAGAAAGTTTAACAAAAATTATCACCTTAAGTTATTGTGACGCTACACATGGAAAATAAAATTTTACAGGCAATATTATTAGCTGATCTAACCATTCAATATTAGAACATTTGAGAACAGAACAGGGCCACAAAGAGAAACCTTGCTTCCATCCAACAAATTTTACTGCGCCCCCTTCAACAATACTTTTAAGTACCCTATGCACTATTTGAATATTTTACTTACAATTTATACCCCAATAACAAATCTGCAATTCTTAAAACATCAAGTAATATAATTTAGTAAATAATCCATATCATTACAATGACCATGCCGCATTAAGAATAAATTGCAAAGATTAAAGTAAGTCTCTGTTTGTTGCAGTAGGACAATAATTGTAATTGTAAAAAAAATAAAACAGAATAACACAAATAGTTTTACTTGACGGCGATCCACTTTATTTTAGAGTAAATTTTTTTATTTTTCTCTCTTTATTGGTTAATTCACAACTGTCAGTAATTACTGACAACCAGCGAATGTGCTTACATAAGCAAATATTTACAATAAAAGGACATGAGAAAGGGCTTTACCCAGTGGCAATTATTCGGTCTTGTTTCAAGATACTGGAGGGTACACAGCCACAGCTGCCAACCCTCTTGGCGGGCCTGCGTGAAGGTCTGGTTTTGCTCGTGAAAATATTGTTTAACAGTTGGATGTGAATAAGAGCTAGGAAAGATATTTGATAATGGAGTTTGAAAAAAGTTAATAATGAACCAATCAATGGGATTAATAGATAGCATGCCAGTCTCTTGCAAATGTAGAAGCTTCTAATTATTTTCTGTATATTTTTGTCTTATATTATTATTTTATTTTGCTCATTACTGATAATAAAATTTATTTTAAATTTTTTTTAAGTGATATTGACTGCTATAGCTGGAAGTGATATTTGTTCACAAATAAATAACAATAACTTTCAATTGATTGGGAGAAATGGATAGATATTTCATAATTTTTCTAATAATGCAACTTTTTTCGTGTTGTTTTTCTAAACATAGAACATTAAAAAAAATGTCTTGAAATTTTCTCATTGAGCATTTCAGTTATTAACCAGGATTAAAATTATGGATTCTAATATATATATAACTATTATAATAACAATATGATCAACATCAACATCGTAATAACATATAAATATTAAAGCTAAAGAACTGGACATATATAGAAACAAATAAAAGTGCAACTCGGCAGACTGCTCACTGTTATTGTCTTTGTATGTTTTTTTTTGTTTTTTTTACATATATATAAAATTACTTTTACTTTATTTTGTATTTATGTAAATAAAAGTATTTATTCATTCATTCAAAATAATTCTTGTACGATAGTGAGTCATTAGAATTATTAACATACTCCACGTGGTGGATCCCCCACGAAATAAACTTCAACCCGCCCAGGACAGATTCGAACCAGCACCACAAGCAGATACAACCATACTCAATCTTATCCAACTTAGGTTAGTCTCCACAGCATGTGCACTTAACAATAAGAGTTAGCAGTTACTGTTGTACTCCCTTCCTCAAAAAAGTATAGGCTAATAAAGCCAAAAGCCGCTCACAGTACCATCCAAAAATCTATCAGTTATTCCATCAGAAATGTCTCCAAGGGTGATGGAAAATTTCCAGAAACGTCTTTGGCAATACGTAGTCAATAATAGCTGACATCTAGAAGATGTAATTTTGTAACAACCTACTAAAATAAAACTATTTACAATGTACTTATTGAAAATAAAACAAATATTTTTCTAAATACATTTGTTTGTTTTTTTATGGTCCTTCAAAATGAACCTGTTATTTCTGTCCCACCTTCTATTAAGTTAAATAAATTTTTATTGCAAGAGTATAAAATTAATAGATAGAAGAAAAAAACCTTTAGAATAGGCCTAGAGAGGTTCATCTCATAAAACGACAAAGACTCGTCGCAAGGTGGTGCTTCGTCAAATTTGACTTTCTCTCGGTCATCCTCTGATTCGCTTTCTTCATCTTTAATTTCCAAACCAGCTTTTTTCAATCTCTTCAACTTCTTTTTACCAATCTTTTTCGTCTTTTCTTTCAAAGTATCTGAAATTTAAAAAAAAAATGGATAGTTAGAGAAATCTGATTAAATAAGTTGTTGGCATCAAGAAATTGAATTATTATACTATTCTAGCTGGGTAGGCAAGAGGAACATATGGACAAGAAAATAGTTCTAAAGATGGGATGTGAACCCAGAAGCATCATGAACTAATAAAAAATACGCTACATAATAATCTAAGAGATGGCATCCGAGCAAAATTATTTAAAAGTAAATGTATGTAGGGAGCGAATATCCTGAGAAAGTGGATGTTAGATAAAGATCGAAAAAAGCATATATAGTGAAAAACAGAAGAAAGGATTATGTACAATGTAGCATTCAAAAGAAGAAAACCGAATTAAACAATGGTGGTGTTTAAATAGTGGTTTTGAGTAAGTTGTACAGTACGACAATAATAGTATAAGCCAATGATTCTCAAACTTTTTTGTCAGGTAGCACACTGAAATTATTAAACAAATTTCATGGTATCCCTATTAATATTTTTTTATAAATGAAATAATAAATCTAAGAAGTAAATAAAATAGGAACATAAAAATGCTGCAAATTATTACACTGCGGTTTATTATTTCCAAATAGTAATACAGTTACATATCTTCATAAACAGCTGAGACATGATCATATAAAACAAAATGTTAGATGGTAATGCTGTTTTCAGAATCAATCCTGGAGTGACAAGTGACTTTGATGCCAAATCTCTACAAAATTGGTCCAGTAGTCTCAGAGAAAAGCCGCAAAAGGATAGAATTGTTTTTTTCATTCTATTTTTGGATTCTAAATATATTGAAATGTAAAACCTCAAATTTGGAGAAGTGGGAGAGCTGTCAAAAGTTTTTGTTTCATGGGCGAATACAAAGGATCACTAATGAAAATAATAAACCAAAAACATAGTATTGCTTTTAAAAACCAATCTTGATTTAAAATAAACTAACCATGTACAAGCTCATCGGCTGAGAGTTCAGATTCGTTGGAGCCATTTTCAAGGTCTTTTTCTTCACCGTTCTCCTCTACATCATTCTCTTCATTTTCATTATCCTAGAAAATTTAATAAAACAAAATTTGAATAGATTGAAGACATAAAAAAAAAAAAATGAAAATATTAATTAAAAAAAGTCTAGCTTTTGAGGAATAAAATAAAAAAACTACAACCATTAAAACCAATGAAGGGACTAGGATTAGGGGCAAGAAAATCACATTCTATACTGACAGCAAGGCAGCCATTGGGGCATTAAATAACTATACAACAAATTCAATGGTGGTATGGAACTGCAACTGAGCCCTGAACAACCTTGCAAAACATAACAGCATAAGCATTGGGTGGGTACCGGATCACTCCGGAATACCAGGCAATGAAGGCACTGACAAATTGGCCAGATTAGGTTCGGATTGTATTCCCATTACACCGGAGCCTGTCTGCGGCATAAGTGTCTCGCCAAAAATAAAATCAAGGTAAAATATGACATCAGAGCCAGGCAACACTGGTTATGGAAAAAACAGCACCAGTCAAAGCTGTTCTTGTACGGTCCCTGCTCCAAAAGAAGTGAGCAACTAATGAAAATGGACAGAGTCTCACTCAAAACAATTACAGCAATCTATACTGGACACTTTAAATTGAACAGTAACATGTTCAAACTCAAGCTGGCGTGATCATCTTGAGTAGATTCTGTCACAATAAGGGTGAAACAGCTTACCACATTATTTGCTTGTGCAGCAGGTTCTCAAACTGAGATTTCAGCTCTTCGGTCTGTACCACTTTACAGACCCAAAGCAGTGTGAGGTAATTAATCCAACAAATTTACTTAGATTTGTCTAATTTGTCTAAGCAATCAAAGGTCACGTTCTGACTGTGAACAAGTGGCATTGGCGCACAATAGACCTGAATAGGTCGCAGTACAAATATGCCATAACAAAAAAAAAAAAGTCTAGGATTCAGTACTTAGTAAGGACCAACGGCCAATGGTTGTGCAAGAAGGTGATTTGGACCGAAATCATGCTCAACCGCCAGATTTTTCTCAATTAAAGGTGCCCACTGCTGGTTGAGCACCAGGAGGGAGCCTCCCGAACCCATCGGATCAAAACGGCTGATATAAAAGAATAAATAATTATCTGCCACAGCCAGACTGGAACGGGAGATAGGAGCACAGTCCCTTACTCACTGAGCTACCTCGCTCCCTATAAAATAAAAACAAATAAATCAGGAAACGCTACGAGCAAGAGCACATGCTCCAATATCTAATGGATTCACTGATTCAGTTCGCTGAGCTATCACTCTTTTTTTTTTTTTCCGAATCACAGATCACTCAATAAAAAGAGCTATTTGAGTCAGTTCATGAGCAGATCGCACATCACTACTCTTAATAATTAATTAAAATTTAAACAATTTTTTGCGTGTTTAATGTTATCGATGAGTAATAAAGTTCAATTCTGGTAAAATTAAAATAATAATCACTAATTATAATTATATTACTAAATAATAATTTGATAACTGATTAATAAAATTTAGAAAACAAGGAAAATAAAACCAATTATATGCCTCCTTCGAAAGAAAAACACTCTGCCAAGAGAGATAAAGGGAGTAAAATGACCCCCAGTATTCTTAAATGACTCCTGACCCTTAGTTACCCTCCTCAGTAAATAGGCTGAAAGATAATAAAATATGCAAACTAAATTTAACTAATCGAAAATGAAGATGGATAAATATTGTATATTATTGAATTAAGGGCAATTCAGCCATGATAATATAAAAGACACTAACTCCAAATAATTTTTTTAAATACATTTTTGTATTGTATCCGAATTACTCTAAAAACTAAACCTTTTTAAGACAGTAGAAAACCCTACATCCAATGGTTGGATCTTAATCTAATGGATCTAATCATTGGATTTAGGGTTTTCTAATGCCATAAAAAGGTTTAGTTTTTAGAGTAATTCGGGTACATTAATGTATTGTATCTGAATTACTCTAAAAACTAAACGTTTTTATGACATTAGAAAACCCTAAATCCAATGGTTAGATCCTAATCTAATGCATATAACCATTGGATTTAGGGTTTTCTAATGTCATAAAAATGTGTAGTCTTCATAGCAATTTGGGTACAATACAAAGATGTATTTAAAAAAATGATTTGGTGTTGTGTTGTAAAAAAATGTAAGGACCTTTAAGCTTATCACAGCAGTATTCATTTTGATTCCATAATTATTAAAATAAATAATTTCCCATATAACACCAAGTGATTATTATAAAAATGATCTCTATATTCTTTAATAATTATTTAATAAAATAAAAATACTAACTTCATTTTTTAGGGACTCTCTGGCATTTTTGATCCTCTCGTCTGTTTTGTTCTTAGCTTTCCTCTTCACATATTTGTAGAGATCGTCCCATGGATCTTTGTTATATTCACTCAATGAAGAAACAAATTCAAACCCTTCATGAAAGTCCTTATTCTTCCTCCTTTTTCTAGCCTTAGGCTGCAACTGGAAATGGAAATAATAAAACAGAATCAGTAAACAAATGACAGTTGGCTTTCAATTGTACATTCATGTTATAAAGATCAATAAAAAAAAAAAATAAAACAATATGATTAAATGTATCTTATATTCATTCACCCAGATCGATTTAGGAAAACTGATAAAGATTAGAATTTAAAGCATGAATCTGTAAATCATAAAAACTATCAACAGACAAGACACTAATGTAGAAAATGACCCACCCGAAAATCTAAAAAAGTCATAAAACTTAAGTTATAAAACTATCAGTAGATATTGATTAAAATTTTCTTTAAATTAGTCTTCAGTGCAAAATTTTATTGTTAATAATACGAGTAGTTTGCTTACGCTATTAAAATATGAGCTATGAGTTTTCAGTCAGAGGCCTTGAAAAAAAATACTTTCAACTTCCCAACAGGTTACCAACCTATTCTAACTAGAGTGGGGAGGTCAAGATTCATTTCTGGGGCTCACCACAAAATAAATTTGAACTCACTCAGGCCGGATTCGAATTGGTACCGCTTCAGACTCAAGATTGCTAAGGTAACGCCTTAATATTCTCGGTCACCATGGCCTCTATTAATGAAGTTATCTTTTTTTCCTGTTCGGTAATCCAAATTTTTTGCTAATCGGAAACCCCTTAATTTAATTAGTTCCGATCAGTGAGAGTCTACTGTGTTAAAATAAATATTGCAATTATTCAAGAGGTCATGAAATCAAAAAGTCAGTCGAGATAGGGCGGGTATCGGTTGTGTTAGCTATATTATAAATTAAAAAAAAAATAATAACATCTAAGGATTAATGATACTAAGGTATAGTGATGGCAAAACAAAAATTAGTATTCAACATCCTTTGCAGCAATAACATAAAAAAGACATTGCTTTAATGGGGTAAGAGCTTGAGTTTATGAACTTTCCTTTCAATAAAGGCAATGGGATATTTCCATATCATTAAAATATTCACTTTCATTGCAATAAGCAGGATAAAAATTATTGCACCAAAAACAGTGATAACTAATACCAACCAGAATTAACTGCTAACTTGCCGTTTTTGATTTGTTCCAGATCAAAAGAAGGTATTCTGAAGTATAGTGGAACCTCATTTATCCAGAGGGATGTGAACAGTGCTATTCTGGGCAATACCAAATGTTGGATAAGAGATGGTATTTACGTAGAGAGATTATCAAGAGCTAAATTTGCCATGATAAAATCAGGTTCGCTAATTAATATATATTCATATCCAAATTCACACCAGTTTGCAAATAAAAGTAAAAATAATTTGGATCAAATATTATATTGAAATAAATAAAATAAAGGTAATCCAAAATAACCAATATTTAAGGCTGCCACTTGAAAGACAAACATGTAAGATCTATATTAAAATGAAGCGGAATTACTTAAATAAAGATGAAGAATAATATACATAATTTTTCTTTGAAAAAAAATAGGCAAGGCTTATAAAAGGGCCTAGACACAAAACAAAAATACACGAACTAAAGTCACATACGAACTAACTTCATTACTTTAATACTTTACTTTGACCTATCACCATGTTAAAGAAGCCCTACTTTTAATTTTATTTATTTCAGTGAACTCTTTAGAAGATATGTACTTCAAT
Organism: Rhaphigaster nebulosa; assembly: GCA_948150685.1. NCBI lineage: Eukaryota > Metazoa > Arthropoda > Insecta > Hemiptera > Pentatomidae > Rhaphigaster > Rhaphigaster nebulosa. The sequence continues at coordinate 135,581,277 of OX411310.1, read as the reverse complement.
CAATGCAGAAGGAAACAACACCCCATGTAGGAAAGGTGAGAGAAAATATAAATTGAAATCTTACTTCATCTTCTTCTTCTGAGGACTCTGAATAATCTGGCACTTCATCTTCATCATCAATCGTTTTTATTAAACCTTCCACTGTCATGATATAGAAAACTATACCCACATTTTTTTCGTAAGGAATTCAAAACAGAACCATGCTCTCAAACCTTATCCAAAGAGCAACACATTCGTCATTTAAGCAAAGCATTAACTTAAAAGTTGCGTAGTTGATCCGACATTCAGGCTCTATTAAGAAATAGGAATAATTTTTATATTTGGAATTACAGTGGCACATAAAAATATTCGTAATTTTCCTCTTTTAATTTTAACTTCATGTTAAGTCCTAAAAATTAAAGCATTGTATTTTAAAATGATACGCCACTTTAAACTTTATATATATATATATATATATATATATATAATTGTTGCCTCAACAACGTTATCAAACTCATAAATTAATTTAAGTCCCAAAATTATTTGCAATTTTTAGTATTGCTTCAAATTTTGATCATTTCTAATTTTCAAAATTTTGTAGGAGGATAGCTTCTGAAAAAAAAACGGCTTTAAGTCTATTGGGCATAGATTCAATCAACATACAAGTGTAATTACGGGAAATTCGTTTCAATTTAGTAAGCAAAATTCTCTTCTACGTACTACAATCTCTGATATTGTGTATCTCTGATACAAATTTGTAACTTTAAATACGCCCATACATTCCTCCGTACATTCGCCTGGCGGTTGTGTAACTCATTCGATTAGTGGTTCAGACTACCTCTCGTGTTGGTTTTCAAAATATTTGGTGGTCAGTAGTTGGATTTTATTGCACTAACCTTGCCAGAACAGTATGCTGTGCAACCGCTCTATCCCTTCCCTGCCCTTGGGGTATCCCGGGGCGTTAATATGCCAAATTATATCTAATGCTTTCATCTCGTTTCGCAGACTTGCGTTATCAAATTCTCTTCCTCCATCAGAAGAGATCTTGTCCGGTATCCCATAGAAGTTGGAACTGTGTCCGTAGGGCCCCGATCACCGCCTCTGTACCGGATATGCCATTGCTAGCTTGCTAAATATACCCAGCACTGTGAGCCAGTTGAACTCTTTCTAAGTGAATGTATCCACCTGCAGAACACTTAACGCTGCACTGGATGTCGTCGTCTCTTCTTGCTTCCCGGTTGGAGGGTAGCGATCATATTTTCTAGTTTGACACACTACACATGCGCTCAACACCTCGTCTATCATCTTTCGCATTTTCTACCAGAAATATTTCCTTTTCAATGCTTGTAAGGTCTCGTTTACTCCTCGGTGATTCGTCTTCCCCTGATGATATGCAAGCGTAAACTCCTGCTGCTGTTTTGGGTCTCGTATCGTCTCCAACATGAGTTTGCATCTGACGAACGTCCCATCGATTCCGATTTTCTCGGTCTGCCATAAGCGCTTTATTTTATCCCAGACCGATGCATTTCCTACTTACAAATAATGGATGGTTCCTTATCTGGATGCGTCTTTCAAGGCTCTGCAAATCTGCTCCTCTCTTATTCCCGGATGTGACCAGATCGCGTTGATGTTGCACTTCGTGTAATCCACATTCATCAGTCCCGATGTCTGGGTTTTCGAGATAATCTGGCGTTTCTTGTCATTGATGATCTCCTTCTCTTCCATCTCCGTTGGCCTTTCTTACGTAGAAATTTCCTCCCCAGTTGACGCCCTTTCTCCTTCTGCTTCCACCGACTATCGTTCACCTTCACCCTCTGGCGCCCATTCTCTTACGAATCTGTAATTCTCCAGAATGTTCCCCTCTGTCTGTCTCTATCACATTGACCTGCAACGCTCGAGATTGGCTCAAAAATTCTTTCCAACGGGTAACTCTCGCCGATGATTCTTTTAGTTTGCCTACCCACAATAAGGGTCGATAATCCGTGTGGATCTTAAATTTCCGCCCAAACACGTACGGCAAAAATGCTCAACCGCCCACATAATGCCCAACAGTTTCCGTTATAACGCGCTTCCATCTCTCTTCTTCTCCCTATATCTAGACTTGTTCCTACCTGTTTTGGCCCTCCTGTAGGTTATCCTACTCCATCCCATTTCTGCTTCCTCTCCATATCTGGCCTTTTCGTCCCTGGCACGAGCAACTACCATCTCTTGGGAACATTCGATGAACGTTTTGTCTCTCGACAGTCCCTCCTTCGTTCCCGTGCCGCTCGCTAGCTGCACTTTCAGTATAGTCGACAAAAACGCATTCCTGCCCTCCACCTCGGCTGCGTACAAGATTTCCCTCATCGTTATCTTGTTATATCGGGCTAACAGCGCATACTGCCCATTTGTCTGGTGAGGTTTCTTCATCTTTCTGAACATCTGAACAGCGGTGGGATGTCCGGTGGCAGTGTTAAGGTTGCCGGCCGCAGTATCTCGTCTGGCATTCTGTGAAATTCTCACTTATCCCGGTCAACCCACGAAAACAGGCTCAAACAGAAAAAGCAAAAAAAAAAAAAAAAAAAACAGCTCTCTACTCCTTGGTATCCCGTCCCGAATTTCGGCAACACTTATGTTCGTTCCGGTAACTTCAAATAAAAAAAAGGAAATAAGAGAACGAAATGACATACAGGAGTATCAGCAAAGACTGCCTTTATTAAGACTCTATATATAATCTTATGGTGTGTATATATGCTATAGCAAGAATTAAGTTGTATACTGTTCCACTCTGTACCTTAACTTATATATATATATATACATACATATTATCGGTTATAGGATAATAAAAACCATTTATGCTCACATAAACAATAAATAACGTGACATAGAGAGGTAAAGCCCTTGAAAACGGAAATAAAATTATGAACAGTTTACTAGCGGAATCTCAAAACTCTAACCTTTGACTGCTAGAAAATAAAGTATCAAAATTATATATATTCTTGGGGGAAATATAATGCTCTACAACTTTCTCTCTTACAGGTTCCCTGTAAAAGAGTTGGAAGGGTAAGTTTATGCAAAACGTGAGGCGCCACAAACATTTAGAGATAATTGTGAATAAACCATTTAGTCAGAAATTTAATAAACTTAATTTTGGAAATAGTATAATTTTCTATGAGACCGTTTCATTTTCAAGATATGTGCCTAAACTTAAAAAAGGGACCTTTGAGTCTCCCCCTTGGCACCTGAAATCGATATGGACTTTATAAAGCATTGTTTGACATAAATACCCTTAATAATAGCAGAAAAAACAACTTTTTTGTTCTAATTTGACTGGGCTATTCAGAGAGCACGATTACAGTGGGTGAGTTTAGAAGCAGATCCTGAATTCGCAGGCTTGTAGCTTGTAAACTCAATTTAATTTGATGAAGGAATGAGATGGCCTGGAAGGATGTAAATAAAAAAAGTGGATCACAAATAGTAAAACTATTTATTAGGAAACGACGTTTCGGCCCACTTTGCAGGTCTTCATCAGGACTGAATAAACAAGATACAAAAATGAAAAAATGATATACACAGTGAAATAATTAAAAAGACATAGTGAAAAAAATTAAAACAGTGATGAATTTGTAAAATGTTATAAGATGAAATGCCTAGAGTAATAATAACAACTGAAAATAAATTAGTTAATATTAATAGATTAAATTGATTATTAATAAAACTGACTATATAATAATAATAGATAAACTGAAAGAGATATAACAATAATTAAAAAGGGAAATAAAAATAAATAAACAGAAAAAATTCAGTACCTTGAAGCTCAAAGAGAGGTGGAGAAATAAGTAAAATAGCAAAGTAATGATGAAGCCTGTGCAGCAGTAGTAATTAAGAATGTCATTAATAGTTATATAGAGAAGGTAGTGAGGAGGGGTTTTCATTATACATGTGGATTAATCATCACTACTATATATTACTAGTATACCCGAGCGAGAACTCTCGCATTAGATATCAATCCTAATACATTAGAAGTATAAGCGATATTTGGGAAACATATTTATTCGAGTAAACATTATATTACCAAAAAAGTTTATTTAACACACAGATTTGGTGAAGCTACATTGTTTATATTGACTATGTCGAAGTTACAGTTCATATGTAATAAGTAATTAGCTTACCCCGCTGGAAAATATCTCTTCAATTTAGCAGTTAGGCAATCAGATTCAGCTATAACAGTTTCTATGTCTAGTATTCATATTTAACAGTGCCCTTTAGGGTTTAACATGGGAAACAATATATAATTTACCACTCATTAAAAGTTATTTTAAACAGACTCAAATTGATATAAAGTTGCCATGACAACGGCACGTACGCAAGATGGCATGAGATCCGTGAGGAGCTATATCGTGCGTTATCTCGAAAATGGTAGGATTTTAAGCTTTAAAACGTCAGACCAATACGCTCCCACGGAGCGTATATGATCTTGATGCCCGCGTCAAAATCTTTAAAACTCAATTTATCCCGTCTCGATCCGCCGACTTTTAGTCGTCAAAGTTTTGAAACCTTCCAGTTTTTTCATCACTTTTATTTAAGCCCTTGTAAGATTTTAAGAAACAAAATTGGAATTCGTCACTTCTCCGTGAAATTCTATTTCTTTTGATACCTCACTCGTCAAAATCCATCGCTCCTGTGAGCCAGAAAAGGGATCTATATTACCGTAATAATATATCGTAGTGATTACGGTAGTATAGATCCTTTTTCCGGCTCTCAGGAGTGATGGATTTTGACGAGTGAGGTATTAAAAGAAAGAGAATTTCACGGAGATGTGACGAATTCCAATTTTGTTTCTTAAAATCTTACAAGGGCTTAAATAAAAGTGATGAAAAAACAGGGAGGTTTCAAAGATTTGACGTCTGAGAGTCGACGGATCGAGACGGGATAAATTGGATTTTAAAGAATTTGACGCGGGCATCAAGATCACATAAGCTCCCATGGAGCTTATTGATCCCGCGTTTTAAAGCTTAAAAATCTACCGTTTTCGAGATAACGCACGATAAAGGCCCGCACGGGCTTCATGCCATCTTGCGTACGTGACGTTGTCATGGCAACTTTATATCAATTTGAGTCTCTTTACAAAAACTTTTAATGAGTGAGAAATTATATATTGTTTCCCATGTCCAACCCTGTTAAATATGAATACTACACATAGAAAACGGTGTAGCTGAATCTTATCGCCTTATTGTTAAACTTAAGAGATGTTTTCCAGTGGGGTGAGCTAAATACTAATAAAGTATGAACAAAGTCATTACAAACTGTGTAGCTTTACCAAATGTGTGTGCTAAATAAACTTTTTTGGTAATATTATAATTTTTACACGAATAAATATTTTTCTTTCCCTAATATCGCTTAGACTTCTAATGTATTAGGGATAGAAGGATTGACATCTAATGCGAGAGTTCTCGCTCGGGTATACTAGTAAAAATATATAAAAGAATTGAAAATAGAAGAAAAGGAAAGGAACATTGTAAATAATAAATTAAAAAAAAAAATTCATCTTTAACATTTTACAAAGTCATCAGTTTTCTATGTCATATTCATTCATACACTGCATTTATCATAGTTTTATTTTTATTATTGTATCTTGTTTATTCAGCCTTGAAGACCTGCAAAGTGTGTCGAAACTTCGGTTCCTAATAAATTGTTTTTACTATTTGATTCACTTTTTTTTTTGCCGCCTCCCGGACTATCTCATCCCTTCATAAAAGTTTTATGGTCAACTATTGATAATTCAATCAATCCCATTTGATTATTAGTGAATGAATCAAACACACTGAAAAAAAATGTTAGATAGTACAAGTAAGATTTGGTGAAATATGCTAAATTTTCAGGTCTCGTATTTTTTGTGAAGTTAACAAACATGCTATATCAGGTTATTTGAAAATTGATTGATATTTTACCACATTCAGCATTGTCATTTTTCTCCAATTCACGACCATCTTTTTCACAGTTCTTGACGCATCTTTAAAAATAAAATATTCCATAATGAAAATAAGGTAAAATTTTGGAAATTATTTTGAATAAAAGTAATATTGTTAAAGTTCAAACGCAAAATAAAAAACCAATTTTTTTTCCTTTCCCTTAGTGGCAAGGGATATTAATAATAACTGTTTTATCTTTTAATATGGTTTTAACTGAGAATGCAGACTTGGTAATGTGATTTGTTTTTATTTATGAAATATGTAAATAAGATGTTTTGGCTTGCTAAAATTGGCACGTATTATATCTTGATCTAATCTGGGGTAATAAGGGATGTAGGAATAATTATTAAAAAAACAACAATAATATTTCAATACATTTTATAAAATTATTCTATAAAGAATATAGTTATTCATACAGATTAATTATATCATGGTCATGCTCAGCTTGCATTTCTTATATTAAGTAATAATGGACTCCTATTCTTTAAATGTTGAGTGAACCACCATGGCCTTTACAGATTCAGAGCTCTGCAGCTGAACTTACAAACTTGAAATAGAAAAAGTAAACAAATGAATTCATACCAGTAGGTTGTTCAAAGTATTTTATGCATTTAACTTTTCTTTTTTTTTTTTTTAGCTAAGAGTATTATTTTTACTTTGAGGCACTGGTTAAATAACAAAACAAATTTATAAAACCGTTAACTACTAGAATAACACAATAAACCTAAACAGCCATAATTAATAAAATGGAAATAAACTAACTAGTCAGAAATAACATATAGTCTAATAATTCACCTAATAAAAAATAAGAACATATAGAAAAAAATTGTTTTTTATTATTAATAAAAAAAAAAAAAAATTAGTGATGGTAAATAAAGAATAGCATTGTTAAAATGCTAATGAGTATCTAAACAGACATAGAACAGTAAGAAAATGTTAAATGCTCAAGACTGTCACAAAGCTCAGTTGGAATATGTACTCTTCGATTTTTTTTAACTGTTAAATCTTGTTTAAGAATTGTTGTAATATTTTTGGATATTTGTGTATAAAAAATTTTATGTTAGTATAAATGTATATACAATAGCATCACAAAACAAAATAAACTTAATTTAAACAAAAAATGAAATAGTTGATGGGCTAATTTAACTAAAAATGCAATAGGCTATATACAAAACAAAAAATAAATTAAACCATATTGTTGTCATATTTTTTAGGTACAATACAGTATTATTTTTAATCGTTAGCTGCACTTTCAGCTGAATTTGACACAACTGGTGATTGGCTATTTTGAGCAGATGTGGTGGTGAGAGAAGCACCAGAAAGGGTTGGTATTGAATTTCCGGAAATTTTAACTTCCTCAGAGCCATTACCCACGGTTCTCTTATTTATATTATGCAATGTGTCATTGATTTTCTTCATTGCAAGTAGTCTTTTCAGTGGCTCAAGTTTTAATAATTGCGACGCCAACCCATTTGTGAAAAGTTGAATTTCAACATGTTCTTGTGATCGACAGGATCTACTCTTCGGAAACCGGGAACTCTCTTGAAGAATTTCATGTAGTCTGGTCACGGCTTCCGCAATTTTTTTTTTCTTTGCCGGAGGTTGATGAAATGTGAGAGAACTTGTTCCTGGCGATGAGAAGCCACTTTCCTCTTCGTCCTGAGATTCCTGTAACACAAACATCAATTCATTAATGGCAGTGTTTATCTAATAGATACATTTATTCATTCATATCTAATAGAAGCCTTCAATCCTTGAGGATTGGAAATCAGTAAGCCAAGAGTTAGTGGTGCAAAACTATCGATAGTACTAAAAACTATCAATAGTACTATCGAAAAAAAAAAAAACTGTTTTTAAAAATTTCTGTTAACAGAAATAACATCCAAATCACTAAATCCCAATGTGTATACAACATAATAATTTTTAGGGGAGAAAATACAGGAAGTCTTAGGCATTTAAGTCCAAAATATTGCACATAAACATAACACAATGATAAAACATACCTAATGAAAATGAATCGATTATTGAACAAAAAGTTTGAAAAAGTCAATGACTGTCTGAAAAATGAATTTTTAAAAACATCGATGTTTTCCTGTGGATGTTCCATCCCTATCCAATTCTTGCAAAATTAATATTAACAGGGCCCTATTTCATGATAAAGTACAAGTCCAAGTTACGACTTACTACGCATATGACACATTGTGAAATGTTGAAATAAGATAAAATTTAAAATAGTTAAGAACTATTTTAAATTTTATCGTGTTTCAACATTTCACAGTGTGTCATATGCATAGTAAATCAAAGGTCTACTTGCCCTTGAACTTTATAATGAAATAGGGCTCTGGTCTGTCATATAATTCCCCACTAAACTTATCTAAATGTACCCCTAAAACCACTAACTTTAACTTCTTATTTTTCCATTAATAGGATTATATAGGATAAATGATAAAAAATGTACTTAACGATTATCCAATTTATATATCACTTCAAATTAGTTATACTAATTGAAATATCAGGTCAAATTAATGATTAGAGAAAACAGAACCAGTTTGATCCTACATTTTTTTTTTTTATAAATAAAAACTTTTTACATTATCTTTATTTTATTTTGTCTAATGTTTCAGCTCTTTTTTACTTCCTTGTACGCAGTAAAGGAAGTATTGTAATAGCGAAAATTTTCAGTTTTCAACGGAAATATCCATTTTGACTATCCCTGAATCCATTTTGACTAGTTTTGTCGTGACATCTGTACGTATCTTGCATAACTCAAAAACGGTTAGCCGTAGAAAGTTAAAATTTTGTATCTAGGATTATTGTATAATCTAGTTGTGAACCTACCTTTTTGGTCATAGCATGATTACCGGAAGTGGTACTTCACTTTCATCAAAATTATATTTAAATATAATGCAAAACTTCTCAAATTTAGTATTTATAACTTATATATTGATTTAACTAATATAATAAATCGTTGTTAACATTGGCAGACTGAAAGTGGTACTTTACTTGAAGGTCATATTAGACTTTCATCAAAAATTATATTAAAATATAATGTAAAACATCTCAAATTTGGTAAGTAGGACTTTTATATAGATATGAATGTTTTTATTAGATTTTTGTTAAAATTGGTGAGCCGAAAAGGGTACTTTACTTGAAGGTCATAATAAACATACAGCAAAAATTATATTAAAATTAAATCATATGTTTCGGTAATAAAGGTAACAAACGCAATTTGGTTTCAAATTCAATTAAACATTTTAATTATTTCTTTAAAGTGTTAAAATTGAGTGTAAAATACTGGTTTTCCTCCCCATTTGTGAGATAGGCAAGTCTGCAGCAGGGGAATAAGATATAAGTTGAGTGGGTTTTTCCACTTAAAATGTCGAAACTGTCGATTTCCAATGCTTTATCAAGTGACATAGACAGTTCTAATGTTGTCAGGGAACAAAAATAAATCTCTTAGGAACTTGTTACCTAGTGAAAGAAAACGGCATGTAATAACGGAATGAGACCTCCAGAAACAAGAGTATGTCTCTCTCTCTCTCTCACTCTGTGTGTGTGTCAATAGATGGATGGTGTAAGGCCGTGTCGTTTTTGAGATACTGCAATCTTCCGAAACTAGTAACCAAATTGAGGATCACTTTTTGAGACACCGATTTATAATTTAATAGGCGTACAAGGAAGTCATGTGTTGTCCACATCTGACATATTTTTTTAAATTGTTCGCCATTTTCCAGCTCAGTATTTTGTGTCACCTATGTCAAATTATAATATATTATTAGGCATAATACTAAAAGCAGTATTTGTTATCAATTTAATTGTTCTAAATTTCCCAATATTCTTTTATTGGCACATTCATGCTTTTTATATTTATTTATATAGTTGGGGATCCACTTTGTTCTAAAGTTCTGGAAAGGACTCATAAACTCCTATAAACAGTTCCAGTCGTTGCTATTACTACTACAATGTGATAACTGAAAGAAGTCAAGAGCGTTGTCAATGGCAATATGGTCCTTCAAGATTGCTTGAACAAAACTAGTGGCAGCTATTACATTATTCGGACTCTCCCCCACTTTCAGTCTACCCTCCACTTCCCGTGATTGAAGTTCAGAATTCTCAAAAAATGTCAGTCCAGTCCATCAGTCTTACCCTTACACGATCAGCCAGAAATTCAATCTTCGGCTTGAATTACATTCCAACTGATCGAGTAGGAGCTGCCCAACAATAAACAGGATGAAAATTACCATAAAAACATTGATAGCTAGAAAATTACAATAAAAACTACCAACCAGCATCAACTGCTAACTTGCCATTTTTTATGTTTTCCAGACCAGAAGAAGAGATTCTGGAATACAGAAGAATCTCGTTTATCCAAAATAATGTGAACAGTGCTACTCTGTATAATGCAAAACTTCAGATATGATATGGTAATTCCTTATAGAGATTCTCAAGAGCTAAACTTATCATGATGAAACCAAGTTTGTTAATTAATGCACACATATGTCCAAATGTAAATCAGTTTTCAGATAAAAGGGAAAATAATTCGGATGGAATATTACATTGGAAAAAATAAAATATGGATAGCTCAAAATAATCAATGCTTAGCCCTGGAAGAAGAATATATAAGGTCTATATTTGTACCTCGGAGACAAAGAAAATTATGTCACATTTCCTCAACTTTATGGAAAAGCAGTTTTAACAGATATTTTCTCCGAATAAAAACAGACTTAGTGTTCTATTAAAAGCATGTAAGTCCCCTCACAATTGGTCTTGGATATACTTATCTGTACCCATGAGTAAAGGAAAAATAGTTTAACACAAATGTGTAATAATGCTAAATCGGTAAAAAATGGAGATAGTACCAGTTACCTCCAGAGTACAGATTTTAAAATGAAACAGGATTACTTAATAATAAAGAGTTATATCATACCCACAATGCAGACCACATGCAATCAACAGACCATTAAAAAAAATTACCTATCTCTTTTAAAATTCCATATACTCTTTAAAGATGTTCACAGTAAAGCTCAGGGCTTAATAGCTCTGCCATCTGGATCTAGCTCAAAGTGCAAAACATCCCATAAATTCCACCAAGCACAAGGTATAATCTTGAAGGCTGTTGTTCCCAGAATTGAACCTCCTAAACCAACTTCATACTTGGACCATTCCAGTTTGCCAGAAAACTATTAATGATGATTTCATCCTCCAAAATTTATATTGGTAAACAAAATTAAATGAAGGATTAAAATGAACAATTCAATGTCAGCAATGAATTAGTGCACAAAGACTTTTGGAGTGAACTAGTAATATAAAATTAACATATTTAATTCTCTATTTTCTCAAAATATAGATTATAGTATGTAATATTAATGTTAGTATTGAGTTGAGGGTGTGATATATTTAATTTTTCAGTAAAAAAAATTAATCAAAGTTTATAGACAGGAACTAGACACAAAACTTATTAAATAAACTTTTCCCAAATATATGGAACTAAAAAATCACATGTGAATTAGCAACTTCTGAATCAATCACCAGGCCCAGAAGCTCTATGTTTATTTTATATATTTATAGTTCGGTGATTATGGTTTTATTACATGATTTTAATAATGTTTAAAATACACCAATGCGGAAAGAAATTATTTTTAACAATAAAAAATAAGGAAAGAAATTATAAATTGAAATCTTACCTCCTCTTCTTCTGACGACGACGAATCTAAATAATCTGTCACCGAATCTTCATCATCGACCGTTTTAATTAAATCACCGATCGTCATAATTGTAGAAAACTAGCCACCTTTCTTTCACAAGGAATTCAAAACAATACCACGCTCGCAAACCTATCCAAAGAGCTACACATTCCTCATTCAAGCGAGGCATTAACTTAAAAGTAGTTCCATTGTTGGTCCGACATACACATGGCATATAGATAAACAGAAATCTCATATTATTTATAAATCGATTGATTATTATTAATTAATTTGTACTCTAAAAGTAGATAAAAGTTGTATACTATACTGTAAACAGGTCAGTTGTTTTCTATTATTAAGTACCACTCTTTTCTCCCGAATCATCGATCACTCACTTAGTTAAAAGAGCTAGAACTCTTGCAATTAATTCGTCATTAGATTGTCCATTTCTAGTCACAGCCGCCGAGTTTATTTTATTTTAATGTTTATCAATAACTTCCTGACGATTTTAAGTTACTGTAATGGGCGCTAGAGTAAAAACTCTTAGTTACCACCACCAAGATAAACAACGTGCAATGAACATTCATGCCTTCATATCTACATATCTACTTGAAGTGAGTATTATTGCGGTCTACCTACTAAATATGGAAGCTATTTCTCTAACATAGACATATTAAATTACTTATACCTGATTCAAACCATGTTCACTCAAATGAAATAGCGATAATTGTAAGTCATTCTAATATTATACTACACCTTTGTATCGAAACCATATAAATGTGAAGATACCCCCGTGAAAAACTGATATGAATCGGCTAACTCCCGAACATACCAATTTTCATAAAGGCATTGCTCTCTATTTAGCAATAAGAATAAATCAAACAATTTTAAACATGTTACATAATGAGTGATTCATTACTTGCTCATTAGCACTAAGGAAAGTTTTAGGATCACATTTAAATTAAGCGATAAAACCAGCAACTAAAATGTATCAACTGCTAACTAACGGTTTTTGGTAGAGGAGTGAAAAATCGTTCTCTTCGGTGAATAATTCTTCTGGAAATCGTTCCATTACGAAACCAGTAAAGAGCCAACAAAAACTAGTTAGTTCACTGTCCGGGATGGTGATAGAGACACGGATGATGAAGAAGGAGACCTCATTTCGTCCATTTGCTGTATCTGTTTAAGATGGCATACATACGTTCTGTTTGCTTTGTATGGTTTTGGGTGGTAGGCTCATCTCCAAATGAAGTGTCTCTTCAGATAGCATATGCTCTTGAGACGTGGACTCTGGGAGTTCTTCTGGTCTTTCTCCCTCAGGTATTGGGTTGAGGTCACGGATGGTGGCAGTCCCCTCTCTGCCGACAAAGTGGCGAATGTGAACGTATTCTTCAGGATTTGCGCGGGCGAGTTCGACTTCTTTGACTAAATCGTTGTAGTCACTAGCTCTGGTCGATGGTCTATGGTCCCAAACTTGGACAGGACCCAGGAGATGATTGCCGAGAAGGTATTAATCTACTATAGTAGGATCTTCAAGAAAGTCTGAACATAAGTTCTTGAACAGTAGTATTAGTGGAGGTACGCAGGAGAGATCTTACACAGTGGAGTACTTTCTGTAGAACTGATTCACAGTGGATCGGTGAAGGGAGTCGGGTCTTGAGAGCAAGACCCACGGTTTTCCGAATCCTCTACTTGGCCATTATCATAAGTTTTGTTGACAGACAAATGACTTGAGGCAATACGATGAATTGCTAAGAATGACTTTAGCTCCTGGGACATAAAAGAGCTGCTGTGTAATGAGTAGACAAAGAATAGCATTCCAAAAATACTGATAAGTCCTCGAAGTTTCTCAATAATTTTAGCAGTAACATCCTGGCGTGGAAAGGCGAAGGGATACCTCGCATATTCGTCGACTATAATGAATATGTAGCAGTTCCCAGATGATGAAAGTAGAGGTCTCATGAATTCTATGTTGAGTCTCTCAAAAGGTATCGTAGCTTTTATGATTGTCTCCTCATAGCAATGAACTGGCTTTAATTCAGAACAGATAAGGCAAGAAGATGTGACTTGCTGAACTTCTTCTAAAGATAAAGGTAAGTTATTAGTTCTGATCCAGAAATAAAATACCTGGATGACACGATTTTCATAGATTTTTTTTAAGCTTGGTTTTTCTTAAATGGAACCCCATAGACTGGACATTATATCGGTAACGCAATTTAATTTTCCAGAACGATATGATATGTGAAAATTTAAACATGAAAGCTCAAGGTGCCAGCGTTGGATTTACTCATTTTTTATTTTCTCAGCCTTGACATAAAGATAACAATGCATTTCTGTTACAAGCTGGAAGGGTCATCTCATGAGAAAATGTCTTCATTTTTTAAGTTTCGATGATGGCTTCTGCTTCTTTTTCGACTAAGGATTGCTGGCGTGCAGAATCTTTTAGGGTTTCCAAGAAGAATGCAACAGGGTGATCAGTCTGAATAAGAGTAGCTCCTATTGGAAATTCAGATGCATCAGTTTCATTGTTGAAGGGAACATCAGCAAATGAAAGAAAACAAATTTTTAAAATATTATTTTTATTCAAAATAACTTTTGTTAGTATCAATAAATTTCTCTCAATAACCAACTAGGTTTTTTATTCCTTGTTGGAAGAAACTTTTTACCTCTGAATCAATTTATTCGAGAAATGAAAGTTTTACCTGGTTTTCATTTTGGAATATTTTGTTTTTAAAAATGCATCAAACGCTCTGAAAAAAATGTAGTCAGTTGGAGAAGACAAGCAGAACTGCCATTATCAGAACAAGTCATTTTTTTAAAATTTACTGAGAAACAAGTTACATTATATGATCAGAAAATTGAAGTTCTACGACATTCACCTTAGCTGCCTGACTTATCCCAAACTGACTAACATTTTTTCAGATCTCTTAACATTTTTAAAAAACAAAATATTCCAAAATGAAAACAATTCAAGATTTTTATTTCTCGTTTTTATTGATTCAAAACCAAAAATTTTTTCTGAACAAGAGATAAAAAATCTTGTTGAGTGTTGAGAAAAATGTATAAAAGCTAACAGAAGTTATTTTGAATAAAAATAGCATCGTTAAAGTTTGTTTTCTTTTATTTGTCTCATAACCTTTCAACTGACATTTCATAATATGGAACATATTATGTTCCAACCAAATATATAGTATGAACGAACTTTTTTAACTTCCTTATACACAGTAAAGAAAGTATTGTAATCGCGAAAATTTATTTATTTATTGTAAGGAAGTCATGTGGTGTCCGCATCAGATATTTTTTCTTTGCCTCAGTAGTAAGGAGTATTTATAATTACTGTTTTATCTTTTGATGTGATTTTTAATTGGGAATGCAGACTTGATATTGTAATTTGAATGTAGATAAAGATTTATTGGCTTGGGAAGTCAGAATTGACATGTACTATTTCTTCATCTATTCTTGGGTACTGAGGGATATAGAAATAATTGAAAAAAAATATATATTTCAATACATTTTATTTATAAAATTATTCAATAAAAATTATTGATATACACACTGATTACATCATGGTCATGCCCAGTCAATAAATAATATTTACACTTTACAAAAAAAAAAAAACAACTAAAAAAGGGATTCTTTTTTAAAATTAAAACCTAATGTCCTAGTTGAACTTCTAATACAAAGCTAGATATATGTACATAGATTTTCTAGCTATTATATTTACAATAATGCTACTAAATATCTAAATATAATCCAGTTCTGATATTGCTTCACTTACACTAAAAACATAAATTGAGAAGAAAATATTTAATCGAATATTCGATACAAATATAAATTTAAATTTTAAAAACACAATCTTAACTGGTATCAATTTAAATATTTCAGCTAATGCTCAAGTATTTTATTTTTAGTTATTGTAGAAAATTTATCTATTTATAAAAAAATAAATATATTTATTTAGCGTATGGATCATATGTATTACTTATTTTCTGAGTGAATTCATTCTGCCAAATAGTTACAATATAAATAGAAAGAGATTAACTTTTTTTTTTTTTACATTCTCATAATTTTAGTAAACACTCCAACATTTAGAAAAGAAAGATCTAGCAAAAGATGATTTCTATATTATTAATTTATTAATTATATCAGAGCAGAAGTAACAACTCCAAAAATTCAATTTTACAGGAGAGGTGTTTTTTTTTTTTACTTTTTGTTTTATTATTTCATAATATGAATGTATAAAATATTTTTTTAGATTTAAGCTTAAGTATTACAGATAGAGAGAGATAGGCTACTTCCGCATCAAATCCATAGTAGTCTATATTATCTCGAGTTATAAAAAAGAGAAAAATCCAAATTTGGAGATAGCATATTTCTGCTCTGAAGCAGCAATATATTGTGGCTGCAATCCTGTTTGGCAAGAGCAGCTAAATAAAGCAAAACAGATATTAAATGTGACACAGAAATGTATAATTGAGCTGGACGAAATTAGTGAATTTTGATTTGGGCACTATTTTACAATGCGATTTTCAAAGAACACTGTTTCCAATTATTCTTGCTTTTGTAATGGCAAGTAATTAGTCACAGAGCCAGATATTCAATATAGTTGGTATTTTATAACTGCAAACAGCTCTTACATACAGCCAATTATATGTCACAGTAAGCAGAATCTATTCTTTTAACGGCTTGCGATTTTATATTTCTGAACACACGGGACAAGGGCATTTAGCTAATCGCAATAGAGTATTTATCAAATAATATATCCCGACATATGTTTTAATAATTCTTTGGCAGATTTTTTGGCCGTTATGGCTAGTTAAATTTTGTTATAAATTATTTCAATTTTGAACTTGAATTAATTCGATTTTTTAATTTGAATTTAAATTCAAACAAAAACAAAACAATGTTTTTTTCTCATTTTAATCGTATAAATAAATCACAAAACTGAAACAATATTCTTTTTTGGTCGAATTTTGGTCCCTGGGCAATCCTAGTTTAAATTAATAAATGTATAATTTAATCACAATTATTTCATATTCACTGTTTTCCTACTATCTGAATATTACAAACAGTATAAAATTAATGAAAACATTTTTAAATTAATTTTTTTTTTTAAATCATCAAAATTTGCTTGTATCTCTGAAATCCCAAAATGTGCTGGTAGAATTGAATATTGCTCATATGGTTCTTTGAAGATTTCATTTGTTAAAGATAATTCAGCAAGATTAACTTATCCTCAAGTGATATTCAATTCATATATATTATGTTTAACCTATTCGTTTCTTCTGTCATAAAATGTAATTGTAAAATTAAATTCAAGAGTTTACATAAATTATACCAGTACTATTTAATAATTATCCAGATTTATTCCACTTCTAATTTCAACACAGATCAGACTTTTCGATAAAATTTATATTTTTTAAAAATATTAGAAATTCATGAAATTTATATTTTAAGAAAGTATATAAATAAATTAGTATTGAATGCTGTAAACACAGAACATTCAATATTACATGTTCTGTGGCTATAAAGCAGATGTTCTCAGACGGTACTGTACCACTGGTAGTAGGCAAGGATGCTCCAGATAAAAAAAAAAAAAACAAGCAAAAAAAAATATGGATAAAATTATCTTTTTAACTCGCTTAATGAAGGATATCTGAATGAAAGAATTTTTTAAAATTCATTATTGAATGTATCAATTATAAGGTGAATACAACACGTTGGAAATACTTTTATTTGTACAATTTTTGGTGTTTTTTTTATGTTGCTGTTGTTATGCGGAATTGATAGCCTTTGACTTTGGATTTCCGAACCATATTTTCAAATTATTATTTTCTTAAGCAAATTTACTGTAATATTTACTGAACCCATGCTATAAAACATTTAAACTTTTTTATTAAAATTGTCTCACATCAAATCATTATTTATTGATAAAGCCCATCAGATTATTCAATGGCTTACTGAAAATTAATTTTGTTTTTTCAAACTGTATATATACTTTAATCACAAGTGTAAAGCAATTTCAACTTTACATGAACGAAAAGTTCTTTGCAGACAATTATCCAGAAATGGATAATCTATTGTAAAATAATTTTAAGAAACATTTTATTTCAATACTGACGCGGAGACTCCCCACCAGTAATAGGTGTCCAGTCAAAACCTATCCTAGACTCAGCTCTGGCTTCTTGTTCTTGCGGCCTGAAATAGTCGATGATAGGATGGTAACTGTAATTTATCCGTTTCGGTGGAGGAGGTGTCGGTCTTGATGCAGTCGAGACGGTAGGAACTCCCATCGTATCAGCATTCAAACTGTCCATTGGCAAAGCTGGGTGTCGACTATTCAAACTAGGTTTGAATCTTATCCTACAACATAATTTGATTAAATTTAACACACTCTTAAAAAATAAATCTTGATTTCTAAAATGTTGTTTTTTTTTGTTAAAAAACAAAGTTTTAGCAGCAGAGCTCCCTTACTAAGAGACTAAGGTCATATTTTCACTAAAATACAAAATTGAAAATATCAAAATGGCGGGGGTGATAGAAAAAAGTTGAAATCCAAAATTCAAATTTTGGAGCTGTAAATGCATTGAAAACCTTAAAAACTACGAAAAAACATATAGCGAAATTTTTACTGAAATTTTTCTCTATTTCTAGGGAATTGTTCTGTTAAGAAAATAACCATATATGCTGAATTCAAGCTCATTTGATCCAGGGAAAAAAATATATTTATATTTCGAACATCCCCAAAATTTTGTTCTAAGGATTATGATATGGATATAAAATGCACCCTATCCTACTCTGATGACATTCAATACAGTGCAAAAGTCTATTATTTTGGAGGAAAAGCAATATAAAATATACATCAAGCACCTAACAAGTTACTATT
The DNA here is from genome assembly GCA_948150685.1 of Rhaphigaster nebulosa. Lineage (NCBI taxonomy): Eukaryota > Metazoa > Arthropoda > Insecta > Hemiptera > Pentatomidae > Rhaphigaster > Rhaphigaster nebulosa. The sequence continues at coordinate 135,562,777 of OX411310.1, read as the reverse complement.
TCTTAAAAAAATTAAAAAGTACAAATAATAACTTTGTCTAGAAAATTAGATCTTAAACTTCGTCCTCATCAAATTTTAGCCATTCTCTTCTCTCTTTTTTCATGGAGAGTTAGCCACATCACTTAATGTATATGTAGATATGCTTTCAATTAAATTTTTCTTTTTTCTTTTTTAGGGGTTGTATGGATAGCATAATGGTTCGGATTAGCAATCCACTGTACATCACTAAATAATCACAAGTTGAATGCAGAGTTAGAATGGCCATGAATCCTTTTATATGATAAGGCATAAAATATATTTTATTATCGATATAATACATTTTAGTATTCATTTCTGGTAAGTAGTTTCAAAGTTTTATCTCCAAAAGGGTAAATTATTTTTGGGATCAAAATATTGTTATAAAAATTGTGTTAATACAATATAATATAATTTTTAAAATATTGGAATTAGCATACAAAAATATTTTCCAATATTTTGGCAATGTTTCATTCTTTCAATTTTAAACCTGTAAATGCTCAAGATTAATTACTATATGACAATTTTAAGAAAATCGTATGAAAATTTTTTTTTTTCCTGTTGACCTTCCTGGGACAATTTGTTTATGAATAAAAATAGACATTTAGCATTGGTAACTATTATAAATCTATTCAAATTTGTTTAACTGATATTGCTGTTAAACAGTTACCTGTCAACTGTATTGTTTCTTGTTGTTCTCCGTAAAGTATTTTCTAATGGAGGGTATCTGACTTCTTCGTGGGGTACTTCTCCTTCCAAAGGAAGTGGTGGTCCTCTGTGCTGTACAATGGGCCTTCTTCCGGAATCTCGTTTCGGTGGAGTGTAACCTCTATTTCCCTGAGAAAATTAAAAAATTTCTATTTACTTGGGAAGTGTATGTGGTTGCATCATATGAATGGCTATATCAATTTTCAGAGATATCAGTAATAAAATATGAGTAAATGCAATCAATCAATTAATTAAATTAGGACACCTGACTCCTTTTTATTCCAGAAAGGAATTTTGCATTGCATTGTCATTTAAAAAAATTGGCTTTTTAGAAAATGGTTTAACTGGTCTGCTGGGTTTTGAAGAACTTTAATTTTTAGGCCTTGGAGGTTTTGTATAGTTAATCTAAAAAGTTAATACTTAAATTAAAGTTATACTTTAATTAATAATGCACTAATTAATAAATGATTATTATATTCACTCATATTTTATTAATGGCACTTCAAATAATGACAAATGATACGATATAACTAGGTACATTTTTAGTTTTATTATAATTTTGAAAATAACAAAACAGATTTTATATTGAAATATGTAAAACATGTATTACATAAAAATGAAAGTTGTTCGATTTTCTTTGAAATATGTAAATATAATGGATTTTAAAATATTGGTAATAAATGAATTTAGTTGAATAATAAAATTTATTTAGTTTTTTTAGTAAAAGATTTCATGATAAATTAATGAATTTTACAACAGTAATTTTACCACAAAATATACTTATTATCAGCTGTTATTCTTTTAATGGTAATAAGTCATAAAAAAATTGTTTCTCATAGTAATAAATTTAGTATGTTAAATATGTGTGGTGTATTAAATTGATTTGATTTGAAAGTATAATTGTTTGATCATGGGAAATGATATTTATAATAGTATTTTGTTAAGTAATCATAGATTCTGATTAAGAGAGCAGAGCATATTTTCTATACTACTGAAGTCAGTTCAACAAATACCACCTGTTTGAATCAATTAATACATAATGGTTAATTTTAAAAACAAAGTAATATCAGTCATAGAATGAGGTAATGTAAAGATTGATAATATGAATACATGATTTTTAAAAACAGTAGGATTATTATTTTATTTTGAGTGATGATAAAAAGAAGGGGTTGAAGTAAACAATCAATTTTTGTATAAAGTTATTTCATGAATTTTTTTTTTTCACCATATAGTTTATTTCAATAAGATAGAGGTTTATAGAGATATTTTTTTTCTAAAACATTAAGGTCATTTTGATTTTTTAAAAGATTGATTAATCCATTGGTATAAATATCTTTATTGTCACTTATATTTGAAAATATAGTTATAATTATATTTTACTATCATATAAATAAAACATAAAATTAATAGATTTTATGTTTGAGATTGTTATCGGTAATTCATTTACAATGATTTGTCTTATGAAGAATATTTCTCATTTATTCATTATGGATTTTTCAATCTTATATTTTTACCAATAGTTAATAATGATAAATGGATTATAAATGACTTTAGAATGTTTTCCTTTTTATAATGACTATTGTTTTGTTAACATAATTTAAAATAGTTGTTACTTTCATCACCTGGCTGATACTCTTTTGTGCTTGCTACAATTGAATGTAATCTTAAAATCATTGTAAACCACTAAGTAACAGCAATAATTTAATATTTAGTAAACATTGTGTGAATAACTAGTTAATAACTGTAGTGAATAACTGTAATTACTGTGCAAATGAAATATAAGTTATAATAATTGAATAAGTATGTTAATACTCTTTTATAGATGAAACAAATATTCTACTTAAAATTCTGCTATAGATACTAACTGGAGGCTGTGGTGGTATAATTGGTATCCTGACTGCAGAAAGACTCTCATCATTGGAAACAAGATTAGAATCGATGTGCTCAGAGGGCGGGGATGGTGAAGTCTTCTCTGGAATCAGATGAGAATATTGGTTGCCACTCTTGTAACCAAGTACTCTGCATGAACAACAGGTTGGTACCTAAAACGTATTTATAATAAAAATATAATTTCATTTTTAAATAGTTAACTTTCATTAATATAGAAGAGCAAACAAAACTGGGTGTGGTTGGGAAAGGGTAAATTGGTCGGATTTATTAGACTTGTGTGATTATATTTTCTCTGTCCTGAATTGTCGAAGCATAGAGTGGTTAGTTATTTATTTTAGAGACTTAAGGCTTTATGATTGAAATCTTTTCTGTTTGGAATCCATTTATATTTTGTAACACAATAAGTTCAACATTAGAACATGTCTGATTTATAAAAATCAATTGATATTTATTATGGATATTTTGTGGTATAAATTGATATTAATTTGCACAATAATCCCATATTTCATCAACAATAATGTATAAAATATATTCATAAAACTGCTTTTACTTTAAAATAAACAAAACAAATTAAAAGCGATTTTGAACTAAATATATTGAAACTTACTTGAAGAGAGAAGAGATGATGGGATTAGAAGGATTTGAAGGGATGAAGGGACTTTAAAGAGAAAAGGTATAGTATGCAAAACGGTGTGTGAAAAGTTGACGAGCCAAATCCTCAAAATTACATTCTGATATAAATGATTTCGTAATTATGTAATAGGCTAATGCTTGACATGTACTCAAAATTGAAGTTCTTTTAATATAGTCAATTTTCCATCAAATTAAGTGGAGTATAAACACCTGTCCGATGCAAAAGTTTAGGCTTCATTTAATTTCATGAGAAAAGTCAATTTTTTGCATCCCGGATCCGAGACTCGTAATGAGGAAGGGATCAGGAAGGAATAATAATATGCAGCCGTTTTATGATGTGAGGTATAGCTCAGAAACCTGATCTCTGGTTATTCTGGAGTTTACAGAAGAAAAATAGAAGGAGGGGATTGTATGGAAGAAATAGTTTGGTAATTATTACAAATCTATAAAATGCTGTATTTAGAAGGAACAGTAGGGCCATTTCATTTTGCTTTTGAGGATGGTTTTACAAGAGTACCTGGGAGTGCTGAAAGTAAATCTGACAAAGAAAATTTAAATTATTTTAGAGAATTGTTTTTCATTCAGAGCCAAAAACAATAGTCTTGCATATGAAAAAATAATCTTCAATCTAGTCCCCTATGAATAACAAAAATATACAACTTAATCAGCATTTGTATGGCTTAATCATGGTAAATTAATTATATTGTTAAATAAAAGACAAATAATAAATCCTTATATAAATGATATAAAAATATAAAAATTGAATACAAATACCTACATACATATTTATTAAAACTTTAGTTCAAATAGTTATTTACATGCATGCGGAAGGTTCATCATTAAGGAGATGGAGAAATAAATGGTGGATAAAGGATTTTTCAAAGGAAGCATTTCTATGAGAAGAGATGTACAAATCGGTTGATTGAGATCTTGTATTTAAGAGATGAATGGAAGAACGCAGAGTGAGGAGGTCAAGAATATAGGAAGGTTTTCTGGCTCCAAAGGATTGTAATAAGAAGGCACCAAGAACATATATATTCATCAGATAAAGCTACTCTTACTCGGAATACCATTGAGAGATGTGAAAGTGTCTGGGAAGACCGAAAATGAATCTTATAAACCAACTAATTAACCTTTTTAGTCTCATATCATGCTCATCAGACAGTCCTCCAAACACTAAGCATCCATAAAGTGGTGGAGAATGAGAGAGGATACAAGTAGATGACAGATATTTCGGGAGAATCTTAGGAGCTGTTTGAGGATTGAGATGGATTTTTGGGTGATTTGGAAAATAGGGCTATGCCATTGCTTATAGATCGAAGGCAACTCCGAGGTTTTTTATGTAGTTTAGTAGCTCGTTAGGAATATTTTTGAGGTATAGAAATGGATTGTAGGGAAGGGCATTGAGGGAGGGTTTTGAACCGATACGAATTTTCTAGTATTTAGGCTTAATTTATTTTTAATATCCCACAAATTTATTACTTTCAGAACTTCTTGTATTTTTAGGAATAAATATAATATTATTTTTGATTTCTTTACATCATAATTAAAAAAAATAAAATCATAAATCTATTAACCTTAAACACATCCATCGTCAGTCCATTGTTTTCATCCCAAGTAAGTAGTCGATGGTAGTTATAGACTTGAACACACTGTGATTCTATTTCATCTCGTAGGTAATGGCAAGAACCCTGGGGTTTTCTATAACATTAAATAGCAACGTATACTTAAATAAGCAATAAGCTGTAGTTTGCTAGGATTTTTTAGTAGCTAACTTGTAAGGAAACTTGTTAATTACGAAATTGATATTATGAAACTTACGAGCAAATCTCTAGTCGAAGAGTTTGAGTGTAGTCATTGGTATTTACAATGAATTTCCACTGGCCGCTGGTAGCGCGTGCCTTCTTTGGCCGAGCTAACTCTACCCTGGTCTGGCACATTAGTCCCTTGGTAGTTGAATCGGAAGTTTGGTCACTCTTTCTTCTTTTATAGATTAGATGTATTATATATTAGTTTAATTCATATATAATTAAACATTGATTTTTTTTTTTTTAAACAAATGCTTTAAAATGCGGTTAGATTAAATATGAAGTAAATAATTCAATGATATATTAAATAAGTGAGCATACCTCTGAATTTCGGATTCCAACTCTTGCCGAGGTTCTGATGTAAATATCTCAAATCTTCCAGGATGGCCATCATTTTTTATACTATTGAGAATAAACTCCCTGTTTAAAAAAATAATTAATTAAGTCAATTTTATGTATTTAGGTAAATAGATCTGCAATTAATTTACGAATCAAGATTAAATATTCTAATTAATTTTGCTGGGATGCCATCTTCTAGATAATTAGGTTTGTTAATAATAATAATAATTAATAGTACGGCTTTAGTTATACAGATACAGAGAAAGATAGATAAGTGAAACCAATAATATTCCTTATATAATTATATTAAGCGCAGAATGCAATAATTCTGTTGATACCTATCAATCTAATTATATTATATTATTGCAAGATACCTATCTTTATTCATAATTTATTAATTGGGGTTGCGGTGAATGAAGAAACACAAAAATAAGAAAAACCCCACAGTTCTTTGAGGAATTTGTAATACTATATAATATTCATAAGAATCACTAATGCTGTTATAAATTTAGTACCGGAAAATAATTGATAGATAATAATTTATTAAATAATATACATATTAATCATACTCAGGATAGTCATTTGTTTCTAAGCAAAGGTTGTTTGTTACTTTGGTACATGTTTGCACTTTTGATCCCAACGGCTTTCTTAATGGCCTTCCTGGTCTCGGCCTGCTTCCTAGTTTGTCTGAAAATAAAATAATTAAAATAAATTTCCCTTAGCCCTAATTTATTGATAATACAAATTAGTTATAGTATAGAAGTAATTATAATTTCTATTAATTTAATAATTAATTGAAGTAAAAGAATTTATGTGTTGTTTTTTTTTTTAAATATTTTTTTCTCTTGCTATTTTGCTTGCATTTTATCGGCCCTCTGTCACTGAAAAAATTATATGTTCTCTATGTTTTCCTAAACTATTTAACCATTTTCAATAAAATTTTAGTATTGAATTAAGCGGCTACTTTAGTATTGAAGACAAAGAGAGTTTCATAAAAAAATATTCTAGCAGGGAGATATAGATTAAATAAATTAAATAAGGCTTAATGCGACACCGATAACACCAAAAATATTTGCCATCTTCTTCCACTCAAATCTCTGTCAAATCCAAATCTTTGAGATTGGACTTAAGACAATCCTCACATCTACGTACATATGTAGATACGTACAATCCTCACATTTGGTCTACCCTTAGGACATTTGCCCATCGATTACCCTTTCAGGGATTCATTAGATACCTGTGTAGCGACTACTCTAGGTTTAATTCTCCAGTCGACTCATCCGTCTTTGGATTTTTTCATTACCAAAACAATTTTTCTATCTACAATCATAGGGTTTCGTTTAAAAAATAGCCTAGAAACATCTGCTGATTGTTTTTCCAGAACTACGAAACTGATTTTTTTGTCAGATTATCAAAAACATTTAAAGTTTGTAAAAAAAAGTAAGGAAAAACTTAAGATTTTAATCTTAATTATTTAATTTAGTAGGAAGTCTTCTATTTTCAAATTTAAGGCAGTGGTGAACTTATCAACACACATCTATTAGTTTGAATCAAATATATATTATGCTGAAATATTTTGACAAGTTTTTATTATTAAATCATAAGAGGGTAATTCATATATATATATATATATATATATATATATATATATATATATATATATATATATATATATATATATATATATATATTTTATTGTTTTATATATTTTTAGTTTATTTTAATTCTATTTATAATGTCCGCATAATAGTTATTTACATTTTTAGTATCTTTTTGTAGTTTATCGCTTTTTTAATAATTTTAGTTCTATGAACAGCTTCAAGAATTTTTCGGTTTTTTGTTATATTTTGTTTACCTAATATTTTAGTTTTTTTTTTTAAGTCAAAGCTGCGCTGTAAGGTAATGCAAACTGTTACATATTACAAAATTATTTCATTCTGAAGATGGGGAAAAAAGCCATGAAACTTTAATAAAATACAATGTGTAATTTATAAATATATATATTAATGAAAGTATAAATTAAACACTGCCTATATTTCAATATTCAAACTTAAGATTTTAATTTTTAATTTTTAATAAAAACTTATTTGATGATATTTGTTGGACTTTTATGGCAAAATTCATTGGTGTTTTTGAATATTGAAATACATTATTTGAAGTTAATGAGTACCTAACATAAACGAACCGTTATTAGTTGGCAGGAAGTAACTATAAGGAGTTCATTTATAGAAAACTAAATAAAAAAATATGTTTCTTACAAACCTATATGAACATTAGCATTTCTCCTGTTAATGCCACTCATTGATTGCGGAGGCCTACGAAAACTGGGCACGCTTGCTGGCCTTACTCTTCCTTGGTGATATATCTGTAAAAAAAAAAAAAAAAAAATAGATATATATTAATGTCTTTTAAATTTTAGTGATACTGTAGATAATCAAAATTGAAGAATATAATTTTGAATTACTTCAGAAACATATGCTGAACTCCTTCCAGTAGCTTGTTCTCTAGCGAGACCTTTGAACATGTTAGCTATGTCCATACTGATCGGGAGCATCAGCTGTGTTGTCGCGTTGTCCATATTCTTAGGGATCATTGGTGTAGGATCATTCGGATCTAAAAAAAAATAAAAGTGTTTATTAAAGTGTATTATTAAAGAAGAGACAAGATAATAAAATTTTATTTTGGACTTTTGCCAAAGTATTTGAGCTTTCCTGTACATTTGTTGAAAAAATCATAATCAAATTAAATAAAACAGAAAATAACATTAAAGCCACTTTTTGTATGCCTGCCTTTTAAGATGTTATGTTTATTTTATATTAGTTTAATTATTATTTTTTTATTAAGGTTATTTCGCTATTATTTAAGTTTTTTTTTTAATTTTCTGTATATATGGTGCGAATGAACTCTTTGATCACTATTACCATTATCCTTGCTGAGATAGAATGTAATATTAATCAATAAAACAATAAAAAAAATCGACTTTTTATTTATTGTATGACTCATAACAAGTGGTTTTAGGTTGGATAGGATAAGTCAATGGCTCGAATCCATTATAGCATAATTTTTTTTTTGTAATTTGTTTTCCTCTCAAATTGATGCACAGTAGGGTTGGAACATCGAAAGCAAAATATCGATATAGAATATTTTGCGATATCGCAGAATCATATATCGATATCCATCGATAATCACTAAAAATATCGATATATCGAAAGGAAATGGATAAAAAAGCAAAGAAAAGTGCATTAGATAAATGTAATGTTAAACTGTGAAGAAGGTTATGAAATAATATAATTATTATTTATTAAAAAATATTTTTATTAGCCATGAATCATTATGAAAAAATACTGAAATAATTATACTTTGACAAAAAAAAAAAATGTAACATATCATTCTCGAAGGCTTTTAGCCATGTTTCATATATTATATTCTTTTACACGTTTTTCAATAATAAAACCTTCAAAATTCTAAAAAAATTGTTTATCTTATAACGCTTCCGACTCCATTGTGCATTCTCAAAACACCCATCTGCCGGTTCCTGAATAGTGTCAACAGAAACTCACTCAAATTATCTTTATAGTAATCAACTAAAAAATACGACGTAAAATACCGCCACAAGTAGAGACGCCTTCAGTTTTTGTGGTTATACTACACAAGCTAAGTCCAGTGTAAAGCGGGCAGTTTCCAAACAACTAGAAGGCTTTAAAAGGGCTAATTGTAAACAGCGTCATTTTTTTTTTTTTGGGAGGGGGGAATAAAAGATAATTTATTTAATTTTTTTAACAAGTTTTTTGGTACTGTAAAAATAAATAACCAACACAAGAATTGAAAATGAAATTAACTCGTTTACGCTTAATTGGATGTAAAAAATCCTTGCACGCGAACGTCGAGCTGGTTAGCTTACAAATTGTGTGCGCACCTTAGGCGATCGTAGCAGAACTTACCCCCTCCAACGCGAAATCTAGCCTCCTATCCACCTCTCAGTCCTATCTAGGTTTCATTGTTCAAGCTGTGCAGGTAGCAATATATATATCTACTATATATTAACATATTTGACCATGGATATCTTTGACTGCGCGATGTGGTATTCTTAAATACATTTATTGCTTACGGGAGCTCAGATAGTCTGGAGGGGGCCATCCAACCTCAAGTTGCTACGAACAATGGTTTCCATGGTGCAGCGGTAGGCTATTCGTAGCTCCACAACCGGTCTATTTGGGGCCAATTCAGCAGTGTCCTTCCAACTGACTCACTCGGGTTCAAGAACAATGACAAATCGGTCTAGATCAATGGATTACGGCTGTTCGTGGTCAGTAGGCGCACGAGGATCTATATTTCTTTCCCCGCAGTAGATCGTCCATGGATCAAACCTCTGGGCTGTTATTTTACATCCTGGAAAACCACAACGCGATTCACAATTTAGGTACATGGGGGTAGAGTCATCACTTCTTACTTTATTTTTTTTTCTTGTATTTAATGTTAAATTTTATGGGTGATAAAGGTTGAAAATCGAGTATTCCTTCCAAGATTTTTTTATTATTATTGTGTTCTCACAAAAACACTCCCTCACTGTTTACAACTTCTATTAAAAAAACTGTCATTTCCTTCAATAAACATTTTTTTTAGTGTATGTGTGCGTGTGTTTAACCACACTATTGTCATTATCAGTAGCTGTAACGAAATCTCTCTTCTGAAAATTCGGGATATGTTCAAACATGAAAGATCATGTTACACTCTCTTCAGAAATAAATTCATAATTATTTTAAACGCAATTGGTAATATCTATATCTTATTCGAAAGTTTGTTTCTCGAATTTTTTTCATTACAGCTTCATCTTTTGATATTTTATATTTGTGAATCTGTTATAGGAAATTTCATGGAGACTGAGTGATTTTGTACTGAAAACTCTGTCTAATCTAGGAAAACCGTTATTTGACGGCCTACAACAATCGATGTTAAGTAATGTTTATGACTCTCATAATCGCACTGTAATCCTTCTTTTGAAATATTAGGTATTATATATTTTTTTACAGTTTCACTGTTTTGCCTCCTACTAAAGACATTTGAAATTATGCTTTTGTTTTCAAATAACTAGGGTAAGCAAGCTCGAAAACTTCACATTACCACCGCACTAACTTCACATTACTACCGCACTAACTTCACATTACCACCGCACTAACTTCACATTACCACCGCACTAACTTCACATTAGCACCGCACTAACGAATTGATAAATTGGAATTTGGAATTCAAAAAAGTTATTTGAGCTCTATTTTGTGTTGCACATTGCTCTTTATGATCCCAGAAACCCAAACGAAAAATTCAGGCTCAGAAAATTTTTTTATATTTGTTTTTTTTTTTAGAAAATAGAAAAGTTTTTTTTTTTAAATCTTATAAAGATGGGGCATATTTTTGATGCACCTGGAAGCAATTTTTCCATTGATTTTGATAAATCATGGTCTTAGATTGTTTTATCAGGGGTTAGCTTTAATGTTAATATTAATTTAATATATGTAAAATCCTCACTCCCTTACATGCCCCATTGCTTGAAATTTCTACGTTGACTTTTTTCAGCAGCCAGAAAACCTAACCTATAGCTATCAAATTAAATTAAGTGAGCTAACAAGCTCAGTATTTTTAGAAAAGAAAGAAAAATATCGTCATAGAACAATTTTGGTGACAGTTAATTAAATTAATTGCTTGTACCTTAGCCGTGTACTTCACTCACTCACTTTTTTCAAAAATGCGCGCCAAGAAATCTCAGAGCCTTTTATAGCTGAGAAAAACAGTTGGCAACAGTTAGCAGTTCCCTCCAAACCAAATTGTAACCGATGTTGAGAGAAACCTCCATTAATATGCTCTGACTGTGAGATGTGAAGTTAAAATATGTGTTTTGTGTTTGGCGATCCATTCTACCTCACCTGCTCATAGAATAGAGAAAGTAAGTTAAATATCTGATTGCTTTCTATTGTAGTTTTCAGATTTTATGAGATTTGGTGTGGTGTAAATACGGAGGCTCTAAAGTTAAGGCTTAATCAGTAAACAACGAATAAGCTCAAAAACCTCATTTTCTCTCTCTTAATTTAATTCAATAGGTCTCTAATTCAATTGGTTTATTTATAGGTTAAAATTAATTCATCTCATATGCTTTTTAACAATTTAATATAATAATTGAATAAAAAATTATTGAAACTAAAAATATTCCAATAAAACTATAATTTTATTGTCTTATAATATTCCCTCATCATCATTCCCCCACTCTACTATCATAATTTCCTCAACACCCTCATCTCTCACTTTTGAAAATTGGAATATTTTGATTTACCTTCCGTTCTAGAAACAATTACGATGGGATGTTTTGACAAAATTATCTGAGATACAATTAAAATAAATAAAAAAACGAAATTACAGTGCTATCTGAAGTAATAAGAAAATTATTAGAAAATATCCCTATTTTCGAAGAATGACCCATGATTATTTCATATTAATTGTTTTTATTTGATAATGATTGTTCCTATGTTATCAACGATTATAAATTGTACAAACTTTTATTTTATTATAAAGTTATTACGTTTGCTAAAGCACCCATTAAGTATTTTACAGCATATGACTATAATAGTAATGACTACATCCCGGATTCTCGTGCAATTTCACTTTTTTTCGGTTGCTTGAAATCGATCGGGGAAAGCTATTTGGACAAATTAAGGCATCCGGATTAACATAAGTAAGTTTTATTTGGCACGAAATTGCACATTTTAAACAATTTTGGGTAAATTGCACGTTTTATGTTTTTACTGCATTAAATTGCACATTTAGCCGTAATTAAAAAAAAAATTGCAAATTGATCGTAAATATATTGATTGTAGAACCAAAATTACATAGGACAGATTCTCGAAGCCATGCGTCACTGTTTATAACACATTAAATATAATTAAATTTTCTGGAACTGAAACAGAAAGTTGAAGTTTGTTCTGCTCTTTTTAGATTCGTGGAAAGCCAGTTAATCCTTTCCAATCCATTCAATTACTTTTGTGTTCTACAGTGCTGCTACACTCAGTCTTTAGTTGGAAAAATAATTATACATACCCACAGTTTTTCGGACAAAAATATGTTCAATAATTTATTGAAAATAGAAATTGGTGGAGCTGTAATAGTTGTGATATTAATTAGTTAGTTAGTTATCTGTTCATGTTTTTCATATAATTAATTATATCTTATTCAAATATAAACCAAAATGGGAAAAATAATCAGAATTGAAAGACAATCCACCAAAATGGATCTTAAATCCAAAGAGTTAAGTCCTACCGGCAAAGATGAATGGTTCAACTTTGGCAGAAAATGCATTGCCATACTGCGTGAATCACGTATGATCGTGCGAAAAGCAAATAATATCCTAATAACAGCTCGTGAGGTTTTCACATTTTACATAACAATGCTCCAACCTACCTAATTTATGAAAGAAAAAAAATATGTTGATTTTTTTTTCAAGTATAAACGGCGAAAATGGCAGAATTTTAGTTGACATCCGCATGATGGTATAGAAGAGTCAAACTAATTAGGGATTGATAAATTATTTGCCACTTCTATAAATTTGTTTTATTGAAAACTAGTCTCGAATGTTATACATTCAAAACTAGTTTTCACTAAAAACAAAGTTTTGGATTTCGACGTCTAGACTTTAGGCTTATTTACCAAATGCATTTCCAAACAAATTATAAAAACTATTCATTCTATGAGGACTTTTGGAACTTCAAATAGTTTAAGCTTGATCTTAATCAAATTTTTACTATGAAACCAGGTAGGTACGCAGAATTTTTTTTCGGAAGGGGATTTCAATTTTTTTTCACGGAAGGGATTTAATGAGAAGGCAAGTAATCATTAAGTGTCTATAATCGCCAAATAGGGTGTAAGTTTTAAGGATAAGAATGAATACAAAACTTATATGAAAACCCTATTTTTTCAAAAATTTCGAGGAGGGAAGGATATATCAGCCTGATCTCCCTCTCCCCCTCCTCCCCCGGGCGTACGCCAATGATGAAAATCGTAGACATATTTTTACAAAAACATGCACCATCCTATTAATGATGGCCCATGCATTTTCTGCAAAAGCATTAATGAGAAGCATATATATGATAGGGGTCAGTAGGGCAGGGTATGAATGCCTCAGGTTCCACAGCACTTTCTACATCATCAAACCGTCTCATTTGGTAATCAACATGTGACTCACAAGACTGTAATCAACTAAAGAAACACAGCGCCTATTGTAATAACAAATAATATAATAATAATATGTATTAACCTTCATATGATGAAAAAATGATCTGAATCATTCAATGGAAGTTTCAATAATTTGTTTTCAAAAATAACCAAAAGTCTATATATTTTTTTCGATAAAAAAATCGGAATTAAGTAAAGCATTCTTTAAGGGAGTGTATACCAATGCTTTGACAAAAAAAAAACACATGGATGAAAACAGATACATCGACAGTGATGGAAACTTTTTCGTCGTTGAAATGCCTGGAGGGAACGGGGGCTCACCCAAGACGGGTAAAAAATGAATTAATATTTCATTAGGATTCGTAATCGTGATGTTTCTGCTCTTTTGTTTTCGTAATATATTTTCCGATAGCAAAAGCAAATGCAGGGCACTATTTTTCTAAATTGAAAATAATTAAAAGTTATTTGAGATAAACGATGAGTCAGGATCGACACTGCTTTCAATTGAATATGAATGAAATAAAAAAAAAAAAAAATGAATTTTTTAAGTTCATTGATATTTTTTCATTGTAAAAATATATGGAAAAGTCACTTTATATCATCGAAATTACACTTTTTTTTACAATTTTTAAAACTTGTGAGAGAAGACGCGAAGGAGTACATAATGCTGAGAATATTTCAAGTAGTGTTTTTGTGAAGTCTTTAAAATTATATATTTTTAATGGATTATTGTTATAGGCTGTTTATTGTTATGTGATACGTGTACCGCACCAGATTTTTTTTAGGTACATACTAAAAAAAGGAAAAAATAAATATACCTTGATTATTATTAAATTATAAGCAATTTCTTCTTTCTTTTTTTTTATGGCGATGGGTACTGTTATTTATAATATAACTTTTTTTTATATTTCATTATGAATGAATTTTATTTTTCCTATATTATTATTTTTTTATGTATTATATTTTATAGCGAGGGTTACTCAGCCTTACGAAAATTGCAGAAGGAGTTCACAGATGAAGAACGTTTGTGAAACACTGCTATATAGTAATCATGCGACCAGTCCTTGTTCGTAAAAACTCCATATGCGAGTGTCATGCTATAAAGGGATCAGTCCAGGGCTTGCATTTTTTTAGCATCGAAAAATGTGTACCGCTATTTTATATTCAATAAGCTAGATTATAAAAAAAATTGTGCTCTGCACAAACAACCTTAGCAAATTTACCGTCAAGTTGGTGCAAACATTAGAAATACGTGACCATAAAAACTGGTGGCCCCGATACTATTCCAAGACTCGTGTGTTTTTGGGGTATCTTCATTTTCAAAATTTGCGTATAAAGCGCAACTTAGAGGAATTGTTGTTGTAAGGGTTTTTATCAACGGTCTCACAAAACAAAAATTCAAGCTTTCACTCAGAGGAGCGCCTATTCCATCCGCCAATTCCAGCATACGAATCAAAAATACCTATAAAAATATCTGATGTGGACACCACATGACTTCCTTGTATGCCTATTAAACTATAAATCGGCACTTGAAAAAAAAAAGGCGGGAAATACAACTTCCGGCTAGTCAATTTTAACACAAACACACACGCAACCATTATAAAAATGTTAAAAACGGTTAGTACGGACCTTGAAACGTGCTTATCCATGAAAATCTCGATTTGTGATTTGTGATGGCGGCAGGTAAAAAAAAAAAAACCAAAACAGTTTTAGGCAAAGTATCACTTCCGGCTATCCAATTTTAACTAAAATCTGGTATATTATTTATATTGACACCAAAGTCTTATATGCCAAATTTGAGATGTTTTACATTATATTTTAATATAATTTTTGATGAAAGTCTAATGTCTAAAGTAAAGTACCGCTTCCGGTTTTCCAATTTAGACCAATATTTAGTATGTTATTTAAATCAATATATTAGTTATAAATATCAAATTTGAGAAGTTTTTCAAAGTATTTTAATATAATTTTTGATAAAAGTCTAATATGACCTTCAAGTAAAGTACCACTTCCGGTGATGTAGTAATAGCGGAATAGGGGAGGTTTACAACTAGATTTTACAACAGTCCCAAATACAAAATTTTAATTTTCTATGGCTAACTGTTATGTGAGATACGTACGAACGCACAGACGTCACGATGAAACTAATCAAAATGGATTCAGGGATGGTCAAAATGAATATTTCCGCTGAAATTTGAAAATAGAAAATTTTTGCGATTACATTACTGCGCACAAGGAAGTAAAAAAAGATTTGATGACTTGAAAAAGCTTCCTCCGTATATCTCAGTAAAGTTAGACGCTTTTTTAATGAACTTAGATCAATGCCGACTCCTACAGGGGAAGAACGACGACAATGAACTAAAGCTTATATTTTTTTATTGTAATATTTTAATAATTGGATCTTTTTAACGAAGTTGAAAACATAATTATCGAGCAAACACCTTCAATTTTTTTATAAAAATATATTTTATATTAAAGGTTTGTGAGATTTATTGTTGAAGTAAACCTATCAAGCTACTCCGGTGAACTCTCTTGATGCCAGAATCGCAGCAGTCCACGGGTTTCAAATATTCTATAGGTATTATATTTGAAAAAACATTATTTTGTTTTTAATTTGCGTAATAATTAAGTCTTCTACTAAAAAATGAATTACTTCTTCTACTTTTTGAACAAACAATGAAGTATGTGTCGTTACTATTATTGAGATTTCATACAAGTACTTGTTTGTTTTTTCAAGTGGTGTCGCGCGATGCTAAAATTAGTTTTTTTTCTTAATTATTCTTTAAGTAACCAATATTTAGTCTCGAATAGGCGGTAAGATTCCAGATTTTTAAATCCATTTTAAAGGAAAATATCCCGATAAAGCGGTTTTCCCCATTATCCAATCGAGCGCAATCTATTCTAGTAATATTTGAAGGTCAAAACAATAACAGTTACATAATAACAGTTCTAAATAACCTGTTATCAGGAGCCATAATGATCGATGAAAATAGCAAAATGGAGGCCGCAGCCGCCCCCTCAGTGTAGAGATAACTTTATGCAGTTTTCTTTAACTTAATTAGTTTTTGCTCATTTTTTTCTGTTTTACCATTAACAGTTTCATGACACTGGGGTGCTTCGGACCTCCACGTTTATATTTTTTTCGGTTCTTGTATATATAGTCCACTAAGCATCCATTTAAAGTAATCGAGAACTCTTAGGTGACTTACGGGATCATTTTAATTACTACTTGGAAATTAATATTATAAAAACATCCATTGCGTTCTAGAGATGCTATTATTTTCGAGATAAGAGTTTGAAGCAATGTATACCACGTCATTAATTCAATGATAAGGAGAAAAATAATGTGAAGGCCATCAGGTGCTGGCTACACAGGTGGTGCTACCTGTCAGCGGAGTTGTAAACTTTCATCAGCAACCTGTTCTCTTCATGTTCTAGAATAAAAAAAACTCTATTGTTTTCTATTGAAAATTATCTTTAATCAGTCCAAAAATCTTAATCTAATATGGATTTCAGAATCTTAAAGAAATTTAACATAGATTTCAACTACTAAGTAATGTGACCTGCATTAAACCATATGTATATATATACATATACACAGATATTAGTCTTTTTCTTGCATAGAAATCACTCTTAAGAGATGTTTATTTGGCATTATTCCTTCATCATATTCTATATTTTTAGAGTTACTTTAAATATCAACCATTAATAAAATAATCAATGATATCAAGAAAAATATCAGGTATAAAACAAAGAAATATTATTTAAAAATTCAACACACTAGGATATATATATATATATATATATATATATATATATATATATATATAAATGTTCAATTATAATATAATTAATATTAATGATTATTATTCAAATTAATTATTTTTTATATAACAAGATTTGTTGAAAAAAAAAAAATTGTGAATATACTGTCTCACATTGAGTTTTCATAGTTCTACATCTCATGTAAATTACCCATTGTTGACTAACACGTGAGACTTATATATTGTCCACATAACAATTGTGTACTACTTAAACTATGGGTTACTGGAAAATGGTCAGAGGCAGAATTTTTTTTTTAATTTTTCTTAGTAGTTTATATTTTTTACTAACATTGTTTTTGTTTATATAATCTATTTTTGAGCTATATTTTATCTTTTATCATATAGCCAGTTACCCAATCAACTTATATAAATTACTGATATTAACAGACAAGCATGAAATACATTTATTTTTATTTAAAATTCTTGGCCAAAAGATTTTAATTCATAGATAAAATTGTATATTTTATTTAATCGTTTTAATTAGTTAAAAGAAAAAAAAAACTGAATTACTTGAATAGTGTTTATTGGAGTTAATGTGAGTGAAGTTAAATAGGAGCTAAAATTTTAGTAAATATAGTGTGATTTTAATAACAATTTTTCATATTTATTTTATTCAGCATTCAACTGCATTATAATATATTTTAGAATTTAAAGTTAAATTTGTCTAATTTATATATATTTATTTTCTAGATTGTGACTAAGCCTTACATTTTTAATATATTTATTTTTTCCATTAAGAATAGTGTAAATGATACATAAAAGATTAAATAAATACTATTATTTCCCCTTTAATATACAATATGATGCATTTAAACAGCTAACACCATTTTAGCTATAAAGATCTTTTAGAAAAAAATATTTATTTAATAATTTAGGGAATAATATTGATTATTTAATAATGAATTCACATTAATAAAATCCCTCTTGCAGAGTGATTGGTGGGAGAAGGGAGAGCGCACTTAGTTGGTTTAACTTTATATTTATATACTTTATTAAGAACCAACAAACTTTAATGAAAATTTGTTGTAGAAAAATTAAAAAAAATCCTTTTCTAAACATTGATAAGGAAGGTTTTGATTATATCTTGAATTGATCCTTATAATCCATTGATTGACCCAAAAGTATATATTTTTTTCTCTCTTTACAAAACTGGCAATGATCAATATACTTTTCTTTTTTGCTTCAATAAACACCTCTAAACTATAATAAATTAGACAACTCATCAAGAGGTTAAGGTTCTGACAAAAGTGGAGGGACCTGATCCTTAACTTACAGCATTCATCGCAGACAGTGTGCTCTGCACTGTGCTCATACTGTTTGATAGCTTGAATAAAGTCAGTCACTCATTTTTTTTAATGGTTAAGTGGACCCAAAAAGTATTTGACAAAGTACGGTTTTCATTCTGACAAAGCCGACCAATTCTCTGTCAAAAATATTTAGTATGAATAATGGGAAATGGAATCAGGTTAGTTTAATATAGAAAGCCAGCGCTCTATTCCCTACAGTAATTAAAGTATTACAATGTATTATTTATCTAAGTATATAATTATTTAGTAAATAAAAGCAAGTTTATATAGTTGGCCTATTTTATTTAATGATTTGTAGAATATGTTTATTGACAGAAAGCAATTGAGCTGAGCCCAAAAAATTAAAATTTATCTGGCTGTAGCACAATACTTGTTAGCTTGATTTATTATTTAAATAACAAATGGAAACCTGAACTGAAGTGAAAGCCAATGAAATTAATGTTAAGATTGTAGCAATATCGAACTCGAAACATTACATTTAAGATTATTCCAATTGAAGGCATTTCCTCAACTATATTCTATTAATAATTCTGATTAATTATAATTTTTTTTTAACTTTAAACTATTGCGAAATTTTAAATCAGTATAAGGAAGTGAAGCAGATTTTTATTAATAAATTAATTTTTGCACTTATTCTGGTTTAAATTATATTACTTAAATAATTCATATTTCTTTGATATAAGTATATTTTTTAAATAAAGTTAGATTAATTTAAACAGTTTTATTTAAACCACTCAAAAGCGAAAAATTTTACATGAAAATCCAGTTCCTGGTCATTAGTGAGATTGTTTGATGCTATACCTAATCTCATCTTATTCCTTTATCTTATTTCTTAGTAAACTTACCTAAAATTTATATTTAGAGCTATTTTTTTTCCGATGAAATGTATCTATTTTTCAATTATATTATTATTTGTATTACTTTTCTTTCTTTTCTTATTACTTCATCAGTTGGCAACCATTTCTTTCACTGACTTTCATCATCCGATTGTTTTCCAGGACCACCGTCAGGGGAGGTACAGAATGAGGGACAAAATTCTAGGGGCCCGAGCTTTCAGGGGAGAGGGGTCCCAATAAGAGTTGACTAAAAAAAATGTATACAGTCAAAAAGTTTCTTGAACAAATAGATGCAAATAACAAAATCATTTCGATGATAATAAATATCACATACTTTTATTCTGACAGTGTAGCCTAATTTATAAATATCTAAGTTGTTAAGGGAGAAAAGAAAGTATCTATTGAATCTAGGTTAGTAAGAACATCGAATTTTGACTCGAATATTCAAACTTTCGCATAAATGTAGGCAAGAAGTATTTTGCTATAAATCAAAACTAGTTCATGCTCTCCTATTGCTATTATGAGGACTTTACTTAAGTAATTATTATTAAATTATACTATTATTATACGAGTTCGATACCGGCTGAGGCAGATAATTATTTATTCTGTATTCAGCAGAGGATTGACCATGTGTAATCGGGAGACTATCCTGGGGTTCACCCAGTCTCTGTAAAATGGGTACCCTTAATTGGGGGAAAAAACTTGGCGGTTGAGTGTGATCTCAAACGAATCACCTCCTTGCACAACTGTTGGCTTAGAAACAGTGTGATCCTTACCAAGTACTGAACCCAAGACCCTTCATGGGTTGTAGTGGTACAGATTTTTTTTTTTTTTTTTATACTATTATTATTAATTAGTTTTGTAAAAAAAATTGTGTTGCATGTAAATTATTATATTGTTATCCACAAGAAGGCATGAAAATGGAAGTTTTCTACTCCTACATTCTTATTACCAATTCTGATTAATTATAATTTTTTTTTTTAACATCAACTATTGCTTCATAAGGAACGTTTAAATCAGTATAAGGAAGATAGTGAAGCAGATTTTTATTATTAAATTAATTATTGAACTTATTCTGGTTGAAATTATATAATTCATAAAAAAAATTATGAAAAAATTCATATTTCATGAAATTTATTTCTTTTTAATTATTTATTTTAATTCACTCACTGTATATATTATTCTGTTATATTTATTTTTATTTTTCACTTTTTTATTCAGCCCTGATGAAGATCTGCAAAGTGGGTCGAAACTTCGGTGCCTAATAAATAGTTTTTACTATTTGTGATCCACTTTTTTTTTTTTACCGCCTCCCGGACCATCTCATTCCTTCATAAAAGTTTTATGGTCAACTATTGATTATTCAATATCAGTAAACTGTTATAATGTAGTAGTAACTTAATCCATATATTAATATTATTGACACAAAATAAAATACATGAAATATTGATTGGGAGGGTTCCGGACTCAACTGTTGTATTCTCCTACTTTTCTAGCATCTCTCGCCACGTAATCCGACCATCTTAATCTTCGTCTCCCATCTCTTCACTTCCGTGCAAGTTTATGTCATCAGCACCCTAGGGATTGGATGTATATGCATTCTGGGGACATGATCTTACCAGCGAAGTCGATTTAATTTTGTCAGTGCGTTGATTTCTTTATTGTTAAACAGGTCATGTATTATTACTAGTTCTTCGTCTTCATTCTCCTGCAGTTTTAAGGGTTCGAAATTCGTCAAAGAAATGTGGTATTTCTTGTCTTCCGTCTTTCAGATATACTAGAATTCCGAAACGTTAGATAACCATTAATGAGGGTTTTATATAAATTTATCATTGTTCGCCTCGAGACCAGTTTATTGGAACTGATATTTCTCATTCCAAAGTAAAATTTACTGGGGACCACATTAAAATGTATAGATTTAGAAAATAACTAATTTTGTTTAACTACTGCGCCAGTAAATTGCTTTAAGAAAAATAAAGATCAAATGTAACTGCTGTAATCGATTCGTTCCTTGTTGAACAAGCGTAACCGACTGGTCTGTTCCTAACGAAGAAGCCGTACTTCCCCAAGGCATGCAATCGACTTCTTTTGAACATGTTCTTGAACGGTTTTCTAAACGGGCGTAAACTTATTCGCCAAATTTTTTTGTTAATTTAATGGGGAGTAATTAACTTTTTCATAAAGAACCGAAAGAGATTTTCCCTGACGAAAAACGGGCTGGTTGAAAAAGAAACGCATCATTGCTTTTCGGTGATTTAGCTTTTATCCCAATTTCTTTATTGCCGTTTAGAAATTGGGGAGGATGAAATAGCGAAATAGTTGTTTTAATTTTTATGTTTCATCAGAAATATGAAACATTAATAACAGTTTTGTTTTTAGAGTTTAGAATCTACATAATAGCATCTAAGAGATAAACGAACCAGGAATATATATTTTTTTAATTGACAACAGTTTTCTAGTTTTATAAATGAACTGTTGTTTTCAACCATTACTTTTGTTCCGATTTCTTCTTTAACGTAATTATTTTCTGGAGCATATTATATTTATTTCCCTTACCCTTCATCTTTTGAGATCACGATATAAGTTATTTAATTAACTTTAATGACTGGGTCTAATTTTCTTGCCTCTTCCTCGGTTGAACGTTTACTCTTTTCGAGTAACCAACACACTACGTCAGCAAAGATTAAGTAGAGGTACTCATAGTCATCTCATTAAGCATGCTATATACCCTATGTATGCTATTCGTCGAGTTTCATCACTAGCAAATAGTAGAAAATAATTCAAATAGCAGGCTCAGTATAGCAGTCTTGATTGTACGCTATTGGTAGTGCAATCCACCCAATGTCTGCTATATTTTTTTGTCAGCTCAAAGTTTTAGTTATTTTTTACGCGGTTAGGTATTTGTTTACTTACATTAGTAAAATTAAAAACTTGTTATTTCGTGTTACTTCAATCGAGAAGATAATAAGAAACAAGGGTAACAAAAGGTGGACAAAGGAAGATACACCTCTTTTTTCCAAAAAAGTATTAGAAAATAAAAACAAATTTGAATAAAACAAGGTTACACCATCTTACCACAGATAGTGCTAATGTATCTATTTAGCAAGATACGATATTACTTACACTGAGCCCCTCATAATCCTAAATTGATCATGTTTATCATATAGCATGACTAATAAGATTGTGAATACCGCTATTGAGTCAGTTTTTCGACAAGGTCGCAAAAAGAAATTTTGAATAATTATAATTTAAATCTTCAGTTGATTGAAGGTTGAATAACATAGTTGCGTCGACTACATGTACGTTCGCCTACATATATTCCAAAATATATATTGCCACTTAAAATGAATTATAAATAATTGTTACTAGCAATTGGTGTTAATTTAAGCTAAAATCTATATTGTTTCCTTCGATGCGAAAGATAAAAAATTAAGTAGGTTTTTTTTAAAGAACGCCGCAGAAGAGAAATTATGGATATAATTAGGTTGCAATAATAGAGAAAGATTTGATAAAGGATGCATTTCTATGGGAGGGAATATAAAAGTTTGTAGGACAGGATCTGTTGCTTAAAGAGGGATGAGGAAATGTTATGAGGCAATTTGGTTTTAAGGAATTGGCAAAGAAACCTAGGAAGTATTGCCTTCGGAAAGCACCTCCTTTCGGTCTACCAACTGAAGATATGTGGACTACGAAGATGATCCTGATGAAACAATTCATCAGTCTGTTTAGTGCCATCTCATACTTACCATACCGTCCGCCCTTTACAAGGCAACCATAACTAGAATGAGGAATACACGTAGAATCTAAGGATCAGTTTAAGGAAGGTGAAAGATTTTCGGGAAATATGCTTAATGCAAGACAGGTGTTGATAAAAAATGACTCATAAGTGACTCCTAGGACTGAAGAGAGAAAATTAATACTTCTCCAAAACGTTGTACATAGACTGGATTTCATGGATCACAATGTGTTTGCTCTCAGATCAGATCATAATAGTACTATGTTAGATATGAAATCGACTTACCTGCCATGACTTGTGCCATCACCAGAGATGCTAGGGCCAATCTTTGGGGCGCCGTCATCTGCCTGAGGATGGGGAGCACCTGGCTGAGCCGTGTCCTCGCCCCTGGCCTCTGCAGCACCGCGGTCATCACCTTCTTCAGCATCTCCTTCTTCTCCTCGTCCGTCGTCGGCAGTTTGGGGATCTTGTCGCCTCTGCAATATTACAGAAACTGGTGACTTCAACGACCTCTTATTTATACGATATTTTATAATAAATTGTACATATTATGTTTTAGAATAGAGGGCTCATTCTCAAATAAACTGTCATGGAAACTAGTCTTGGACCCTATATATATATATATATATATATATATATATATATATATATATATATATATATATATATATATATATATATATATATACCGATGACCAGGAATGCAAAATCTGACTTGTTTTGCGAGTTTTACGATTTTCTAAGTATTTAAAAAGATAGAAAACCCTTTTATGTCATGAGAGTTATACAAATATTTTTTCCAAGTTTTTTTTTTTCGTTATTACCTAGCTGGACTAGTTGGCATTGTACGAAGACTCCCGGTAATTAAAATATATTTTTTCTAGTTAAAAATATTTAGTAACAATTTTCGAAATTCACTTCGGACAGAATGTAACTCGTGCGAACTTTTCACAGATTTTTTGTTTTTACAAACAGTTTATTTTTAAACTTTAAATATCTCAAAATGTACTCTGCTTCGTGACGAACTAAATGCTGATTGGGGGATTGAAAAAAAAAATAATGTTAAAAAGAATGTAGTGTATAAAATATATCGTAACAATTGCGAGATGGCGTACATAGGAGAAACATCTAAAACGTTACATATCAGAATTAAGCAGCACATACCGTAAAAATAAAAATACAAGAAATAGAAAAATAATGGAAGCAATATACATTACAAAAAAGTAAATAAATAATGTACTTAATTTTAAGACTGATGGTGTTAATTTAAAAAGCCATTATGCAGACATAATAAATAAACTAAATATAAAATAATTTATAATTTACATAATAGTATATTTATATATTTAAATCATTAACGAACAGTTACATTGATTTAAATATATAAAATAGAATAATAAAAAAATTTTTTGTAAAATAAACGTAATAATAGTAAGTGTGAAGAAAATCGGTGGGTAGGAATATGACAATAAATGCATGGATTAGCACAAAGTCCATTTCAGTCTTAGTACAGTGTGACAGGAACATATGCAAGTAGAGTCACTCCCCAGAATATTGTATAATACAACAAGTGATTTTGGACGAAGTTGAATTGTACGGATGTGGGGACATGGGGAGGGTACTGTGTAGTTTTAAAGGTACTATGAAATTTTAATAAGTTACAAGATATGATGTAAATTAACGTTATGAATATTTATTCGTTGTAATTGGTTTATGTTGTATTGTAGAAAATAAGCATCTTGAAGACGAAAAAGGACTTCGAAACGTTGATGAAAGTATTATAAAAATGTTTTTTTTAATAATAAAGATAAATGTCATGCGAAGTGATTGTTCACAAATAATTAAATCAACAATAACTATTTGTCTTTTTTTTTGGTATTTTCTCGCTTTAATTAATTTATGGATTATTTTATTTATATCTAGTTAAATTGAAAATATATTGGAGAGGGGAGGGAAGGAAGCAGGTGTGATTATGTGCAATGAAGAGAGGAAGTTAAAAAGCTAGATCCAGCGAGGTACCAAACCACAGAAGGCGATGATAGGGAACGACACTCTACGACCGAGCGAATCTAGGTCAGTGTTCCGCTGTTCGGGGCATTCCGGGCCATCTGGAGGGAGGGAGAGCTTCGGGGTCGTGGTCGTGAGGGAGTGGTCCTTCCATGTCCATATTTAATATTAATAATATTATAATAAATATAATACCTAGTAGATATCGTTTATTTGGAATAAGAGTGCCCCAATATGAATATTTTTGTTTTTAATTTTTTTTTTACTTGGGTAAATCCATTGACCTATATTTTTCGAGAAAAAATGCAAGATTTTTAATATTTTCAATATTCACCACAGTAAAAAATTATTATTAGCTTAGGTATTATATAACTTTACTAGTTGGAAATAATTTAGGGAGGATTAATAATAGCTATTCAATAATAATTGGATTAATCAAAGTCATAGGTGTAGAATAACAAGTATCCTTACGGATAGGATTTGTCTATGCTATTATGCTCTATAATAATATGCTTTATATATTATATTATGCTCTATAATAATATGCTTTATATATATTATATTATGCTCTATTATAATATGCTTTATATATATTATATTATGCTCTATTATAATATGCGTTATATAGTATATTATGCTCTATTATGCTTTATATATTATATTATGCTCGATTATAATATGCTTTATATATATTATATTATGCTCTATAATAATATGCTTTATATATATATTATATTATGCTCTATAATAATACGCTTTATATATATTATATTATGCTCTATAATAATATGCTTTATATATATATATATATATATATATATATATATATATATATATATATATATTATATTATGCTCTATAATAATATGCTTTATATATTATATTATGCTCGATTATAATATGCTTTATATATTATATTATGCTCTATTATAATATGCTTTATATATATTATATAATGCTCTATAATAATATGCTTTATATATTATATTATGCTCTATAATAATATGCTTTATATATTATATTATGCTCTATTATAATATGCTTTATATATATTATATAATGCTCTATAATAATATGCTTTATATATTATATTATGCTCTAATATAATATGCTTTATATATATTATATTATGCTCTATTATAATATGCTTTATATATATTATATTATGCTATATTATAATATGGTTTATATATATTATATTATGCTCTATAATAATATGCTTTATATATTATATTATGCTCGATGGTGTCAAGGTGAAAAGGCGTAAGTGCTAAAACAAAAAATTGAGATTTTGAGTAAAAAGGTTACGTAAGCGACAATTCTTTCATCTCACGCTATGTTTGAAGCGGAAAAAAAAACAACGAGAAATTAAAAAAGTAAAAATGATTTTGTATTTCACTAGGACAAATAAAATAAATATGGCTTACCGTCCTTTTTTAATTTATATCATGAATTAACTAAGAGTTTAAAAAACATTTTTTATTTTATTAAATAATCAATAGTTGACTATAAAAGTTTATGAAGGAATGAGATGGTCCGGGAGGCGGTCAAAAAACGGATCACATATAGTAAAAACTATTTATTAGTAACTGACGTTTCGACCTACTTTGCAGGGCTGAATAAACAAGATAAAAAAATAAAAATAGGAATAAAAATAAAATAAAGGTATATATAGTGAATGAATTAAAATTAAAAAGACTTATTGAGAAAAATGAAAGCAATGATGACTTTGTAGAATGAAACTGATAGAGTAATAACAATAACTAAAAATAAATTAATAGTGTAATATCAATAACTAAAAATAAATTAGTTAACATTGATATATTAAGGAGATTATTAATAAAACTGACTATGATAATAATAACAATAGATAAAAAATGAATAACTCTATTAAATAAACACAAAGGAGAATAGAAAATAAATAAACCGATAAACATTATTATTTATTTTACGTTGGTTCCTAATAAATATATTTTTTAATTATTTGTGATCCATTTTTTATTTGTTTTTTTTTTTACCTATCACCTTACTTTTCTTCCTTATTTAGGTGATAAACTAAACAAATATTTACCATTTCCATTTACTGCATATACCTAGACAACCATCCTGTACTGTACACAATGTAAATAGAGTTATTTAATTTAAAAGGAAAAATGGATTCCTTATTGTACAAAGATAAACAGTGTCCGTCTCGCAACCCCACTGTGGTATTGCAATCGACCCGCCGATTTCTAAACTATCCCAGACGATATTACTGCAGTCAGTTCCCACAAAAACAAAAAGTGGTCAGCTCGTTCAATGGTCGGTGGTGAAATATTCAGATATGTGATAATTCTAGGAACAAAATGGCTATTAGTGTGGAAATGAAGTTGAAAATTCTTACGGCGGCTCCACAACAGTGGAAAATTCTTTGTCATACAACTTGCCAAATGTGTGTGAAGTTTGAAATGAAAAAAATGGGATATCCGCACACATGGCAAGTCGTTAGACGAATCGTTGTCCAAATGTATGTGAAAATAGATGGTTTAGAAAAAAAAAATATATTAAGAAATATTATTTTATTAGTAGTATATTATAAATATTCATACAGACATATTGTTTTATTATGAGCTGAGGATTAACATTTTTATTTTTTAATTCTACTAGGTTGTTACAAAAGCTCTTGTGCATTATTTCAGATTACATATTTCAAACATTATTTAATAATACTCTTCAAAGTAAAGTCCATTGTTTTCAACTACTTTCACCCACTTTTCTGCCAGTAATTGGTTTGATGCCGGTACCACTCCTTTGTTTTAGAGGCAAAGAATTCTTCACATCATATTTGTACATTCTTGTAATTATCAAATATCCGACCTTTTAAAAAATGGGCCATTGATCTAAACAAACCATAATTTGATGGTGCAATATCTGGGCTATACGCAGGATGAGGCAAAACGTTTACTCCTTGCAGTTCCGATAATTTATCCTCGGTCAAACGAGAACGATGTACAGGGGTATTGTCGTGTTGCAAAATGGCTTGGTTCCTGTTGACCAAAAACTGCATAAACTCTGCCTAGCTGTTGAAAGTTTAAGGCTTGAGTCCACTGCCCGACCATCAGGAGCAAGCCCAAAATACAAAAACGCCTTCGAAGTTCCACCAAACAAAAAGTATCACTTTTTTCCCAAACCGATCTTGGCTTATGTTCGCTTGGGTTTTTTAAACATATCCAATTTTTTAATAACCTAGAATAACTATTTGCTCATTGAGAGAATAGAACTTGCTCTCCATGTATTTTATAAAAGAAATTGATTATCCTATTTTTTTTTTTTTTTTATACTTTTCTAACGCTATCAGTAGTAGACTTTTTATTTTTTATTTAACAATAATATTTTGTTGTTAAATATTAAATATAATAACTTCAAAGATGGAGGGGAGGAGGGGGTTGAATTATGAAAATTAGCTGATTTTTAAAAATTGGTTGACAAATTTCGAACTGATAACGCAGAAAAAAGTACGAATGAAAACAATAAGTCCAATTAACAACCGAAAGTTATCAATTATGAATCATTGGTAATTTAAATAACAACTTTAAAGAAGCAACAATTTTAAAATTCAATATTTGGGTAAAAATGAGGAACTCGTTGGACAAACAGTCTCTGGTGTGGATGGCAGGTAATGGTAACTGGCAAATCCCATTGATGTGTGAAGGAAAACCGCTGAGGAACAGCCAACGTTAGAGGCAAACAATTTCACAAAGGATTAGCCACTGGTGTGGAGGCGTGTTAGTTAGGCAGTCAGCCAACAGATATAATCTTAATATAAGAGCTTAAGATAGTTTTTCGATAGTATTTCAGGCGAGTAAATTACCAATTGATCATTCGAGATAAACGATATGTTCATGAATTGATTAAAATATCATTTTTTACTGAGCGAGTGAATTATCAATGATTCGAGGAAAAAGCTCATTTTACTTAACCAGTGAATAATGGAGAAGATATAGATCTTTACGTTGAGAGAATCATGCGCAGACACAATGCTTTATTCACTTGGCCTATTGTCTGGTTATTATTAGCAGTATGATTAAATGACCAGCCATTCAATGTTTTGTCGATTCTACACCTCAAGTACGTGTAGACCATGGTCCGATTCCACACAGAAAAGCAGAAAATTTAAGTTTTGTGTTTTTTTTTAAGTGTCAAATGTTTTATTACTTCCTTGAACGCAGTAAAGGAACTATCTTAATCGCGAATATTTTCGGTTTTCAGATTTCAACGGAAATATCCATTTTGACCATCCCTGAATCCATTTTGACTAGTTTCGTCGTGACGTCTATACGTACGTGCGTATCTCGCATAACTCAAAAATGATTAGCCGTAGTAAATTAAAATTTTTTATTCAAGATTGCTGTAAAATTTAGTTGTGAACCTCCCTTTTTGGTCACTATATGATCACCAGAAATGGTACTTTACTTGAAGGTCATAATTGATTTCCATCAAAAATTATATTAAAATATAATGCAAAACTTCTCAAATTGGGTATATAAGACTTACATGTCAATATAAATAATATAATAAATTTTGGTTAACATTGGTAGACCGGAAGTGGTACTTTACTTGAAGGTCATAATTAATTTCCATCAAAAATTATATTAAAATACTATGGAAAACTTCTCAAATTTAGTATTTATAACTTATATATTGATTAAAATAACATAATAAATTGTGGTTAACATTGGCAGACCGAAAGTGGTACTTTACTTGAAGGCCATATTAGACTTACATCAAAAATTATATTAAAATATAATATAAAACATCTCACATTTGGTAAATAGGACTTTTATATCGATATGAATGTATTTACTAGATTTTTGTTAAAATTGGTGAGCCGAAAAGAGTACTTTACTTGAAGGTCATAATAAACTTACATCAAAAATTATATTAAAATTAAATACAGAAATCATATGTTTCGGTAATAAAGGTTACAAACGCAATTTGGTTTCCAATCTAATTAAACATTTTTATTACTTTTTTGAGTGTAAAATACTGGTTTTTCTCCCCGTTTGTGAGATGAAAAAGTCTGCAGCAGGAGAATAAGATATAAGTTGAGTGGGATTTCCGCTTATAATGTTGAAACTGTCGATTTCCAATGCTTTCATAAAAAATTATATGAAAATATAATGTAAAACATCTCAAATTTGGTAAATAGGAATTTTATATCAACATTAAAAATATCCTAGATTATGGTTAAAATTGGTAAGCTGAAAGGGGTACATTACTTGAAGGTCATAATAAAGTTACATAAAAAATTGTATTAAAATTAAATACAGAGATCATATGGTTCGGTAATATAGGTTGCAAACGCGATTTTTTTTTTCCATTCTAATTAAATATTTTTTTTACTTTTTTTAAGTGTTAAAATTTATTGTAAAATAATTGTTTTCCACCCCCAGAGCTGCAGCAGGAGAATAAGCTATAAGTTAAGTGGGTTCTTCCGTACTTTATACAATACTTTATCTAGTGACATTGGCAGTTCTAATGTTGTCACGGAACACGAAGAAATCTCTTGGGAACTTGTTACCTACTGAAAGAAAACGACCTGTAATAACGGAATGAGACCTCCAGAAACAAGACCTTGTGTGTGTCAATAGACGGATGTTCCGAGTTTCGTTATTGAGATTCTACAATCTTCGGAAACTATTAACTAAATTCAGGATCACTTTGTGAGCCACCGATTTATAGTTTAATAGGCATACAAGGAAATCATGGAGTGTCCACATCAGATATTTGTTAGGAAGCGATCACTCAATAACTGTTCAAGATAATTAATTTCCAATTGCACCATAGTTTGGTAACTAAATCTACTGCAAGGGGGCTTTCGGTTGGTCCAATAGCGAACAGTTTTATTTTATTTTTAAAAATTACATTATACTAGTGAATGTTTTTCTCATCCCCCTACTGGGCTGCAGATACACCTCTTTTAGCAAAACATCCCCTTTTATTAAGCTTTAATATCGTATAAATGAAGTTAAGGTTTTTTATTTTTTTATTTTTTATTATTCTAGAATTGCCAAAAAGTGTGGTGTAGAATTATATTCGGTCGCATCCGCCTCTTTTCGGACGCGCTCGGCTTTTCGCCTAGGGTCTTGTAGTGGTATGCTCTGATTTACGTTTTATTAATTCAGGCATCGGAATGACTGAAAAGCAAAATATCACATAAATGCATACTAAATAAAGCACATCTCACATCAACAGCCTAAAAAAATAACCAAATTACAAAAGGTAGTAGGCACATCGCTCCAAAAAACCGATAAATCTTGAAATCGCATTATTTTTACGATTTTAATACTTTTGTTATCTTTCGCAGACCTTGAAAATTAATTTTATTAAATAATTCAATTACCTATTTTTAATTTACTAATATTATTTTTTGTCCATGTTAATGTGTCCACTAAAGCTAACGCAATACATTTCATCCTAAAAATATTATTTTAAACATAAACATACAATTTCTCTTTTAATTAAAGAAATAAACAGTGGTAGTACGAATCTGCTGTATATTGCTATAGCATTCTACCGATGTTTATAAAATTAGGAAGTAGAACTTAGAGTTATTTTACTTTATAGCTAATATTTGTTTTTACTTTATAAGCTTTTTTATATTCTATATAGCTTCGTTTTCTTTGGTGGAGGGGCGAAGAAAAAAAAAAAAAAAAAAATGTTTTGACAGTATTCGGCAGTTTGGAACGGTCGTTATGGCACCATGATTATCATTTTGTGACATGTCAGTGACAATAGAAAACTCTTATGTAACAACGATGTCAGTTTCTGTTGTTTATGCTCCTCTTCACTTAGAATTAAGTGAATATAATCTAGTTTTCTTCTCTCAAATTTTCCGCGTAATTATAGTTCTAGTCACAGATGGAGAGCTTAGCCCAAAAAACGTGTTTAATTTCAAGAAATTTTTTTATCGTGTAGGATAAAAGTACTCTCATCATAGGCTGGAAATATGAACGCCTGCCATCCTAGATCGGTTGCTATCAAATTTTATAGGTAAAAGAATTCGTTATTTTCGTCGCTTTTTTTCAGATTTTCCTCAGTCATTCGCTTCCAGTGCATTTTAGGTAGAACTTTGACATGACAAATTTTAAATAACGTTAAATTTCGTTTAAGTTTCATAGGTAATATTTTTTAAAATTCGGAACAGCTACTGAGAAGCAGGACCGTAAACATCTGCAAAACGTCAAGAAAACTCACAAGTTAGATATTCAGTGGTTTCGCCTTTATATATACATATTAGTGCAAAATGTATAATAACTAATCATGTAGAAAATTAAATTTCCTACATGATTCATACAAAATATTTATAATTACAACGGATTCCAAGTAAAATTGAAATAACCACTTTAGAAGAACAAAAATTAAGTTTAACTTAATTTAACTTAAAATATTTAAGTTTAACTTTGATTTTTATTTTATTTTTAACACATTAATTATATATTGCATATTTCATCATACTTATTGCTAAATGACATGAATGGGAAAGTAAATAAAAGTATTATAATGAACATAGATTGACTGAATAAACACATCAGTCAATTCAAAAAAATAATTTTTTTATTATATTGCTAGTTCTAATATAAATGTGATTTTATTACTTATACTACCATAGGTTATTAGAAAAATATGTGTTTTCTTTAATTACTTCATTAATATTTTTCAAGTTGAAACTTGAATTCTGAAAACATCTATGTATTTTATTTTCAGTGCAATTAAGAGAAAAATTTAAAGAAACTTAAGATTAGTATCTGAAGATTAAAGAATACTGCATTTTGTATATTTACATTGTTTTGTTAATGTACATTGTTTTGTCATTTCAATATTTCTTGGCATCTCTTGAGAGTAATTACAGATATTTTGTAAGAATCATGTAGGAAATTTAATCGTCTGAAAGACTTGTTCTATTCTAAAACAAAAAATAGTTATTAAGGCGAAACCACTGAATATCTAAATTGTGCGTTTTCTTGACGTTTTGAAGATATTTACGGTCCTGTATCTCAGCAGCTGTTACAAATTTAAAAAAAAAAATTAAAAAATATTACATAATAAAACAGAAAAGATACTTAACGTTCTTTAAAATTGGTAACGATTAAATATACTGGAAGCGAGTTACTGAGGAAAATCTGAAAAAAAAAGTTCACTTTCTCTAAAATTGTTATTTCAATATTTCTTGGCGTCTGTTGAGAGTCATCACAAATATTTTATATGAATCCTACAGGAAATTTAACGTTATTTAAAATTAGGCAGGTCAATGCTTTATCTTAAATTGATTGAAATTGACGAACTCGTAGACCTATAAAATTTGATTGCAACTTGCAATCAAATTTAATATGCCAACCTCTGCCACTCTTGATCGGTTGCAATTTGTAAGCTATCTATGGAGGCAGACTTTAATTTTTCCAGTCTAGTATGAGAATACATTCGGTCTACACGATAAATAAAGTTGAGGTTTCTTTTTGGATTGTTCTATAATTGGCACCTGATTTTCCAAGAAGTGTGGTGTGGAATTATATTCTGTCGTATCCGTCTCCATTCGGACGCGCTTTCCGTCTAGGGTCTTGTTTTCGTCTGTTTCGATTTAGATAATTTTTGTGTTTCAAATATAATTTATCAAAAAATGCTTCACTTTTTGGGTTATGAAGAAGTAAAAATTTCTTTTTGCTATAACATTTTCCTCGGTGAAGTATGAAATATATGAAAAGTTATAGGGCTTTAAAGAGAAGTATTTCGGCAAGTTTCATAAAAATCATTAGAGCCGTTTTCGAAATTTTTTTAAAAAGTGCAAAATCGACTTCGGTTAATCGATTTTGACGAAATCGTTGCTGTAACATCACAGGTGTATATCTACCTTAAATACGTAATTTCAGTTTCGTACAACTTTTCGTTTGTGTGCTAGGCTGTTTACATACACACACACGCGAGACTTGATTATTTGTACTCAGGGATCCTCAAAAGATGTATTTCCGAAAATTTTAGACCGAACCGTAGCTGGGAGGATTACATTAAGGGTGGTCCTAATTCGTAAGGGTTTTGACGGTAGTCGGTATATGGAGGTTCCTAATCAGGGATTGGTGGTATCGGCATCTAACATTCGGTTTCGCTAAACCTTTTTATATTGGTATTAATATATTTTTTTTTATGTACAACTATCTCTGAAAATCTCAAGTATTGAAGTATTTTTTACAGCTTACCTTAGGTAATTTGTATTAACCTCTATTAAAAAAAAATTTAAAACAGTAAAAGTAACAATTGACTTCAATAGGAAATATAATGTGAGGTACAAAAATTTAAGAAATATAAGAAAAAAATTCCCGGAATATCGGTTTCCCAAACTTCTCATGTCGTTTGTTCTATTTCATATATTTCGTAAGCCGATTCACTGGTTTTAACTATGTATATTCTGTGACAAGTGCGAATTAATCATTATAGACAAAAATTTTAAAGAATTTTAAGAACCTGTCGCATCCAATTTACCTTGAATAAAAATTATTTTGAGCAGTTATCGGGTAAAAATAATTGTATTTACAGTAGTTTTGACTCTATTTATTATAAGTTTTAATTGTAACCGCATGTTATAAAAAAAATCACGGAGACCGGGGGAGGTTGTCACACAATTTGTGATTTTAAATATTTGAAGAGGTAAGGTTTACAATTCCCTTTTCCATTATTTTTGTATCTGGTAATATGCATCCTTGGCTATAATTACCAAAAAAATTGTGACCATAGCGGCATTTGGCTTTTCAGAAACATAAATTTCTGCCGGAGAAAATTTTTTTGAGACAACCTACCCCGACTACGGGTTGGTTGAAACAGAAATTGAAATTGGCTGTCACGGGTTTTTTTGATGAGAATAAAAGAAATTATTATTGAAAAAAGTTCGATTACTAACAGAAAAATTAAAAAATGATGTTGATGAAGCACTAATACATCTTTAATACCAATTTAACCAATAAAGTAGTAATTCAGG
Organism: Rhaphigaster nebulosa; assembly: GCA_948150685.1. Taxonomy (NCBI): domain Eukaryota; kingdom Metazoa; phylum Arthropoda; class Insecta; order Hemiptera; family Pentatomidae; genus Rhaphigaster; species Rhaphigaster nebulosa. The sequence continues at coordinate 135,527,454 of OX411310.1, read as the reverse complement.
TAAATATTTAAGAAAATATTTCGCTTAGCAATTGTGACATTTTGGTATTGAACTCATTCTTCTATCTTCATCAGAACCAAATATATAAAATAAAATGTGTTATGCACGTGCAAACTTCCCGATTTTTTTCCGGTGCTCTCTTGGGGCGCGTGGGCCCCTAATCTTCTACAGAATAAAATATTTTAAGGCCTAGATTCGTCTAAAAAAGTTTCATTAAAATCCAGGAGACACGTGTGGGATCCTCTCCTTGTCAAATTATTGTAAAAGTACTGTGGTTTGAGTTTAGATCTCTAGAAATAAACTGCGACTGAAAACAGATTCGTGACAACTAACCCGTGTGACAACATGCTCCAGGCTATCCCAATAATGGATATAATGACAACATACTGTAGAGAAAAATATTTTGTATTGATCGACATCCCTCATGCCTCGGTGTTCATTGATCAGTTAAGAAAAAAAAAAGAAGAAAATTTAAACATAATCTCTTTAACATGAATGAAGCGATCGCCATTTTGTAATTTATGATAAAACGTTTAATAGTTACCGAGTTATAACGATACGAATTGATTTAATATTATCCATTATAATCAATTATGAATTATACTGCAGTTAGCAGCTTGGTCGTGATTGAGTTAGCATTGTAACATCTGCCTTTAGTATACATATAATATTTTCCGTTTTAATGAATGAATCATTGGAGAAAACGGAGAAGTATACAAAGGAATTAAGGAAGAACATATTATAGAAGATCGGAGAGATTTCGCATAATTTGAGTATTATATGATTATTAAACTTGAACAGCTGTTCCCATACTTTCACCATAGAATAAAACTAAAAGGAATAATTAGTTATGTTTATGTTTATGTATGTTTTATGTTAATTGTATAGCTTGACTTCTAGTTATTGTGAAAAATCATCAGAATTAGTTGGCACATGAATCAATACACTATAATTTTCAAACTCTTACCTTAACTAAACCTTTGCAAAAAATAAATAAAAACAGCTATTTTTGATTTCTTGTCTTAATTAAATTCATAATTCATAAATGTTTTATAATACTGATTTATATTACATCTAATTTAATATGTATAATAATACCAAACTGTATTTTGAATTGGTTATTTTTGAATGTTTGTGTGTTTTTAGAAATGAAGATGAATGTATAATATTCGAAACTAGTTTTCAATAAAGACAAAATTATAGAAGTGGGAAATAATTTATCAATCCATAATTAGATTGATCCTTCTATACCATCATGCGGATGTCAACTAAAAAAAACAACACATTTTTATTACTCTCCTGCAAAGTTGACAAAATTGAGATACGTCAAGCTGCTTCTACTGTGACGAAATTTCAAATTGTTTTGACCTGAAGCGAATATGTTTCAATGTCACAACATTGGGGTGAGGGATATCATTGTATCTGTGACAAAAAGTATCAGTTAGGGGTGAGGAATCGGAGCAACTTATCACTGTAACATTTGCTATGACAAGAGATAGACGATCTGTGCATAGCTTTCCCATTTTGATCTAAATTCAGAAAAGAGTGGTTTTGTCTTAGTGTTGTTGTAATCCATGTTTAGTGTTTTGCGTTTATGATCTGACGAAAATCTAGACCTTAAAAGAAATATCTTTCGTATTCATATTTAGATACGAGCAGAATGCCGATAAATTACAGTTTATCTTAAACTTCCAACAGAACATTTAATAGTGAACCCTTGTAGCCGACTTTCTATAGGATAGATAAGTACCAAAAGTACCATGTCCCAGTAAGTACCTGCTGTCTAGAAAGTCGATAGGAGGCGGCACCTTGACGGAAATTGTCGAAGAAAGTTCGATTTATCACAATTGCGTAATCTTTACGCACTGCAGCCTGTGATCTCGCCAGTAATGTCACTTTCTTCGCGTCCTCCATGTCTTCAGAGGTCCTCCTGGATTCGTTACAGGTGTCAGGAAGGAGCCGCCGCAGTGTCAATCATCGCTTTGTGTGGATCAAGTCGTAGTTTTTTTTTTTAAGTTTTAATAACTTCGTGTACTCCGACTGAGGAAGGAAGGACGGGCTATCCTACAGGTTACGTACCCATTATTTCCAGAATGGGACGTGGGATGTAAAAGACAAGCCTAAGGCAGAATCATACTTCGAGATTTCCTTCTGAATAGAGAATGCTTGGTGATGATGATGTTAATTATAAAAAAAAATGTTTATTACAAACAATTTTTTTTTTATTTTACGTTACAAATCTATATTAATATATAAACCTGAAGAGTTTGTTTGAACGCGCAAATATCAGGAACTATCAATCCGATCTGAAAAATTCTTTTTTGCATTAGAGAGACCGTTTATCGAGGAATGCGTTATAACATCACGCTAAGACCCATTGGAATGAAGCAGCAACCATAAATAAATTTCTAAGATAAAAGGTGTCGAAATTGCGTACGTATCGTTGTGATGGCAACTTCATGACCGTGGTGGCAAACTGACTACACAAACGTTTTAATTAATAATAATTACTTTTTAATTAGTGTAAGGGGGGGGGATGTGAAACTTTTCTAAGTTAAACTGTATTACAGTTAGTAAAGCATTATTGTCGTTTTGACCATGTTCCTTGAAAATATCTGTAACAAATGAGACTGAACAACATATTATGTATTGGTTATTATTTTAAAAGCCATTTTATGTTCTAGGGGTTAATCGTAATTTAGCGCGAGTAAAATCGCGAGGGACCAATTAATGTGGCAATATACACAGTATAGAATTCATTCCATGTTCCAGTAATTTCATGCATATATATCTTCTTTAATATATTCATAAGTTTTATTCTTTTCTTCACATAATCAATATTTTAACTTCATAAAAGGTGCGTGCGTACATAAGTAGGTAGTAGACATGGGTCGGAATGTAACAACTTGCTACTTTGTCACAGATACCGACAGGTAACAGGTTCGCGAAAATGTGATTACCTAAAAGTAGCAGGTACTTTCAGTCACAGTCTTGCACCAGGCGCGCAGGAGAGTTTAGAGGGAAAAAATCCCCGAGAAAATGTTTCAAGGGGCCCAATTTAAATGAGAGTTGACTGAAAAAATTAAAAACACCCACAAAGGTTTTAAACAAATACCTGTACGCAAATAAAGAAATAATTTCAATCTGTAATAAAATTTATTACAATATGTGTGATAAAAGTGTAGGCTAATTGCTTAACATGTGTGCTGTTTATAATTTAAATAGGAAATCAAGTGCTGGTTGTTGACTCTATGTTAGCAAAAACATGGGATTTTGATTTTATTTTTCAAACTTTTGTAGAAACGCTAACAAGAGTGTCGTTATAAATAAATAGTTCGTAACCTGCAGGAATAACCCGTCTTGTTTGTCTGAATAGTCGTAGAAAAGAACGTTAAAATCCCCGCTCAAAAAAAAGTTTGTAATATATGACAAAAAGTATCAAGTACATCTGTGGAACAGGAACAACTTGTCACTGTTACCACTATCGGCTGTCACAACCCATTTCTAGTAAGTAGGTATCCACTTAAGTACGCTACGCGCTCAGGCTTTTTCTTATATAGATTAGTAAAGTGTATTGAGCCTTTAGTCTCGTATAACTAATTATAATCAGTAATTTTATATCTCTGTGTCTGTCTTCGAGATTCATTAATACAGAGCCAACAAGTGTTTTAAATTTATTTTTTAGGAAAAAAAAAATTTCTGAGTGTCGTTATAAATAAATAGTTCGTAACCTGTAGGAATAACCCGTCTTGTTTGTCTGAATTGTCGTATGAAAAAACGTTAAAATTCCCGCTCAAAAAAAAAGTTTGTAATATATGACAAAAAGTATTAAGTACATCTGTGGAACAGGAACAACTTGTCACTGTTACCACTATCGGCTGTCACAACCCATCTCTAGTAGGTAGGTATCCACTTTAGTACGCACGCACTCAGGCTTTTTCTTATATAGATTAGTAAAATGTATTGAGCATTTAATCTCGTATAACTAATTACAATCAGTAATTTTATATCTCTGTGTCTGTCTTCGAGACTCATTAATACAGAGCCAACAAGTGTTTTAAATCTATTTTTTAGAAAACAAAAAAAATTCTGAAACGAAAACTAAGAGTCGGGTGATTTGAGATTTCAAAAATATGTTTTTGTCCGATTAGTGAATTTTCTCTGCCTTACATATTTATGAATAAAATAACAAGCCAGCGAAGTTTTAAATAACATGTAACATTGGAGAAAATCTTTAAATATACAAAATAATTAAAGAAAGTTCGAAATCCTTTCATTTTATTTAGAATACCTTTTCGGTAAATATAGGCTAGCATTTCTCCTAGATTTCACTCCTGAATTACACAAGATGAAATTGCAGTTTCGAAGTGTACAGAAATATTCCGTCGGTCATGAGAAAGTTTCGTGAATATTATTAGTTGTATTAGATATATCTCGAAATTTTAACTGATGATGAGAGGTGTAGTTGTCGATTTTTGTGTATATATTCTATTATTTGTAACCGTTAGCGGAACCAGAATTTAATTTTAGAGGGGGGCTAACACCGGCGGTCTGAGTTTTTTCAAACCATTTGAAAGGAGTTTATTAAGATGGCAAAACTTTTATAACTACAATATACTTCTAGCGCTAATCAAGGCCAGAGTGACGACTGCGGGTCGTCAGTATTTGATGCTTACGTCATTAATAGATTTTTAGAGCATTTCCAATTTTTTTTTCTCGATATATCGTGAGCGGAAATCGATAGAGGCGGTGTTAAAGTCCCGTACTAAATTGAAACCTAAATTTTTAATTTAAAAGCGCAACAGTCTTTTTCAAAAAACGACATCGATATTCCTTTCATTTATAAGACTCGAGAATTTTGAAATATAACATTTTTACTTTCCCTTACTTATGTACGAAGTATATAGTAAGGGGAAGTATTGCGATCGTGAAAATTTTGGAATTCGAGTTTTCGACGGAAATACACGTTTTAAGATTCCCTGAGTCCAAATGACGAAGTCTCTCAAAATGGTGTGTGTGTTTGTGTGTATTGTTGTGTGTATGTGAACAGTCTAGCTCAAAAACGAAAAGTTGTACGATACTGAAATTACGTATTTAAGGTTGGCACATGCATGCGATGTTACAGCAACATTATCGTCAAAATCGACTAACCGGAAGTGCCACTTTATATAATCGATTTTACACTGTTTTATAATTTTCTCGAAAACGGCTCTAACGATTTTCATGAAACTTGCTTAATGTCTTCTCCTTACAGCTCTTTAACTTTTCATTTATTAAGGACATCACCGAGGAAATGCAGCGAAAAAAGGTATGATGAAAAGAATATTTTATTTGCGCAAAGCTTAAAAAGTATATATTTTATAGTAAATTATGTATGGAATTGTATGAAAGGTAATTAAATTATCTAAAAAATAAAAAAAGAATCATCAAAATCGGACCAGTATTAGCAAAGATAAAGCGTATTTTATGAGGAGCACAATACCCTAGATGGATAACCGAGCGCATCTGAAAGGAGACGGATGCGACCGAACCTTCTCCCGCGAATCTGTTATAAACAGTATACTCTGTAAAAAAGTAATTTAAGAATACAAAAGCGGAAATTAACTTAATAATTTCTACTTTCATATTGTTTAATGGAAAGAAAATATTTCCATGAAAACTAAACCGAAACTTTTAAAATATATTTGCAACTTGACGAAGTTAAAATATATAGGTAGTGTACAGAATTGTTGTACTAAAAGTGTTTAAAAAACTGTTTTATTGTACTGAAGTGGAAGAAGATGTGAAGAAGTGAATGCTACTGAGTTTATTTCAAGCATTGTTTATGTGAACTTTTTAAATTTATATTAAAAAGATAATTATTATAGGACGGTAAGGGAAAGTTGTGTGACGCGCGCACCGCACCAGATTTTTTTCTTTTAATTTTGGAGTCTAGGAATGAAAAATCACTTTAAATCGAATAATTAAATACGAATATAATAATTCAATGTTACCGCAATGCGTTTTCAATAATTTAAGACATGTTTGTGGTATTTGGTATAAATTATTTATGAACTGGATAAAATTAGATTTTGAAAATGACCCGTACAAGATATTCATCCCTTATAAATATAATTCTACTATTTACTTTGCTTGAAGGGATTTCCTCATGGGCGACTTTCCATGCCGGGAGAAATCAGAAGAGTGGTAAGAGTCCGAGAAAGAAGCTTGATGGACATGTTTATGGTCGAAGACGTGCGGCTATGATGGACATCGATTATGTATACGACAACCGTTTCTCGTCCATCGGAAGTCGTTTGCTCCTCTCCGCAACTTTTTCATCGTGTTGGATTTCTCTTATCAATTGGAAAATACCACAGAGTTGATAGTATAAAAAAAAAGTAAAATATTTTTTTTATATTTATAACAGAACAATAATTATCTATTATTTATTTATATATTTGATACTAACATGTTCTATATCTCCAAAATATTTTAACGTGTGGCACTTTTCAAAGATTTCGACTTTATTATGGTATTTTTTCTGAGGGCATCCCTATAAATAATAATAAATAATATAATAAATTTAATAAGAATAAAATTATTTATTAAGCCTATTTAAAATGATCATGGTCTTCGGCACCTAATAAGAAGTAACCTAATCTCTCGCGAAAATAAAATTCGGATGTACAAAACCCTAATCAGACCTGTTGTTAATGAATGAACAAGATAACCTGTGACAGGCTTCACCGGTTCGAAAGGAGGGTGCTGCGAGGAATGTTGGTGGAGTGTTTGAGAATGTAGTGTGACGAAGCAGAAACAATAAAGAAGTATATATATTTATATATAGTAATTATATATATTTATATAAGTATATATATTTACAACGATCTGTCTCTGTCTAATTTTATTTGAATAAGCAGGCTGAAATGGTCATGTCAATCGAATGAATGAAGAGAGACAGGTGAAGAAGGTATACAAAGGAAAGATCTTCGCCACTAGAGCAAAGGGCCGACCAAGAGCACGGTGGTAGGAGAAGGTGGAACAGAACATGCCAGGGACCACTTCGGTCTGTAGCGTCAGGAGAAGAAGAAGATTTAAAATGATTGTTATTTTTTGTTTAGTCTCAAATTGTAAATTTTCACCTGTCTTCGAATGGAAGACAACCTCTCCTGTCTTGATTTCAGTTAGTTAGTTGATGAGATCCATAATCCATCTCCTTTGCAGGAACCGAGAGGCAATATTTGGGGGAGAGAGGAACTATCACTAGGATGACCACAGAATTCGGGTTAATCATAGAGCAAGGCGGGATTATCTCGTACAGTTTTGTTGGAATTCTTAAATACTGGTAAATATTTTTCCTATAAGGCGCCAGCTATTTTTAGTTTGTTGTACATATTTATAAGGAAATATAGGAAGGATGCTATGTAGAATTATGTGGTTGTCTTGCCTTAATCCCGGTTCAGGAGGGATTGACAGGATATCTCAGCAATTAATAACCCAATGACAAATGATACAGTTTGAACCAATTTAAAACTATTTTGATCCTGAAGGATTCCATTTATACGAGTCCAGCGACTTAATCACTTGACCATATAAAAAAGTTTTGAGTCTTTATCAGGTTTAAAAAATAATAAAGCAATTGAAGTTTTGCACACTTATTTTATTTAAATTAATAAGAAAATTAATTACAATTGACAATTATATAATCACATTTGACTATTTATTTCTTAATTGAAGTTAAACATTTTAAGTTAAATTTTTACTTGGCGAAATGTTAAAAACAAAATTCATTCTGTGATTTCAAGTTTTTTAGAACCTTTCTACGATTTCCTCTTGCCTAATAAATAAGAATTTATCACAGTGACTCACGATAATTCGTATTGTACGGACGGATTAAAATGGACTGTTAGAATTGTATCAAAGTAAATTTTTCTATTATCAAATTTTTCTTTGATTAAGAATGAACGATGTGCAGGGGCATTGTCTAGCTGAATCATCACTTTAATATGTTTGACAGGGGACTCCTCTTTTAAAACTCTGTATGCTCTTTTGAGTTGTTCACAGTAAAGCTAAACGTCAGTAGCCCTGCCATCTGGAACCAGATCGAAGTGCAAAACATCCTCTTAATGCCACCAAACAGAAAGTAGACAATGGGAACCGCCTGAACCAAAACGCTACTGTATTACGATGGACCACATTTTCACCTTCCACCGCGCAAATATCCGTCCGTCCTCAACAGCTGCCTTCGCTCTTGATCCTTTTTTCCAGTAGTGCCTCAGAAGATCAGGAATGTCAATTTTTTCTTCCAGCATTATCAGTGAAATTTATAAAATGGGATGAAAGGCAGAGACAGTTGGTATACATAATTAAATAAAGGATTAGTCAAAGTAATCAACGATATATGCATTGTTTACATCAGTGTTGAATAAGGATTCAAATGAAGATAATGAGTTAATGCACAAAGACTTTTGTAAGAACCTAGTACAGATGATAACACCTTTTCCATTACTTTTGAGACAAAGAAAAAAAATTAATATACACGTGAACATATTTTAATAAAAGGTAAACAAAGAAGCGAATTGGTCTCAACAAAGTGATGGTTTACACTGGCTTCCTCCACACCGCAGACATCTTGACGCCTTAGTAGTGCACCGCGAATCTTAGTTAAATTTGGATTTAAAATAAAAATTATATTGTTATTTACCGAACAGGTAGGTATCTTTTCTACTAAACCACATTTTACTCATTTATTTTCTCAATGGTTATTTTAGCAAAGGAAATTTCTCGTTTCCTCTTTCCCCTTGTGGTGAGTAAAAAAAAAATATTACACATTAGGAACTATAGAAAACTTTAATTAAATAGCTTAAACATTAATAAAATCTGACAAAAAATAATAGGACGGAAGAAAATCATAATTTAATTAATAATAACTGTAACCTATCAAACTTATAGAATTTTCAATTTATTTTTTGTTTATTTATTTCTTTTTTGAAAAAAATATCGGTTTCCGATACTCAACTTGTAATATCTATATTGCAATATATAGAATTAAAACTATTGGACAAAAATATCGATGTCTTTCTTTAAAAATATTGATATTTTGCTTAGTATTTACTACATATATTAGTGAAATTTTAAACTCAAACTTTAAGTATTTGTAACTTTATGTAGCTAACAACTTTATAAAATTTAATGGTTTTAAGAATCCTACTTATTTATATATAATTTAGATTGCGCAAACAATATCAGGCCATTCCAAAACTATTCTGTTTTTAATTAAAACTTTCCGAATTAATTAATTTTAGATACGATCGTTCAAACAAAACAGAGCTTTGCACATTTTCTGGATTAGGATGACTAAATGATAATGAATATTTAAGAGTTGTTTTGTATTGTTAGATTATATATATATATATATATATATATATATATATATATATATATATATATATATATATATATATACACACACATATATATATATATACATATATATATATATATATATATATATATATATATATATATATATATATATATATATATATATATATATATATATATATATGGCTTAGGCCATAGGGAGAAAAAACCTACCTCATCTCTTCGCAGAATTGCTCTTGGTCACTTTTACCTTCCAAACCGAAGATATGTCATATCGTAAATGTGAATATGATTTGCTGTGACATAAAAAAAAGTTAAAAAAAAAAGAAAAAAAAGAATAAATATAATGTGGTAATGTAGCGATGAGAATAATGTATTTAGAGTTAAAATGAAAGAAAAAAAAAGTTCTATATATTATGTCTAGCATTAGATTGATGAGTATGCTGTGTGCGTAGCAACCCAAGGTATTTAGACAGCATTCCTGTAAATAAAGAATTTCTCTCACTGCAGAGCAAATATCAGGCGAATGGCTGTAGCTCTACAGGTATCGATAGTTGAAATTATGAACTATGAAATCGATATATATTGACCTCAACACCTTGTTTATTAACTAAGCCTTGGGTGTAGTTAACATACCAGATTTAGAAAATGGAAAAAAAAAAACTTAATATAATACATAAAGTTAACAAAACAGTATACCTGTTGCTCACAAGTTGCTCTGAAGAAGCCTAGACACCAACTGAGCTTTAGAAACTTTACCCACTTGGTTTCCAACCGTGACCATGCAAAAATGGGGTCTTAAATAGAAACGAACATAAGAGCTTTCTAATTGTTATCTAATAACTTTATTGTGTCAACTTAGTTTCATAATAACTTAATTTTAGTACCTTTTCAGAATCACCAACAGTGATTTTGCGGCGCAGGGTTTCAGAGTCGATTGACATCCGCATGATGGTATAGAAGGATCAATCTAATTAGGAATTGATAAATTATTTGCCACTTCTATAAATTTGTTTTATTGAAAACTAGTTTCGAATGTTATACATTCATCCTCAGTTCAAGGTTTAAATGGATTATATCTAACAGTACAAACTTTTCTGTTTGATATAATCCATTTAAACCTTGAACTGAGGATGAATGTATAACATTCGAAACTAGTTTTCAATAAAACAAATTTATAGAAGTGGCAAATAGTTTATCAATTCCTAATTTCAGAGTCGATTCTGGATAACGCTAGTATCTTCTTGATACGAGAAAAATATCAGATTTGCCTAATTGACTCCAGTTTTTGAAATAAAGGCAATAAATACTCTTATATTGAAATAAATACGAATATTTTTTTGAAAGGCTTTTCGGACAACAGTGAGTTTGCGGCTCAGTTTCAGATTCGATTCATGAAAATTTCAGTTTTTTAGAATAAAAACATCAGATTTGCTGAAATTACTCCACTTTTTGAAATAAATACAATACATACTCTTAGAGAGAAATGCTTTATTTACAGCAACGCTGCCCAAATACCTTAGGTTGCTACATACACAGCATACTAATCAATCTATAGCTGGACATACAATAATATTTAACATAAGTTTCTTAACACTTTTTTCTTTCATTTTAGCTCTAAATACATAATAATTATCACCGCATTACTCATATTAAATCTGTTCCTCTTTTTTTCTTTTACTCTCTAATATATCCCTTATTTATCTTTTCCGAGGGCTCTCAATCATTAATAATTTAAAATAACACTTTATCTTTTTTATACATGCAAACAAAAACAAAAAAAAATCGAAAACTAATCAAATGTTTACATTTGAGTAGAAATGTAAATAATAAATAAAGAAAAATAATTTTTTTTTCGGGCAACAGTGATTTTGCAGCGGAGGGCTTCAAGTCGAATCTAGATAATTTCAGTCTCCTCCTAGAAAAATATCAGATTTGCTGAATTTACTCTAGTTTTTTAAATAAAGACAATATATACTGTAACTAACCTAGATTTTTTTAACCAAAAATTCAATTTGAACAAAGCAACAATACATCGTGAACCTTAGTACATTCATGCTCCATATTCACACCCAATAACTATTCCGCAAGAAAAAAATAATTGTTTGTTCCCTAGTGTATATAAGACCCGCAATCGACAGTTTCGACATTATAAGCGGGAAAACCCACTCAACTTTTATTCTCCTGCTGCAGACTTTTTCATCTCACAAACGGGGAGAAAAAACAGTATTTTACACTTAAAAAAAGTAATCAAAATGTTTAATTAGATTGGAAACCAAATTGCGTTTGTAACCTTTATTACCGAAACATATGATTTCTGTATTTCATTTTATTATAATGTTTGATGTAAGTTTATTATGACCTTCAAGTAAAGTACTCTTTTCGGCTCACCAATTTTAACAAAAATCTAGTAAATACATTCATATCGATATAAAAGTCCTATTTACCAAATGTGAGATGTTTTACATTATATTTTAATATAATTTTTGATGAAAGTCTAATATGACCTTCAAGTAAAGTACCGCTTCCGGTTTTTCAATTTAGACCAAAATCTAGTATGTTATTTAAATCAATATATAATTTATAAATACTAAATTTGAGAAGTTTTCCATAATATTTTAATATAATTTTTGATGGAAATCAATTATGACCTTCATGTAAAGTACCACTTCCGGTGATCAAGCAGTGACCAAAAGGGGAGCTTCACAACTAGGTTTTACAACAATCCTAAATACAAAATTTCAACTTTCTAGGAATAATCGTTTTTGAGTTATGCGAGATACGGACGTATGACGTACAGACGCCACGACGAAACTTGTCGAAATGGATTCAGGGTTGGTCAAAATGGATATTTCCGTTGAAATATGAAAATTGAAAATTTTCGCGATTTACAATTTTTGTCTTCTTACTTGCTTTACTTCGTAAAAGAAAGTAAGAAGACAAAAATATACGTAAATAAGTTATTTCCAAATATTCGTAGGGTCAAAACCTCGGAATTATTCTTTTCGACAGGAAGTGAAGTGACAAGAATCAGAAAATAATAATCATAAATATCAAGGAACGTCAGTCCTGACTTAGATCCTGTAAATATTACACTTGATTCACAAATTTAGAACTATCTTTTATAGGTGCATAGTATTAATTATATAGTGATCCAAATGAATTCGATTATAGGATAACGTATGTGTGGAATGGAATTTCTGTAATTCTTCAATTCGACGTATAAAATATATTGTTTTAATTGCGACATTGAATCGGAACAAGATGAATATATTCCAGTTAAGTGAACACATTAGAAATGATGATGCTCCTCTTAAGTTTCTACAGAGCCAAAATATCATTCCTAATACTAAGGTATGTACAAAAGGACATCAAATGAAGCTACGACTTATGTGGGCTTCGGTGAAACGACGTAACAGGAAGGAATGCGGGACTAGGAGGGACATGTTGGAGTCCTATCTCTGCGAATTTATATCGAGGAGGAGGTATGAGAAGGAGTGTTTGTTTCAAAAGATCTTGGAACACATTGCTGAATTTTGTTCTCAGATTTTAGGTGAATTTAGTGTTTAAATTTTTGAGGTTATCTATTAAAATATATATGTTTTCTTTTAAAGTAATATGTAATTTCTTTAACATGCATCACTTATAAGATATGACTGGCATGTCTTTTCGACAAAAGTCAAAAGTATAAAAGTAAATCGAAACTTTCCTAACCTAGGAGCGGTAGCAACATAACATGACTCTAATGTTCAATGTCCTGTATCCTTGCTAATAATGGTCCGATTTTGACGATTTTTTTTTTGTTTTGTTGGGAATTTGATTATCTTTCAAATGTGCATGTGTATAATGAACGAAAAATGTATAATGGCATCCTTTTCGAGTTATGCGCAAATAAAATATTCTTTCCGTCATAACTTTTGTTCGGATGGATAGTTAAAGGACTTGAAGGAGACGACTTGAGGTAAGTTTCATAAAAACCTTTTGAGCCGTTATGGCGTTAAACTCTATGGAAGTTTCGGCTATTGCGGAGCCGCTATAACGCAGAGTTTTCGGTTTGGTACACAGGCATAAGGGATCTAAACCCTACAAAAAAAAAAGTAACAAAATCGGTCCACTCGTTCAGGAGATAATCGTGAAAAAATCAGAGACAAAGAGAAAGAGATTTACCTGCATTAACGGATAAATATGTGAATAATTTGTATATCGTGTACATTTACACAATACCTACCCAATGATATATCTATTCCTCCCCCCTACTATGCATACAGACGGAGTAATCAGTATGACAAAAAAACTGCTTGCCTATTAATATATAGATACCATTTGTAACTATTTTTATTATTTTACGAATTACTCGAGGAGGCGGTGCTCATTAACATTTTAATTATGAATTGATAAATTATTCAATTGATTAACATTTTATATTATATATATATATATATATATATATATATATATATATATATATATATATATATATATATATATATATAGCGCATCTTTGGACAGATTAAAAAAAAAAATTGAAAAATACTATATTTTTATATTATAAATTCAATTCTATTTTATTTTTATATATTCGATCTTTTCTGGTTTCGTAATCAGTCTAAAGAGGGCACCAGTTCACATAATGAGCAAATGATTATGTTGCCGCTGCCTAAGAGGCTGCCAGTAATGGACCGTTCAGTAATGGACAGTTCAGTGATGTGGTGTGTCCATTCCGAAGAGATGAGACGGGGCAGTCGTTACCTCATTCAGTTCCTCAGTAGCCGTTTAGTTCAACTCTTCAGTACCGTTAGCGCTCTATGGAACCGACGTGTTCCTCAGGATCTGCCATTAGGTCAGCCGCCGTTCTAGCGGTCCTCAGTGTCTTCTTGTCTCCCAAGAACTGGGCTGAGCGGTCGGAGGGACAGTCAGCTGCTATGTCTGCAATAACAGGAATGGGGACTTGTCATTTTTCGAATGACACAGTCGTGGTAAATTCGAACCTTTACAACTCCGGAGCGTCTACTGTCAGAGTTTGCTCGTGGACCAAAGTAAAAGGGGAGAAACCTAATACAAAGAGAGGATATTGAACGAAACGGGTAAAAAACTGGCGATGTCACATTTTTTTCAAAATCGGATAAAAATGGATAGTTATTAATGGATAAAATGTTAAAGGAAAACGCGGCATTGTTTTCGGATCAAATATGCAAAAATACGGTTTTGCACCTGTTAAAAATAGGTTCGGAAACTAGCTACAAGGGGGAATAAAAGGCTATGCCAAACTTTGGATTTCGTGTTTTTCTTAATCCAGTGTTTTTCTTCAGCGATATTCATATAGAACCTCACATCAATATAATACATACCTACATAATAAATCATACTATTATATAGAAGGACATCCCGTTTTCGTTTGTAACCGCCAACCACGAAAATTACCGAACCAATCATCAACAGATTTTAACTACATCATCGACACGATCCCTGGAAGGTTTAGCAGTAATAAAATCTACCGATTTTTCATTAAAATGTTATTTAAACAATGATCAATAAATTGCAAAGATAAAAAGTTTCCAACTTGCGTATGTATCATAGCCATGACAACTTCATGCCCGTGGAAGCATCTTGACTAACAAAACCTTAGAATAAGTGTAAAATTATATGTTATTTTATGTCTCTCGTCGGAAGGAAGAGATGGTGATCTGCCCACTGATGGTCACTGCTGCACACAGCAGACCTATACAACCATCCTTAAGATGCCTTCGGCAAAAGAAGGACCTTGTCTGGAATTCGTTATTGTGGATTTTGCTACTTTTAATATTTGTGGGCGTAGAAAAAAAACAACGTTATTTATGAATGAAATGGGAGAGTTAGGAAAAAAAAATAGTGTGAAAATATGAAACTTATTTCAGTGAAACTTTACTAAATCTTGCATGCTCCCGTGAAGGAAAACAATATACTTCTTTATTCAATGGCTAAATGGAATCACCAAAAACATTGTATATCCAAGAGCATTGCAACGAACTTAAAATTGAATAAAACAGTAATTAAAATTTATTTGATCCATAAAATAAGCATAAAAATAATTATGTGTATGTAAATATCTAATTTTAACTAAATACAGTTCTTGATAACAAACTTTCAATGGTGTTAATTTAATATATATATATATATATATATATATATATATATATATATATATATATATATATATATATATATATATATATATGTACCATCTGTTATTATAAAAAAAAAAAATTAACAGGGCAGATATTGAGCTTGCATTCTTTAGATTGCATCTATTAGTTCTTATAAGCCAATACGCCAAAAACATAATGAACAGTGTTTAAATCGATTTCCAAAGAGATACAATATTCGCTTACAGGGAACTCTTCAATAGCCACAAATTATCGAAGACTGTTATGCGATCAACCCAATTCCTAGTTGATGACGAAGTGACTCGACCAGTTTACGTCTAACCTCCGCAAATTGTTGACTAATTGTTGCATTGTTGATTCGGGAAAATGGGGCCGAGAGTTAATCTTTGAGAAAACGAAACGCCTGACGTTTCTATTTGTGATTATCTTCTAATGTTATTTTTTCCTCGTTTAATTAATACAAACAAGGCGATTAGAAAAAAATATGATTTTTTTTTCTCGATAAACTTCAACTTTTTCCGTCATAATTAATATGTAATAATATAAAAACATTTTATAGTTTAATTATTTATTAATGAATTAAATGTTAACCACTTCCGTTGGTATAATTTATTGTTTCTGAGAAGCGTGATGCCTAATGAGGTGGGTAAATCGGCCAGGAGGTTAATCCAATGATGAGAGAGTTTCTACTGTATATCATTACATTATAATTGTTTGTTTTTTTATTTTTGGCACACGGTTCCAATACTTCTCTTTTACGGTGATAAATAGTCACATATTTTAAATAGCGTAACATATCTGCACCATTTGTGGAAAACTAGTTAATTTGAATTCGAATATATATTAGACGCATTTTCCCTGAAAAAAATGAAAGACAATCGGAATGGAGCGGAATACTTTTTACACATGACCATGACCATTTTTCATATATTACATATAACCCCAAGAACACGATTGTGGGGTTTTCCGAGATGTCTAAATAATATATATATATATATATATATATATATATATATATATATATATATATATATATATATATATTTATATATATATACATATATATATATATATATATATATATATATATATATATATATATATATATACATATATATATATATATATATATATATATATATATATATATATATATACATATATATATATATATGTATATATACATATATATATATATATATATATATATATATATATATATATATATATATATGTATATATATATATATATATATATATGTATATATATATATATATATATATATATATATATATATATATATATATATATATATATAAATATATGGGAATGAATTTTTGTATTAATAAAATGGGAGAGTAAGAAAAAAAAATAGTGTGAATTTTTACATTACATGTAAAATTTACATTACATTTACAGTATTTACATTACATGCTAGGGTGTAGGAAAACAAAGAGATTTTTACGTGGTTTTAACATTTTGTGCCTCTCTACATCCCTACCAAATAAGCTTAGCAAGAAATTTGTATGCAAGTAGAGTTGGTGTTAGTGAAGTGCCTTTTGGGGGGAGGGGTGCCTCAACTTTTTTCTCCCACCGCCCGTGATTGAAAACCAATTGTATCCAAAAGGTAATTCAATTACCTATGAAACAAAAGAAAGTCAATCGAAATCGGACCAGTATTAGCAAAGGCTTGTTAAATCTTTTCCAGGTGTTTTTAGTCGGATTTTCTCCGGAAGAAATAGACTATTGTATTGTGTCGAAGGTCATCGGAGAGGGACAGGAATGCATTTTATATCTGTTTACCCAAAAAACAAAATTTTGATATTTTAAATTTGGTATTTTAGTGAAAATACGACCTTAGTGACGGAGTTCTGCTGTTTCATTTTTAATGGCGGTTTATAGTTCCAAATCATATCCAAAATCCTGTATATATTTTTTGTGTTTTCCAACGCAAATATTTATTTATTAATTTTTAATTGGTTCGACTAATCTACTTTTTAGTCGTATTTTTCCTCAAAATAATAGACTTTTGACCGTATTTATTTTTGTCTTATATTTTATAATTTATTTAAATATTAAGTCATAGGAATGATGACATTCCTTACATTTTTTTACGTTTCGGGGTTATTTCCCCATCTTCAGGATAAATTTCTCTTAGTCTTCATTACAATGTGTATAGGAATACTGTATATGTCCAAAAAGATATTAGCTCATATTTGCTAACATATCATATTGCTCAGTTCATAACTTTTAGCAAATATGAGCTAATATCTTTTTGGACATATACAGTATTCTTATACACATTGTAATGAAGACTAAGAGAAATTTATTCTAAAGATGGGGAAACAACCCCGAAACGTAGATACGGTCAGTATGAAGTGGATGTAAGAAATGAAAGAAAAAAATGTAAGAAATTTCATCATTGATATGAGTTAATAAATAATTGTTTTAGAGTTCTTAATGTGCTATAATAGAAAAATAATTTAATTAAAGTATCTGCAAGCCATCCAGACAACAAATTGTTACAGTGAGGGTTTCAAATTTGATAAATCCATATTCCTTTTTATAGAAATATTTTCGTAACACGAGGACGAACACTCAGTAAGTCTAGTCCTTTCTGAAGAGTACATCAAGGCACAGAATAAAGTTTGAGTGAGTGACTCCAAGTTTGTCAGTTTTCTCTCCTAAGGACTTTGTCAGATGTCGCAAAGGCTGACTGCAATTAAAAAGATCTAACCGAATTCCTTCACAGAAGAGTGGTCAGCATTACGCTCGAGGAAGCGAACTAAACGCTACCGTCCGAGGAAATGATTGACAAAAGCAACGTTATTGGAGCAGATACGGTTCCGTTTTAATTAAGGACAACCGGACAATCATTGTGACAATCTTCAGCAGCAAAAGATCAAAAGAGTACACTGTTGAAAGAGAATTGTTGATTTAAGAATAATTTACAAACACTTTCTCCAATGATTCTTTAATTTATTGGATTTTAAATAAAATTTATTATCTTTTTATATTATTCTTTGTTTGTCTTTTTTCTCCCATTCCTCCTCCCTCCCCCCATTTTGATATTTTGTATTTTGGTTACTATTAAAGAGTTATGTTTATTAATTCCTTGTATTTTCAACGGAATTATCCATTTTGACCATCCCTGAATCTATTTTAACTAGTTTCGTCGTGACCTACGTACGTACGTTCGTATCTCGCATAATTCAAAAAACGATTAGTCGCAGAAAGTTAAAATTTTGTATTTAGGATTTTTGCAAAATCTAATTATGAACCTCCCTTTTTGGCCACTGCGTGATCACAGGAAGTGATACTTTACTTCAAGGCCATATTTTATATCAATATAAATAATATACTAGATTTTGTTTAAAATTGGTGAGCCGAAAGGGATATTGAAGATCGTAATAAACTTACATTAATTAAAATTAAATGCAGAGATCATAAGGTTCGGTGATAAAGGTTGCAAACGCGATTTTTTTCCACTCTAATTAAACAATTTTATTACTTGTTTTAAGTGTTAAAATGGAGTGTAAAATATTTGTTTTCCTCCCCATTTGCGAGCTGAACAAGTCTGCAGAGTTAAGCGAGTTCTTCCGCTTAAAATGTCGAAACCGTTGATTTCCTATGCTTTATCTAGTGACATTGATAGTTCTTATATGCCACGGAACACGAAAAAATCTCTTGGGAACTTGCTAGCTACTGAAAAAAAAACGACATATAATAACGGAATGAAACCTCCAGAAACAAGAGCGTGTCAATAGATGGATGTCGCGACGCCAAGTGTCGTTTTTGTGATACTGTTATCTTCGGAAACTATTAACGAAATGGATCACTTCTTGATCCACCGATTTATAGTTTAATAGGCGTGCAAGGAAGTCATGAGTTGTCCACATCTGATATATTTTTACTTTCCCTACCATATATATGATATATATAGTTAGGGAAAGCATTAAGATCGTTAAAATTTTCGAATTCGAAGCTTGCATTCCCACCGTCAACTGTGGGAATTGTCACCTCGAAGTAGTCTGACAGGCTTTAATTGCCGCACTTTCATAATAACTTCCTCTAAAGAACCCTTAACTTTGTTTTTTAAAATAATTTACTTTCTCTCATTGTTAATAGTAATGAAAATGTACAAATGTGAACTATGAAAATATTTTATTATTAATTAATGAGAAAATGCAAGAAATATTTTCCCAGTTTGAAAACTCATCCGGAAATTAGAGCCGTTGAAGACAATGGAAAGTGACGAAAAAAGCATAAACTTGGGTAATTGTTGTTGATAATAACACTAAATAGAATTTCCATGGAAATTAAATATGGAAAGCTTTAACATTTATTTCAAATAAGATGGTAACTGAAAGTTGTGTGATGCGCGCACCTGATTTTTTTCTTATACACTAGGAGCTGGTTCATATGACTATCATATAATGAAATATATACATTATCAAATTGAACTTACGTTTCGGCAACATTACTTTCTTCATCGTCGAAACTGAGGTCTTCCAAATCCTCGGAGGCTGAAGTGAGACACAAACCCTGCAAAATATGTTTATACAGTTATTAAATAATCATTGTATTTCTTGGATTTTATTGTATGATTCCAAAAACAAAGTATTTTATCCTTCAAATAGGAGTAAATAACTAACTAGTCCATGTTTCACGAATTCAGGCATCACCAGGACAGAAAAAGATAAATATATAGCATATGGACGTACTGATCTATTGATCTTTCTATACCATCATGCGTATAGAAAGATCAATTTAATTAGGGATTGATAAATTATTATCCACTTTTATAAATTTGTTTTATTGAAAACAAGTTTCAAATGTTATACATTCATCCTCAGTTCTAAAAACACACAAAAATTAAAAAAAATCAGCAATTTAAAATACTGTTGGTATTATTATACTTATTAAATTTAAATGTAGTCAAAATACATGTACTTATACATATTAAATTAAATGTAATATAAATTAGTATTATAAACCATTTATGAATATGAATGTAATTAAGACAAGAGATCAAATACATGTTGGTACTCAAGTAGATTATATCAAACAGAATAGGTTGCATTGGTTTGTTCTCGGACTGATCTTGTAATGGAAATGACTGCAATGGAAGAAAGGTCAGGTGTTTGTAGGTAAATGGTACAGTTTAGGGGAAAGGATCGGGATTCATAAATGCTTTATAATACTAATTTATATTACATTTAATTTAATACGTATGATTATATGTATTTTGACGACATTTGATTTAATATCTATAATAATACCAAACAGTATTTTAAATTGCTGATTTTTGAATGTTTGTGTGTTTTTAGAACTGAAGATCAATGTATAACATTTGAAACTAGTTTTTAATAAAATCAAAATTATAGAAGTGGCAAATAATTTATCGATCCCTGATTATACAGTATGTGCTGAATAATCTTGGAATGATTTATCGTTTCTATTTGGCTAGTCTTTTTTAGACTATTGATGTGAGGTGTGCTGGCTCTGGTCTACCTTTATGTTATCTTATCTTTTTCTGTCATGATGATACCTAGATTGGCGAAACGTCCACTGGATAATAATTGAATGATTTTTGAGAGACGTTTTGTTTTTGGAATCTTCGATTTAAATAATATTTAGGAAGATAATAATGAATCAATATCGATTTATATATAAATAAATAATATATAAAACGTAAAATATAGATAAATTCCTTTCAGTAATAAAGACTAGAAAGTTGCTATTGGTTTTTGGAGCAGTGTGCACTCACTAGAGAGAGATCGCTGCTAGAGATCTCAAAGGCCAGAGCGATTGACCTTTAAACTTAACCTCTATCCTGTCATTTTCCAAACCACGACTAGTTTATCGAATAGATTAGACAAACTTTATTGAAACTTTAAACTTAACGGACGTTATATACTATTCTCAATATTACGGCTGAAGCAGTATCGAAAAAGATTGGACTTGTATACCAATTAGTAAAATTAATCATCCAACTCTTACTAATTTTTTTTTTGTTTTAAGAAATCTTTCATTACTGTGATTCCACTTCATCTGATATCCGCCATACTTCTTCTCTATTCTCATTCAAATCCCTCCTTTTCCAACACCGTCTTACTTTCCAAATAGATGCTCGCTAATGACAAAATTTCAATTTAGGATTAACATCTAGATCAGAAGTGAATAATAGTCTTTAATGCACTAGCTTCAAATTTGCTAACCAACTAATTATTTTTGTATTTTCCATGTTCTCTCTTTTTCTTTTCTTTTTTTTTTTTTCGTTTTTCTGTTAGTTTTTAATTTTTTTTTGTTCAAATAAATTATATAATTCGAGACAAGAATTAATATTGCTTGCCCTTTTATTTTATTTAAAACATTGTAAACAGTAATTGAATTTTATTTTGAAGTCTTATGGTCAGAGATTGTTTCACTTTAATTTGTTTAATTGTGTTATTCCTAAGGGAATAACCTAGTCCCAGAATAAAGTTCTTCTTCTATCCATATATCTCTCGTAATCACGAACTATTATATTATTATATACGATTTCTTAGCCGCGTTAAAAACAATTTTTGAAGAAATCCTCGGTTTACACGAATCTCGAACAATTTTCGACAACTGTAGAGTAAAATTTTCGGCTAACACGAATTAATTATAGGTACTAATATTTAGTAAAACATTCTTGGTAACCCCTCACCTGCGAAGTACATGGTCTGGATCCTTTTTCTTCCTTTATATTTCGTTTCAAAAGCACTCTTTACATGGAGCATCCGTTTTCGTAAAAAAATTAAACTTTAAAAATTCTTATCAAATTTCATTTGAAAAAAATTGTAATAAAAAGTGGAGCTTAAATGTTTAAAAGTGGAATTATTGGAAATTTTGCGCTCAAGTAACCATCCCTTTTAAAAAAAATAAATAAATAAATAATAGATATTTTAAAAGAAGTGGATAGTGGCGTGATATTGTAAACAAAAATTTAATATTCCGAAATAATTCTTATCAACCATCGTTAAAAACAATATATATATGTATATATATATATATATATATATATATATATATATATATATATATATATATATATATATATATATATAGTATGTGCCTGGTTGTCTTAGTCTGGGATGCTGTCTCTGGTTAGTGACTTTTTTGACTCTGGATGCGAGATATGCTGCATTTCGTTATTTATAGGTTTTTCTTTCTCTCCTACTGCCCTTGTCCTGATGATGCCTGAATCGGCGAAATATCGACAGATGATTTTTTTTTTTTATTTATTTCTATTATTTTTGAGACTCTTGGCTTCTTTTTTTGGATTTTTCCATTTACGTCCTAAAAATTATTTGTGTCTCATTTTGAGCTTTTGCTCTTTCATGTTAATTAAAAACAATGTATTACAAATTCAGAGCAAAATGTATGTATTAATTGCAAGATAAATTGTTTAAAAAAATGAGTACATGAGAAAAAATCTGTACTAAGAAACTTTTAGTCAATCGGATAAGACATAATTGTTCATCGAAATTTTGTTTAGCACGGACTGGACAATTCGGTTCCCCACCAAGTTCGTGTTAACAAGGGACTAATGTATTACGTAATTTCTTATCTATTGTTTCAGTAAATCCTGGGTAAATCTTCCTTCTTTTCCTTAATCTCAATATACTGTATCAAAGACTGCTTATGACAATTATCTATTATGAATCTAAAAAAAAGTGTCATTACCGCAAGTAGCTGTACCTGTATCAGAAGGAGGTGATGCGGTCACTATTCACGCTCAACCGCCATGATTAGCCATCTTTCCAATTATGGGTGCTCATTTTAAATACACTCAGTACGACGTCATCGTCAGTACGATCAACCTGATCACAGGTTCGATCCTCGGCTGATATTAAGGAACAAATAAATAATTTGTCGAAGCAGAACGAAAACAAAAAACATCCTTTTTCTATCAAAGCACTTTAGAAAGTATAATATTTATTAACAACAATTAGCAATAGTGACATTCCATAAATTTTATTTTTCTTATATTACTAAAATAATAAGATCATTTCACAACTAATCTGAACCCTTTTGTAATGAGACTTTTTGGACAAATTCAGTATCCTGTATACAAGATTAGGCTGACTAAAAGAAAGTAATCCTGAAGATAGGGAAGCAACTCCGAAACGTGGATATAGTTGTGGATGAGTGGAAAATACTGGCTATATAAGAAGAATAAAATTTATGGAATGCCACTATTGCTAATTGTTAACAAAAAAAATCATTGTAAAATATTTCACTTCCTTTTTACATTTGAGAAAATTCGAGAAAAAAACTCAAGAATGAATTGAACATGAAACCAGCGAGAATCTTTATACCTATAGCTGGTTCTGTCTTTTTATTTTTTTGTTTATGTCGGCCATGGGCAAAAAGAAAACACTATGACAGAAAAAGCATTGAATCGGACAAAAAAATAAAAGCTACAGACATTGTTCGGTTGACTATTGAATTCCTCTTCGTTCAATAGTTATTGAATACATTCTTCATTGAATCAGGCCCGTTAGCGGTAACAATTTAACAGTATCTGTTAGTTATTCGAAATGTTATTTTTCGTCTTTCAATAGAATATTTGTTGTTATTATGTAATTTTTAATCGTATTTTCAGGAGAGTTTACGCAGAATTGTTTCGCGGGGGAAGAATTTAATTTTTTTTTGTGGATGAGGGAGATTTAATAAGAAGAAACTAAATAATCACCTAAATGTCTATAATCGCCCAATTTGGTGAAAGTTTAAAGATAAGCTTGAAAATTTATTTTTAAAAATTTCAAGCTATATAATATAATATATAATATATAAAATATATTTTCAGTCGAACCTCTGCATATTGAACTTCCATATATTGAAAATCTCTATTTATCGAACTTTTTTTTAAGAACGTTGAATCTTTGTTAGAAACAAAAATATTCTGTATATCGAATAAAATTTCAATATATCAAGCAAAAAATTCCCATTTAAAAAAAATATAATACGTGATTGTCATCAGAGTCTTGAATTTACGTACATATACTGGTGATAAGTAATAATTAAATAAGGGAAAATATTTCCACTGTTTTGTAAAGCATAGGAAATTCAGGGAAGACTTTGTTTCAGAAGAAGTACAGGAGTACCTAAATTCTCTGAATCTCTTCCCTAACATAGAGTGATTTTAAATTCAGTATAACTTTGCCTTTCTTGTTTTGGAACCGAAACATGACTTGGGTGATGATTAATACACAAATAGACGTTAGAAGCTATTTTGCGCGAAAACAAAAATAAATTAATTTTTATGCATGTTTGCATATTTTTAATTCATTCTCATATTAAATTAAAAATGTAAATTTATAACAAATCAGCAAATACAGATGTGATTTGTACAATTTTTCAAATAAGTGCTATTGATCGTTCAGTTTTATTATACATTATCTTTGTTACATCATTAACTCCAAAAAATTGCTTTTGATATTTCTTTAACGCTAAACAATTAAGCTAGCTGTAATTGTTTTTAGTCTGAAAAGAATGAAAAATTGCAATCTTTCTGTAATTCGAAATTTCCGTATATCTAATTTTTTTTAAGAAACCTTCATGTTCGATATATAGAGGTTACACTGTGTGTGTATATATATATATATATATATATATATATATATATATATATATATATATATATATATATATATATATATATATATATGTGTGTGTATAGATCTTCTTCGCTCCACTACATTTGGGCACTACCACTAAATTTGGTATGTAGGGTTGTTTTCTAGGCCGGTCTACCAATACCATAAAAGTGGGGGTAAGTTTTTGTCAAAATTTCTGGGAGTGTTTCACGTTTTGTGAAGCTCTTCAGCCCCTCCAAATTGAGTTAGAGGGTTGAAAATTTGTTTTATTTGAATTGATTAGGTGTAAGAGAGGAGTCTTTTAGGGTCTCAACTTTTTCTCATATCCCCCTATTTTGATATTATTAATATTGTATTTTAGTCAAAATACGACCTTAGTCTGACGGAGCTGTGGTGCTCAAGTTTCTTTTTTTTAGTACTCACTCAACCGCGACTGCAAACTACTAGTGGTTACTATATATCGATTTTATGTGATAAAAAAAACAACATAATTTTTTTATTTTTTACTGACCTGTTATACAAATGACATTTCAATCGGAACTAGTAAAATGTATTCAAAAGAAAATAGATAATCGTCATGTTGCAACGACCCGTAGAAAATGCATAAGAAATCTTTTCCCAGGAGCGTCGTTGAAGTTTCGCCGTTCCTGTCGACATTTTTAGATATAGAAAGGGTGTTCCCACGGATGAGGGGAAACTGCCGAAAACAATTGAGTAGCAGAAGGAGCAGTTACTCTGGACCTGTTACTATCTGGGTAACTGTGTCACATTCTTTGGAACTGCTGTAGAGAGTGAATAGGTCGTCGTGGGGTCGAACATTAAAATGAGCCAATGCATCCCCCTCCCTCCCCCTCCGGGCCGCCGGCATGTGAGGGCACGGGGCGCCTACTTTTGGGAGCCAGGTAAGAGTTAATATAGATAAAAATAATATAATTATAATAATATATATATATAATAACAATATATAGATAAAAATATCTATATTGTCCAAAATTTTGTCGAAAATACAAACAAATAAAAAAATCGCTTCATTTTATATTAAAAAAAATCTGATGTGGCGCGTGCATACAACTTTCAGTTGCCACTACTTGAAATAAATTTTAAAATTTTCTATTAAGTTTCCATAGAAACATTTATTTTTCATTTAATAATATAAAAGTAGAAATTATTAACTACAACAATCGCTTAGACTTGTGCGTTTTTCGTCTCCATTACCTTCTACGGCTTTATAGATTAGATTTTTTTTTTGTTTTAAATTGTTTACTTTCCAACGGTAAATTACACATCAATATTACTATTCTTATTTCCGGAAATTTCTTTTCAGAGTAAGAAAATATTTCTTAAGGAATGAGATGGTCCAGAATGCGGTAAAAAAAAAGTGGATCACAAATAGTAAAAAATATTTATTAGGAACCTTAATTATTAATTAATATTAATTTATTATTAAACTATTTATTAGATTCCTAAATTTATTTATTTTTTTAATGGTCAACTATTGATTATTCAATATAGAAATTTTTCTCCTTTTTTCTCCTTTGGTTAATTATAAGATTACTTTATTACTTTAAAGTTTATATTGATCCCTTTTTACTTCCTTGTACGCAGTGAAAATTTTCTTTTTTTTATTTCAACGGAATTATCCATTTTTACCATCCCTGAATCCATTTTGACTAGTTTCGTCGTGACGTCTGTACATACGTACGCACGTAACTCAAAAACGGTTTGCCGTAGAAAGTTAAAATTCTATATTTAAGATTATTGTTAAAATCTCCTTGTGAATCTCACTTTTTGGTCACTGGGTGATTACCGGAAGTTGTACTTTCCTTGAAGTTCATTATTGATTTTCATCACAAATTATAATTAAAATATAATGTAAAACTTCTAAAATTTGGTATTTAAGACTTACATGTTAATATAAATAACATAATAAATTTTGGTTAAAATTGGCAAACCGGAAGTAGCACTTTAATTGAAGGTGATATTATACTTTCATCAAAAAGTATATTAAAATATAAGGTAAAGCTTCTCAAATTTGGTAAATTAGACTTTTATATCAATATTAATAATATAATTGATTTTGATTGAAATTGAAGAGCCGAAAGGGGTACTTTATTTGAAGCTCATAATAAACACATCAAAAGATATATTGACGTTTAATACAGAAATCATATGGTTCGGTGATAAAGGTTATAAACGCAATTTTTTTCCGCTCTAATTAAACAATTTTATTACTTGTTTGAAAATTGAGTGTAAAATACTTTTTTTTCCTCCCCATCTGTGAGATGAACAAGTCTGCAGCAAGAGAATAAGATATAAGTTGAGAGGGTTCTCCCGCTTAACAGGTTGAAACCGTCGATTTCCAATGTTCCAATGTTATCTAGTGGCATAGACAGTTTTAATGTTGTCAAGGAACACGAGGAAATGTCTTAGTAACTTGTTACCAACTGAAAGAAAACGACATTTAATAACAGAAGTAGACCTTCAGAAACACGAACTTCTGAGTGTGTATGTGTGTCTGTATGTATGTATGTGTCAATAGATGGATGTCGCAAAGCCGAGTGTCATTTTTTAAATACTGCCATCTTTGAAAACTAGTAACCAAATTCAGGGTCACTTTTTGAGCTACCGATTTTTAGTTTAATAGGCGTAAGCAAAGAAAGTAATGTGGTGTCCACATTAGATATTTTATAACTATTAACGATGAGAGACGGTTAATTATTTCAAATAATAAAAAATTGAAGGTACTTTAGAAGAACCCAGTTTGAAATATCGGTATTTAAGCCCTATCAAACTATTTCAATGAAAATAAGGCTGATATTAAACAGTTATATCGTACATTGATTCAACTTTCTTTGATCAAAATCGTTTGAGCCTTTTTCGAGAAAATTGTATAAACATCTAAAATCGATGGGGTAAAATGGCACTTCTGATAAGTCGATTTTGACGAAAAAGTTGCTGTAACATCAAATGCATGTGTCTACCTTAAATACGTAATTTCAGTCTGGTACATTTTTTCGTTTTGGAAGTAGACTTACCAAACACAAACAGAAATCATTTTGCGAAACTTGGTTATTTGAACTCAGGGGACCTTAATACGTGTATTTTCGTTGAAAACTCGGATTCGAAATTTTTCAGTATTCGGATCGTAATACTTTCTCTTACTGTATATTTCATATATAGCTAAGTGAAAGTAAAATTATATCACGTACTTTTATTATACTCTAACAGTGAAGCCTAATCTATAAATGTTTATGTTGTTTGTTGTTTTTAGAGGAAATAAAGTGTTGTCTATTATGTGTATTATGTTAGCAAGAACATTGAATTTTGACTCGATGTTCCAAATTTTCGCAGAAAAGAAGGCCAGAAGAGTGTTGTAAATAAAGAATAGTCCAAGCTCTCCGAGTATTTTTATGAACAATTTACTTAATTAATTATTATAAAATGTTGCATTTTATTAAAACAATAAACTCTTGTTATTATAATGCAGTAGTAAGTTTCGTTTTCATACACCTTAATCCATATGTATATTAATATTAATTGACAAAAATAAAACATATGAAATATTTAGTGTGAAGGGGCACGCTGAATTATTTTGCCCCGGGCCCTCAGATGTGTCTACTCCGGCATTAACTAGAATTAAAACTTGAAAATTGTAGCCATCCAGATCACATGGAAATATCTTTTATCACGTTATTTACTTTATGAAAATATATAGAAAAACTAAAAACATGATGAGGCCATTATTTAACATTGTACTTTATTTTATTATCGTCGTATTTAAAAAAAATATTTTCAGCTTTTGAAATTAAGTTTAGATAGTTTAAATCAAGTGTTATAAATTGATGGCCACCAGGCAAGTCTGAAAGTCCAAATGTTTTTGAAAAACATATTTTTTGAATAATCTATAGAAATGCGATTTGTATACAAATATATAAAAAAGCTTAAATGTCAAACATCTCTTGACGTTTTTTTGTGAAATCACAAAGTTGAAATTTCTCATTGAAATTACATTAGAAAGTTACGAAATTATTTATTTTTTTAGAACAAAGAATTGTGTTTACGAAAACATTCCATTACATACGACCGTTTTATTTTAATCTCATTACTGAATCCTATCATATAAAGGATATGGTTGCATTTTTTTAAATATGCATTTAAGAAAAATTTCAGTAATATAATTTTAAATGATCAAAATGTAGCAATTTTAATAAAAAATGATAAATATTTCAAAAGCAACTATGTGCCAGTATTTTTTAAGTTAATTATAAAACATAAATAAAAAAATTGTATACCCCTGGTGGGACTCGAACCCACAATCCCCGGTTTAGGAGACCGATGCCTTATCCATTAGGCCACAGGGGCAGGTGACCACTCAAGGGGTCTGTCACACAATATAATTAATTTTATATAATTGTTTGTAATACATAATTTATCCATTTGAGACGGGTTTTTTTCCGAAAAAGAAAAAAATCAAACCCAGTCCCACACCGGTGAGGACAGGTACAGGATAGAAAGAAATGGAAAATCCTGAGTTATCCAGGAGGCCAAGGTTCAGGAATGCCGGAGAATTGATCTACAAAGTTCAATACACTATTTCTCTTCTAATATTGCTCCGATTTCGTTGATATATATTTGTTTATTTTTTTGTTTTGTAGGGAATTGATTGATTACGACAAAAATTTTGGACGGACAAGTTTATTATATTTGTATTCGATATTTGAATTCTACGTATCTTAACGTAAAACCTCAAATTTTGAGGGGATTTAAACATTTTTTTTTCTTGGTCGATTACAAAGATTCATTATTGAAAATAATAAATCGTAAACTTTTATTTGGATTTTTTTAAATACCTTGGTATGCTGATTTCTATATACTATACATTTTTCCTCTATCTTTTAATTAATGGCCGAATTATGGACTTATAAAATCTCTAAAACAACTTTTTTCTTGGTCGATTACGAAGGTTCATTATTGATAATAATAAATCAAAAGTGACCTTATCTGAAACAATCTAATAACAATCATCTAATAACTATAAGTTTCTACCACACCTAATTTTCTGACACAAACTGGCCTAGGACTAACTGATGAGGAGTTTAAATTTTGTATTGTAAACAAAAGTGGTCTTAACATGAAAGATAATCGTTTAAAGAAAGAACTGAGTTTCGTCTAAGTGCTATTGATTTTATCTAAACAGCTTCGATATACAGAGGTTTTCCAATAAAAACATCAATATATAGAGGAGCAGTGCCAAGCCAAGCAAACTAAGAAATTTCGAAATATCGAGGTCTGTGACCAGTCCTGTGATAGGTAGAAGTAAAAATAACATAGGAGTTCGATATTCAATATATCGAGTTTGCACTGTATTTAGATTTATCGATAATGGGATCTACTAACAGCTCACCGATCACTGATTACTCCCTTGGTTATTACTCTCATGATATCACATCAGAAAATGGCTGTAGCTAGAGCAGAGATTGTCCAACATCTCTTTTACTCATTTTTTTTGGCTTCATCGAATTTTTGCCGTGAGAGAAAGTTCTTCGAAATACACAACATATTTAGAATAATCCACTAATTTAGCCAGAACTAATTGAGATCGACAACGTTTAAGAAGAAAAATGTCGATTTTCTCTACGATTAAACAATTTTTCTTGATTACGCCATTCGTTATGATTAAAAGTTTTACAAAAAGAAATAAACGAATAAACGGTTGTGATTATTATGAGCAAAAATAATTTTGTCTCTTGATTTCACAAGCTTACTTTTAGAAATACTGCTACCTTTTTAGCCGTATTTCCCCGAAAATAACGGACTATTGCACTAAGTATATATTTATTAATTTATTTTTTTATCGCGATAAAGGCCAGCTGAGGACAGCGCGTCACTTCATGGCTTTCATGTTTCTTTCAGCCAACACCTTCTTCATCTTTTCCCCCATTTCCCATCTACGCTCCTCTATCCACCTCCTTCCTTCCCCTCTTTTCCTCTTCTCCACCGCAAGGACCTTCTTTCCATCTATCATTCTTCTAAATTTCTATCTGTCCTGGTAGTCCTCTTCCCTGATCCCCAGTTTCTCTATTTCATCCTTGTGTTTTAAAGTCATCATCCTGTCAACGATCTGCTTGTTTATTCTATCCTTGTCCATCCTCTTCACGTGGCCGTAAAATATCAACTTCCTTTTCCTCATTGAGGTCTCTGGGTCTTCAATGCCTTCGTACAGGTCTTTGTTCTTTTTTGGTCAGTACTCTTCTCCCACTTTCCTTGGCCCATGGATACACCATAATACCTTTCTCTCTATTCTCAGCAGTCTATTCTCAGTGCTGGTAAAACCCGCTGTTTCCCTTCCATACAGTAGCACAGGTTTTAATACCTTCTCATAGTGTCTGACTTTAGCCTTTCTGGAGATTTCCTTCTTGTTTTAAATGTGTTTTACTAAAGATCTCAATCTGTCAAACTTTATTTTTTAACTTTTTGTCGCCTGTCCGTCTCCTTCATTGTAATTCATCATTTCTCCCAGATACTTAAACTGTTTCACTGTTCTGATCACTTCATACTTGGTTTTAATCCTTCCCCTATTTCCTTATTGTTGATCATCATCTCTGTCCTCTTAGACGATATTTTCAACTCGGTACTACCTGCTGTATGTATGTATATATCAGTGAAGTTACGATACTTTGTTCAAGCTTTAATCGGTAACTCTCGTCATGGATCAAAGCGTGTATAAAAAAAATAAACATTATTATGAAGTGATTGTATTGAGTTAGAAATAGGATTACGAAAACTGAATACAAGCCGGCTTTTACTCATCAAATATAAAAATTGAAGTTTAAATTTAAAAATCATATAGGATTGGAAAGACATTCTCAAGAGCAGCCCAATATCTGTAAAATCCTTTATAATCGATTGAGGCGGTCCCAGGATTATTTTACGATTCGCTTTTACATAAACGCTGGAGTGTATAAATTTCGATTGTGTGCGATATCCAACTAATAATAAATCACTTGACACGGGCACAGTGGCTATAGTCCCGATCAGTGCATTCCTAGAGGGACTCGTTCCAGAATATATGAAAAATTCTAATATTATGATTATTTTATCACATAGCTATAAATGAAGTTATGTATAATTTTTTATATATTATAAGTTTTTTTTTTTGTTACATACATACAAGCATTTAAAGTTACGTATACATGCATATCTACACATATTTAAAAACATTTTTAAAAAGATTCTGCATCATCACTGTTCTCGTTTTATTTTTAGAATATTTTTTTTTTTTTAAATAAAGAAATTTACATATGTCCTCCTTTTGGGTGACTTCCTATCTTAAGACCATTTTTCGAAATTTAGCATGTGACCTACTTGTACCGGATTGTGAGAAAGTCGCTGGGGCAAAACGGGTCATGAGCGGATCCATAATATTTTAGGAGATTGAAAAATTAATTTAAAAGAAATAAAAATCTATTTAGTGTTTGGGAAAGCTCCAATCTACTAACATAAACATTATATATATTTTCACCAATTTTAAAGTTTAATGGCCCAAATCATTCGTTGTGATCCCGTGAATGTTTCGAAACATATTGAGCTCCAAATACTAAACAAATGTTGTATTAAATGTGTTAAATCGGTCCGTTTGAGGCTACGTAACGATTTATTGAGCGAACTGCACCACCGATTTTAAAGTTTGATGACCCAAATTGTGATTTCCGTTTGTTCAGTGATTTCCCGTGAATGTTTTGAAATATTATGAGCTCAAAATACTAAAAAAAAAAAATTCATTATATTTTAAGTATTTTCGGATTTTTGCTGGTGTTTCTTATCATGCCATTTGTAAGTTCATGATCGTATGGTAATAAATTATAAATAGTCAATAATTCAATAAAAAATAAAAATCCCGACTACGGAAATAACTTTTATACATTGCAACCTTGACATCTACGAGTATTGAACCTTGGTGTAGTAGTTGGGTGCCTTCCACTAAACCCTACGGCCCCTTTTAACTACATTCCGTCCCGTTCATCTTTGCATGTCAAAATCCACTAAACTTCTTGGATTTGGGCATGTAAACAAACAGAAAGTAAATTAATGTATTGAGTAAAAAAGAGATTTAATTTTCATTTGGGTGTGAAAGACTCTACAGCCAACCGTTTCGGAGAAATTTACAAAAAACCGAATAACATGGACTCTGCCTCTGCTCCTAGATTCTGGGACTTTTACTATGTTAGCCTGTTAAATAGTCCAAACAAAGCCATGACTACCATGGCCATTGACTACCATAGTAAGGACAATAATAACATTACCGAATTATGCATTTTCAAAAATACATTTTTCAAAATATTGGAATTATAAAAATAAAGAATTTATTCAAAATGGTATAAAGCATATCCTGATCATTCTCCTGAAACATGTTCATTAATTTATTAATCATTACTTCTCTTGTACTTGTACTCCTATGAGTATGGATTGATGTATATTTCTATATGTATTTCGTAATTATGTGTTCTTCGATTTATCGATATTTCATCTCGATTTACTGTACCATCGTAATGGAAGATACGGCAGATGGAAATGACAGCGGAATCTTTTATACCCGATAATGTCGTGCCAGAGCGCACTCTTGGATAATTCTCTACTTTCTTCTCTGATTTATATCGAGAATCCTCTTAGCCTCGAAGGGAGAGAGCTCATCGGGAAAGTATCCCCCCGCACCTTGAACCTCCGCCGTGACCTCGAACTTGGAGCGCGCCGAAGAGCAGGAAGTTGAGGTACCGGTTCTTCGAGGAAATGGCCATATGTCCTTGCCTCGTCTTTACCGTTTCCTATATGTCCTGGAAATATTTTTAAATGCCGTTCTTTGCGGCTTAGTAACTAGCAATTATTAGGGTCTAGGCTGAATAGGGTATCTGCATGATTTTTGAAAATATCTTAAATTAATTATTTTCAACTCAAAAGTTACGTAAAACATTAAATCATTCATAAAAACATTTTTATTAAATTAAAAAAAAAAATATTTCCTTTGGGCGAGATACTTTGCCTATTCAAACGCGCAATTTTTTTGCGGGATATATGTGATGTCACTTTTCATGAAGCTACTTAAACGACTTTGAATTGGTTCTGAAGAAACTTGCTAAATTTGATCTAATTCTGTGATTAATAAAACCAAGAAACAAGAGCGAAAACCTTCGTTCAAGTTTTGCCTTGTGCCTAAGTGCAAGAATACAATAAAAATTGTACCAGATACAGTATTTTTTCTCGTTCTAAAAGACTCAACTATACGAGTGGTGCAAAGCCATGAGAAGAGATAAATTATCACTAATAACTAGTTTGCACTGTTTTGAAGTCATTATAATGAATACGTCGTTTCTTTTACAACCGAATTTACAATTTTGTTGCTTTATGTTAAAAAAAATATAACCTCTAACAGTTTTTATTGGATATTTGATGAATTTTTAAAACTTATTTTTTATTTTATTTGTGGGATAATTGTTTGCATA
Source organism: Rhaphigaster nebulosa (assembly GCA_948150685.1). Classification (NCBI taxonomy): domain Eukaryota; kingdom Metazoa; phylum Arthropoda; class Insecta; order Hemiptera; family Pentatomidae; genus Rhaphigaster; species Rhaphigaster nebulosa. The sequence goes on along the minus strand of OX411310.1, from coordinate 135,492,818 downwards.
TATATATCAATGTTTTGATGTAAATATAATTAGTATTTTTTTCTTCGTTTGTTCGAAGAAAATTATATGGAATACAAAATAACGGTTCGCCATACGATTCCCATTGAGATCTATACCAAAAATATTAGATATAATAATTCTAACTATACTACATTCTAACAACTGAAACATATGCACCTATTTACTCGATAAAATAATTCGTATTCGCATACTTGACTGCATTTGTTGATAAAATTATTTTGCATGCATTTATATGTTATATTTAGTTTTTACTTCCTTGTACGAAGTAAAGGAAGTATAGTAATCGCGAAAATTTTCGGTTTTCAGATTTCAACGGAAATATCCATTTTGACCATCTCTGAATCCATTTTGACTAGTTTCGTCGTGGCGTCTGTACGTACGTACGTTCGTTCGTATTTCGTATAACTCAAAAACAGTTAGCCGTAGAAAGTTGAAATTTTGTATTTAGGATTGTTGTAAAATCTAGTTGTGAACTTCACTTTTTGGTTACTGCTTGATCACCGGAAGTGGTACTTTACTTGAAGGTCATAATTGATTTTTATCAAAAATTATATTAAAATGCTATGAAAAACATCTCAAATTTAGTATTTATAACTTATATATTGATTTAAATAACATACTAGATTTTGGTCTAAATTGTAAAATCGGAAGTGGTACTTTACTTGAAGGTCATATTAGACTTTCGTCAAAAAATATATTAAAATATTATCTGAAACATCTCAAATTTGGTAAATAGAACTTTTATATCGATATAAATGTATTTACTAGATTTTGGTTAAGATTCGTGATTTAAATTAAAAGAGAAATCATATGTTTCGGAAGTAAAGGTTATAAATGCAATTTGGTTTCCAATCCAATTTAACATTTTTATTACTTGTTTTAAGTGTTAAAATGGAGTCTAAAATACTAGTTTTTCTCCCCATTTGTGAGATCAACAAGTCTTCATCATGAGAATAAGATATTAGTTTAGTGTGCGTAAAATGTCGAAACTGTCCATTTCTAATGTTTTATATCCATTGATATTGGCAGTTTTATTGTTGTCATGGATCATGAAGAAATATCTTGGAAACTAGTTACCTACTGAAGGAAAACGACATATAATAACGGAATGAGACCTCCAGTGACAAGAGTGTGTGTTTGTGTGTGTGTGTCAATAGATGGATGACGGGACGCCGATTGTCGTTTTTACTGCAATCTTCGGAAACAAGTAACCAAATGCAGTATCACTTTTTGAGCCACGGATTTATAATTTAATAGGCGTACAAGGAAGTCATGTGTTGCCCATATCAGATATTTTAAATTAATATGGGAACGAAGCTTTAAAACTGAATTAATCGTCACAAAATTATCTTTTAGCTTTTACTCCTTTAAATTCATTAAATATAAAATCTGAATTTGAAGAAAGAATAAAATATTTGAACCTTTTTAATAGAAATCAGAAACTTACGTAATTATTTTTTCAATGCTCCCTCTTCGACAAGATAATTGAAAAATACGTGAGAACGTTTGAGGAATAAGCTATACCCAAGGAAGGGGGTAGAACAAACGTCGGAAACATCCTAGCAAGTTTCTTTCCGTCGTTCCTGTCGCTATAATATTTAAACTTCCTCAATAAAAACTCTGGCTTTCACTTAGTTTCTCACAGAACATCTTTATATTTTTGTTCTAAATATATATATTTTTTTAGTCGTATTTCTCCGAAAATAATAGACTTTTACACAGTTTCGAAGGTCATCAGAAGGGGGTAGGGAGAACATTTTATATGCGTTTGAATATTACTTTTTCTAGCTGTTTTAATGTTACTTCCCTTCTCCTTCACCACGTGTTGAGATGTTCTGGAGTGAAGTGGTGTCTTTTTATAGCGTTTTTTTTTCTTTTATTGTTGATGTGAGATGTGCTGTCATTGTTTTGCAGTTATGTGATCTATTTTTTTTGTTCTGATGAATTTGCGATTAATATTGAATTGATAATAATTTACTGATATTTGAGATTTAAAACTTTGTCATTATTCCAATGACAGCAATTATATACTAACATTACTTTTTTTCTCTTTTTTGATTTTTTTTTTAAATATTTATTTTTTCTATTTAAATCCTACATCAAAATTTAACAAGTGATATGAATCGAGTATTTTTCTATGGGAATGTGGACACGTCTCAATTATTAGATTCTCATAAAATCAATGAAGTGGATTTCATTTAAATAAACAACAAAAATAATAAATACCGTATCCCTTTGGAGACAAAAAGCTGCTACCGTTGATAGCACTCTAGAAATACCGACAGTGAAGCAATTCTTAACGCGACTCCATGTCAAGTTTTTCGATTCGTTAAATCATGCCGGCAATCCGCTATTTGATAGCATCGTACCTCCACCAGCTCCCAAACGATGGCAAGGGGCTGTAGCATCTAATAGATAAAATTCATTAAGTTAGAATTCAAGCGTAATTATAAGATACTTTCGCAAAGACAAGTGAGCCCCGTCACAGGTATCATGACATTTTTATATAATATCAATAATATTTAGGCATATCAATCCTACCTTAAAATGTATCCAAGATACTGAAGAAGGATCAAAAGTAAGAAATTAGCAATTAGCGAAGTGAAAAATTGATCAAGAATAAGGCAAAAATGGGGATTGGAAAGAAAAAAAAATGTGTATATATATATATATATATATATACTGTTAACCTGGGTTACATCAGGACATATTTTACAGATATTTTCTTGTTTCACCCTGATCATAAAATTTTATATTCAATGCGAAATGGAAGCTATAACATTTAGTTACCTCCAAACACTCAGATTCTTCGAATATGTTTATTAGGGAGTGAGATGGAGACGATTTTTCTCGCCATTCGGAGTAACATTAGGACAGGCATGTTTTCTCATTTTACAGGAAAAATATTGGTCTGAGAGAAAAATGCTAAAGGAAAACATTCTAGAGCGTTACATTTTCTTCCAGAATATGCCCTTTATTTGACACCTTTATTACGTGCCTGACGTGCGTCCAAACTTATGTCGGTTATAAGAACATGATACATGATTCCAATATATTTTTGTATCACTATTTAAACCGAGCCGGTAACGATATTATTTTTCCTAATAAATGTAAATTATTCATTAAAGATATAAAAATTCGGTTTGCAACGTTTTAAGTTTTATTAACCTTTAAAATGATGTGCATAACAAGGTCATCTACGAACCTCACAGTAAACTGTTGTCAACAAGTTAACAAATAGGCTATAGGCTGTTAGGCTATCTTTAGTAAGCTCTGGTGATGTTACAGACAAACTTAAGATGTAAAAATTCAGTTTGCAACGTTTTAAGTTTTATTAACCTTAATAATGATGTGTATAACAAGGTCATCTACGAACCTCACAGTAAACTGTTGTCAACAAGTTAACAAAGAGGCTAGAGGCTGTTAGGCTATCTTTAGTAAGCTCTGGTGATGTTACAGACAAACTTAAGATATAAAAATTCAGTTTGCAACGTTTTAAGTTTTATTAACCTTAATAATGATGTGCATAACAAGGTCATCTACAAACCTCACAGTAAATTGTTGTCAACAAGTTAACAAAGAGGCTATAGGCTGTTAGGCTATCTTTAGTAAGCTCTGGTGATGTTACAGACAAACTTAAGATATAAAAATTCAGTTTGCAACGTTTTAAGTTTTATTAACCTTTAAAATGATGTGTATAACAAGGTCATCTACGAACCTCACAGTAAACTGTTGTCAACAAGTTAACAAAGAGGCTATAGGCTGTTAGGCTATCTTTAGTAAGCTCTGGTGATGTTACAGACAAACTTAAGATATAAAAATAAACAAAAGGCAATAACAATAAGCCCACATAATTATTTATAGTTTTAAATTCCAACTGTCGTAAAATTACCTGATTTATGGTAATGTTTTTGGCGATAATCTATAGTTTCTTGATTTTATTTTTATTTTTTTTTTGTTGAACCGTTAAGAAACCCGTAGTAAAGAACGGACAGTAAATCTCCGGGTCGTGTCCAACAGCTGCAATCTTGGGAACAGGCCACAAGGAACCGTTTTCTATCCCATTCCAATCCTGCCAGGATTGGATACTCCTTCAGTTAGATAGGCCATTAGCGATTGGATGGGCTTCGGGTTCAATAGGCATTTATTGATTTGTTTGTCTATTTCTCTTCATTGAGTAGAAGGAAAGGCCGATGGTTCAAGTCCGTTATGGGGAATGCGTGGGTGAAGATGTTACTCGTAATTACACTCACAATTGAGGAGTTTTCTATCAAAAGTTAATATATCTACTTTTGGAAAATTATCGCAAACGAATTATTCCTAGCTGATCTCGCTCTCATACCGACTATTGTGATCCAGATGTATCGTCACCAAGCGATCACCCTTTCGTAATAAGGCAGGCTTACACGCTACGATAAATGCTAGCAATTTATCGTAACGATCGAATCGTCACGATTTATTGTTGCTTGTAAACAGGACATAGTAGCGATTTATTGGAATAGGAATTGGATCGGATGGCTGATGCCAGCCGACATCAATTTCTGCGAATCGTAACAAGAAGCAGCCATTCATCGCTACGATTTGGCTCAGTTTGCATTGGCTCTTCCCGGGAAAGGTTGTGATTATTATGCAGAGAACTGGTTTAGAAATGGCAGTTGAAACTTCCATGCCCTTAAAACTTCTTCCGGTGGCAAGGAATCGTAAGGTAGCTGAGATCGTGCGGATATATCGCTCTTCTTATAGCAGTATCATTTTTCATAATAAATGCAGAAACTAACCTCAACAACTAAACATAAGTCTCTTCATCCATTCTTAAATAATTCCGCCAGTCATTGGGTTCATTTTGCAGATTTTCAATAATTTTATATGATAAAATGCCCTTTTATTCAGCAACGAGTGGAGCCCACTTCCTTCTTGGTGTTTCATCACCCAAACTGTCTCACGTTAGAGCCTTGGAAAGGGAAGATTAATTTAAAGAAAAATAAAAATCAGGCTGATAAGCTGGATCTTGCCAAACCAAAGTACGGTTTCTGACAAATTGGTTTCTAACATAAATGGTAAATAAAAAAAGAATACATAGATACAATATAAATACTATCACAAATGAAATCACAAGAGGTATATTACGATTAAATTTACATTAAAGCTCTTTACAAACATCCAAAAAAAAAAAAAAAGATAATTAAAATTAAATAAAACCTGGTACCATGAAATAAAACAGTTACCTTAACATTAAAAAAATAAATAAATTAATAAGTAACAAATATTTAGGCCTTTTTTTTTTTTTGTATTTTTATTTACACTTAATTTTATGCGCATTTAATAATGTAATTATGATCGTACGAACCCATCTGTCAGGGTAATGGCGGTACAGACAAGAGCCCTTTTTTCACGTAGAGACGGGCGATCAATCCATTCCAGCACAGAAAAATAAGAAGTTCATAAAAATAATAAAATAAGATTTTCATAAAAATATTGAAATAAGATGATTCCGTACGGAATAGAGAACGTAGAATTCAATTGTACTCGTAGAGAGCGCCTGCTGTTGAATCAATGAATAATAGAAGCTGACTCGCTGGTTTGTTGTCGAAAATAAAACGCTTGAATTAACATTATAATCCTCTTGGCAGCGTAAGCAAATACGCGTCGATACTCCTCCATTCTTTCTTTGCAATAATCTTTCACAAAATAAAAAATACAGTCCAACCACAATAACGTTTCGGGCCCGAACACTTGGTCTTCTCGACTTTTTCACTTTTCTTTCTAAAAAAAACGATATATAACCACCACAAGAGTACTTTCTCCTTGGCAAAAGCTAGCTGAGTGTACCGCGGACGAAAATGAATATTGGAAAAGAAATTGTTGCATGTAAACAGTACTCACTTTTTCGATTTATTTTGAACAATAAATTGTCAATCACATCGTTATGATTTGTCGTAGTGGGTAAAGCATTAAGACATAATTTCTGACTATTGCAGATTGATGCTTTAAGAAACTAGCGTAAATTAATTAACTTGCCTGATTAAATTATTCCTTGTCCTCCCCTAAGGAAAGCATACCCTATCCTTATATATATTTTATAACCCCTAACCACGAAGCAAACAATGCATAAATAGTTCTCGAGTTACAGGGCGCATCTGAAATCGTCTATGAACAAATTTGCGCATGGTATGCAAAAGGGTTTGCTACCCCTGCTCTAATTCAATTTGGAGGGGCTAGAGATCTGAGGAAACCTTAACAACCGCGAAAAAACTCTAACATATTATACAAAATTATAATTGGAATTTTAAAATGAATACAAGACAATCAGTGATTTTCGGAAGGAGATTGTTGCGGCCTGCAGAAGTTACGTGGTTCATTGCCAGCTCTTCTTCATTACATCTACTTCCCATAGAGGCCACCAACAGGAAACCTCTTGTTCCCACTCGTCTTCGCCGTCATGCAACAAGTGTTATAACTTGCAGCTCCTTAACGAGGATAATCGACCTGACGTCAAGTGTAGTTTCATACATATATTAAAAAAAAACTTCCTGAATATATCCGTTATAAATCAATATAAAACGCCGCAAATTATTAAAAAATGGTTTTAGAATTCCAAATATTAATATTTCAAAAATATCTGGTCTGACTATTCACAGTACTTTCCGTATTTCTTTGATTTACAGTTTAGATAATTAGATTATCATTCAAATGAGCATTTGGAGTGCTTCAGGAAAGGAACATGTGCAGTATACTTTATAAAACATATCTACCAAGTTCAACAAAGAAATTGAGCCGAAGTCACCTGAGAAGCAGAAATTTGAAGCTTGTCCCAAGATGATCGCCGTGATAGTGCCGTATTGGGAGTGTTAAGAAGAAACTATGTCAATGCTAGTAAGCTGAGATTGTCAGGACATATAATCAGAGGGTAAAATGGTACAGAAGAAAATATTGTATGTGGACTTCAGTGGGAAAAGAAAAAGGAAAGACCAAGAAGCTAAAGGAAGTTCAGAAATAATCCAAGGAAGGATAAAGCACAGAGATGCGGAGAAGTCAGAAGGCCTAGGGTCTACAATGACCTGCATCGCCGGAGAATTAGTGTACGAAGTTCATTACGCTATATCTCAGCTAATACTGGTCGGTTTAAATGAGTTGTTTTGCTTTTGTAGGGAATTTCATCATCATTCGATTGATCATAACAAAATATTTTTGACGGAAGGATTTTTTTTTATTCGATATTTGGATTCTACGTATCTTGAAAAGTAAAACTTCAAATTTTGAGGGAAGTTAAAAAAAAATTCTTGGTCGATTACAAAGGTCTATTATTGAAAATAATAAACCAAAATCATTTATATAAATAATTTGTTTAAATTTTTCAATAGCTTATTTTTTTGTTTTCCAATTCAGGTTTAATAACGCCTCCTCTTCCCCCTCCCCTTCTCGACCTCCGACGCCCCAAGTGTTTCCTAGGTTGCCTTGGGGTCATTTACGCCTATGCATATTCAGAATGATAAAAGAAATACCACTTCGAGCGGAAGAACCTGCTGCAGACTTGTTCAGCTCACAAATGGAGAGAAAAATAAGTATATTGCACTTAATTTCACAGAAAACAAGTAATAAAATTGTTTAATTAGAGTAGAAAATAAAATTGCGTTTGTAAACTTTATTACCGATCCATATGATCTCAGTATTTCATTTTAATATAATTTTTGATGTAAGTTTATTATGACCTTCAAATAAAGTACCCCTTTTGGCTCTTCAATTTAAACCAAAATTTATTATATTACTTATATTGATATACCAGTATAATTTACCAAATTTGAGATGCTTTACATTATATTTTAATATAATGTTTGATGAGTCTAATATGACCTTCAAGTAAAGTACCACTTCCGGTTTGCCAATCAACTAAAATTTATTACGTTATTTATATTAGTATGTAAGTCTTAAATACCAAATTTGAGAAGTTTTGCATTATATTTTATTATAATTTTTGATGAAAATCAATAATGACCTTCAAGTAAAGTACTACTGCCGGTAATCATGCAGTGGCCAAAAAAAGAGGGTCACAACCAGATTTTACAGTAATCCTAATCGTTTTTAAGTTACGCGAGATTCGTACGAACGAACGTACGTACAAACGTCACGACGAGACATGTCAAAATGGATATTTCCGTTGAAATCTGAAAACCAAAAATTTTCGCTATTACAATACTTCCTTTACTGCGTACAAGGAAGTAAAAACCTACATCAAACTCAAATCAGATACAAGTCCATCCCACTTCAACAGCTTATAAACTACAACTTGCCATAAAAAATTGCCATTACTTCTTGACTCGAAATAACAAAGTATATAAGGTTTAGACTAGGTATCAATTTCGCATGACACCCTTATCGGAACGCGTTGCACATCAAGAATCGGCATGTGCAATCGTTTGTGGTTGTTGCGGTCCCATATTACGTGAAGTGTTTGATATTGGATTTAATGTTATAACAGAGGTGGGTCACTTGTTAGTTTTCTTCTCAATCATCTCAAAGAACCGACTAATGCAATGCGGATATCTACGTTTCGGTCGATCTCTTGGGCACTTAACCGTCGGTTTAGTGCTCATTTGATTCGCAGCACTGCTACTGGGTGAACATCTCGCGATTCGGAGTAGTTTACCTTAATTCTCCTATTGACTCTTTTTGGGCCCGTTTTCTACTTAATACTTTATTTTCGAAAATCTTAAGTTAACGCGTCGTTCTTCACTTAACTTACACTGTCACGTTTCGCATTCGCATTCTCTCGTTATCACGAACACGACTTAATTTCTTATATCCGTCAAAAACAAAGCATTTTCTGGCATATTTTTGAAGAAATATCACGAATCTCGGACAATTTTAGGCAATGGAAAACTGAATTTTTCGGCTAACACGAACTTAATCTAGGTACGAATATTTAGTAAACAATTCTTCGAAACTTGGTTCTGGTCCCTTCTTCCTTTACGTTCAGTTTCGACAGCACTCTTAACATGAAACATCCGATTTCGTAAAAAAGTTAAAAATTTCTTTTAAATTAAAAAAAATTATTATAATAAGTCGACTTTTCGGAGTTTTATTTACCTAGAGCACTATTGACCTAAAAAGTCAATTTTTTTAGTTTTAAAAGAAATTAGTGGCGTTATATCTAAAACGAAAATATCTGAAAAATTCAATATTCCAAAATTACTTTAATTAATTACAAGGTCAATTGTTTAAAAAATTGAGTACAAACGAGGAGTTTTCTATCAAAAAACAATATATACACTTTTGGAAAATTATTACAAAAATATTATTAGCGGAGCAACTCCTGAAGATAAGACTAATATTTATTGAAAATGTTGATTTGTAACACCTATTGACACAGGAAAATTTAAATTTGTAATAAATTAAAAAAATATTAAGTGTAGAATATTAATTTGTCAAAAAATCTTTGTTTTTGAGAAGTGGCTACATTAACTTTTGATAGAAAACTTCTCAAATATATATAGAGTATTAAAGTTAAAAATAATTTCTCTTAAACGTCTCCAGATTTAAAATATAAATCTGTAGAAATAACATATCTCATTATTTGATGTTTCGACGGGTTCCTCGGTAATTATAAAAAATTGATTAAAAATTCTTCGCTACTTATCTTTGCAATAAGTCATCTATTATATATATATATATATATATATATATATATATATATATATATATATATATATATATATATATATATATATATATATATATATACTAGGTTGTTACAAAAGTCTTTTTCTGCGTAGAATAAGTTTTATTTAAATTTCATTATAAAATCTACACGTTAAAATTATACTTCAAAATATAGGTAATCATTGTCAATTACTTTAACTCATCTTTCTACCTGAAGTTGAATTTTATTGTCCTTGGTTTTCAAGGCGAAAAACTCCTCACATCCTGATTTGGCATTCCTGTTGTTTTTGAAGAGCAAGTCAGCCTTTCAAAATATTTGCCATTGACCGTAAAATACCATAGTCAAACAGTGCAATGTCAGGGCTGTAATGAGGTTGGGGCAAGATGCTAGCATCCTCCATTTCTAAGAATCTTTCTTTGATTAAGAGTGAACGATGGGCAGGAGCATTGTCTAGCTGAAACATCGCTTAAATATGATAGACCAAAGCAGGGGACTCCTCTTTTAAAACTCTATATGCTCTTTCGAGTTGTTCACAGTAAAGCTAAACGTATAGACATGCCATCTGGAACCAGATCAAAGTGCAAAACATCCTCATAATTCCACAAAACACAAAGCATTACCTTGAAGGCTGTTGTACCCAGAATTGAACCGCCTGGACCAAAACGCTACTGTATTACGATGCACCACATTTTCACCTTCCACCGCAAAAATTTCTTCAGCAGCTGCCTTCGTACTCAATCATTTTTTCCAGTAGTGCCTCAGGAGGAGGACAATTTATTCTTCCAGCATTATTAGTGAATTTTATAAAATTGAATGATAGATAGAGAAGTTGGTATTCTTAATTAAATAAAGGATTAGCCAAAGTAAACAATGAGATATGCATTCAATTTAGTCCGAAATGAATTAATGCACAAAGACTTTTCTAACAACCTAGTATGTATATATATATATATATATATATATATATATATATATATATATATATATATATATATATATATGATTGTTTACGGGAACATTGCTAATACTTGGCAGTTCAAGACCAAGTACCATATTCAGGCCTTCCAGGATAATCCTACTCGAGAAAGCTCTCAAAAGAGAGAGAATACATTTCCTCCCGAAGGAGTATAATTAATTCGCTCTCTTACGGAATGTTGCCTGTGAACCTGTCATTTGCCTGGGAACTGGAACAGGGGGCTTGTGTTGGGTGCCCTCCTTGGACATGCTTCAATATAACTTCGTAACAAAGTCCATAACTCGCAAAAAGGATGTGTGTGTGTATGTGTGTTTGTGAACAGCCTAGTTCAAAAACGAAAAGTTGTACCAAAGGAGAAATTACGTATTATAGATAGGTATATGGCTGTGATGTTGCTGAAACTTTTTCGCTAAAATCGACTTGCCAGAAGTGTTCAACTTTGTATAATCGATTTTACAATTTGCTCGAAAACGGCTCTAACGAGTTTGATTAAACTCGTTACATCGTTATATTTTTAGTAGTAAAAAAAAAGAAAACATACATAAAAACAAAAGCAAATAGAAACTATGAAAGAATACGATTATTTACTAAAGGAGAAAAAAGAAAAAATATTTTCCAAGGTTGAAAACAGATTATATAAGTAATATAGATGTATAATATACGGTCAGAAACTAAATATTTTAGAAAAATTAATATCTAACATATTATTCATAGAAGGGAGTGACAAAACTTAAATTATTGTTATAATGTTTCCTTTGAAAATTTATTTGGAGTAGGGTGATCAGTGAAAGTTGTGTGATGCGCGCATCGCACCAGATTTTGTTATTATTGATTAAATATAAAATAGTTTTGTATTTAAAGCTTTTAATATACATATTTAAACAATCATTTCAATTTTTAAATAATAAAAAGGTCTTAAACACTTGTAACGATTTTAAAAGTTCAGCTTATATAACCTTCAATGTATTTTTAAAGTCAATTTTAACATATAATCATTATAGAAATTTCATACAATATGTATTCTATATTTCGTAATGTTCAGATATGCTTGAATATATATGTATATTGGAGTATATACACGGAAACGTATATTAATTAATTCAGATTAATACTGTGACGTAGGATTTGATATTTATGATGTTTAATTAGCACAGGATTTTTATGTTATAAACCATTTCAAATTATTTATTCTAAGCTTGTCATGTTTTTCAAGAATATAAATTAACATTTAATTATCGATACTGGGGATGCTGGGATTTAGCGAAAACTTGACTAATATCTATCTATCGATTTGAGAGACTTGATGCTTTTGACGAAATTTGTGCTTTTGCGAAAACAATCTAATTGTAGGTAATACATATTTGTTTTTAATTTTAAGCTATAATAACTTTTTATAAAACATACATACATTTAAACATATTATCTTAGTTAAGTTTTAAGTTCGTATTGAATAGGGCCAGTATATTGACCTTCGTTCGAAAGTTATTCTTTAAAAAAATTATTATTATAATTTAATACAAAAATATTAATTCAAAATAATGCAGTAAAACTTCGATTTACCGTCGCTCGTTTATCCGTCAGTTTTTATTAACTGTAAGTACAACAGAGCATAAAAAAAAGAAGGGGTATTTAACTCAAGGTAATTTCAAAGGAAAATATTAACAGAAATATAAAACAATAATCAGATAACTTACAGTAAAAGAAAGAATAATTTAGTAACATACGTGCCATGTTTTATTCGATAAAAATTATTTGAGAAAGTCATATCAGTTTTTAAAAAATACATATATATATATATATATATATATATATATATATATATATATATATATATATATATATATATATACGTAAGTTAATTCCATTCACGAGTTCAAAATGTCGGAATAATAATTCAACAGGGAGTAAAGGAACAAGAATGAGTAAAGGGGTTTCGAAGAAAATTATCAACTAATTAATTTTAGGGAAATTATCGATTATTTTCAAGCTCAATAATCTATATCTATAAAAGCAAGTTACCACTTAAATAGTCATCACTATATTGTAAAAACAATGATGCCTATAAAGCTGAAATTTTGGTGGTTCCCTTTATGCTTTAGATGTGCAATAAGGTAGAGCTTATAGAAATTCCTACTCAAAGTGGTTAAAAAAAATTTATTTCCTAAACCAAAAAAATATTAGTCTTTCGAATAACTCAAAACTATACATCTCCTGGAACATTATCGGTATTCATTTGAAAGAAAATTGAATTTTTTACATAACACAAAAAAAAATCATCTAAACCGGATCGATATTATTAAAAATGCTTTATATATAAAATCATATTGGACATTACATCAATGTTTTCAGGGCGGATTCCCATGGTCATTTATTTCAATCAGATGCTCATTTAATTTAATTATTATACTCACTCAATAAAAATAATTATCGTATTTCAAATTGTCAAAAAGGACAATCCTATGAAGCTTAAATTTTTAATGATGTTTCCCCTTATATTTTAGATCATCCCCGAAACTCCCAAAATCGTGTTCCAGGGATTATGAAAATTTTAAATACACCCTCACTCTCCTGCGATGGCCTTCGATACAGTGAAAATGTCTATTATTTTCGTAAAAAAAAAACTACAAAAAATAGGTTAATAACAAAAACTAGAAAAAAAAATTAAAACTTTTTTTTGTTACATATCAATTTGAGGTATTCCACTTACTAAATTGTTTTTATAAGATTTAGGATATCTTATTAAACGAAATTACCATATTCTTCCATTAGCACAACTCTAATTTCTTCATCTTCGAGGTCTCCAGGCGTCCTCATGTCTCCAGTTGGTAGACTCGAATCGAGGTTGCTTTATCCAGTTTTCCGACGTTGATACTTCCTAGGCTATCTTTTCCAAACCTTCAGAACTAAAAATCCTCCGAATATCCTCAATTTGTTCACTCCTTGTTCCTCTGTCCAATCTCTTCATATCACATCCCAGTCCTTAAACCTGTAATCCCTTCTCACAGAACTGCTTCCTTTAAAAACTCCTGCCACTTCCTTTTGAAATTCCTTACGTAAAACCTCATCTCTCACCTTATTTAAAAAAAACAATTATTCCTCCACCTCCTTAATCATCAATTTTCACGAACGTGTAAAAATAATAACAAACGTATGTCTAACAGTGCACATGAGTATATATGTATATATATTTATTTATTTTTATTTTCAATACTCTGATTTATATCACACATTGTTTTATATTCCATTTTATAATTTGGGTAATTACGTGATAGCAATGTAATAAGGCAGACAAATGCAACTGTAATTGTACATTTCTCTCATTCTTAGGGAATTTCGCGTATCTTTATAAGATTTGATAACTCACCCCGTAGATGATCAATAAATTTAAATCTAGACTGCATGATTAGCATTAAAAAAATATTGAAATGTTTTTTTATGTATATAATACATAAATGCTTATACATAGATACTTTTTTGTATCTCTATGTAGTTAAAAATAAACTAAATATCTAGTGTTAACTTAAGTCAGAAATAGTTTTGAACCCGATAGCTAAATCGGCTTATTTCAATACAAAATACTGACATATAAAGATTTGTGTTAAATATTTTTATAACCGTTGATATTTAAAAAAATATATATACATTTTGACTACTGATGATATATTATTTAATAATATAATAATACTTACAAATAATAATATCCAAGCGATCCTCATGATTGTGGAGTGTTTAAGGAATGACGCGGCCCATAGCCGAAGACGAACGCGAGGTATCTGGTCCCAGCGAGCTCTTGCACTTCCCACCACCGCGCGACCAGTAGGAGGGGGCCACTGGCTACAAGTAAAGGCTATTGCTTATTATTTTTTTATTAGGTGTTATTTTTAATTATACTGCTTTTGATACATTGTTGTTTCGTTCGTTTATCGGTTTATTATAGATTCATTTATATAATTAAAAAAAAAAGTAATACTCTCCTGTTCACTATAATATATATAAGAAAACGGTAAGTATAGATTTCATAATCAGAATAAATTATGCTCGCTATGTAATCTTACAAATATAGACGAAGAGATTTACAATTTTATAGCAGTTTGTCCCATTCTTGCTGAATTTACAATAAAATATTTTAATACTAATAATACATTGGATGAGGTAGAGTTTAAAAGTTATTGGCAAAAACTATTGTAGAGTATTTAATGGCTATTATAGGTTAGTCTGGAACTACAGATATGAATTAGTCAAAGAATTCAATTATTAACTTCAATAATAAATAATTTAATAAGAATGTCGATTTAAATATATTTTCAGTAGATATCCGCATGATGGTATAGAAGGATCAATCTAATTAGGGATTGATAAATTATTTGCCACTTCTATAATTTTGTTTTATTGAAAACTATTTTCGAATGTTATACATTCATCTTCAGTTCTAAAAACACACAAAAATTTAAAAATAAGCAATTCAAAATATAGTTTGGTATTATTATACATATTAAATTAGATGTAATATAAATCAGTATTATAAAACATTTATGAATTGTGATTTTAATTAAGATAAGAAATCAAATACATGTTGGCACTCGCCAAGGTTTAAATGGATTATATCAATGTGTTTTTAGAACTGAAGATGAATGCATAACAATCGAAATTAGTTTTCAATAAAACAAAATTATAGAAGTGGCAAATAATTTATCAATCCCTAATTAAATATATTTTGTTTGACTTTCGCATAATGTTTGTAAATAATTGTAGAAGCATTTATTCTTTAAAATAAGATGTAATTTTATTTACGGTTATTACCATGATGTACCTATATCTTTAGCTATTATTTCTTATTTACTATGCATATGTGAACTTATTAGAAATAGAGATATTTTTATTGATTATTATTATTATTTATTAAAAAAAAAAAAGGTTGAAACTCTGCCAACTAAATTATTCTTCATGTTCAAAATTATAATAAAATCTACATATAATAATTAATTTAGAAAAGAAAATCTCTACTTATTCAAAAATATATTCAACTTTATCGCTATACCCAAACAACTACTAAATATTCGGAACACAAATAAAACTAACAATGATATTTTAGATGGGATACTTTCTCATGTATTTGTATCGATTTTTATCTCTCGATTTTTATGTATCGATTTTTATTTCATATCTGTTGTGACCAGTCACATGACTTTACTTACAACTTGGGTTCAAAGTCCAATACGAAATTCGTTTGTTGTATCTCCGCTAATATCGGTACGATAAGAATTTTTTTTTTTAAGTTTAGCTTTGTAGACCATTTAATTATTTTTTAAATGAACATCTAGAATTATCCGGGTGACGTAAAGTTTAAAGACTTATAGTTTTCTAGATGATCTAGATGATTTTTGGTTTATTATTTTCAATAATAGATCTTTGTAATTGACTAAGAAATTAACAAATTCAAAATTTGAGTTTTTACGTTTCAGGATAGGTAGAATTTTAGAATTTTTTTGTTATGATCAAACGAAAGGTGGTGAAATTTCTTATATAAACCCTCCCCCCCAAAAAAAATAAATCATTTAAATCGGATCAGTATTAGCTGAGATATAGTGTAATGAACTTCGTAGACTAATTCTCCGGCGCGGCTGGTCATCGTGGTCCTAGGCCTTCTGACTTATCAATTAGTCTTCTGACTTCCTCACATCTCTCTGCTTCATCCTTCCTTGGATTATTCCTGTACTCCCTTTAGCTTCCTTAGTCTTTCCTTTTTCTTTTCCTACTGAAGTGCACATCCAATGTTTTCCTCTGAACTATTTTACCCTCTGATTGCATGCCCTAGCCATCTCAGCTTACTTGCATTGACACAGTTTCTTCTTAACACTTCCAGTTCGGCACTCTCACGGCGATAATCTTGGGACAAGCTTCAAATTTCTGCTCCATAGGTGCTTACTGCTTTATTTCTTTGCTGAACTTGGTAGATGTCTTTTATAAGGCATTGTGCTCATGTTCCTTTCCCGAAACACTCCAAATGCTCATTTAAAAGATAATCTAATGATCTAAACTGTAAACCAAAACAATACGGAAAATCCTATGAATTGGCAGACCAGATATTTTTGAAATATTATTATTTGGAAATAATAAACCATTGTGTAATAATTTGCAGTGTTTTTTTGGATAGTTTAATTACCTTCCAAATAATCATGTTTGTAATCTATAAACAATTATATACTTTTTGAGTTATGTCCAGATAAAGTTTTCTTTTCTTCATAATTTTTTTCTGCATTTTATCTGGGGTATGTACTATATACGAAAATTGAAAGAGGTTTAGGGAAGAGGTTTTAGGCAAGTTTCATGAAAATAGTTTAAGCCGTTTTGGCGTTATAGTCTACAGAAAACGTGTTTTCGGCTAGTGCGCAGCCGACATTGCGCGCAGAGTGCCCGATTTGATACACACGTATCAAGGGGCAAAACCCTATACAAAAAATCGGCCCAGTCGTTTAAGTGATAATTGACTCAGGGGGCTCTGAAACGCATTGATCCTGAAAACTGCAAATCGGAATTTTAACCCGATTATAATAAGGAAATGTGGGGTAAGTGCGTTACTGGGGTAAGTGCATACAGAGGCTCTAAACGGTACAGAGAGAAATGCTTTAATAACAGCAATGCTGCCCAAATACCTCGGGTTGCTACGCACACAGCATACTCATCAATCTAATGCTGGACATAATATATATAGCATTTTTTTTTCATTTTAACTCTAAATACATTATTCTAATCGCAACATTATTACATTATATCTATTATTTCTCTTTTTTCTTTTTTTTCCCCTTTTTTTGCTGTAAAGCTTCTATCGCTCTCCAATCTGTCCCTCACTTTTCTTTTCCAGTGACCCTCAACTATTACTTGAAATAACGCCTTTTTTTTTCTTTTTATAAATAAAAAATATTTATAACAAGTAAAATAAATTACTTAAAAATTAATCAAAAGTTCACATTTTAGAAACGCACACCTAAGCATCAAAATTAGTACAAGAAATAATAAATAAATACATAAATAAATACCAATGGCAACAAATATAAATAACGAATATCAACACAACCACCTTACCAATACCACCATGTGATGGTGGATAATCCCCAGGGAGTCAAGTATAATATTCTCACTATAATATTATTCCAATATTTTCAAAATAAAATGATTACCTTAATATAAAATAAATAAACTACATTTTCAGAGCATTTTAACACTAATGGACCAATATTATACCGTTTAGAGAAAGTGAACGCATGTAACCAACCTTGCTTTACCTTCCTTAACCAAGTGCTAAGGAAATTAATAAAATAAAAACTTTACGGTGATTTATTTTATTGGTCACTACAGCAATTTAGGAAATTTAAGTGCTCACTACAACCAAATTATAGAACTCAATTTTTTCATATGGTAGTCAATGTTACTGTGGTTAAAGGTTAGATGCCATTCATAGAATGAATTTTATACTCTAAAGATAATTTCCATTTATTTTTTGGCGTTTGTTAATATTATAATTTTAAAATATTAGATGTGGACACCACATGAGTTCCTTGTACGCCTATTAAACTATAAATCGGTGGCTCAAAAAGTGATCCTGAATTTGTTTACTAGTTTTCGAAGATTGCAGAATCTCAAAAACAGCATTCGGCGTCGTGACATCCATCTATTGACACACACAAGCTCTTGTTTCTGGAGGTCTCTTTCGGTTATTATAAGTCGTTTTCTTTCAGTTGGTAACAAGTTCCCAAGAGATTTTTTCGTGTTCCGTGGCAAAATTAGAACTTTCTTTGTCACTAGATAAAGCATGGGAAATCGACGGTTTCGACATTTTAAGCGGAAGACCCCACTTAACTTATATGTTATTCTCCTGCTGCAGACTTGTTCAGCTCACGAATGGATAGGAAAACAATCATTTTGCCCTCAAATTTAAAACTTGAAACAAGTAATAAAAATGTTTAATTATAATGAGAAAATCAAATCGCGTTTGTAGCCTTTATTACCAAACCATATGATCTCTGTATTTAATTTTAATATAATTTTGGATGTAAGTTTATTATGATGCTCAAGTAACGTACCCCTTTCGGCTCACCAATTTTAGCCAAAATCTAGTGTATTATTAACATTGATATAAAAGTCCTATTTACCAAATTTAAGATGTTTTACATTATATTTTAATATAATTTTTAATGAAAGTCTAATATGGCCTTCAAATAAAGTACCACTTCAGGTTATCCAATTTTGACCAAAAATTATTATGATATTTATATTTATATATTTATGCAAAGCTTAAATACCAAATTTGAGAAGTTTTTCATTATATTTTAATATAATTTTTGATGAAAATCAGTAATCACCTTCAAGTAAAGTACCACTTCCGGAAATCATACATTGACCAAAAAGGGAGGTTCATAACTAGATTTTACAGCAATCCTAAGTTTGCAGAAGTTTTGCATTATATTTTAATATAATTTTTGATGGAAATCAATTCTGACCTTCAAGTAAAGCATCACTTCCGGAAATCATACATTGACCAAAAAGGGAAGTTATGATTCATAACTAGATTTTACAGCAATCCTAAATACAAAATTTCAACTTTTTACGGCTAACCGTTTTTAAGCTATGCGAGATGCGCACGTACGAACGTACGCACTGACGTCAGGACGAAACTAGTCGAAATGGATTCAGGGGTAGTCAGAATGGACAGTTCCGTTGAAATCTGGTGATAAAAATTTTTCGCGATTACTATACTCCCTTTACTGCGTGCAAGAAAGTAAAAATATTTAATTTTTTCCCTGATTCCTCAGAAGTAAAGACATTGACATTGACTGAACGACTGTTGCAAGACATTATCATCAATACCACAAGACACGGAAGGAAAGTCCTGAGCTGGCGGTAATGGAGATGCGGTGATGATGTGGTTTGTCTTCTTCTGCCTTTGGTAAACGATAAAGGTTCAAAATTTCTAAAAATCCTTTTATGTAGTGGTAATATATACGATAGTTATTAAGTCTATCTATTGTTCGAGAAGAGTACAGATTTCAACCCTCTAAATGAACTTAGAGGAGTTGTAGAGGTGTGCGAAACCGCTAGAAACATGGCCACTTCCGGAAGATAAAATTTTAAAAAAATACAAAAAGAGTTGGTATGCTTCATCTCTAAAATAGGCGTTCAAATGAATCAAACATATTCAAATCTAAATAATCTGGGCCCTATTACATAATAACGTATGTACAAAAGTGCAAGCAGAAGTGGAAAGGATCGTTTTTAGAGATTCCTTTTTCATCATTAGATAATCATAATTTTATTCAATTATTTATATGAATTTACTGTTTTTAATATAACTATTTTAAATATTATCGTGATCAACATTTCACAGCGTGTCATAGGCCCACTTGTGCTTATAATTGAGGATGTCTATATAGTAAAGTTCATACGCCTATAGTAAAAACAGTAAATTAAAAAAAATAATAATACAGTGATTATTACTTATTGACAATGAATAATCTGTAATATTAGTTACAGTAATTTTTCCACTTGAACTATTGTACTTTATTATGATATAGTTCCCGGTGTAATATATTTCAAGATGTTATTTTTTGTTTCTTTACTGACTGAAGTTTATTTTATTTTGCTTTAACTTTATTTGTGAATAATGGTTTATTATTGTTTTTGAATGATTGCCTGATTTTATTGATTAATTTTATTGTAGTTAAATGTATATAAATTTGTATTTAATATCTTCTCTGTTTTATTTGTATTTATTTATTCTGTTTTAACTAATTGTATGAACCTGCTCATTTATTTATTTTAGTTTACTTTTTTCTCTTTTCTTTAATTCTTATTTTTTTATTATGTACGTATCTATAAAAAATCCTATAAACAATTCTACTTGTATCTTCAAAATATGCTCATTTATTTTCTATTCCTCTTTTGTTGCATTTTATTTTTTTTGTTTTGTTTCTTTTATCTTTTATTTTTTATGTATATTCTACATTTGTATAATTGCAATACAATAATCAAAATTGATAACTGAACGTTGCATTCACATGTTATGCTGTTTTTCATACAATACGTATACTGTAAATAAACTCCTCCTGAATTTACTGTACAAGAGAAAAATAAAAATAAAATATATATATATATATATATATATATATATATATATATATATATATATATATATATTCTAGTAGTCATGAAACAGATATACAATGCACCCTCACTCCCCTGCAATAACCTCCGCCACAGTACACAAGTCTATTATTTTAGGGGAAAATACGACTAATTGAATGTTCTTCTACGAGAAAATTGAAAAAACTTATTTACGATACGAAATAATCTACTGTTCATTTAGTTAATTATATTTCAGGATCTAAACTTAAAATGAAGATTTCCAAGTTGTCTTCATTAGCTGTGTGACTTGAGGCTTTCCTTTATTTAAATAGAACGAGTCACTACTACTTTTTAACGATATAATAATGTTTCTAAACGTCACTGTGATTTGTCACGAAAATGACATTAAATGTCACTTTAATAAGACCAATTTTGTCTCATTATTTGTTATTGTGAATAGATTATAATCAAATGATTGTTAGTAGACAATTCCTCTATAATTTTCCTCCTTGCTATTTCTCTATTATTTTTTTCTGCAAAGGGTATTACTGTTATCAACCTTGGATCAACCCTGTGGGATCGGGGACCTTCCTGGGGACCTTCCTGGGGATCACCCCACCTCTATAAAGTGGGTACCCTTAATTGGGGGGAAAACCTGGCGGTTGAGCCTGATCTAGTCAAATCACCTCCTTGCACAACCGTTGGCTTAGAAACAGTACGGTCCTTGCTAAGTACTGGACCCGAGACCCTTCATGGATTGTTATTGGTTCAGGAAAAAAAAAAAAAGGTTACTACTATCTGTACGGAATAAATATTATTTATATAGATCTTGTATTTGTTATTTATAAATACATTTCTCATAACTAGAAAAAGTAATTAAATAATTAATACAAAAGAAATTTTATACAAAGAAATATATATTTGTATTTCTGTGTGTATTTCTGTTATTACGGTTTCTTTTTAAATTTCTGCATAATTACACTAACTCAGACTCATTTGGCTGATAATGTTTGCTGATAATGCTCACTAATAATCTTATAATCGACAATAATTGACTGAACAGGTCCTTACAGTACAGATGACCCTTTCCCTTTCTGAAACCCTGACTAAGCTGTTACACAGAACATTGACATGGTCACATAGTGGATTCCCACCAGGTATAATCGTAAGTAAAGTGTCTCAGAGTTGATTCCCACCAAATATAAACATCGTCGCCCCAATGTCCCAGATATCTCCCCGGTCCCAGGGCTATTCGATTAGGGACAATAAGAGCGGAGAAAGTGAGAGGTGTCAGTCATCGCCGCTCCTTTAACACGTGATGCCATTCGCCATGTAATCCTACATTGATACAGTCAGAGTGATAAGTTCCATGAGTATGTATAAAAAATATAATATGTATATCTTTACATTCATAGATGCAATTTCTTAAATACCTTAAGAATTCCTTAGGAATTCCTAAAAACCTTAGGAATTCTGATAGTTTTTTTTTTATTTTTTTATTTTCACCTGTTAAAATAATTACAATAAACACATAAGCTAAATGATGTGATTACCAAGGTATGTGTAGGCATGGAGGAGATTGCACCCAGTAGTGCATCCTTCCTGACTTAAAGCAAAGCGATATGGTTTGTCCGTTAAGATCTAGTCAGTTGACATCCGCATGATCGTACAGAAGGATCACTCTAATTAGGGATTGATAAATTATTTGCCACTTCTATAATTTTGTTTTTATTGAAAACTAGTTTCGAATGTTATATTCATCTTTAGTTCTAAAAAACACACACAAATTTAAAAATAAGCAATTCAAAATCCAATTTGGTATTATTATACATATATAATTAAATAGAAAATAAATATTAATATTACATTTAATTTAATATGTATAATAATACCAAACTGTATTTTGAATGGCTTATTTTTCAATTTGTTGGTGTGTTTTTAGAACTGAAGATGAATGTATAATATTCGAAACTAGTTTTCAATAAAAACAAAATTATAGAAGATGCAAATAATTTATCAATCCCTAATTTCTTAAATACTTAATGTTTTAAGAAGTATGGTAGTTTTTTTCTTCACAATTTTATTTTCACCTGTTAAAATAATTACAATAAGCACGTAACCTAAATTATGTAATTAGCAAGAAGACGTTATGAGGATAGTACCCAGTTGCGCATCCTTCCTAACTTCAGCAAATCGATCTGGTTTGTCCGGTAAGATCGAGGACGTTGGTCGTCATGATATTTTTTATCAGTCTGTTCGTTTTTCCTAAGTAATATAATAATAATAATAAATGTTTTAGTAAAAATAGATTTTATTATAGGAGTAATTATATTTAGCAAATCATCAGAACATCCATCTCATTCCTCAAAGAGCTCCTAAGATTCCGTGATTCCTTTCCCCGACTTACCCGTCATCTTCTTCATTTTTCTCCACTTTGACTACGGATGCTTAATGTATGGAGAACTGTCTGGATAGCACGAGAGGAGGCAAAAGAGATTAATGAATTGCTTCATAAGATTCATTTTCGATCTTTCGTCGTCACATCTCTCACTGGTATTACGAGAAAGGGTTCCTTTATCCTAATTTCATACTACACTACCTCCTTTGTAACTTTTTGTTCCAATCCTTAAGGACCAAAAAACCTTGGCTCCTATATTCTTGGCCTCACCGTCCTGCGTCCTTCCATTCATCTCTTAAATTCAAGATCACAACCTACCGATTTGTATATCCCCTCTTATAGAACTGCTTCCTTTGAAAAATCCTTTATCGTACTTTATCTACCTTGTTCTGGAATTCCTTACTCATCTCCATTCGTAAAGCTTTCTCCCTAACCTCATTTAAACACCATTTATTTCCCCATCACCTCAACAATCAATCTTCCGCATGCATGTAAAGAAAAAATAACTATAATCTTGAACGGAGAGAGAGATTTTATGTCTGCAAGAATAGATGGTGAGATGGTTTGCCTATGTGCTCTGTAACTAGGCGTTACTGAGGCTGAGCCCTGTTGTCAGTTGTGGTTTATTCCCTCAGATTTAGGATTTGAAAAAAAAAAGTTTTTTTTTACGTTTAGAAGGTTTTTAGTATTTTTTTAGTTTAATTTTTTTGGTTTTTATATATATTTACTACTGAGTGTGTTCAAAATTTTTACTTTTTTAGAAACTAAAAGTTGGAATGATTAAAAAAAAAATATTTTGAAGCCAAGACTTGAGTTTTTTTTTTAAATTAATTTATTTTACTTTTATATACCAAACGCGCAGTGTAATGTGCTAATAAAAAGATGTATGCCAAGCATCCCTTCTTGTGACGTCACAACCTTACGTTCTAGTGTTGGGACTGAATTGAAATATTGAATAAATACTGTGATTGATTAAGCCTGAAGGGCGAATATGGGAAATAACAAACTGAAATAACTTGGCAACTTGGGCTCAGCCTAGTAGCCTACGGAGCGTTTAGGCAAAACATCTATTCTTGCTGACATAAAATCTCACCACTCTAGGAACAGATTCTATGCAAGTTTGAACAAATTTATTTATATTCAACTTTTATATATTTTTTATTTTCTTTACATAATTATTTATTATTTGTCTTTTAATTAATTTACTATAGTGAAGCCGGACAATCGCTACATAAGTTGTATGATTTGTTATTCTTAGGGGCCTGAATGTTTTCATTCATTCATACATTAAAATTTTTAATTACAGAATCCCTAGTGGACTTCTTGAAAATTACCATTTTTTATAATAGAGTTTAAAAAAAAATCGGTACAACTTTACAAGAGGGGCGCGTTATCACTGGTTCCTCCCGAACTTACTCTAAGATCGTCGGATTAGCATACTCTATAACATTCGAATATTACTGCTTTAATTAGATATTATTTAAAATTATTAGTGCTGTCGACTTCCACTCATTACGTTCGCCCAAGAAATAAACAAAACAGCAACGGATCCTTTTCAGTTGAGGGCCGTAGTGTAATTTAAATTATTATTGCTTTAATTAGATCACAACTGTCGACTTCTGCTTGCTACGCTCGCTCAAGAGATAAACAAACCTCAAAAGGTCCTTTTCAGTTAAAGGCGGGGTCCTTACTGTAATTTAAATTATCACTCCTTTAAATTATTATTACAACTTCCCCGGAAGTTGACAGCACTACCAATTTTAAGTAATATGTAATTAAGGCAGTAATAATTCCAATGAATACGAATGTTAAATATGAATACAAAGCAGTTGGTTAGCACAAATTGCTAGTCCGGCGACCTTCGGGTAAGTTTGGGAGTAGCCAGTGATAACGCGCCTCTCTTGTAAAGTTGTACCAAAAAATCAATTAAGGGTCAATGACCACATGGGACAGAAGCAAACGAGAGGAAATAATTAAATTAATTACAAAATTATTATATACATTTTAGAAATAATTATAATAATTAGAAACATTGTTTTATTTCTCTCTCTCTCTCTCTCTCTCTCTCGCTCTTCGGGACAGCGCATTTATTTATGTGTACATCCTCCACATAATATAGGTACTAATGTCCACCCAGCATAATCATGTATCAATATATGAATATAAATGTTTTACAAATAATGAATTTCATTTAATTTACTGTAAAATAAATGGGTAAGAAATTAATAAGAAATGAAAAAAGAAAATCACACAAAAGTTAAATAAAACAGAAATTTTCCTAATATAACACTAAAAAGAAAAGAATAAATAAAACAACACCAAAAAAAATGTAATATATAAAATAAAAATATTCCACATATTAGTCTCTTCGAACTTCTAGGAATTGAAGGTCATCTTACAGAATGAATTTCTTCATCTTTCTTCAAGATGTCCTGATGCTTGAGCAGCCAGTTATCTCATTGTAGAAGAATATTTCTTCAAACTGGTACCTTTTTGGTCGAATATGGGCATTCCTGTAGAAAGTGATGAAATGTTTGTGGTGCTTTTAGCAGTTGCATGTATCAGTGTTCGTCAGATGAAACCATTTTTAAAAAAAATTTCTTTGTCCATGTTCAGTTAAGAATTATGTTCCTTTGCTATGTGTACTTTTATTTTTGTCATAATTGGTGAGTATAAAATCTTTAATAAATTTAAATAGTGGTCATCCTTTTGTTGTTCATTGCCCCTTAAGATTCCAAGTTTTTTTTATATCAGCCAGAAAGCATTTATTAATATGGGATATTGGAATTATAAATAAGTCCCAGGTACTAAGTTTGTGATATTAGATGATCGTCTGAGTAAAATGAGGAATAGGTTCTGGAGTCGTAATGCAAATATGACCTGTTTTGGGTTGTCTTAATAACCATAAAAAAATTCTCGAATAGTATTGGACACTTTCGCGCGGAAAATAAAAGGAAGTTGATGCTTGGTTCTGCCTAACAGCTGATTGGACAGCTGCCAAACTATATGTCCTTACTAAGTCACGTAGAGTTACAGACCTTCAGCGCCTCATTCCTTTGGGTGGTTGCCAACTTGCCTTCACGAATAACGGAATAAGGAAGAAGTGCAAGTTACAACATCGGACTACAGGTAGTGATATTTTATACGATGGATAACTTGTATCAAATGTTGCCATTTCATATTTTTTTGGGAAGGAGAGTGGGAGAAATATTAATGACGAGGGTATATTAATAACAAAAAAGGAATTAATATTGATTAATTTGAAGAAAGAATTAGAAAAAAAAAGAAGTAATATATTATATTATATTATATTATATGTATATATATATATATATACATATATATATATGTATATATATATATATACATATATATATATATATATATATATATATATATATATATATATATATATATATATATATATATATATATATATATATATACAGAGCGTGATTTGGGATAAGTGCTTAATTCTCTCGTTCTCAACTGGTAAGATCTGTACTTTACGGAGCACGAAGGGGTAAACACTAATGAACCAGAAAATCAGCCACGAATGTTTCCTAAGGTGGAGTATAACGAGCTGTAAGAATATATTTTCCACACGCAGTATATATTTATGGTATTTCGAAAGCCACTACATTCAACATTGTTTATTAAATGGAGGTGTCTGTTATAGAGAGGAGTTCCTAATCAAGGGTTTCACTTTTTATGTGTGTTTAATATATATATATATATATATATATATATATATATATATATATATATATATATATATATGTATGCATATAAAAGGAAAGGATTGTTGGACAAATTGGAGGTCCAGGAAAGGAAAATCCTAGGACATATCAAATATCAAAGATACTAGGACCAATCAAAGTAGATGGAGAGTACAGAAGACGACCAAACCAGGAGCTATATGGTTATACAGAAAAAATCACAGACGTGGCCAGGAAGAGGCGTCTGGCTTTCTATGGACATATCACGAGGATGAACCCAACAAGGATGACCAATCGGCTTCTCAATTTATACATATATTGTAACTCTCTACAAATAATACTAGTCATACATGAATCTCAGTCAAGCTTTAACTTTATTCGATGATTACCCCACTTCAAATATACTAGCTTCAAAAATAAAAATTTTGCAGTCCTGTAAATTCGAACTTTGTAAAATTTAGTGCGCATTTGCTCTACATCATCCTGTATTAAATATAATTATATGTTTAATATATGTATATATATATATATATATATATATATATATATATATATATATATATATATATATATACAAATTCAGCCTGCATATGTTTGTGTTCGCAAAACTCGAAAAGTAGCAGGTCGATTTTGATGCGGTTTTCACTATCACTTAGAGAATTTCTTCAAGAAGGTTTATATGCAATGAAGTTTTCGAAAAGCTCCTCTTAAGGGGATAAATGAAGAAAGCTATTAAAAAAAAAAAAAAATGATAATTTTATAATCGTTGTCTTGAAAAAAACTTCAAACATGTGAAGCAAAGTTCATTAAGAAAATTTTTTTACAAGAGTGAAATTATTGTATGAAAGCGTCATTTGTTAATAAAATCGGAGATTATTGCCATTTTGACAAATTTGTTATAATTTTGAACCTGTTCCTAAAACACGTCTAAATGAAATCAGACGAATTCTATACAATGCAGTCGATTATCGAGAAAAATTTTCACTCCTTTGGTCTTGGAATATTTACTGTCAAAATTTTTGTTGATAACCGGTTGTTTCGTTGAAAATTCTGGTAATTCTCCATAAAAGTTTTAATAATTAAAGTATAGATATACAAAAGAGTCTTAAGTGCCTTAAGAAAATATTTGCAGAATTCATGTTTCAATTTGAAAAATATTAAAGAAGTATGACAATTTAAAAAAACACACTTTTTTTCTGATAACCTATGGTTTTTTAAGCAATAAAATCGCAATTATAATCTAGCTTTACAATCAAAAAACATCTTTTTTCTTCCTCTTCATTAACTTTCATTCCACATAGCTACGGCAAAGCAAGTCAGGTTATTGAATTGAATGATGTATGTATGATCCTCGGTGATTCTATGTTCGCCATATTATTTTTATTTACTTTATCATTCATTTCATATTGCAGTAAGTATGATGAAATGTGGAATATATAATTAATGTGTTAAAAATAAGATAAAAATCAAACTTAAACTCAAATCTTTCGTTTTTTTTAAATAGTTGATTGTAATCGTTTTGTACAGATTTTACAGTATGATGATGAATGATGATTAGGAATGATAAGAACAATAGTTCTGCCTTTTATTACTCATATTATCTTTTAAAATTAACAAAAAAAAAAAAAACACTTGAAATTTGGGAGGTTTTTAAGTCACAATTCTCTTCACAAGCAACGCCGTACGGGTACATCTAGTATAATATATTATTTATTATAATGGCACTGACCCCTGACCGAGCATTATACCAACGGTCCGCGGAGAGCCAGTGGGTCAGCTTGGTGCTGGGACAAATAACCAAGTGTCCCAAAATGATCTGTGTTTCTGTATATGTATGTGAACAGCCTAGCTCAAAAACGAAAAGTTGTACGAAACTAAAAATTACGTATTTACGTTATGTGTATGCCTGTGATGTTACAGCAACGTTTTCTTCAAAATCGACTAACCGAAAGTGTCACTTTATTTAATCGATATTACACTTTTTTACAATTTTCTCGAAAATGATGCAATTTGCCTAAAGTATTCTCCTTAAAGTCCTTTATTTTTTCATGTATGTAGTACATCTCCGAAGAAATAAAGGGAAAATGTTATGATGAAAAAAATATTTTATTTCCGCATTACTCAAAAAGTATTCATTTTATGGTAAATTATGTATTATATCATATGAAAGGCAATTAAAGTCTCTTGAAAAACAATGATCTAAATCGGACCAATATCAGTAAAGATACAGTGCATCTTATAAGCACTACTAGACCCTAATATAAAGTCGAGTGCATCCGAATGTAGACGGATGCGAACGAACTTCCCACCAAGCCGCAAACCTGTTGCCAACAATACGCTTTGTAATAATGTAATGTAATAATATAAAAGTAGAAATTAACTTAATAATTTATACATTTATATTATTTAATGGAAATATAATGTCTTCATGAATTTCTATGGAAACTAAATCGAAACTTTTAAATTATATTTTCAGCTTGACAAACAAAAAATATATAATGCACGAAATCGTAGTACTAAAATTGTTTAAATAACTATTTTATTGTACTTATGTTAGAGAAGATGTTCAACAGAATTTATTTCAAGTCGGTAATATTTATAAAAATTGTTTAAAATTATGTTAAAAAGATTGTTATTACAGAATGGTAAGGTAAAGTTGTGTGATGCGCGCACCGCACCAGATTTTTACATAACAGGGCGTACCACTACTTAATCTTATGATATTATTGTCGTAGGTATCAATGGTTCTTATTCAATGCTAGGCTCCACCGAGCTCAACTTGACCCTCTTCAACACTGTCTGCTTTCGCCTTTCCAATCATCCTTTTTATGGATCGTAGATTATTTTTATTAATTTCAAATCGTGTTTTATTCATCTTATAAAGATACTTTTGGCTGATTTCACGCTGAATTTAGCTAAATTGGGTTTAACAATTTTGTTTTTATTATTGGTGGTTCTAACTAGTTTTTTTTAAAAGGGACCTTGGTTTCAACGACTAAAATTGAGTTTATTTATGTAATTCCACACGCTAGGTTGAGAGATGACTCAATGGTCCAAAGCTAAAAAGTCTTAATCGGAGTTATATTATCGAAGATAAAGCAAAATTTTTGTATTTAAGTACCCCATGCGGAAAAGAAAATCGTGTGAGCGGAACACAAGATATTTTTTATTTTCCAGCCGCTGTATTTATTTTCCTGTTTAGGAAAATATTGTAATCGGGTCAAATTTTTGATGTACAGTTTTCAACAGATCTATCCGTTCCAGAATTCTTTGTGCCGAAGAAACTTATTAAATTATTGTATTATAGTAAATTATAAAAAGCAGGAAAAAAAAATATGAAGAAAAGAAAATAGTATTTGTGCATAACTCGAAAATTATGCATTTTAGGACTAATTATTAATTAATAGTCATTTGAAAACCCTAGTCATTTAATTCCCTACTAAACGAAACAAGAACTGTCGAAATAGGACTACTATTAGCAAAGATATGGAGTATTGAACCTTATGCACGTGTTTTATAAAGTATTCTGTACCTTTGCTTAGTTTTTATGACTCGATAATTACACTTTTCCTGGAGCAATCTTGGTGCTCATTTGAGAGATAATTTAATTCTTTACAAACCTAAACATAAACAAAAAATCTTAAACGGACCAATATCAATAATGATATGGCAAACAATTTTTGTATTTTTATTTCTTAACGACGGAGCAAGATACGAAGTTAGTTGACACAATAACTATTCTCTGGACAGAAAATTAGTGATCTTTGTCGGCGTGAGACCGTGGTTTTGCACACTGTTTCGGGTTCTATTCAACCTAAATAAAATAAATATCTCTCTCTTGTTAAGGGATAAATCAGGTGTTTGTTAATTACACTCTTAGCAAGGTCAAGCATCAGGCACCTCGGTGAGACTTCGAGTGATTGATACGGTAATTATTTAGTGTAATAGGGTTTTACTAATTGTTTATACATTATAAATTAATACGATTTTTATTAAATATAAATAAAGTTTAAACGGGAAGGAATTTTGAAACAAAATTATACTCTTCGGCGACACCATATCTTATTGTTGACCAGTTAAAATACCGTTGCCTGTTTTTTTTCTAGGACATATAGAGTTGTAAGTATACCACGACGCTAACAATCAAAAGGAGTTACGGTATCCTTTATGATATTAGGGGCATAACTGTCTGCCTTCTTTTGAAGAACACATCGGGCTTCTTTCTTAGTCCTTACGAAGTGATGGGGGTAGATGGAAGACCGGAATGTCCCATGAGTAAAATGAGAAAATTACACAACATTAACAGAAGGAAAAAAATTAAACCTCTGTGGTTCCTTTCCACGAGTCCTTACACCGCAGAGGTGATCCGATCCCCGATAATCCTGAACTGAAGTTAAAGAAGTTGGTTAGAGAGAGATAGAAATATCGTTAGGATATTATTGTTATATAACATTATAAGATAATAAGATATTAAAATTACAAAAGAAAGCATTAAGCCTCTCAAATAAAAGTTAATAATTAACTAGGAAACGTTTCGGACAGTACATCACACATCATCTGTCAAAAAAATGACTAATCAAATAAAGATAGTTAGTAATACGAGAAAAGTGCGATATTTTAGATTCCACAAACTTCGACTTTAAATTACTGTAAAATATGTATTTTTGGGTCATTCCACACTAACACAGCCAATAAAAAAAAAATTAGACCGAGGATTTTAAAATGAGTGAAATTTGGAATTCATGTTAAACATATTTATGCTATGAATAAATAGCGTCTAAAATTCGAAGTTTCAGATTTTTTACATTTTTAGTTTTTGAAGTATAAATTAAAAAAATAAATAAAAAATCAACTGTTTTTTTTTTTACATGTATTGAATCATTTAAAAACTATGTGCCCTAGAAAGCTCAAAATAATGTCACTATTTTTAGAATTACATTGGCTATAATTTAAGATGTATTTTGACTTAAGAATCTTAAAAATTCTCAAAAAGATGTTTTTTATAAAATTGAAATTCGAAATTTTGCATTTAAAAAAATATGCATATCTAATATATTTCAGTATTTAATGTGTTCAATTTAAAATATATTTCTTAATTAAATAATGTATGTTTAAATGAAAGATATATTTTTAATGCTAATATAAGAATACGCATACCAAATTGCCAGATACAAACAATTGTAATGCATACAATTATAAATAATAAGACCGATTGTCATTAAATTTTGTAGGAATCTAGTTTGCACTTAGTTATGATAGTAAATTGGCAATTTTATGGAATTAAATCAGAAATCTAATTACATATAATAATCATAAATAATAATAATTGTATTTATTTAACTTATTTTTATAGAAAATTAAATGATTTAGTTATTTAAAAAATTCAAAAATAAAAAAAATTATTAATATCGTCTTCCCCAAGGTAATCTTTGGAATGTCAATATCTCTACTTTTCAGTAAAAACATTCTTCTGTGTATGTGGGCTGTTTTAGATTATTTAATTATTTTTTTTTATGTTACATTTCTTTTTCTAATAGTTTTATGTATAATTATTGTTTTACTTTTATAATAATAAGCATTTTCGTTACTTTAACTTGAAATTTTCGGACTTGAAGACGTTTTTCTTAAAAATGTAACTGCGATTTCAGCACTTTCTAATGGCGTAACAGACCCATAATTTTACTACAGGCTGGATCAGCTAACATACTACCGAAAATACCAAAAAAGAAACAATGAATTTTTCTAATTCGTAAGTTTAACATGGGACCGACGATAAAGTAGTAGCGTAAAGTAGTCGAAATGGATAAAGAACGAATATTGGATTTTGGGCTACAAAAGCATTCGAGGAGCAGGGAAATTTCTCGGACCAGTATAGTGCAAATATATAAAACTGTTAGGACCAGTCCTTACTTATGCCGCTGAATGTTAGACATTATCTGGTGCACAGGAAGCTCTTCCTCTGAGGTGTGAAAGGTGAACGCCAATGGAACCTGGAGGATACGTACAAATGCTGAACTAACATGACTCTTCAGGAACCCAGATGTAAGAGCGATAAAAGTAGGAAGTCTTCGACGGGCGGGGCATATAGTTAGAATCCCCCCAGACCAGATTTCCAGAAGAATCCTAGATGAAAGAGTTTATGGAACGAAAAGTGGGAAGACCTTGGCTCCGATGGATCGGTAGCGGATGCAAGGCTCAACTTGCCGATCCGCAACTGGAGAGCGGCAGTAACCAGAAGAAAGGACGGGCGGATCAAACTGCAGGAGGTCTTGGCTCTTCGAGAGTTGTAGCGCCATGAATGATGATGATGAAAGCGACTGGTAAACGTCCAAGGGATAGACCGAAACGTAAGTGGGTGGATTGTGTTATGGCTGATCTTCCGGATTTGGGTACCAATGGAGTTCAGCGAAGGTAGGCGTCGGGTAGCTAACCTCCCGGTTCGCTAAGTCTTTTACTATTATTTTTATTTGGGTAATATAAACTGATTGTAAGACTTTCCAAATAGGCTGGAGAGAAAGTAAAGACGGAATTCCAAGGAGGTAGAAGATAATAGAGGGAGGACACGTTGAATATTACCGATACTTGGGCGGAGGACAGAGGCTGAATTATAACCCTTGTCCCTCAGCCATTTGCCCAATTACCGGCAGCTTAGGATATCCAACGGGGAGCCGGCTAAACTGTTCAGGAGAAATCCCAAATTACCTCCACGAAAAGAAAGCTATTCCATAATTCTAGTATGAGTAAGTAGGTGCTTAGCTTTCATTTATTTATTTTTTAAAAGAACAATACCATCTTTAAAATTACCATAATGCCTCAGGCATTGAGTGTGCTGGTTTTTCCATGTTTTTCAGAGGAACTAGCTCATAGTGACCTAAAGATGTTGACTATTCTCATATGTTCTTCAAAGTTGTGTATTGTGTTGTTTTCTTTTTCTGTAACTAGTAATTATTTCTAAAATAGAAAACAAAAAATTGTCAATGCAGTATTGTAGATCTAAGAAACACGAATCGAATAGTGTGCACTGTTCAGCAAAAAAAAAAAACAACAACAGTCTAAATGCCTAAAAGAAAAGAACAGCTGATCAGAGGAAAAACATATGATTTAATTTCGTTCTTCTGAGATAATTTGAAGACATCTTTATAAATATCTTCATAAATGTTTTTATTAAAAAATAATACAAGCTGCCACACTCAAGGACAATAACTATTAAAGCTGTCAGAATACATTCATTATATATATATATATATATATATATATATATATATATATATATATATATATATATATATATATATATATATATATATATATAAAAGCACAGTACAGAAAAAAAAACAATAACAAATAAGCAAATAAGTAAATTTTATTAAATATTAATAAAAATAAGTAAGATAGTATATACGTGTTTATCACAAATAAATTAAACAATAGCAACATAATTAAGCAACCAAGATGAAGGAAATTAAAGTTATATAAATAAATATCGATAATTGTTTTGAAAATAAATATTCCTTAATATTTATATTTATATCAATATTCCAATATTCCTATCAATATTAAAACGTTTCATGATAATGATTTATGTAAAAATAGTTAAATATGGTGTGGCATCTTCCAATCGATCAAGATAGATTATTATAAAAATAAATATAGAAATAATATAACAAAATAAATGAAATTAAAAAAACAAAATTTGAGAGTATCCAAAATATAAAAATTTCAAAAATTCTAATTAAATACATAAAGCTGCAAGACACCTTATATAAGCGAAATAATTTTACTGTAAATAAGTATTACAGTTTTAGAAAAATATAATAGGATAAAATGTAAGAACATGTAGAATAAATAATATAATATTAAAAAGCATTATAATATATATTAAAAAATTACGAAGAAGGTTAAAAATGTATGGATAAATTTGTTATATTTCTTTAATTAAATACAAGGTAATTATAACGACGAATATTCTGATTAATTTGTTCATTTTTACCCTTTTTTAAATGTTATAATGTAATGATTTTTATGAAAATTTTTAAATAGGTTTCCTGTTAGGGTAATATACTGATAATTCAATGCAATGAAAAATTAAAATTTATAAATGAAATATCAGAAAATGAAAATATATCTCAAATATGTATATGATTGTTTGTAGATTTGGAATTTGAAGATGAGCCAATTGAATTCAAGCCAAGGGTTGAATTTTCCCTTTGAAATTAAAAATTAAGATAGTGTATACATTTTAAAGATTTATTTTTCAGTTTATTTCGCTGAAAATAATTATTTGTAATGTTCATTTTGTAAAGAAATATAAATTAACTGACATTTGTTAATTAAGACAGAAACTTGTCATATTTTACTAAGAAACTGGTGCCGAAGCTTTCGCTTTCTAAACACTTTTTAAAAACCAGCTACTTCTCGGTTTCAAGTAAACTGAGTTCTTCCGTTTAGAAAGTCGGTAATCGATATTACAACTATAAATTAATTATTATTGGTCGATTCTATGTGTGAAGTGGAATATAAATTACATAACATAAACCGTTTTATCGATTGCAATAGGATGTAGATAGAATCACATGCAAGATTATATAATCGACGGGAAATTTTTTTTTTTTTTTTTTTTTGCGTAAAAAGTTCTATTTTGGCAACTTTGTTATTTAATTGTTTCGTAAATAGCATTTAAATCTCGACATCATATTGAAAGTTTCAGCCTAGACACTATATATACACATAAAAATATTTTATAAATAAAACAGAAAAAGATTAAAAAAGAAAGAAAACAAAATATGAACAAAGATTGACGAAAAGATGTGTGTTTGGTATTAGGCCAAAAAACTGCTGAGAGCTGTAATTGCCTTCATGACTGGACAAATGATGTAATTCATTAACTTTTTAATAACATCCAGGTTTCGCCTCGCGGTTTCACTAGCATTTTTTTTAAAATTGTTCTTAGTCGTATTTTCTCCTAATAAAGTAGACTGTATAAAGTAGATTGCACTATGTCAGCGGAGAGGTGCATTTTCTATTCGTTTCATAGCCCCTAGACTCTTTACTTTCTACCTGCTCGTCCCTTATCATCTCTTGTTCGCACCTGGTGCATGTTATATATAATTTCTGTGTCCTAAAATAATATTGTCCAAAAATATCAATACATATTAATACATATAAGACATAAATGAAAAAAACCAAACAAAATGCTAAAAGTCTCAAAAATAACAGAAAATAAAAAAACCTGTCTATATTTCTTCAATTCAGGCATCATCAGGGCAGAAGGAGAGAGAAAAAAAAGAGAAATAAAAAAACCCTATAAATTGAACAAAATGGAGCACATCTTACATACACAGTCAAAAAAGTCACTAGCGAGAGACAACACCCCACACCAAGACACCCAAAAACATACTGAGGGAAGATGGAGGTAATATGATAGCAGCTGGAAAAGGTAAATTACAAACACCTGATCATAAAAAAAAAAAGGACACACTCATACTGAAAACCCAAAAATGTACAAAAGATCATAAAAATAAATCAAATAATTAAGAAAAAGTTATCTAAAAAATACAAGAGGAATGGAGAAGTTTAAGTGCACAGAAAAGGAAGGTCCTTATAAAGAAAAACAGTGGATAAACGACTATTCCACAAAATATATTAATACGCAAGAGCAAAAGCTCAAAATGAGACATAAATAATTGTTAACGGGATTTATTTTCTGTTATTTTTGAGACTTTTGGCTTCTTGTTTGGATTTTTCCATTTATGTCTTAACAATTATTTATATTTATATTTGAGCTCTTACATATTATATATATATATATATATATATATATATATATATATATATATATATATATATATATATATATATATATACATATATATATATATATATATATATATATATATATATATATATATATACATTTTTTTTTCTCCCGTTAGATTTGTGCACCTGCTTCGGGTCAAACGAGTTGAAATTCGGTATGTAGGGTAGGATATAAACAAAACCATGAAAGTGGAAACCAATTTCTGATAAAATTTCGGTATGCTAGGGAGGTACTTTTTGGGGTCTGAACTTTTTTCTCATCTCAAGAGCATCTGATCAACTGAATAAAATCTGAATTCATATGAAAAAAACCAAAGGACCAATCACTTAAAAAAAAAAAACTTGGCAGAAAGCATCTTCAGTTTTACGGCTTTTATATTAACAAATTGGTTTTATGAACACGGCATGTTCTTAGTATTTTAGCTATAACTTCTAACACGTTTGAAAATATCTGATGTGGGCAACACATGACTTCCTTGTACGCCTATTAAATTATAAATCCGTGGCTCAAAAAGTGATACTGAATTTGGTTACTAGTTTCCGAAGATTGCAGTAAAAACGACACTCGGCGTCCCGTCATCCATCTATTGACACACACCCTTGTCACTGGAGGTCTCATTCCGTTATTATATGTCGTTTTCCTTCAGTAGGTAACTAGTCTTCATTTTCCATGACAACAATAAAACTGTCAATATCACTGGATAAAGCATTAGAAATGGACAGTTTCGACATTTTAAACGGAAAAACCCACTTAACTAATATCTTATTCTCATGATGAAGACTTGTTGATCTCACAAATGGGGAGGAAAATTAGTATTTTAGACTCAATTTTAACACTTAAAACAAGTAATAAAAATGTTTAATTGGATTGGAAACCAAATTGTGTTTGTAACCTTTATTACCGAAACATATGATTTCTCTTTTAATTTAAATATAATTTTTGATGTAAGCTTATTATGGCCTTCAAGTAAAGTACCCTTTTCCGTTCACGAATCTTAACCAAAATCTAATAAATACATTTATATCGATGTAAAAGTCCTATTTACCAAATTTAAGATGTTTTACATTATATTTTAATATATTTTTTGACGAAAGTCTAATATGACCTTCAAGTAAAGTACCACTTCCGGTTTTCCAATTTAGACCAAAATCTAGTATGTTATTTAAATCAATTTATAAGTTATAAATGCTAAATTTGAGAAGTTTTGTATAGTATTTTAATATAATTTTTGATAAAAATCAATTATGACCTTCAAGTAAAGTACCACCTCCGGTGATCAAGCAGTGACCAAAAAGAGAGGTTCACAACTAGATTTTACAACAATCCTAAATGCAAAATTTCAACTTTCTATGGCTAACCGTTTTTGAGTAATGTGAAATACGAACGTACGTATGTACAGACGCCACGACGAAACTAGTCTAAATAGATTCAGGGATGGTCAAAATGGATATTTCCGTTGAAATCTGAAACAAGGAAGTAAAAATGAACTGTACTCAAGGAGGTAAATAAGTAAACAAGTAGGTATGTAAAATTTATTTTCGAATCATCATATCTTTCTGAAAAATCTGTATAAAAAAAAAATAAATAAATAAGATGGTGAATTTTGCTTCTAAAAGCGCATTTTTACTGATCCCAGGAAAGGTCTATTTTTTTTAAAGACCGTTGGGGTTCATCATGTTAATAATAGGTCATTATGTTAATAATGGTACAAATTTTTGTAATATATCAGGCTCCTAAAAAAATATACAGACATGTGATGCAAGAGAAACATTTAAAACTATTTTGAAAAAACATCAATTGTCGAATCTTTAGCAAAATTTTTTGGTTTTTCATTTATTACAAAATTTTATATAAACTGTTTTTTTTTTGGAGGTGAAAGAGGGCGAAGAATTGAAATCTGAGCTCGGTTTTTGAGAAAATCGAAGTTTTCACCAAAACCACTATTTTCAAGGTCGATGCTTTATTTATTTATATTTTTTTTTGGTTACCAATAGGAACATTTTGGTACTAAAATCATTTTTCTACTTCCCGATTTTTTTCCGTGGCTCCTGGGACGCGTTGGCGGATAATCTCGGGCATAGGCCAATATTTGGGATCCTCCCTTTGTCAGATAAAAAAAATTATTAAAAATTACATTGTATATACACAATTAATAATTAATACACATCGAAATTGAATCTGAACGGAACCCAGCTGAAGTCCCAGACGTACCGCTAACCAATAAAGATATATTTAACTACCTGAGGCTATAGCTAACCGGCGGTTAGTCCTATAATTATAACGGGAGGGGCGAATCACCTCGGAGAGGAACCAATGGGTTTCGAGTTTTATCATTATTACTTTTCAATATCTTTAAAATAATGGTTCTTCGGGGCTCGTCTTTCAGTAATAAGAAGTCATCTGTTGTCTATATTGATTCTTCTATTGGTCGGATCTGTACGCTACAATGAGCGTCTCTCTGTCTAATAACAATAATAACAGGTTCGATTCACGTCGAGACATGGAGATATCTGTGCTATTTTGGCCTGAAAGTCGGTCCCAAATTTATCCATATTTCATATCGATTAAAAAATAATAATAAAACAAAATTACCGTGAGCATCAGATTTTCGCCAATAAGATCGTATTTTCACTAAAATACAAAATTGAAAATATGGAAAAGTATGGGGATGGCAGAAAAAAAGTTAAAGCCCTTCAAAAACGTATTTCTCTTATACCAACTTAATTCACATACAAATTTTCAACCCTTTCTCAATTTGGAGGAGATGTTGAGATGCGCAAAACCCTGAAAAAAAAGATAAATACAAAGAAAATTTAATTCTATTTTTTTACCTGCTTATCGACATTTTGTTTAGTTAAAAAATCAAGAAAAATATATTCATTCGTACATTAATTTTGAAAAATATTTGATATATAAATTGTATATTTTGATCCATAAAATTGAATTTAGTATTGATCCTAAAGACAAATGAAGATATGTTGATTTGATCATGATTTTTTCTTAAAGAAGAGAAATTAGTCTTAATGTCTAATCATTGAAAACTCTTTATTAAAAAAATAAATAAAAATAATTTTATTGAACTAAAAATATCTAGAATATTAATGAAAATAAAAAATAATGATTAATAAGTTGATCTATTACTAAAATTAGGTAATTTGAAAACTATTTAAATGAATACTTGCTTTATATGCAAGTTGTAAAATTAATTGTATATTTTGACAAAAGAGATATATCTAGATACAAGATAAAACTTGTGATGAAAACCTAAAACATTGAACAATACTACTAATAAATTATAACTAATAGTAGTTTATTAAGTTAATAAAACTTTTAAATTTGTGGATTCATCTATTCTTCACAACATAACCCATTACTGTTGTCCTCAACCACCGTAAGTTTAAGAAGTACTGATGCAGTACATTAGTTCTAATAGGCCAGTTAATTAATATTGCAGCCAAACACTTCGAAAATGTTTGACTAAAAGATTTTTTATGTCTCTGATTTTTAAATTGATTGAAGAAACTTTTTCATAAGGATTTATTAAGTCTGGATTAATCAACTGAATCTTAATATTCCAGGAGATTGTTCGGGTCATTTTTCATATATCCCCGCCAGTTACGTTTAAGTAATATCAGTGAATTTAAAATAACGCATGACAATACCATTAAAAAGAGCACGAAAAATCTATTAAAATGGCTATGTTACCTAGGTTTCGTCAAAGGTAGAGATATTCTGTTTGGTGCTACAGTACTCATTTCGTCCCACTGTGTGATTGCAAAGTATAAATTATATTTTAATATTTACTATTCAACTTTAATTTAACTCAATAATATTAATTATATCGAGGCTCCTCAAAGTTTTTAAATGATCATTACTTTAATAGATAGTAATGATCACTTAATAACTCATTTCCTGGCTAATGGAAAGTAACAGAAATATCAAGTTGTAAATGTATAAATGTAGAGACAGGCGAGGTTCCCACCATGATCCTGCTGATTGGAGGCCAAGCCGTGATGGGTTATCGCTACCAGAACCTGAATCATATAAACGCCGCGACTTCACTAAGCGTTCTTTATCGCCTATTATACGGATCTACCAAACCTTTGAAAGTCTTCAGCCATGACTTATTCCGAAGCCAATGGTATACGGAAGACTTTGAGAGAGAACAGTAAGAGAAGATATATATATATATATATATATATATATATATATATATATATATATATATATATATATATACATACAATAAAACTTCGTTATAACGTTCTCCTAGGAGCCAGAGATAAAGAGCGCTATAACCGGGAAAACGCTATATCCGAGAGGGAAGTAATATATATATATTTTTTAAATTTCATGGTCTCCGCAAGTTTTCGCAACAATCTACAGATTTTTACTTAAAATGTTATTTAAAAACTGTCCAACTTACGTACGTGTCGTAACCATGACTTCATTCCCGTGGAAGCAAGCTCACATCTCTTCATCCTTTCTGCCTAAACACTCTACTTTCCATGTTTCATACCACTTAATAATATTCCTTGTACTAATGTAAATATCTAATTTTAATTAAATACAATAATCGATATCAAACTTTCAATTGTGTTCATTTAATCTCAATTTGTATACTCAAATCTAGAAATTGCGAAGCATTGCCGAGTCAGCTAGCGATAATTAATAATAATACATTGTAATAATCATTTGCAGCGTTTTAATTGTTGTTTGTATTACTTATATTTTATTATATATATTATAAGGATAGGGCGGAGGCTATTGGAGATCCAGACTCGTTGACGAGTTCTTATTTTCTTTTTCTCTAACAATTTTTATTATAATTAGCATATATTTTTCTTAAATAGCTATATTACCATTATTATCTATCCAGAGTGCATAGTATAAGAACCAGGAAAATGCAGAGGCGATTTTCCTCAGGAAAGCAAGAAATTTAAGTTTCGTGTTAGTTTAAATAAGCCACATTTTATGTCGACTAGCAAACAATTACTCAAAAACTGTTCAAGGTAATTAAATTCCAATTGCACCATCGTAAAGTATACGAAATTCCCTGTCAGAAATATGGTTTGGTTTAACTAAATCCATTGTACGAGGACTTTCATTACGAACTTATAGAAAAAAGTTTAATTTTTTTTTTAAATCACACTTTAATTGTGAATATTTCTCTCAGCCCTCTGTAATAAAATCTTCTCCTTTTATTAGGCTTTAATTTCGAATTTTTTTTTTGTGTGGAATAGTTCATAAGAACATTTTTTTTCTTGAGGTGCAGTATCAGACCCTGAAGTTTCTTGGTTCTTATGCTGTATATCCTATATAGTCATTTAAAATACGAATGTATACTAAGTTCTATTTTATTAAAAAAATATTTTGGCCCCCACCAGACGACTATTGGTCGATATTGAATGTTTTTAATTTATTCTGAATAATATTTACATGCAAAATTAAATTGAATAAACAATTTAGCTTTCAATATAGTAGTTTGTATATTTTTGATGATTTGTTTCCGATATTGCATGCTTTGGTGTAAAAAAGTTGTAAAAAATTATATGACTATGAGAAAATATGAGATCGTGCAAATAATGTTACGAAACCGTTATTTCGAGTAATTAGTGATAAATACATATTTTGTTCTTCGTTGTATTATTGTTAGCGTATATTTTTCTAGTAAGTACTGTTAATGTAGATCTAACATGTAAGATAGTCTAGTTAAGAAGAGAACTGCGGACTGACCACATCTAATCTCTGTTTTAATACGATAATAACAGCTGTGCAGTGGATACGGTTCGTTGTGCCTAATTCCAGTGGAGACCGTTATGAAATGTGAATAGATCTTCTCTTAGATTTACATCTCTTGTTATCCGCCAACTGAATTACCATATCAAAGATACACCTGGAAGTGTTTTCTCATGAAGGTTAAATTGTAAGGGTGTGAATGGACTTTCTCAACGTGATAATTAGGAGAAACATTGTATAAACCTGAGGAGGGGCCGAGGGGGGAGTGTTTTTCACGTTTAAGATGCGAAAAGTTTTATTGGGATAAGTGCTTAAAAGAGGAAAATATGAACTTTAGAAAACCGGAATCTATCAACAACTTTTCACAGAAAAAAAATTAAATTAAAAACCATGAA
The DNA here is from genome assembly GCA_948150685.1 of Rhaphigaster nebulosa. Lineage (NCBI taxonomy): Eukaryota > Metazoa > Arthropoda > Insecta > Hemiptera > Pentatomidae > Rhaphigaster > Rhaphigaster nebulosa. Next base: position 135,449,976 of record OX411310.1, on the reverse strand, counting down.
ACATGTAATTGTCTTAGTAACATGTTTCGGGACTTAAATTGTGCCTTTTAATGATTAGGGATTGATAGATTATTTGACACTTCTATAATTTTGTTTTTCTGAAAACTAGTTTCGAATGTTATACATTCATCTTCAGTTCAAGATATTGTTTGAATACAAACTTTTCTGTTTGATATAATCTACTTTAATCTTGAACTGAAGATGAATGTATAACATTCTAAACTAGTTTTCAATAAAAACAAAATTATCAAATACATATTGGTACTCACCAAGGTTTAAGAAGATTATATCAAACAGAAGAAGTTACATTACTTTATATTTAATTATACTATTAAAATACTATTAATTACTATTTTATTTATACTTTATATATCTAATTTGAGGCTGTTTTCAACGTGATGTATTAATTTAACTCCAGAGTCTTTGTTTCTTCGTTTTTTTCATTTGAATGAATTGCAAAGTTGGCATTATCTGTCTTATTATTATATTCACGTAAATGTTCCTTTAACCTCTGATTTAGCCATATATAACAGAAAAACCAATTACTCACCGGCATTATTGGAAAAACCCCGACCCTTAAACCGTTTACCTATAAATATCTTACCTACCTTTCTTTCATTGTTAGTTTAATGTGAGAAGAAACCAGTACAAAATTTTCTGTTTGATATAATCCATTTAAACCTTGGTGAGTACCATGTATTTGATTTCTTGTCTTAATTAAATTCATAAATGTTTTCTAATACTGATTTATATTACATTTAACTTAATGTGTATAATAACACCAAACTATATTTTGAATTGCTTATTTTTGAATTTTTTTGTGTGTTTTTAGAACTGAAGATGAATGTATAACATTTGAAACTAATTTTCAATAAAAACAAAATTATAGAAGTGGCAAATAATTTATCAATCCCTAATTTTATTGATCCTTATATACCATCATGCTGACGTCAACTGCTTTTAATGATACCTATCTACGATAAAAATTTCATACAAAAATAACATATTTTTGCGGAAATTGTGAAAATGTAAAAACAGGTGTTCTCGAAAAATGGTCCAAAATGCTTCTGGAGCGATTTTTCAAAGCGTTATTTGTTCGCGAAGAGTTGCTCTACAACCCTTCGTCATAGAATCTATGTGTGGTTGGATTTAATACTTCAAAACCGCGTTTAAAATCGAGTATTTTCTTATTTCTGCAGCTCGGGCTTACGAGTGATTGATATATTTCTCTTGAGCAGTTCTTTCCAACCGTGTTTGTGAATTGAAGTTTTTGGAAACAGCTGATTTCAGAGGTTATTGAAAGAATCTGTAGGAATTTTGTTTTTTTAATGTGTAATGTTGGTATTAAGTTATGATAAGTGACTGCTGACTGAAGGTAACATATTGTAAATGATAAAAATTTAAACGTTGTTGTTAAAAGTTTTCATTTTGTCAATTACCACGTTTTACTGCCGCGCGCATAACGTACGTATGCAAGCTTTTTATTATGTAAAAATATATTTTAATAGTGATTTATAGCTTTCGTTTCATTTTTTTTTTCAGTTGAGAAAATCTGATTAACGAAGAGAAATCTAGATATCACGACATTATTGGGATTGCAATATCGATGAGAAACTTTTTCTATATCAATATTTTTATTTTGCCTTTTATTTTTTTTCTATTAAGTTATTATATTTTTTGTTTGCTTTATTTTCACCTATCTTGTATTTTATTAATTAACTTTTATTTTCTTTCTTTAATTCACTATTTGACCAATCAAGTCATTATAATTATAATCCAGGGATTACACTAATTTGCTTGTAAAGATCGATGTCGAAATATTGGATATCTCATACAAATTTTTTATATTCGGATACTAATTTTGTAATTGTAAATTTGGTAATACAAAAATCTTGTGCGGTGCACGTATCACAACTTTTACTTGTCATCCTATAATAATTACCCATTTTTTAAAATATATTTACAAAATTCGCATAAACACTAGTTGAAATATTTTCAGCACTATGCACTTCTAAAATAGTTTTTTATTTTATTATTTTACACAAAAGCACTATATATGAGTGCAATCAATGGTATAAAGTAGCATTTCCAGTAAGTTGATTTTAGAGAAAAAGTTGCTGTAACATCCCAGACCTATACGAGGTAAGGCATTTCGTACTTACCTTAAATATCTTATTTCAGTTTCGTACTACTTTTCGTTTTGAGCCATACTGTATGTTAAATTTATTTAGTTGGCATCCGCATGATGGTATAGAAGGATCAATCTAATTAGAGATTGATAAATTATTTGCTACTTCTATAAATTTGTTTTATTGAAAACTAGTTTCGAATGTTATACATTCATCTTCAGTTATAAAAACACACAAAACATTCAAAAATAAGCAATGGTATAATAATACATATGTATTATTATGGTATTAGTATATATACGTATAATTACTATATTTTGAATTGCTTATTTTTGAATTTTTTGTGTGTTTTTAGAACTGAAGATAAATATATATCATTCGAAACTAGTTTTCAATTAAACAAATTTATAGAAGTGGCAAATAATTTATCAATCCCTAATTAACTTTTTTATTGAACCAAAAATTGTTTGATTGTAGATATCATCTGGAATCTGTTAATAATAATATATACAATAATGTTGTATTGTTAATTTGTTTATGACGCCTTTATTATTATTATATCTATAGTCTATCCCTATTTCTTTCTAACTAAAGCGCAAATAATATATTAGGGGTAGTAATGTATTATTGTAAAAGTTGTTTTCTATTATTCACATCTTCTCATTATCAAATCCTTTTACAGGTTTTTTAGTAGGGATATTGTTATGGCCACTCCACTTACAAAAAAAGGATGGTACTCAAGTACCCAGGTATTGGGACAAAGCCAAAAACCAAATGGTTCAAAAGCTCCTCCACTTCTTTCACAACCATTCAAATTGCCTCACATTGGCTCCGATGGCGAATTCCATTCCAAGACGAAAGGCCATCAGGGAGCGATGGAGAAAACCACTTCAATCTTAGGCAAATTTATTCCAACAAAACAAAGCACTTAAAATTACGTAAAAGAATTTCTCAAGTACTGGTATTGGTATTGAATAGAGAAATGGGAACAAAATAGATAGAAAATTACATAAAATATTTTGTTTTTTTATTTTTCACAGATAATTAATTACCATTTTAATTTTATCCATAAATAGAATCGAAACATAAAATGGAAATAATTGTCATATAATTTTTTTTAATATATAGATAGCATAGGTCCCTGCAAACGCTCGTAACGATCCTGAGATAAACAAGAACTAACTAGGTTTTGCAGGTATATAGTCGATATTTTATATGCAAATAAAATTGCATTTTCACTGGAAGGACTTGCAGTATTTTTTAGATAAGTAGTTCATTTAAACATATTTTTTAAATATAAAATTATAATTTCAAAATTTATATATTTATTATTTATTTTTTATATCTTAAACTAGGTAATTTTTCCTTTATAAATTATTCGAATCCAACAATAAAAAATCGAGTTTCTTTCGAATATTAAAATATGCATTCACGCATGCTGTAATTTTTTTTCTACTATACCAACTGTTTCATTATTTTTTTTTCCTATCTTAATTTATCTCCCTGGTATTTGATGTTAACTTGATATTATCATCATACTTATTATTTTACTGTATATTCTTTTGGCTTATGTAACTTCAATATTTTTTATGTATTATATTGTACTTTTATATTTTATTTATTCGTTATTTCTTTTTTCACTTTTCATGCATACTTATTTTTCATATCTCTTAGGATGTACTTCATCGTTTCAGATATTTCTATGTCTAGTATGTTATAGCTTTTCATATTTCTCATTTAATCCTAAAATATTTAATTTTCTGTTTTCTATTATTCTTGTATCTTGTTTTACTTAGCCCTGATGAAGGCCGAAAACTTAGGCCAAAACGTTGACACATATTAAAGGAGTATTATAACTTACTGTTCGTTATCTTCTGGCCCGCTACCCCAACCGTTTTCTCCTTGATTACTTCTACGATCAACAATATCTTCATCATTATAATTGTTTTTTGATAGCATATAATTTTACATACTACCTTATTGAAAAAAAAAAATACTGATGTTATATATTATTATATTTATTTTTTATTAAATTAAATATAGAGAATAGAATTTTTGATTTTGATTTAAAAAATTCGTACCCCTGGTGGGACTCGAACCCACAATCCCCGGTTTAGGAGACCGATGCCTTATCCATTAGGCCACAGGGGCTGATGTACACCTAAGGGGTCCATTATGCAATATAATTTATTTTATTTTATAATTATGAGGCATAATAAAATGTTTTGTTGCATATAATTTATTTAGAATTTCAGAAAAAAAAGTATCCCTATAACCTTTCAAATATTTCTAACATTTCCGAATAAATATATTTTAGGATGCGATTTAAAGACTAACACAAAGCTTTAAGTGTCTCAAATGACATTAAATAACAAACCTGTAACGTATAACCTGTTTTAGAGAGATATAGTGTCTCTATTTCCTTATATTTTTTTACTTTTTGCGTGAGATGTGCTATTCATGTGATCGAATGTTTTTCGGTTCTTACGATGTCAGAATCGGCGAAACGGTAGCACATTACTTGAAGATTTTTTAAATGGTTTTATAACAATTTTAGAAATGAAAGCGTCAAATAAAGGTTTTAAAAAATAAACACAATCACATTATTTTACATAACATCCATCCCATTTTCCCTCATAAATATGGATTGCAAATTTAAAATGGTTGTTTCCTTAAAGGATAGTCCCGTACTGATCTATTAGTATCCAAAATGCTATGGTCAGCCGAAACTAGCGGGGGGCCCCTAAAGGAAGTACTTGCCTCGTGCGGCAGAATATGAAGGCGGCAAATTTCAAGCGCAATTTTATTTATAGGTTATATTAAAAATATTTGTTTCTACTTTTTGATTATATAGACGTCACTTTTTGAAAAAGGTGTAAGCGCCATTTAGCAAACTTTACAGGAAACACAAGAAATGATTTTTCTCCAAATAACAATATATTTTTTTTTAATTTTATTTTTTATTGTATACAGTAGGAGTTTATAAATCTGACAAAACCTTTATAATTACAATATATTTTTAAGGATTCTAGCACTGGTTAAGGCCAGAGTGACGACTGAGAGTCGTTAATGGTTGGTGCTTACGTCATCAATAATCGATTTTTAGAACATTTCCAATTTTTGTTTCTCAGTATATAGTGAGCGGAAATCGATAAAGATGGTGTTTATGTCCCAAAATTGATTGAAACCTATATTTCGAATTTTTGACGCTTATGCCTTTTTTAAAAAAACGACGGCGATATTGACCTTAATTCAGTCAATATTAATGTTAGGAGATGATTATTTCGAAATATTTCACCTACAATGGTGTTATAAAACTCAATAAATAAAATAATTTATTGGAGGAGGGTGAGGGAAAGGGAGAGGGGCAAAATTGTGTTTGCCCTCTCCCCTCCCACTAACTAGGCCTCTGTTATATATGAAACGTATTTTTAATTGTGACAACTTTTTATAAAAAAAATGAAAATATAATCCGGTAAATATTGAGACTAAAAATCTGATATTTTTTTTTTCAGAGCAATATACATGAATAGAAGCTTTTCAAGCAAAAACATGGAAAACAAAAATTTTCGTATTGTGGCACTTCCGAAACAGATCAAAATATGCAGCTCTATTGCACAGGTTAGTTGTTTACTGCCATTTGTGGGACTTAAGACTTTATCTTTGAATCTTCCGATAACATCCTAAAATTAATTTATTTGGAAACGACGCTGTAGCTTCTGTTACCAAATAATATCTTTTGCAAAATTCTAGATAAGTTATACCCGAGAAATCATTCTATTATACCTGATAATTAAATATAATTAACTATATAGTGTGACGAACCCCATTAGGTATTCATCAGCCCCTGTGGCCTAATGGATAAGGCATCGGTCTCCTAAACCGGGGATTGTGGGTTCGAGTCCCACCAGGGGTAATTAACCTTTTTATTTACTAGTTATTATTAATTATAATAACCTACCTTATTGTGTGTTCATATATATATATATATATATATATATATATATATATATATATATATATGTATAGAGTTGTTTTTGAAATAAGACAAATACACTAATTTTTATTATTTTTTTAATATTAGTATACTAATAGAAATTCACTCTGTAATTTACGTTTGATATCTTAATTAATTAATAGAACAAGTATTAATTTTATTAGAAGGATATTGTTATTAAATTACCTCCAGTCTATTACCGCCTAGTAAAGCACTAATAAAAATAATGTTTTATCTTTTTTAACCCCACAAATATTATGAATATTGACTTTCCTTATTTACCTGGGTAAACAAGTTATTTTAATCGGGTCAAAATTCCAAGGTGTGCAGTTTTCAACACTTTAATTCTATATCGAAAAATATTGGACAGGTGTCCTGGAGTTCGTTCCAATGGGCTCTGGGAACGGAAAAAAAAAATAAAGAAAAACGCTGAAACTGTTTTATTTTATATCTCTGTTTACAAAAAAGAAATGCGAATGTGTACAGAAAAATGAAAACAAAATTGAGATTTTCTGCAGATATGGTTGGTTCTAAAACACGTTTTAGTTTTTTTTTTTTGTTTTTTTTAAACGAAATAATTAAATTATAGAACAACCAAAAACCCACAAGAATGGGTCTATAGTTATTATATTTTGGTACATATAATAGGGCCGGTTGACCATACTCAAAATGTCATTGTAAATTAGAATTTAATCGCGATTAGCTTTAACCGGGGCGTTTCTACGCGTTTTAGAACCAACAGTATCTGCAAAAAACCTCAATTTTGCTTTTATTTTATCACATTTTTTTTTAACCCGATCTTCTAGATTATGAAATAGCTATTTATATGTTTGTAAAGAAAAAACTTCACTCTTTCCAACGAGTCTAAGAACATCGAAATCAGATAAACTGAAGACGAGTTATTGAGCTTCAAATCGAAACGCAATTTCGTGGTTTAAAATATTTGAACACTCTCGGAACTGAAAAAAAATAAAAAATTGTTTTCTAAAATATTTTCAACATTAACGTATTTTGGTTCACGGAATCAAAATATTCTATATTTTTTGGGATGGAAAATGTACAAGGCTAGTTTACCCAATAATCTAAGCATTTTTTAAAATTTATTTGTCAAAAAAAGAATTAATTACTTTTAAAGTTTTTTCTTTTGAAACACTCTGAAAAACACATGTTTTTGGTGGAAAAACCACATCGATATTATTTTCCAAACTCGAGATATAAAATAAAGCAGTTTCAGTTTGTTTTATTTTATTTATTTCTGTTCTTAGGGCCCATTGAAACGAACGCGGGACAAATGTCCAATATTTTTAGGTGTAGAATCACAAACAAAAAAAAAAAATTGGTCCATTGAGTTATTAGACTAACGTCTTTTGGCTTTGAGGTTTTTTGTAAGCCTCTAATTATTATGGATTTGGTTCAAATTTTCGTATATATTATTGGTCAGTACACCTAGCATTAGTAAATAGTGAATGACCAAAATATTTACATTTAAAATAAATTTTAAATTATAAAATTCAAAATTCTCAAATATGTTCCTGGTCGCTCAAATTAAAAGTAGCCCTTACTTAATTAAAAGTGTGCTAATGGTATTCAAATTTAAGAAACATTTTTCCAATGGTTAGGAGGTCATAAAGAATTTATGTCTCAAGTGTATGGTGAAAGCGAGTGCTCAATTATATTACCATAATGATTTCAGTTGTAGGCTCAGTTTGACACAAATTCTCTGGATTACAGGAGAAAACTAGTACATTATGAGATATTGCATCGTCCAAGGTCCGAGGAGTTCATGGCTACTTCCTTATAACACGAATATTGGACGAAATAATAGTGGTAACATACTTGAGTGCTCGTTTTCACCATTCTCTGCAGACATAAATTCTTGATGATCTCACAATTTATTTTAATTGTCAATATTTTAGCCGTTCACTTTTTACTAATGAAAGGTGTACTCACCAATAACATATACAAAAATTGGAGTCAACTCCATAATAATTAGAGGCATATGAAAAAGAATCTGAAAGTCAAAAAATGTGAACTTAACAAGTCTCATGAGAATGATCGTTATAAGAAAATTAAAAATCTGGTGCGGTAAGAAAATTTTAAAAAAGTTTCAAATCGATTATATAAAGCGGCACTTCCGGTTAATCGATTTTGACGAAAAAATTGCTGTAACATCACAATTATCTACCTTAAATACATAATTTGAGTATCGTACGACTTTTCGTTTTTGAGCCAGGCTTTTCACACACACACACAGACAGACCATTTTGCGAGACTTGGTTATTTGGACTCAGGGTACCTTAAAACGTGTATTTCCGTGGAAAACTCGAATTCGAAAATTTTTACGATCGCTATACTTCCCCTTACTATATAGGTAAGGGAAAGTAAAAATTATACACAATTGCAATAATCTGTATTTTTTTTTCGTGCTGCATTAGGAAATATTTTTTTAATTTGTAAATATTTTTAATGCAATTTCCCAAGAAAATGATCAGCCTCAGTAAAACCTCGTTTATCCGAATCTGGAGGTTATCCGGATTTTAGATTTTTTTTTTAAATTTAGTGTTCACATTAGATAATAATTTTTAACTATGAAAGAAAGAACGAAACTACGTATGAATACGCTAAATCTTTGCTTTTTAGTACATTCACTGATTTAATGTACAATTCCTGTATAGATTTTACAATAATTTATGGTAATTAAAAACTTTTTGTTGATTTTAAGAAAGATTTATTGGAGTGTCACAGGACTGTTGACTCAGCAGGCATAAATAGTTTTTTTCGTAATAAACGTTAAGTCTGCTTATTTAAGGATTTTGATTGGCTAATTACCCCAATTATCCGGATTGCCTTTGGATCCCAGGTAATCCAGATATAAAAGATTGTACTATACCTACTGAACTACTATTGAATCGAGAAATTTTCGTTTCGAATTCGAGAATTTCTCCCAAGACTGGAACTTTAAGAGAAAGTATCCTTGGGTGATATAGGAAGGGCTGGCTGGATAACGGTATAACACCTGACTTTTAATATGACCTACAATACGGAAAAATGTTTTTATCTAATTTCAACAAAGATTTTGTTTTTTTCGGTCAAAATTAAAGAAATATATAAAGAACTTAATAATGATAATTATAATAATAAAATCAATGTCACGATCTGAGGCATTGAAATATAAAAAAATGTTACCCTCTATTTATAAGATTTAATAAAAGTAGTGACTATACTTTGTATGTACAGTTACTCACAAAATTATTCGTAATTTGCTTTGACTTCTTCATTATTATAAAAATTTGATCGTTTTTCAAAGTTTTTTTTTCTGATATCTAAATATATTTCAGAAAAATCACTGAAATAACTATAATTTTTTTTTACTTTCTTGTACGCAGTAATGGAATTGCCTTGTAATCGCAAACATTTTCGGTTTTCAGATTTCAACGGAAATGTCCATTTTGACCATCCCTGAATCGCATTTTCACTAGTTTCGTCGTGACGTCTCTACGTAGGTTCGTACGTGCGTATCTCGCATAACTCAAAAACGGTTAGCCGTAGAAAGTTGAAATTTTGTATTTAGGATAATTATATAATCTAGTTGTGAACCATCCTTTTTGGTCACTGCATGATCACCGGAAGTGGTACTTTACTCGAAGGTCATAATTGATTTCCATCAAAAATTATATTGTCACAATAAACTTACATCACGAATTATATTCAAATATAATGTAAAACATCTCAAATTTGGTAAATAGGCCTTCATATGATCTCTGTACTTAATTTTAATTTCGGTGTTAAAGGATACTAACGCGATTTTTTTTTCCTCTTTAATTAATGATTTTTATTACTTGTTTTAAGTGTTAAAATTGACTGTAAAATATTTTTTTCCTCCCTATTTGTGAACTGAACAAGTCTGCAGCAGGAGAATAAGATATAAGTTAATGGGTTTCTTCCGCTCAAAGTGCCAAATCCGTCGATTTCCAATGCTTTATCTAGTGACATTGACAGTTCTAATATTGTCACGGAACTCGAAGAAGTCTCTTGGGAACTTAATACGTACTGAAACAAAACGACATATAATAACGGAATGAAACTTCCAGAAACAATAGCTTGTGTTTGTCAATAGATGGATGTCAGGACGCCGAGTGTTGTTTTTACTGCAATCTTCGGAAACTAGTAACCAAATTCAGTATCATTTTTTGAGCCACGGATTTATAATTTAATAGGCGCACAAGGAAGTCATGTGTTGCCCACATCAGATATTTATTTAACAGAAACCTTTAATCATGCCCTTGCATCCCCATCTTTGCACGCAAATTAAAACATGAAGAATGAATTTAATTTTTAAATAAATTGATCAAGCTTGAACTGTAACAATTTATGTTATAAGTAAAAAATGTTTGATTTTGTTCTTTTAGTATTTTAATAAGTTTCTGATTAAATTTTGTGTTTATACACGCTTGTTTTCTTTTACACAATTTTAAAATAAAGGCTACAAATTTTATGGAGTGGCACCCCTATTAATTTTATCAACGGGCACTCACTGGATTTAACTAAGTTAAGATTTAACTATGATATAACTCTTATGTTGTTATAATTAATTATTTTTGAGTTAAAACTCTTCTAAAAAAAATGTCTACGTCGATCAGGATTGAAGTCAAAGATATGACGCTATTAAAGTAAAAAGTTCTTTTGTTTTATAGGAACAGTTTTTGCAGATATTTTTAAAATACGTTGTTTTGAGATAGAGCACTTCAATCGTATTTCGCTCTTCTTGCGTAAGAAGAATTTTTCCTATCGTATCTAGAGTAATATGCATAAGAAAGTGAGTGATGTTCGACGAATGAGAAAACAGCATTCTATAAACATGACTGTAGGTTAGAGACTTTAACGCCCATTCGGAGATTCTTCCATAACATTCCGATAGTTGAGCCGAAGAGGGCATCTTTCACGAAGACCACGGGGTGACGTAGATGTTGACCCGATTGTCCCAGTTCTTGGACAAGGCCAAGGTCGGAGATCAGGTTCCGTTTTCAACCTTTCTCTTCTACACTCTCCTCGGTGATCGCTGCAAGAAAGTGGTGAAGTGGCTTTCTTCATTTATTTATTTAATTCAGCAATTTGCACAAGCTCTGCGGGAGGGGGCTACCTCATCCTCCCCCTCCCCCTGGCGAATACTAAGAAGTAGAAAAAAAAATTAAAATAATAATAATTCGTATTAAAATTTAATTAAAATCAAATGCTGTTTTGTAAACTTTTATACTTGAATGATATCTGATATGGCGTAGATAGGTATCTTAGGGGGAGAGGGGAGGCCTGGCTCCTCCCTGAGGCACTTGCCTGCCCCCCCTAGAACATTTGGTCAGCTACGCTTATGAATTGGTATATTGTTATATTAATACAGTAATCCTAGAGTATGACAATCATAAGAATTAAGAACATTATTAATTCCAGTTCAAAATTGAAACTGCTACTTATCAAATTAACGGTTACTGTAAGAACTCTACGAGGGTAGAGTGTCATGTATTGTCAAGGGATTGCCAGGATTCATTTTATTCCTATAATTATGATTATTTTGTTTTATTATGTAAAATAAGTTTATGAATTTAAATTGTTTTTATGCTGTATTTTCTGGTTGTTTTTATTTTTAGTTGGCGTACGCATGATAGTATATAAGAATCAATCTAATTAGGAATTGATAAATAATTTGCCACGTCTATAATTTTGTTTTTATTTAAAACTAATTTCAAATGTTATACATTCATCCTCAGTTCTAAAAACATATAAAAATTCAAAAATAGACAATTTAAAATATAGTTTGGTATTTTTATATAAATTAGTATTATAAGATATTTATGAATTTAATTAAGACAAGAGATCAAACACATGTTGGTACTCACCGAGGTTTAAGAAGATTATATAAAACAGAAATGGTTACATTGGATAGTTCTCGCACTGAATTTCCATTACTAGTTCAGTGCGAGAACAATACAATCTAAGCTGCTGCATTTATATCTTTGTGATTTTTTTATATTATTTTTATGTTGATCAATTTTAGTTTTTAAATTGGTGAGTTATAAAAACCTTTCGTCATAGTTAGCTGAGCTATATGTAAACAAAAAAACTTTTTAACGGAAACTAGAAAATTTGATTGAATCTAAGCTATCATTTTCTTTCTAATAAGTCTTCTATTGTCTTTCTTTTCAACTGCAGCTATTTCTGGATTCTCAGGTCGAGAATGGCTAAAAATCCATTAAGCCATAGTCACCATTGGATCGATCTTTTGTTAATTTTAGAAAATCTGCAAATATTTTGATTTTGTTATCAAAAATAACTGGAAAAAAAACCACGTTATCTTTCTTCAAAGAATGAGTTGTTCCTTAAGGCCGTCGGTTTAAGGAGACAGTTACAGTACAAGAAGTTTAGCAAACATAACAAAACTGACTCAATAAAGTAAAATATACTTTTATAGTAAAAGTATAATAAAGTAAAATATAATTTTTTTTGCCAAGAAATGTTAGAATGTAGTAAATGAAAAAAGAAAATTCACTGGGAAGGTTCTGAGACCAAAATTCGCATTTTCCATAAGAAAGGCTTCTCACCCCTTGGGCCAATCTCACCCAGACTTATGGTAAACAGTAAAGCAATAGGAAGAGTTAGGGAGGATTTTCCAGCACCCAACCAGCTAACAGAGAATTATTTTTGCTTCACGATTCGTTTTGTGGGTAATTTGGTAAAGGAGTGGATGAGGCACCGTTACGAGGAGACCCTGGCCACGCAACCATGAAGATGGCGCATCCGTCTATATATTTATTTTTCAGGGATTGATAAATTATTGGCCAGTTCTATAACTTTGTTTTTAGTGAAAACTAGTTTTGAATGTATAATATTCGAGACTAGTTTTAAATAAAAATAAAGTTATAGAAGTGGCAAATAATTTATCAATCCCTAATTAGATTGATCCTTCTGTACTATCATGCGGATGTCAACAATTTGTTATTTTTTTTCTTTCTCTCCTTCTATCCTGATGATGCCTGAATTGGCGAAATATCGACAGGTGATTTTTTTTCAATTATTTTTAAGACTCTTGCCTTCTTGTTTGCCATTTTTCACTTATGTCTTAACAACTTTTTATGTCTCATTTAGAACTTTTGATCTTGTATATTAATATATCTTGTGGAATACCCGTGTATCCACTGTTTTCTTTATAAGGACGTTCCTTTTCAGTGCATTTTAAATTTCTTTTTCCTCTTGTATTTGTTAGAATTCTTCTTATTTAATTATTTGAAATTTTTTATAATCTTTTGAACATGTTTGGGTTTTAGTATGAGTATTTCTTTTTTCTTTAATGATCAGCTGTTTGTAATTTAACTTTTCCCAGCTGTTGTAATGTAACCTCTCCTTTTCCCTCAGTATGCATCTGGGTGTCTTGGTATGGGTTGCTGTCTCTGGTTAGTGTCTCTGGTCAGTTGATTTTTTTTTCTGTTATTTTTGAGACACTTGGCTTCGTGCTTGGAACTTTCCGTCTCATTTTGAGCTTTAGCTCTTGCATATTAATAAAATCCAAACTAAAGATCTTAAATTGTTATAATAATAATAATAATTTCGATTGCTTTATTCGTTCATTCATAGCATCCTAGCATAAGTATGATGTATACTGTATCCATATAATATATCTAGTCACTATATAATATTAATACAAATAAGTATTATAAATATATAACAGGGTTCTAAAATAACTGTGCACTTTTATTTTGAAAACGTTCTTGCTTTTAATTAATTTTCCTAGGAACTTAGTTGAAAGAGTTCATGCTGAAACTGTTTAATAAGAAAAAATTCTTACGAGAACTTTTACATTAGAACTGCATAGTAAACGTTCTAAAATGTTATCGTAAAAATTTGTTATAATAAAAGCCTATCCAAGAACTTTTTAAGTAGGAATTTTATATGCAAGTTCTATAATATATAATATAATAAAATATAATTATATAATATGATCATTGGAGTGCACAGTATCCTTTATTAGAGGGACCACGAACAATAGTATAGGGGATTCCTTCCATATTCCCCTGCCTGACTGGGGTTCCGGGGATATTCTTTACTCCCATGAAAAAATATTAAACTTTTATGGTGTCTAAAAAGTATTTTAAACATTTTTTGTATTAAAATTAAAATAAAAATTTAACACTATAGTGCTACCAAAATATATAGCTGAAGTTTTAGAGATTTAGTTCTAAGCAACATGTTTTTTTTTTTTTTAAGTTGAATCTTTAAACTTTGCTTCTATCTATTGTTTAATTGGGAAAAAAAATATTTCTGAGATATTAGCAGTTGTCTCTGTACCTACAGCGTACGGGTATGAATATAATATAACATAATAAAGTTCTCGATTGAACATTTTAGTGAGCACTTTTTTGTGGTCATCTCAACATTTATTCAAATGGTTTCTAAAAAATAGGCTTATAAAAAAAAAAGAGGATCTCTTCAAACTGTGCCCCATAAGAATCTGAAAACTTATATATGAGAACTCAGTATATGTATGTGTGAGTGTGCGAGTTTGCGCGCGTGTTTGTATGCGTGCGTGTGTTTGTTCTGATATATAAGTTCTCACATTCTTATGGGGAATCTTCTTTATATATATTTATATATATATATATATATATATATATATATATATATATATATATATATATATATATATATAAACAGCCAGGGCAGGAACTTACATTCAAATTTAAACATACTTAAAACAGTTGAACTATCTTTTTGAAACAGTTCAATACCTATTTCATTCCCTAATATATAATGATATGAATAAAAGAATAAATAGATATATTTGTAAAGGATATATAAATACATACTTTTTTGGATTGCTAATTATTGGCTAGTTTGACGAATATAATTTCAGCATATAAACATATCAATAAGTTACTCCTAACAGTAAAGTGAAATTAAATTGATTCACAAGAGAATCTCTTTTATCAACTTTAAATAATTCTTTAAAATTGCATATATAGGCCTGTAGGTAAGGGAAATGCCGTTGAAACTTTTCAAGCTATCAATCTAACTCGGCCCTATTGTCATTTAACTTAAATTATATTAAATTAATTTGGCATTTAGTCATTCTCATTTAGAATTTGTATGCGCTTTATCTTGTTAATTCGTTTCGGTGTACCACTACTCAGCTGCATTCTCTTCGCCACCGGACTATTTGTGAGTCATATTTGTGATCTACGAGGTCATTTTGGCGGTAAGACGAGTAAATTGGTATCGGACAAAAATATAAGGAACATCGTCGGTTTGGAGGTAAAAGTGATCAACTCCAATTTTTGTGAAGATGAGATTTTTTGCTTGACAAAATTGTGAAATTATCAATAATTATTAGTTAATCATTATCACTTTTGGTTTATTATTTTCATTAATAAAATTCTGAATCGACCAAGAAAAAAAAATGTAATCCCCGTCAAAATTTGAGGTTTTACGTTTCAAGATACGAAGAGTCCAAATTATATTACAATTGTATTAATTTTTTTTTATTTACTGTGTTTTAATATAACTATTTTAAATACTATCGTGTTTCAACATTATAACAATGTATAACATCTTGCACTTTACTTTATAGAAACCTTCTGTTTGATAATAAAGTTCAAAAGTACAAGTTAGCCTGTGATTTACTACGCCTATGACTAACACTGTAAAATGTTAAAATACGGTAACATTTAAAATAGTTATTTTGAAAATAGTAAATTAAAAAAAAAATATTATTATCTAAAGACGATAAGTAGCCGGTAACCTATAAAACCAAATCTTTCCACTATTATTTTTACAACTTTTACTGGTACTTTTGTGCTTTATTATGAAATAGGGCCCTGGTCGTGTAACATTTTTTCTAGTATTTTAATATACTTGAGATACGAATTCTGAAGCAGCGGTCGAGTTGATGATGCAAGATGGTACGAACTCTGCGTACTCTAGAGTGCTGCGGAAGGCAAAGTATGTTGAGCAGAAGGTGGCAGCGAGACCGGTGACCACTACAGCGATGAGTATGGAGTACTGAGAAGGGTTCGGAGCTGGAATGGACGCCATCCCGATGGAGCCGTATCCAGGAGTCGAAGAAGACATGGAGCGTAGCCTCCAGTAGAGGAGCGGAGGGAAGAGGAACATGAGCTGGCCGGTGAGCGCCCCGCCAACGAGCCCCATGAGCAGCTCGGCGCGGGGCACAGCCTCGCCCAGGGCCACAGCAAACAGCACCACTCCCGTCCGCACTACAGCTCGCCGCCAGCTGAACTCTGCTCACATACCAAATACACATGAATAATAAAAATAAAATATCAAGAAGGAGATGGTCCCAGAGGGGCTTATAGAAAAGCTACTTCAATACGTCCCATGGACGATGACGAACTAACCTAGAATTTTCAAAGGGTAAAAGCTGTGGTGATCGTACTCGTTTCAAATGGTGACAAAGTGAATTTGGACTTCCAAGTTATTTCAGACTTTAACACTCTTGAAACCTTTATCTTATTCAATCTAACGTAACATAGAGTAATTGTCTTGCTTTTATTTTATTACTGGAAGGTACAATATTTTATTGCTAACAATAAGTTACAAATCTTATTTAAAATTGTAGTACAATAAATCTTATATACAAGAGGATTGCACAGATTGTCAGCATACCGATGGGGTGTGGCTTATCTTATTAGATTAGTTGTATCCTATACATTTAAGATATTATTACAAAGTATTTAGAAAAAATAAAAACAAAAGCTATACTGATTAAAAAATACATAGCTGATTTAATATTATAATAGATGATTAAAAAAAATCTCATGATTTAATGATGATAATGATTTAATAATGATAATGATTAAATAATGATTATATAATAATGATTATATAATTTAATAATGATTAAATAATGATTTAAAAAAATCTTGAATATTATAATAGATGATTAAAAATAATTTCTACAAAATTGACTAAAAAACCTATTAGTAGTAATAGGTAAATCAATTATTATTCAAATCATCCTATCACACAAAAAATAAATACAGAAAAAAATTGCATAAAAAGAACACGCAGATTAACATATAATGAATATATCAAAAATATAAAAACAACAATGTATATAATTTGAAAAAAAAAATGTACTAAAAAAAAAAATTATTAAGTAGGATAATAACAATAATAAAAAAAAAATTAACAAAACAGTAACAAATTAAGAAACAATAAAAAAAAAGTAACAAAAATGACAATAGAAAATATAAAGAAAGAAACAAACAAAAACAGAGAATAATTACAAATTTGTACACAGATAAAAATAAATGAGATTTGTAGATTAAGTTGTACTGAAACAATTACTCCATGTTCCGCTTGGTTGAATAAGATGAGGGTTTCAAGTATGTTTAAGTCAAATGTATAACTTATAAACCCTACTTCACTTTGTCACCATTTGCGATGGTTTTCATGGCTTTTACCGTCTGAAAATTCGTCTCCGTTAGTTCGCCTCCGCCCATGGTACGTAATGAAGTAGCTTTTCTATAAAATTGTGTTTAGAAGTAGCTTTTAAATAAAATAGTGGTAACTAAGTGGTTCTAACTAAGTGGTGGTGGTTTTGGATGTAACTAAGTGGTTCATGTTGTTAGTCAGTATGTTAGGGAAATTTTGGATACGTAGCAAGTCAGTTTTTCACATAGAATGGCAAGTCTTCTAATTTTCGCAATGCTTTTGACTGAAACAACTGAATTATTAAGATTTTTGAAGTTTTGGCTGAGTCCTGTAGCTCTATCCCGTATGTCCATAAAGTTTTTATCAGTACTTTATTTATGGTAAGGTCTGTTAGTTAAGGATAATTTGTAACGTCTGTCAATGAATCTGGATAATAGACGAAATAGTTTCATCAATCACTCACTTACTATTTCTATTATTCTGTGTGTTTAGGTTTGTTTATACATATACCTCTTTTATTATTTATTATTATACCCCTACAATACTCATTCTTTGTATATTTCTTTTTAGCCCTGATGAAGACCTACTAATGTGGTTCGGCATTTAATAAATTCATACCACTATTTTATGTTAATCTTTACCGCCACCCATGACTTCTCGCCACTGGTCAACCATCTTTAAATTACAAAGTATACTTAAAACGAAAACTTGGGATATAAATGGATGATTCCACACAAGATGCCTCGAGTTTCTAAAATACCATAAATAGCTAGTCTTGGAGTGAGATACGGTCACTAGTTGATGTGCCTTTTTATACTGTTGATGTGAGATGTGCTGGGTTTTGTTTGCAAATATGTGATCTTATTTTTTTTTGTCCTCATGATGCATGAATTGATGAAACGTCGCCAATAGCAGTATTTGAGCCTTAAAACCGGGCAAAATTATTTGAAGCTTAATTACTTTCCTGCCGCTGCTACCTGGCCAAGCCAAGGTAAGGAAAGTATTGTAATCGACATTGAATAATTTATTGGTTTTTATTAATTTCAACGAGTTTTTATTTCATTAATGAAAACTATTCATCAGTTTTCATCCCTCAGAATTCTTTCAGGATGTCATATAACTCTCTGTGTGAAATTCTGGTCAGTTTCAATAGAATCAAGGAGAAAATACCAAAAAAAAAAAATTATCAAGTTGAAATAATTACCTATATTGTTTCACTCAATTATATTTCAAATAATAAAAAACAAAACGGCCGAAGATTTTTTTTTTATAATATGATTAATATTGGCCTGAGTTTTATGTATATAATTAAAATTTAATCTGACAAGACCGGACATATAAACAGAAACACCTTAATCCAGTTATCAAGCTTGAGGAGTGATGGATGGAATGGAATTTTTCACAAACTTTCTGATTTGGACTTTTGTCCGGTTTTAAGGCTCAAATACTCAAAGTGCGTCGACTGGCTACTTTTTTACCGGTAATTTAGGGATTCAATGCTTGTTAAGTTTAATTTTCAATTTATATTGTAACAATTATTTGACGTCTCTTTTTGAGTTTTTGTTATTCTATATTAATTATATTTTATTTTATTCATTGCGATTCAAAGCTGTGAAAAAAAAAAACATTGATAAGAGACTTTTTGCCAGCGGTCGAGATGCGTTCCCGCCTCTAATCCATGTACAGTAGAGCGTCGATTATCCGAACTAATGTTGTCAGTGGTGGTTCGGATAATCGAAATTCACGTACTCGCACACATACACACACACACACACACACACACACACACACACACACACACACACACACACACACACACCACACACACCACACACACACACACACACACACATATATATATATATATATATATATATATATATATATATATATATATATATATATATATATATATATATATGGGCTGCACAAAAGACCGTTTTTGTAAAAACCAAGTGTAAACAGCATCTTCCACCAATTCATTTTCGCTTTTTTCATAGCTTTACGGTTTGAACTGCCCGCTTTACTGTCAAGATAATGTGCGCACCTGGTGATTGAATCAGAACTATTTTTTATTCCGGTTATCGTTGATTTACCAACACCGAACTCGATAGCTAATGTCCGACCCGATTCCCCTTTTTTCAGCTGCGTAATGATTTCCATTTTATCTTTTAATGGAAGAACCACTCGTTTTCTTTTTGCTAACATGTTTTAATTTTAAAAAAAAATGATCACAAATGCGATATACACCTCAAAAAGAACGGTTTAAAACTGAGAGTAAGCTAACTACAACCAGCCAAATGAACGGAAAGGGTTTCACAGAAACAAATGCAATGAACTAATTAGGTATACAGTTCTAAGTAAACAAATACGTATTGAACGTCTAAGTTCATTGAACACACACACATTTATGAACCACATACAAATACTATTTAACGAAGCAGTTTCTGAGAAATAATTAAGGCTTCCTTTATAGACGTTCTGAGAAAAATAATTTTATTTTTCGTTTAATTTTATTCAAAATAACAATAATTTTAACAATACCAATAAGTAATTTACATGATCAAATTAATTAAAATTACACACAAAAAAAAAAAAAAAAACCGTTCCGATAATCGAACGTTCGGATAACTGACGTTCGGATAATCGACGCTCCACTGTATTTCCTATTTTATGGTTAGATAGATAAGGTACAAACTTACCTGATATTCCCATTACAAAATTAACATCAACATTAAGGCCATGCAACCAGTAATCTGACAGGCGCATCATTAAAATTCTCTAACAAATAAAAATTATAATTTTTATAATATTTTCTCTTTAGGTGACTGCAATTACCCCAGTTTCTCCTACACAGAGATATAGATAATCATGTCCTAGAGCAGGGGTGGCCAACCTTTTGCATACCATACGCCAATTTTTTAACAGTCGAGTTCAGATGCGCCATATAACCCGAACACTGTTTATACATTCTTACCTACGTAGTAAGAGTTATAAAATAGAGATTAGGATCAGATCTGCTTAGCTTAGAGCTGGAAAAGGAATAACTTTATCGCGCAATTAAGTTAATTAATTTACGCCAGTTTCTTAAAGCACCAATCTACAATAGTCAGAAATTATGTCTTATTCGAGATGGTGATCGCTTCGTGATTATGCTACAGCTGCCAGAGAGTTACATTTGGTGAAGATAACTCTTGACCACAATATTTGGTATTGAGTGTGAGATTAGCTTGGGATATGGATTTGTGTGTTCTCTCTGCTTGTAACAAGTCTTGGTCCTGGGATATATTTAATAACGTTTTTAACGAAAGGATACTCGTCAACACAACATCCAAAGAGTAAAGATTTTACTCTATGGCCAAAACACGGTAAATACACATAGGCGCAAAGATGTTATACGCCACGTTTTGGCCACTCCTCTCCTAGATCAATGATTAGAGGTTGCTTTTAAAAGAATTCCAAGTCCAGTTTTATTCGAAAGGATAAAACAGCATGCGGACTTGAAGTTTAATACCTAAAAACAGTGGTGGCTCGTAGATAGAATTCGTGGGTGCTGCTTCAGAAAACTTAAAATTTTAAAATTGTGTAAAAGGAAATAAACCTGTATTATAAAAAAATGTAATCCATTTGCGTGAAAACATGGATATGCAAGGCCAGAATTAAAGTTTCTGTTAAAAAAAAAAAAAAAAAAAAAATCAAATAGAATAGCTAAAAGTAAGATAATCTAATTCTACACTGTATCACTTAGAAGAATATAGTAAACGGTTTTTCATTACAACCTACGCGGTGTAAAAAGACATTACCTTCCACCAACACGCAAGGGTTGCACCATTTTGAGATCGACGGTGCTTTTTTTTCCCGCGGTCTCGTGTGCAGCTTCCTATGTACGCATGCGCACAATAGCCAAACTCCTCATCGGTGGAACTGTGAAGCGCGCAGTTCCAAATGTGTAGTATGGCTACTAGCATTTATCTAAAGAGTTATATACTCTACAAGTATAAAGAAAGAATTAAAGAAAAAAGGACTCATTATATTGAATGTTATTGACAACATTAAGTGGAACTGTGGATACTGTAGTTCCACAATTCCTAAAAGCGAGCTGCCACTGTCTCTAAAATATTTGGATAATGCCATGAATCACTTAGACTAAAATTTACTAGCATATAGAAGATAGGAGATTATTTATTCATACTGGGATGAGGAAAACCAGTTAAGGTAATGAAAGGTTTTTAAATTAAAATCTCTCCGAACTGCTCTCCTATAATGTTGGGGAAATATGACATATTGTCCTTTACCTACGCTACAGGTATATATTTTTTTGGGGCAGAGCGTAAGCGAGGAAGCAAATGAGTTGAAAATGAGCATACCTGTCGTTGTCATGGATTCGGGCGCACCTTCTGGAAGGTTAAAAACGACGTATAATAATTTTTATTTCTAGAGCCTTTTCCTATTCATTTTTATAATTTGACAAATGCTTTCTAATAAAAGTCTACGGTATTCTGAAATGAGTAGAGACATTCTGCCCTGCTAGACACAGAGCTAATAATCCCGCTTCCAGAGAATTTTAAGGTAGGAGATCTGCTTTCATTCATTCATTGTTCATTGAATGACGTGGTTTTTAGTGAATAAGAAACAAAATAAGAATTAATCCAGAAGTGTGAACGGTTCACAGCTAGCTGACTGGTAATTGATTTGTATGGCAGCGGCGACAACTGTTTGATCAGGAAGGCAGGGGAAGGCGGCGAGGCGTGTTCGGGATATTAATCGATTATCGTTCTGTCCGTTTTACACAATCGCTGTGAGGAAGTAACTGATTCCAGGGGCCAATGCCTACTGAATAATCTAGAAGGCCTTGTCTGTCGAAACTTCCGCGTAGATAATTATTAACTCATATCGTCGTGAATAACTGATATTATATATTAGCAAATCACTTGATTAGGGAATGATAAATTATTTGCCACTTCTATAATTTTGTTTCATTGAAAACTAGTTTCGAATATTATACATTCATCTTCAGTTCAAGGTTTAAGTAGATTATATCAAACAGAAAAGGTTGCATTGGTTTGATATAATCTACTTAAACCTTGAACTGAAGATGAATGTATAACATTCGAAACTAGTTTTCAATAAAAACAAAATTATAGAAATGGCAAATAATATAACAACCCTAATTAGATTGATCCTTCTGTAATATCATGCGGACGTCAACTAAATAACCTTATGTATAAACTGCACGGAGGGGTTTGGATTATTGTTTAGAAACGTTGTCCGAAAAGTATTGATGGCTCTTTAATAAAATTAGTAATCAAATGAAGGCCGAAACGTCTTCAATAATGTTCAATAATGCCAGAAACGTGAATTGAAATGTATAAATTCGAAAAAAATACGCGCGTTCTTTAATTTCTGTTAAAATTCTAATATAAAACTGAACAATATAAATAATAATTAAATCGATTAATAAAAGTTGTGCAGATAATTTGTTGAATAATTCAGTTGGCGTACGCATGATAGTATAGAAGGATCAATCTAATTAGGGATTAATAAATTTTCCATTACTAGTTCAGTACGAGAACAAACCAATGTAACCTTTTCTATTTGATATAATATACTTAAACCTTGGTGAGTACCAACGTGTATTTAATCTCTGGTCTTAATTAAACTCATAATGTTTTATATTACTAATTTATATTATATTTAATTTAATATGTATAATAATACCAAGCTGTATTTTAATTTGCTTATTTTTGAATTTTTCTGTGTTTTTAGAACTAAAGATGAATGTATAACATTTGAAACTAGTTTTAAATAAATTAAAAAAATATATAGAAGTGGCAAATAATTTATCAGGCCCTAATTAGACAATTTGTATGTTCTTCGAGTTTGTTTTTATATGGTTTGGTGACGATCGAGGAAACGAAAGATTTCGCAAATAAAATTATTTGAGTTAAAAATCAATAACAAAAGGGTTTTTATATTATTTTAACTTGAAATAAGATTTGCTAATTCAAGCAAAATTGCTGTTATATTTCAGATGAAAGGGCTATGTTGAAGGTAGATTATTAGATGTTAACAATACAACAGATGTCACAAAGGAGTAGTAGTAGAGTATAAAAGAGGCAACAGTAAACAAGAGTACACGAGACGTCTGGAAGGAGCTGGAAGGGGCTGGAAGGATGGAGGGTCCATTCCGAACCTGTCCAACCACTTGCCAACTTGACCCAGATACCTCTGTCAGGTGTATAGATATCTCATGGCTCTCCTAGCAATGTCAGTCCTATTTCTCTTCGGAATACTTACTGTCTAATGTCGTGTTATTATAGTGAAATATTATTAATTGTTCATTAATTATAATTATAGCTACGATCCATACTAAATTATATTGAATTTAAAGTCAACTCGCGATGATGCGAATTCTTTGCTGACACTATTTTTCTCCCCTCCTGATTCTTTGAGAAAAAAATCGTTAAAAAAAAGTATGCTATCAGAGAATGATAGAGAGTGAGAGAATGAGAGAACCATGAAGAAGAGAGTCGAAACTACAGGATTAAAATTAATAAAACTGAAGGGTTAAAATAAATTCCAGCATAACACCATTAGCCTATCACCAATCGAGACAAGAATTAATCATATTATAATTTTAAAGTATTATTGCGTGGTTAAAGAGTCATTGTCTAGGTACCTTTTATAGTAAATTTGTTTATGTATTTTAGGAGGGAGTTTTTTGTTGACCATAGATGTATATTTTTAAGCGAGAAGTTGGTCGGGAGGTGCGGTCAAAGAGTTACACTTTTATAAGTAAACTTATATATTTTGTGCCGACGTTTCGGCCTAAGTTTTAGGCCATCTTCATGGCTAAAAGGAAAACAAAATAACAACAATGAAAAAAGACAGAGGCAGTACCAGTAACAGTAAAAAATGATAAAAACAGAAATTACAAGTAAGATAAAAAAGTATGAAGTATAAAAAGAAAAAGATAACACTAAATTACATAATATAAGTGACAAATGAAAAAGTAAAATAAATAAAATAACAATGTAAAAATTAATTGAAATTAAAATAATGCTTTATTTACACAGGAAATATGAAAATATATGAAATCTGTTAATTAAAAAGACAAATAGTATGAAGGTTTGGTAATGTGTAAAGCATACAGAGATATTTGTGATGAGACAAGTTATGCAAAAGATGACAATGATGTTAAAGAAGTTGACATTGTTGTAATTAAAATAATTATGATATGAAGGAGTAAAATATAAAGTAATGTAAGCCTCAAAACAAGAATAGGTCAAAATCCTATGTGGTGAAGAAACAAGGAGGAAGAGGAAATGCAAAGAAAACGTAATAATTACATACCAGAGAGGCGTGTAGTCGAGCGTTATCTGGAATCATTTTTTTGAATGAGGAGTTGGAGATGGAAAAATTTGAGCCTAAACTTAAAATGTTAAGGACGTTAGAAGAAATATTGTTATGGAAATATTTTAATGAGGGAATGTTTATGTATTTTAATATGTATAAATTGGTTAAATTATCAGTTTTTGTGGATTTTACAATTTTTAATCCTTTCGTATTCACTCAGAACTCAACATATTGTTGGTTCGGAAGTAGAATGCCAAAATACGAACATTTTTGTTTTGCCTTTTTTTTCACTTGAAAATCACCTATTTGTCATTTGTCACTTGAAAATTACCTAATTGAAATTCACCTATATTTGTTTGAGACAAAATTTTTAGTTTCAATATACTTCGCAATATAAAATTTTTAGTTTAGCTATTATAGGTTTTCTAGTCAGACATAATGAATTCCTTCAAACTGAGATTAGAGAGTTACTTTATAAATACTATCTTGATAATGATAATAGTAAATTATTTTAAATGTAATAATGTTATTTTTACATTAGATAGGTGGCCAAAAGGTATCAATTTCTCTTCTGTATGAATAATTGAAAACATCATTATTTATTTTAAAATTATTATTTTGTACTTTAAAACATTAAATAAAATGTTTTGAGTTGATTTTTACTTACTTGTACGCAGTAATGAAAGTATTGCAATCGCGAAAATTTTCGGTTTTCAGATTTCAACGGAAATATACATTTTGACGATCTCTGAATCCATTTTGATTAGTATCGTCGTGACGTCTGTACGTAAGTGCGTATCTCGCATAATTCAAAAACGGTTAGACGTAGAAAGTTAAAATTTTGTATTTAGGATTGTTGTAAAATCTAGTTGTGGACCTCCCTTTTTGGTCCCTACATGATTACCGGAAGTGGTACTTTACTTGAAGATCATTATTTATTTTCATCAAAAATTGTATTACAATATGACGCAAAACTTCTCAAAATTGGTAAATAAGATTTTTATGTCAATATAAATAACATAATAGATTTTGGTTAAAATTGGCCTGCCGGAAGTGGTAGTTTATCTGAATTTCTTTTTTTCCTTCCCGCTTTTTTTTTGTACCATTGATTTATTTTATTATTCTATTATTGAACCACTGATGAACTATAAAATTAAATAGGTCTACAAGGAAGTCATGTGGTGTCACATCAGATATTTTTATGTAGTAATTTGTGAAACATTATATAAGAAATATTTTTTTGTATAAGACATTATTTCTAAAATTATTATAAAGTATTTTTAAATATATATATATATATATATATATATATATATATATATATATATATATATATATATGTATATATATATATATATATATATATATATATATATATATATATATATATATATATATATATATAAAAGATGACGTATGATACCATAGGAAAAGTCCCAAAATGATATCATCCACATTTCTTAAGAGTGAAAAAAATTCTTATATATTTGAAAAGCCTACCTGATATTTCCAGTTCCTCTTACAAATATTCTAGATAGTTTCACACTAAAATTCATTGAACGTGACAGGTGTTAAAGGATTCCTTCTTATTAAGTTATTTCAAAAATTAGAAATGTGTGGGGTCTCAATGGTACTCGGAGTGTTAACGATAGTTTCTGTTGAATGATGAGGATCATTAGTGCCAATTTTCATCTAGCACCAGAATTGTTTTCAAATTCAAATTAAAGCATTTCGTTTTTACTTGGTGAGAATGTTATTTAAATTTCCTTCCAATAAACGTATTCAATGTTAGTTAGAGGAATAATTTTTGTATTTATATTAATTATTCAATGTTAATAAGCAGTATATTTATTGAAAGATACAGGAGGGTTGACAGCACTGGCGGATTCATGGGGGGATGGCTTTTGATATAAAGCCCCTCCCCCAAAATAAATAATTAATTCATGCATACAATGCATACAAAAAATAGCTTTGTTAATGTAGGATTGCAATTAAATTTTATTTCTCCTGTTGTAACATTCAAGTTAACTATTTGAAATGCAAATGAAATTAAATGAATTTTTTTTTTTATTATTCTGGGACTGGAGTCCTTTTAGAATAAATTATAGGTACATTTGCAATAATTAGGGCAGTGTGACCCTAAAGAATATGATTCATATACATTTTTACAAGTTTATATAAGTGGCAATTATTGAAAAATAAAACAGAGAAATGGAATAAATAAATAACAAACAGAAAAATATTAAAAAAAAAAAATGAAACAAAGAAAAGAGAAACTACTACTAAAGAAAAAATATTAAAGTTTACTTCGTATGTAAAGTGCAATAATTATTCTGATTGAGGGAGGAAAGGTGATTGAAGAGGATACATTTGAACGGGCTGGCTGTTGGTCTCTGACAAATGGCAGGAGGGATAGACTCTCAAAGCATGGCAGCTCTGATTAGAAAGGACTTGTCAAACACAGCAGTTCGGCGGGCAGGAGGGTAGAAGTCAGATGGATGGCATCTGATAGGACGGGATTGGATGCAGGCTTTAAATTGAAGGCTCTGTAGAATATAAGTGGCACCCAGAGTTCTGATTATCTGGTACAGGAAGGATGCAAGGAAATGCCGACACTATAAATTATTTGCCATAATTTTTAAAAATGCTCATATTTGCTATTCTCAGACGTCAATGCCTCATGTGGTAAAGGTAAATACATTATTGTAATTAAACTGTGTTCAGTGGCTACATTGTTTAACTTTTTCTTCACAGTACCTTGCTTAAAATTATATCAATTTTTAATAGCACAAAGTATAAAGAAATACAATTGAGATAGCGGTATCTACCTGAATGATGGGTTAAAAACTAAAAACTTCAGCTACCAGACGTAAGAAATGTGTCAAGTAAAAATATTATTATTCCTTGCAAGGATTACCGTTATTAACAAGAACAATAAAACTTCATAACCAAATTTCTAATGATTCAAGTCCACTGCTTAAAATGATGTAAAAAACGCAGTTTTGGTCAGTGGCCTTCAAAAATTTCCCAGAGAAGAACCCCTTGTTGCTATGAGGTCTTTCCATCCCCAAACACCGGTGTTAGCCCCCCAAAATTATCCGCTACTGGTTGGGTGTAAGCTTTTGGCGAAGTAATAAAGATGTTCCTTTTGGATCTTAATCTTTAATAAGTTGAACGCCAATGTTCAAGAATTGCTGTGTTAAAAACTAGAATGTTTAAAACATGAAATAAAAGTTTAGAAAGTTTAAAGATGTAAAAATAATATTACCTGGTTCAATTCGAAGTGACTCTTCAATATCTTGGAAAAGGGAGGTGGAGCCGATGGCCATTGAGAGGCATACCTGAAGAGTGGACAAGCACAGGGCTAGGTCCAGCCCGAAGGACTGCGGCAGTGATTGCAGGGTGTTGTAGCCCACGCTATCGCCCAAGTGCAAATAGCAAAGCAGGCAGGTGATCAGGCAGATACTACCACTCACTGAAAAATAAATAAAAAGCATAATACTAAAAATCATAAATTTGATTTTGAAGATGTTAAAATTCTTTACAAATAAAACGATATTTTCAGAAAAAAAATATTAGAGACCATTACAATTACAGAAAATTTGGAAAATTCAATCAATTTTAAAACAAGTTCTTGAAATATTAATAAAAAATTTGCAGAATTACTGAATAAATTGAACAGAGAATATACAATACTTTTTCTATATTTTATAAACAAAAATAGCTTCAGAATAAATGCCCATAGAGTATGCAATAACATTCTTATTTTCATTTTCAGTTAAAGAAATATAGTTATTAGACAAGCATAGCCCTCAATGTAAATTAAATAAATTTTGCCTTCAGTATTAATTTTAAATTTAATTTGTGATTTTTAAATAATTAAATTTGTTGTCCTCTAGCAAGTACATTCCATCTCATTCATCTGTGCATGTCAAAATACAGAAATCTCCTTGCATCTGTGCACATAAATATACACAAAGTAAATTAATGTATTGAGTAAAAAAGAGTTCATTTTCATTTGGGTGTGAAAGGCGCCCGACTAAAACACCAAGTTCATGGGCATCAACTTCACTAGAAACCCACTAATGTGCATAAGTAGATATGCAAGTACAATAGGGTTGAAAGATATAAAAGTTATTTCCGTAGTCGGGATTTTTATTAAATTAAATTTTATTAATAAATGTGAAAAATTCTATTTTTGATCACTTAAACAAGCACTTGTTTCACTGCTCATTTGATTTAACATTAATAATTTAAAGTCTATTTCTTTTGTATAAAAATAATAAATATCTTTCAAATTAATTTATTCTAAAAATATTTCACATTCATATGCAAATATTATAGAAGTAAACAAAAAAGAAGTAACCGAGAAAAGTAAAAACTTACAAGATTTAAAAATATCTTAACAAATATTTAACTAAAAATTATGTAGTTTATATACAAACAAATACATAAAAATTTTACAGTTCCTCTACAAACAAAACTCTATAAGCGTAACATAAGATATATTTGCTCGTCTGAAAATAGGTATGACTATGAGTTAGCGAAATCATATCAACTTTGTAAAATCTATCTTTATAATTAAAAAAATGGTAATATTTTACAAGAATGTAGTTCTATTTCTATATATTATAGTTCATGAATATCACTATTTCATTCATATTAACATTGTGGTTGGATAACATTTACTGATAATTAAAATGTGTAAGCCATTTCGTTCCATCTTTAATGGATAGGGCGCATTTTAGTTTACGGTAGGTAGTACGAAGATCTTGGTATACATTAGAACTAATAGCCTTTCCCAGAAGTGGTACACCAGGTGGCAATGCATGGCCATAATATACATATTGACAAAATTGACTTACAGTCTGTATTAACAGAACGGCCACCATACTTATATTCTGTAATTGATAATGAAATATAGTAAATAGTGTATAACAATATTCAATGTACTTACTTATAAAAGCTAGTATTATAGCTTTACTAATATCTCTTTTATTCTTCATATCCATCTGAACGGACAACAGCATAGGATGAACATCAAACTGAAATTTAAAAAAAATAAAAAAAATAATGATAATAAATTATAAAGAATAACTTTTTAAAATGATAAAAAAAAAATTCTAGTTCTCAAAATTCTTCAAATTGTGTGTTAATCAACATTTTATGTGTTTGTATCATAAAAAATGTCAATTTTAGTAGGATTTTAACACACAATAAATAATTTTTTACTATGTGTGCCAGTGTTTTGGTCTTTATTGTAGACTTTATGCTATATTAAGAAAACAAGGTAGGATAATAATATGAGATATGTATGAGAAAAATAAATATAAATGTTCTCATATCTTGTTTTGTTTTTTTATCCCTGAAGAAGATATATATAAAGAGTAAAAACATATTTACTGCATATTTCTGACTATACCACCAAATAAGAAATCATTTTAAAAAATAGAAAGTGTAAAAATAATATTAAGACATATTATTAAGTTATCTTACATAAGAATGGACAGAGATATTGGAAGATGAGTGGAACAATAAAAAAAAGTGGAATTTTACAGGAAAAGCGTTTGAAGTTTGCCAAAATAGATTTATCACTGTCTCTTGACTCTTTTTTTTTGTTTTGAAAGAAAATTAATCTTCATTTTTATTGAATGAATTAAAATACAAAATAATGTTTTTAATTATTCAGACAGAAGCAAAATAGAGATACTTTTTGGCCACCTTACTGGCATAAGAATAATATAATTAAAACATAAAAAATAATTTATTATTATCTTTATCAATAAAGTTTTTATAAAGGTAAAAAGTTTTTTCTATCAAAGCAATTTAGAAAGTGTAATATTTATTAACAATTAGCAATAGTGATATTCCATAAAATTTTATTCTTCTTACACTAGATGTATTTTACTTATCCATAACAATATCCATGTTTAGGGATTGTTTCTCCATCTTCAGGATTACTTTCTTTTCGTCATAATTTGTAGCATAATTTTGTATACAGTATCTATCCTGTATTCAAAATTATGCTGACTAAAAGAAAGTAATGCTGAAAATGGGGAAAAAATCCCGAACGTGGATATAGTTGTGGATAAGTAAAATACATATAATATAAGAGGAATACAAATTTATGGTATGTCATTATTGATAATTGTACAAAGTTTGAATTAATTCATTACGTTTGATCCATAAACTCATAATAGCTATACTGCGGTAAATATTGCAACTAAAATTTTGTTTTTTTCTCAAAGAAATATATATCAATGGAACCTTTCCAAACAAAAAAAAAAAGAAAATAACTTTGTCTTCACACACTCTTCTTCTAAATTAACGATATCAGAAAGAATGAAATTAGCAAATGGATGTTTTAAGCATATCGTTTCTAGTTAGGTGAAAAAGTAAAAATAGTTTTATTATTTTGTATTTAACTAATAAAATTTATTTTAATGATTACCTGAAAAGCTAGGATTCCATATGCAATCCCAATCGATTCCCAAGATGGTTCTGGGATTCTAACCCTCACATCATTTACCGAATAAATTGATAGCCATGTTAAAAATGATGTTAGGAAAACCACACTCACTGAGGTAATTCCAATGATTCTAAAAGATAAAAACAAATTTAAACATATTCAATTGGAAGTAGAGTGCCACAATTAAAAAATTTTTGTTTTTCAATTTTTTTTTGAGAAAAAATGCAAAATTTTGATTTTCAATATTTGCTGAATTCTTAATTTAGCTATTTAGAGTTTACTTGTGAAACATAATTACTTCCTTCAAACTTTGTAACTTTATAAAGACCCGTAGATAAAGATAATAATAAATAATTATTAATAAGGTGATCAAAATATTGAATCTGCATGCATTGATGAAAACATCATTATTTATGTTAAAAATATTATTTAGTACTTTTATGCATTCAATAAAATATATTGAGTTTTTTTTTTTTTACTATTAGTAAATTTTTTAGTAAACAAATTTTTTTTTTCTTTCAAAAATTTGTTTTTATTATACATGAACTCTAAAGGAGCTTTTACTGTCTTTTATGAAATAATGTCATGATTAGATGATCAAAATATGAAGATTAATTTTTTTTTAAAACACAAAAGGTAAGTTGTTGATCTTTTATCAGTGATTTGAGGGACAGCGATAAACTTAAATAGGCAAACTTGAAATGCTTTTACAGTAAAATTATACTTTTTCTTATTGTGGCTCTCTTCTTGCATATTTACATTATTATTATTATTTATTTACATTATTTACGTATTTATATTACGATATAAACTGAAACAGTGTACTTACTTGAGATCTTTAGGGCTTCCGAACCACATGATAGGGGATATCAAAATTCCAATTATAATTAACCAATAGCAGAATGAAATATTTGTTTCATATCTTGACATTTTCAAGCCGATTATTTGAAGGTTTTGTGAAGCTGTGGAGAAAGTTCCTTTATAGAAAAACAAAATTTTAAAGTTTAAATGTTGTCAATTGAAAACAAAAAAGTACCGATGAGTAGATCAGAAATACTTGCTCCGAAAATCGATAGATCAAGAATAAACTTGACATAGTTGCTCAGTTTTTTTCCAAAAGCTAATTCTACTATTGCTCCATAAGGACACCTACAAACAAATGTTTTCAATACATTTTCTTAGTACTGATAGTTTGCATTATATTTTGGATAGTTTTATGAAGTCAAATTTCTTTCTTAGTAGATTGTTTTATTAAAAGATTTCATACATTATTTTTTCGACGCTATGGAGAATTACCCCATCATCAGGAAAACCTCTGAATTACAGAACATCATTAGCATTCACATGCTTATGGTGAAAATATATTTGCTATAATATTTTTATCTACTTTCCCATTCATTTCATATAGCAATAAGTATGATGAAATGTGTAATATATAATTAATATGTTAAAAATAAAATAAAAATCAATGTTAAACTTAAATCTTTTTTTTTTTTAAAGGTGTTTGTAAAAGTTTTGTACAAACTTTACAATATGATGATGAATGATGATTAGGAATAATAAGAACAATAGTTCTGTCTTCTGTTACTCACATTATCTTCTAAAAGTTTATCATAAAAAACTTGAAATTTGGGAGGGTATTTTACTCTCAATTCTTTTCACGGCCAACGCTGTGCGGGTACAGCTAATTCTTTTTATTTTTCAATACTACAATGCACTTTCAAGTATCAGGTCGTCCCATAAGTAATGTCGGTTTTTAAAAATCTCTCTGTTTGTGTTGATATTACTAATCCCTCCTTTACAATTGAATTGTGTTTACATATTTTGTTTATTGTAGCATTAGGTACTCTTCTATTTATCATGTTTTTGTTGGAGAAAGTTAATTAGTCTGTGCTGAAATTTGAATTAAAATCGTTCTGATGGCAAATGACGGTAGACAGAAGAATGTGTCAATCCAAGTTTTTCTGCTAATTCTTTAACTGTTACAACAGGATTTTCTTCAACAGTAGCCTGCAGGAGTTCGTCGTCAAGCTCTATTGGTCGACCTGACCGAGGCTCATCTTCTAGTTTGCGGTTTCCCGCTCTGTGCACTTGCCGTTCACTAATGACGTAGTCTCCATATATTTCTGCAAATTTCCGAGAAGTTGAAGCAGCAGTTTCTCCATTATCAAATTCCCAAAGCATAACATGGCATAAGTGGTTTTCGGGGAGATCCATTTTAATTGAAATTTCAACAGAGATTAACTAACTTTCTCCAACAAAAACATGAAAAATAGAAGATGATGTAATGCTATAATAGACAAATTATGAAACACAATTTAATCAAAGGAGGGATTAGTAATATCAAAATAAATGACAAATTTTTAAAAACCGACATTACTTATGTTATGATCTGATGATTTGACTTTGTTCTAATCTCTATTATTCTTATTTTATCCTTTGTTATTAATTAAAATTATTGTATCTTTAATACAATAAAATTGTATCTTTTAAAATATCTTAATTATATTGTATATACTTTTTTGTATCTGTTTTGAAATTGACTGTGTTCTTTATGTTCTGGGTGATGTGTATAGCTTCAATTATTTTTCTATTTTCTTTTTTTAATTTTACATTATTCAGTACTTCATAAAACTATCCAAAATAAAATTAATAACAATTCTTCCAAAAAATTTGAATATATTTTTAATGTAAGATTAATTCTACACATAATAATAAAGACTTTTATCTTCTATAATAAATATTATTGATATTACCTCTTTTTCAAATTAATACTATTGTCTAACTTCTCGCTCAATATCCAACACTGACCAAGTAATATCGCTGTATAAATTTCTGTTGAAAGAACCCCAATAGCCAGAGGCAAACCTAACCATCCTAAAATATAATTAATTTAATAATATAATAAATTGTGCATCTATAATCAGAATATTATTGTATTGTCGAATCAGCTGAAAATATATATTGGTTGATGGCAATAAATGAAATTTTGTAATATATTGCAAAGAAAAAACTGGTGTATATTTGATTATTATAATATTAAAATTTAAAAGTAGGAGCTTAAAGTAGAAATTAATCTAGTTGCTACATTATAATTTGAATTAAAACATATTCATATTTTTTTTGTGAAAAATATATTCTTTTCATATATAATTTTTATATGAATTTACTTTGAAGAAATTTTGTTTTATTTATTCTGTTTGAGAATAATTAAGAGAGTAAAAGAAATAGTGAACCGATGTATAGTGTATAGTGTGTGTATACATGTATATGTATGTACATGTATATGTATATAGTGTGTGTGTGTGTACTGTGTAGTGTCGGAAGTGATACTAAAGAGGACTACATTTTGCATATTTACTAGGTTGTTACAAAAGTACTTGTGCATGAACACAACCCTTAATTCCAACTCTCATAATTATCTTATAAGAATGTTTTCGTTCCTAATGTCAATGTTTATTTTGACTTATCCTTTAATTTCTTGTGACTTGAGTTGGCTTTATGAGGTCATTTACATGTTTAAAACAAATGTGCTATGTCAGAAGAAAAAATCGTGATTCACTGTCTTTTGAGACATTACTGGATAAAAGGTTTAAGCGCAAAGACAGCCGCTGAAGAAATTTGTCTAAGGAGAGTCAATTATCCATCGAAATACTGCCGCACAAACCAGATCAGGTCGCCCCTCGATCGTTGATGATGAAGGTTTTCTTGAATGTGTGAACCAGAACCCACATGCAGCTACTCGTGATTTAACGGCTGTAATAGGGATACAAACCTTTACTGTGAACAGCTAGACAGCTTTTATGCAATTTTGAGTACAAAGTTTGGTCAACAGGAACCAAGCCATTTTCCAACACGACAAGTTGCACATTGTTCTCGTTTGATCAAGTAAAAATTATGAGAACTGCAAGGAGTAAATGTATTGCCTTATACTGCGTAAAGCCCAGATGGTTTGTTTAGATTAATGGCTCACTTTTTAAAAGGTCAGATCTATGATAATTACGAGGACATAAAAATTGGATGTGAAGAATTCTTTGCCTCAAAACTAAAAGAGTGGTACCGGCATCAAATCCAAGTACTGGCAGAAAGATGGGTGAAAGTAGTTGAAAACAATGGACTTTACTTTGACGAGTCGTACTAAATCTACCACCTCATCCAACCACATCAGGCATGGCCTTCCTCTACCACGTCTTCCACCAGGCCAGGCCTGAGGCAGGCGTTTGGGGATTGCTTCTCTGGGCATACGTGCCACATGATCCAGCCATCTTATCTGGCTCCCTCTCACAATGAGACCAAATTAGGTTTCGCATACATCCTCATTGGTACGAATTATCCACTGCTCATGCTCGCACACAAGGGCCCATCCAGGTCTCAGAATCATAGGTGATATGACTTTCTCATACATCATGATCTTGATCCTGTGAGATGGAGCTGTATAATTTAATATTTTTCACAAGGCAAAGCAGCATCTATACCTAGCGGTCATCCTTGCTTTCAATTCCTCCACCATTTCATTATTTTCCGTAATTATCACACCCAGATACTTAAAGGTTTCCATTGCTTTTAGGGTGTGGTTTCCAATTTTGTTATATTAATCTGCTCCAACCAGTTTTCTTGAAGTTAACATGTAAAAAGTCTTCTGCACATTATTTGCAGCCCTAGTTCTTTTGCCGCCATTTCGAATTCTTCATTTTGTATATACTAATTTAAAAATCATTAACAAATGCAAAATCCAACATAAATTAAAATTTGTTAGAGTTTACAAATGTAAATAGTGAAAATAAATAAACTAAAACTCAAGGAGTGAGAAAATATTATATTATAATAGCCTACTTTTCCGTAATTAATGGTCGATTAGCATACCAATGCTAAGAAAATAAGCAATTTTTAATTAATGAGTCGTCAATAGCAGACATCTTCAGACTCGAGATCGGAATTGGATGGTGGCGCCACCAGTTGTTTCAAATATCAGCTTTACTATCTTGATTTTTTAAAGATAATGAAGATTAAGAGGTATATCAGGGAATACAGCAAGAACCCGAAGAAAGAAGACACCTAAAGAAGCATTTAAAAAACTTTTTAATTTTTGTTATTTTAATTATATTTGTATGCATTATATATAAGGTTTTGGGAGTTCAGACATTTAATTAACGTTGATCAATCCACTTTTTATTTTTATGTATGAAAAATATTTATTGTGAGTAGCTTTCGGTGCCCAGCACCATATTCATCTCTTTTGAATCATTACTCCATCATAAGGAGGGGTTGTTATTTTGAACATTAGTCCATCGTCTAAAAATTATCTGGTCCGGTATGTTCTAGTAAGTATGGAGTAATGATTCGAAAGAGATGAATATTGTGCTGGACACCGAAAGATATGCACAATGAAATAAAATAAAATATAAGATTTGAGACTGTGTTTGGTAATCTACCTATATCAATTGGAAATATTTTATTTAAGTGTAAAATACGAACATTCTACAACACACACACATATATTTTTATCTTTTTTTTAAACTATCAAAATAATGAAACAAATTACAATTGAATAACACTTTTATTTGTAAGACATAGATTAAATTAAATAAAATAAAGTTGAGTATTGCGAACATAGTTTATAGATTCTAAAGTTAAATAAAATTGGATTTCACCCAATGAAAAATTTCTTTATTGATTTTCATTATATTTGTTATATAATTATAGACGGCGGGGCATATTGTCGAACAAGTATGGAGTGATCTAATTTAGAAAACTTTTTCTATATATTTTATCCATTAATGATATTGAATATTTTAATTTATTTCTTGTATTGAATAAATCTGTGCATCGGAGGTAAACTGTCATAAATAGATTTTCAAAGGGTTACAGGAAAGCAAAAATAAGTTTCTGATCGCTCTGTATTGCTTGTTGTGGATAGCGGTGAATCTTAATGTTTGGAGGTTTTCATATTTTATTACACTTTTTGTTTATTTAAAATACTTATAGTTGAAAAATATGGCCAAAATAATTCAAGCATAATAATAAAATTAAAATTAGCCAAATTGAACTTATGACAGTTTACTTACCCTGACATACAGAAATAATTATCTATTTTTATGTGGATTTATTATTCAGACCAGTTTTATAAGAGATATTATTTATAATTTTAAAAATAATTTTGAAGACAACTCAACTAATTTGTGTGGTTTAGTTGTATTTTATTGTTTCTTATAAATTAAAAATAAAATATTAATACATCCATAAATACAACCCAATTTTATATCTTAATGGAGACGGAAACAGAACTTTAAAATAATTATTAAGGTTTCCTTAGATAAAATTAGTACTAATAATAAAATAATAAATGTATATAGCCCTGCAGTTTTTAAACAACTGATATTTATCAATGTTTTTTTTTAGTAAGTAAATCAAGTTTAATATGTGAAGAATTGTTATTTAAATTTTTTAAAACAGCTGATTATGAATAAATGTTTTTTACATTAATTTCACAAAAAATTCATTGAGCACTTCAACAGTTAATAACCATAATAATCTACATTTTGTATCATTAATCATATAATAATGCGCTTTAACAAAAATTTGAAATTAAAGAAATAAAGATAAACATATTTTAATGATTTAATTCCTAAACATACATGTTATTTCCACCCTTGAAATTAGTAACTCTATTTATTTCCTATAAGTATAATAGATATGGTTTTATTGTATTGACATAATTAATTTAAACTTACCACAATCAATAATAGCTCTGGGTAGTGCAATAACTGGAAACAAACCCACCATATCAACGATGCAAAATGTTGCAAACTTAATTGATAAATAACTGTTAGTAGGCTCATATATCCTGCTATCAAACAATAGTAAATCCATTTCATGTGTTCTCATAAACATTTTTTTCTGATAGATTTGTAAACTTTAAATGATTTAAACTACTTTATTTTGCAATATGCAGAAGAAATATCACAAGCCCATGTTCCCATACTACAATGGTATCACTTAACTAAGAGACTGAAGAATGTGAAAGTAATTCTATCTTGTGGAAACCCTAGAAGGGGACAGAGTGGCTGGGAAAGGAAGCTCGTATTTCTACCATATTAGACCCCACAAAAAAAGTAAGTATTGATTTTGTCAAGCTCAATAATATTATCAATATTTATTAAATTAAAAATAGTTTGTTTATTTATGTTTTTCTCAGTACTTCTTCTCTTATTACTATAATGATGATTTAATATAAGAGTGTGTGTGACATTTTTTGTGTGTGTGTATTTCATATAAAAACATCTGGTGTGTCCACTCACACAACTTAGTTTACCGCTTTGGGTGATAGTCAAAAATAAAAACTGTTTGCTGTATCTTCGCTAATCTTAATCAGATTAAGATTTTTTATTTTTTGTTTAGCTTTGTATACAATTGAATTATCTTTCAAATAAGCATCTAGATTGTTCCGGGAGATGTATAGATATCAAGTTTAAAAAAAAACAACTAAACTTAGATGAACCATTTTCCAAAGGAAGATGTACAGAATAAAGTATTAAACATGTGTATAAAGTTCAATATGCTATATCATTACTAATATTGGCCCGATTTAGATGGTTCCTTTTTTGTTTTGTAGGGAAATAATTAGCGTTTGAATAGACATGACAAAACCTATTTTCCCAGACAAACAGACAGACCAATGGCAGAAAACGCATTTTTTGGACTTAGGAGGCTCTGAAACGCATAGACCCGTTGAAACTTAATGGTCAAACATTAATTCCTTTTGAAATTTAATCTGTATAAAAACTGGAAAGTGGACTGTATGAAAAATAAAAGACTGTTTAAAGCAAAAGATAATGTGATCTAATATATTTTCTGATGTACATAAGCGGAATGTGGAAGCCAAAAGTAGAACAGTAATAATTATTATGGGTTAGTGAAATTTTAATCGCCGAGTCAATTGATAATAATGTTGAACTGCCGGGTGAGTATGCTGAAGGTAGGTGGGTGATGTGTAGCAGAAAGAGCATAAAAAAAGGTGAAAGATGAATGGAACTTACTCAGGTTCTATTTTTTCTTGAATTAAATATATGGTTATTAGTGCCTGAATGCATCCTCTCACACTCACTCACTCACTCGCTCTCTCTCACTCACTCTCTCTCCCTCTCACCCTCACTCCTTCTCACCCTCACTCCCTCTATCTCCCTCACTCCCTCTCCC
Source organism: Rhaphigaster nebulosa (assembly GCA_948150685.1). NCBI lineage: Eukaryota > Metazoa > Arthropoda > Insecta > Hemiptera > Pentatomidae > Rhaphigaster > Rhaphigaster nebulosa. Next base: position 135,410,393 of record OX411310.1, on the reverse strand, counting down.
TCTCCATCCCTCTCTCGCTCTCTCTCTCTCTCATTTCTTCTTTTAAATTTTCTTCATGACAGAATAGAAATATATCAAAAATAAATATATGACATTATTCATTCGAAATTTTGACCCGATTACAATATTTTCCTAACCTAGTAGCCGTAGATAAATTAAAAGTTATTTAGGAAGAAGATTTTAGGAAAGTTTCATCAAAACGGTAGGAGCCTTTTTTTGTGCTATAGACAAACACGTAGTATTATAAAAATAAAAATAGAAAAAACATGGCTGTAATGTCTAATAACGTCTTATTTATTTTTTCATAGCTCCATCAGGACAGTTTTCGTAATCCATCTAAGGAAGTAGAACTAGCCACTTCAACCTCTGTATTCTGGCAAAATAAGATATGCCCATGTCACCATATAATTCATATATATAATAATATATATATTATATATATATATATATATATATATATTATATATATATATATATATAATATATTATTCATATATTTCCGTATATATAATTCCGCTTTCTTTCTTCTTCTCCATAAGCCGTTTTCATCGACGCCGCTGAGGATGCGTCTTTCAAATCTATCCACCAGCTATAAATCGTTCCTGTTCAGTCTCCAAAATTCACAGGTGTTCATCACTAAAGGCCGAATTAGTACTTTATTAAGGACAATTTTCGTATTAGGTTAACCAATTTAATTTTAAATAATTTGATTATGGTGAAGTATGTATGGTTTTCAGACAGAATTCTTCTTCTGATTTCCGCTCCTTTATCATAGACATCTGTCCGTCGCAGATTTTGATCAAAATTTTTTGGGTGATTCTATATTGAAAAAAGTCTACTCGTAACCTTCCATTTTGCCTAATGGGTCCTAGGAGCTGAGAAAAAATAAAATAAAACATGCTGAAAATGCTTTATTTTATATCTCGTGTTTGAAAAATGATAACGACATAGTTTTTACAGCTATACATTTGTTTTTTTAGAGTATACTAAAGAAAATTATAATCATTAAAAAATAATTGATTTTTGGTCAAATAAATTTTAAATGTGTTTAATGTATCGAATAAATTACCCTTATTGATTTTTCACACCAAAAATTATGAAAGATTTGGAGTCAGCACATCAAAAAACCTTAATGTTTACTATTTACTATTTCCGTTCACAAATAATGGTTTTATCTTACACATAAATACGGCCTTAAAGGCTCTTATCCATGTACACAATATAATACAGAAATATTATTTGTGATCGAAATAAAAAAATATTTCACTTTTATAACAGCACTGTAAATATTTTCGTAAAAGATATTATTTTTAAGACTAGTTTGCTTAATAATTAAAACACTTTTTTTTAAATTCATTCATTCACTGACCACGGATTGCCATTTAGAATAATTTAAGTATAGGCACTGGTAAGCACATATTTTCTCTATCGCGCCTGGATTATACGTCCATGCGTTTTTTTTTTGTATTGTTTTTTTTTTTACTGATTTCATTCTGTAAGATATTTAAAATTGCCAAATTTCTCTATTTTTCATTGCTCTAATTTAAAGAAAATTTGGGCAGCTTTTCTAATGTCGATTAAAGCAGAAATAAAGTAATAATTCATATACTATATATATATATATATATATATATATATATATATATATATATATATATATATATATATATATATAGTATATGCTATATATTTTTAGTGAAAACAACCACTTCTGTTTAACATTATTTTAATGTCATTACATTTATGTTTTTGCATTCCCTAAAATACATAGTAAGAGGAAGTATTTCGATCATGAAAAATGTCGAATACCCAGTTTTCAATGGAAATACACGCTTTAAGGTCTACTGAGTCCAAATAACAATGCCTAAGCCCTATGTCTAGCTCAAAAACGAAAAGTTGTACGAAAATAAAAATACGTATTTAAGGTAGATATATGCCTGGGATGTTATTGCAACTTCTTCGTCAAAATCAACTAACCGGAAGTGTTACTGTTAGCTTTTTACTCTTTTTTAAAATTATCTTGATAAAGGCTCTAAAAATTTTGATGAAACTTGCTTCAGAAGTCTTCTGCTTGAAGCCCTTTAACTTTTCATATATTTACAGTAGTACATCACCAAGAAATTATAGAAAAAAAAGTTATGACGAAAAGAAAATTTCATTTGCGTATAACACAAAATGTATGCATTTTATGGTAAATTGTGTATAAAATAATATGAAAGACAATTAAACTATCTAAAATACAAAAAATATATAATAGAAATCGGACCCGTATTAACATAGATACAACGTATCGGATAACTGCAAGTTCCAATTATATCATCGATTTTATACTTTTTTATAATTTTCTCGAAAACAACTCAAGCTATTCTGATGACACAAGCCTAAAGTATTCTCCTTAAAGCCCTTTAACTTTTTATAAATGTAATTTCATAACTCAATTAAAACCATGGCTGGCATCACATTTACAAATTTTCTTAAAATAATACTTTAAAGCGAGGATTTAGGAATATAGACAGGATATTGAAACATACTATGCAACTAAGTGAATTGAAAAGGAATTAAATTATCGAAAAAAAAAAAAAAATCTAAATCGGATCAGTATTAGCAAAGATTATTTTATTCATTTTATTTAATTCTTTCTTCTGTTGTTAACATTGTACATTTATTTATCTCCAGTTTCCTTTATTTTATCAATTTATTTTTCTTTATATTGTAAATTCTTTATTGTGTAAATAGTTGGACATACAGTGTGAATTGGTACTTCAGTCCTAATACTCATTGCCCTTGAGTGTGGCAGCTTGTATTATTTTTCAATAAATAAAAATAAAATAATAAATAAAAAAATAAATTAGCAAAGATACAGCGTATCTTATAGGGACTACAAGACTAGACCCTAAATGGAAAGTGTGTCCGAAAGCAGACGAATGCGACCGAACCCTCCGCCACGTCCCATCTTGTTGCCAACAATACGCTCTGTAAATATGAAATTAACTTAATAATTTTTACTAAATCTTATTTAATGGAAATAATAACTTTCTATGGCAAATAAATGGAATTTCTATGGGAACTAAAAAGAAACTTTTAAAATATATTTTCAGCTTGATAAAAGGAAAACATATAGTGCACAGAATTGTAGTACTGCACTTGTTAAAAAAATTATTCTATTGTATTTTTGTGAAAGAAGACTTGAAGAATGAGTATATATCGACGTCGTTTTTTGAAAAAGGCTTAAGCGCCAAAAATTCGGAATTTAGATTTCAATTTATTTATGGACGTAAATACCACTTCTATCGATTCTCGCTCACGATCTATCGAGAAATTTTTTTTTAAAATGCTCTAAAAATCGACTATTGATAACGTAAGTGCCAAATACTGACGACTCTCAGTCCTCACTCTGGCATTGACCAGAAGCCTTAAAAGTATATTGGAATTTAAAATTTTAAAAAATACATTGTTATTTGGAGAAAAATCGTTTCATGTATTTCCTATAAAGTTCGCTAAATGTCGCTTGCGCCTTTCTAAAAAAGCAACATAGACATATTTTAAGTAGTATTTATGTGAACTCTTTAAAATTATTTTTAAAAATGGATTATTATTATAGGATGATAAGGGAAAGTTGTGTAATACGTGCACCGCATCAGATTTTTATTATTCCTTCCAACGACGTTTTGAAGTGTTCCACGTCTTCAGGATTTTGTTTTTTTATTAATGGCATGGAAAATATAAAATGTTAAATAAATTCTCCTTTTATAGGACTGATCCGGTAAAATAAGAAAAAGAAAAAAATTATTTCTTGTTACCAGATACCTTTATTTTTTTTATTCTCTCATGAAATTCGCTTTTAGAAAGTTTTATAATTTCTCGAAATATTGTTATTTCAAATCTCGTACGCTTGAAAAACATCGATAATGACAATATCGGTGTCTGCTCTGGCTAGTTAAGCTCTTGTGGTGGGGAGGAGGGTGCTGCTCCAACCCCTTCCCTCCTCCCCTCCCTCCTCCTCCCTCCCCCAACGCTAAATTACGATATTGATAATCGATACTTCGGTTTGGAGTCGAGGCAGTTCTTTCAGTCCTTACTCTGCCCTCTAAACTACCTCATCTTCACCTCTCATATTCATATGATTTTCCCCGATGTCGGCAGCGTGGAAATATTTTACTAAAATAGATCCCAAAAGTGTGGTATGTCACCTATGCGGAAAAATATATAAGTCGAGCGGCAATACTACCAACGTGACCTCACATTTGAAAAGGCACCATCCGCACGAATATTACGCGATAATCACGACGAAATTGACGCCAGAGGTGGGGGGATCTTCAACTTCAAATAGTGTCCCATACTCCATTACATCAAAGGATTCTTCCAATAGCATGGATTTTTTCCAGGTAAGATCATTAGTTTTTTTAAATAGTTAATAATTATTTTGTTCATTGTGCAGACTGTCGCTAGTAAATATTGCTTTTTAAATATAAATTCGCATATCAAACAACTTTCATTTACCGCTTTACTTGTAATAGATTTTAAATGTTTCCACTTAGTTTTCATTAAATAATATAGTTTTAACATAAGTGTTTCCACTTAGTTTTCATTAAATAGTATAATTTTAACATAACAACAAACACTTCAGTTTATGCGTTTTTCTTCACTCTCCATTACTTTCTACGGCTTTACGTGTTAGACATTAATTTTTTTTAAATCATTAACTTTCCAACGTTATATTATACATATATATTACTACTCTTATTTCAAGATTTTTTTTTCTACCTGGGAAAATATATTTTTCTTCTTTAGTTAATTATCAAATGTTTTCATAGTTCATAGACATCTATTTTTATTACCACTAATAACGGGAGACGGTTAATTACTTCAAATATATAAAATAAAAGGTACTTTAAACGAAGCCATTTCAAAAAATTCGGCTATTTTGACTGTCAGACTATTTCCATGAGGATGAGACCATTTGATGGTCCATTGATTGATATAAAGAGTTAAATCAAAATTGTACGTGCCGTTTTCGAGAAAATTATTAAAAGTGTAAAATCGATTATATAAAGTGGCACTTTCGGTAAGTCGATTTTAGCGAAAAAGTTGCTTTAACAGCCTAGGCATATGCCCAACTTAAATACGTAATTACAGTTTCGAACAGCTTTTCGTTTTTGAGCTATGCTGTTCACGTACACAAATAGACCGTTTTGTGAGATTCTATTATTATTTGGACATTGGGGACCTTTAAACGTGTATTTCCCGTGAAAATTCGGATTCCAATATTTTCAGGATCGTAATACCCTTACTATATATTTCATACATAGGTATGTGAAGGAAAAATAGTAAATTTACCAATCATAAAAATATTGGTTTGAGTTTACCAAGCGATTGGTTATTAAATAAAACTCCAGGGGAACCATTGTTTACATAAAATGTTTAAATGTCGTATTTTTATTTCATTTTATTTAAGTAAGGAACCATTAATTTGATACAAGACCGAAATGTTTTTTATGACATTTCAATATAGTATCGGACGATCTCCATATGCGAGAGGGACAGCGTTGAAACCCGACAGCGATACTTTCAGTTCAAGGCCAGCTGGTCATATCGATATCGATACGACCAGCTGGCTCTTACGTATTGCCATTGCTTTTCTAGTCACATTACAAAAATATCGATATTAAAAAATTAATATCAATTCGATATATCTCCTCGATCGACTTTATAGGCGACTGCTCTCAGTTGCCTACTTTTTCACTTCCACACCACGGTTAGAAATCTTGGAGTAATTTTTTATCTAAAACCTGTCCTGGAAGAACAATATTTTCTAAATTTTTATCTTTAAGCTTTTCCTAATATTTCGTGATCATATTCCCCCTAAAACACGTCGTCTCCTATTTCTCGCTCATGTTTTTCCCTAGTTTGATTGCTACCTTGTGTATGGTGGACTTTCTAGTAGGCATGATACGAGACTGTAAGTCGCTTTACCCTGTTTTTCGACAACTATACTTTCATGGTGTCCTTCTTTCCACGATCTTCCACCCGCTTTTTAAACATGAGACCTCAGTCCACAAACTAGTTTATTCTTATTGAATAATCAATGGTTGACAGTAGAACATATGAAGGAATGAAATGGTCCCGGAGGCGGTCAAAAAGTGGAACACAATATAGTAAAAAACAATTTTTAAGGAACCGACGTTTCGACCCACTTTGCAGGCCTTCTTCATGGCTGAATAAAAAAGATACAAAAATAAGAATAAAACAATGGTATATACAGTGAATGAATAATTAATTAAAAAGATTTAGTGAGAAAAAAAAAATGAAAACAGTGATGAATTTGTAAAATGAAAGTGGTAGAGTAATGACAACAACTAAAAATAAATTAGTGAATGTTAATAAATTAAGCTGATTATTATCAAAACTGGCTTTGCAATAATAAATATCTGATGTGGACAACGCATGACTTCCTTCTACGCTTATTAAACTACAAATCGATGGCTCAAAAAGTAATCCTGAATTTGGTTACTAGTTTCCGAAGATTGCAGTATCTCAAGAACGACGCTCGGCGTCGCGACATCCATCTATTGGCATACACACACTCACACACAAATGGGTAGGAAAACCAGTATTTTACACTCAATTTTAACACTTAAAACAAGTATTAAAAATGTTTAATTGGATTGGAAACAAAATTGCGTTTGTAACCTTTATTACTGAAACATATGATTTATTTATTTAATTTAAAAAGTACCTTTTTCGGCTCTCCAATTTTAACCAAAATATAGTAAATACATTCATATCGATATAAAAGTCCTATTTACCAAATTTGAGATGTTTTACATTACATTTTAATATAATTTTTGATGAAAGTCAAATATGACCTTCAAGTAAAGTACCGCTTCCGGTTTTCCAATTTATTCGAAAATGTAATATGTTATTTAAATCAACATACAAGTTATAAATACTAAATTTGAGAAGTTTTTTATAGTATTTTAATATAATTTTTGATGGAAATCAATTATAACTTTCAAGTAAAGTACCTCTTCCGGTGGTAGATTTTACTACAATCGTAAATACAACATTTTAACTTTCTACGGCTAACCGTTTTTGAGTTATGCGAGATACGAACGTACGTACAGCCGCCATGGCGAAACTAGTCAAAATGGATTCAGGGCTGGTCAAAATGGATATTTCCGTTGAAATCTGAAAACCGAAAATTTTCGCGATTACAATACTTCCTTTACTTCGTACAAGGAAGTAAAAAGGGAATAAAGATAAATAAACAGACAAAATTTAGTACCTAGAAGCTCCACTTTTTGACCGCCTCCCGGACCATCTCATTCCTTCATAGTTTATTGCTAGTTTAATAGTGCTACCTTGTTTTGGGAATTCCTTACCCATTTCCATTCGTAGAACCTCATCCTTAACTTCATTCAAATATCAGTTATTCCTCCACCTCCTTAACTATCAATCTTCCGTATCTATGTCAAAATTAAAGTTTTCTGTACGTCTAGTTCATTTGTTTATTATTTTATTGTCAATAAATTTATTATTTATTATTTCAAATTAGTTTGCATAGGTATTTGTAGTAATAGCAACCCTTATCGATTGCAAATCATTTAGTCTGATATTTCAAACCATTATCATATCGCAAGTTATCTCGGATAAGATATCAGCCCCAAACAACTAATAGCGATAGTGTTTGTTGACTATTATCGCTGTGACGATTAATATATTTTTTTTTACTTTCCTACCGCTACTAAGAATTAAGAAAAGTAATGTAATCGGGACAAAATTTCGATGTGCAGTTTTCAACGGATCTGTGCGTTTAAAAATCACACGGATCTCCTAAATCGGAAAAAATCATTTTTGGCATTTGTCTGTCTGTGCCACGATAATCTCGTGAACGAATACACCTATTTTGTTGCTTATTACTTTCCCTTGCCTATATATGAAATGTATAGTAAGAGGAAGTATAGCGATCGTGAAAATTTTCGAATTCGAGTTTTCAATGGAAATACGCGTTTAAAGATCCTTCGAGTCCAAATAACCAAGTCCCGCAAAAAGGTCTGGGTGCATGTGAACAGCCAGCTCAAAAACGAAAAGTCGTACGAAACTGAAATTACGTATTTATGTAGATATATTCATGGGATGTTACAGCATCGTTTTCGTCAAAATCGACTGACCGGAAGTGCCACTTTATACAAACGATTTTATACTTTTTTACAATTTTCTCGTAAACTGTTTTAACGATTTTGATGAAACTTGCCTAATGTCTTCTCCTTAAAGCCCTTTAACTTTTCATTCACGTAGTACAACACCGAGGAAATTCAGGGAAAAAGTTACTATGAAAAGAATATTTTATTTACGCATAACTTAAAAAATATCCATTTTATGGTAATATAATTGTATGAAAGGTAATTAAATTATCTAAAAACCAGTATTGGCAAAGATGCAGCGCATCTTACTGGCGGATTAACCGATAGTGGGAATTATATCAACGATTTTACATTGTTTTACAATTTTCTCGTAAATGGTTTTAACGATTTTGAAGAAACTTGCCTAATGTTTTCTCCTTATAGTGTTTTAACTTTTCACGTCTATAATATATCAACGAGAAAATGCAAGGAAAAAAGTTATAGCGAAACAAAATATTTTCAGTTTGACAAACCAAAAATATTTGGTGTACAGAATTATAATACTAAAGCTATTAAAAAAACTAATTTATTATACTTTTGTGAGAAAAGACTTGAAGAAGTACATTCTGCTGAGTTTATTTCGAGCAGTGTTTATGTAAACTCTTTAAAATAATCTTAAAGATTATTATTAAAGGTTGGTAAGGGAAAGTTGTGTGATGCGCGCAACGCACCAGGGTTTTTTTTGTAATTGGGGGTTTTATCCCCCGAAGGCTGTGAACCATAGATTATTGAATTTTCTAAAAAAAAAAAAAAATCTTCTAAATCGGACCATTATTTAGCAAAGATACCATGTATTAGGAAACTATAGCCATGTGATTTCCTTTCCTATCGCTACTAACTAAGAAAACTATTGTAATCGGGTCAAAATTTCTATGAGCAGTTTTCAACTGATCTATGCCTTTCAGAGAGCGCTCTGAATCCTCCCAAAAAAACGCATTTTCGGCCAATGGTCTGTCTGTGCCAACATTATCTTTTGAACCGATTTAGTTCCCTTTTTAAAAAGACGTATTTATCTATATCACAAAAACGGTTCTAACGATTTTGATGAAACTTTCTTCAAATCTTCCTCTTAAAGCACTTTTAATTTGTCTATAAGCGCATTCCCCCAAAAAAACAGGAAACAAAATTTTGCAATAATTGGTCCAAAAGCTCCTGAATGAGAAAAATGTAAGAAATAATACTGTGCCGAATAGAATAGGTTAATAAATAAATATTAACATTTTAAAATCGTATAAACTTTTATTTTATATGATTTAATTCATTGTTATTACCAAAATTAACTGGCGGGGATATATCAAAAAAGACCCGTGACTAAAAACGACATTGGTCATAGAAATAGACTAGAAACATGGTAAGGACATCAATCACCTATGTCCTAGGTGCGGTGTACCGTCAGAGGCTGTGGGGCACTGAGGGCCAAATCACAGGGAGACATGGCTCTACGTTCTGTAGGAGAGCGAGTTCTCTCAGCTGATGATCAAACAGAACTATACGCACTTTAAAAACTTTGTGTACGCTTAGAAGACTATATTGGCTCCAACACACTTTTCTTTCCGCTTAAATTACACTGCTGCAAACACCCGCAACATGGCAATACTTGTAGGCAGGGTAGGGTGAAAAATTTAAAAAAAATAAAAATAATACATAAACTAAATGAGGTCTTATGCAGAATACGGGCACTAGTGATTAACCTGATTCAAGAGTGCATAAAATGTTCAATTTTGACAGTAAGGGAAAAAATCATATATATACATTGTAGACATGAAATCTATTATGTCTTTCCAAATCCTCTTAAAAAGATCTTCGTTATTATATTTCTTCCGTCACATAAATTCAAGGCTCCTACTGATCCCACATTCTATTTTGTTACGCCTTTAAGTAAGAGCCCACGTACCTTCTATAGTACTGGTGTGAGCTCCTGCTTTTGGAATTCGGACGGAAGTTCTCCTTATGGCTCACAGTCTGGTGTTTAATTCTGTAGCCAGAAATATTAGGTATACTACTGTATCTTCTCCAACAGTCAGAAATAATGAGAGTTCCAGGCCTAACATACTCTTTAATCACGCTAATTAATGTTGCTTCAGTTCTATCGGAGACTGCATAAAGAGATACGCATATTTCCGTTTAGAAAAGAGATTCTCATTTCTTTCTACTGTAAATCCACCACCGATCAAGTCTGGATTTTTAACCTCTCGTAGCAAGTTTTTCCAGTCTGATATAGTATGATCTCCAACTCCACATTCTTTCTTACAAAATTATACTGTAGTATATTCCCTTGACCAGCAATGAATGAAATGTATGTTTTGAAATGATAAATTACTATTTTCTAGCCATGTTCCCTTCCTTACACCTATTTCCTGATGGCAGGATCTCATACTGCATCGCCATCTATCCCCTTGATCCTTCAGGCTTAGATACAAATCGCCGTATATATGTAGTACAGTTTTTTGAAAAAGGCGTAAGCGCCATTTAGCAAACTTTACAGGATACACATGAATCGGTTTTTTTTTTTAATTTTATTCCTTATTGTGTATAGTAGAGATTTATTAGAGTGGAAAAAACTTTATAATTACAATATATTTTTAAGGCTTTAGGCCCTGGTCAAGGCCTGAGTGACGACTGAAAGTCGTCAGTATTTGGTGCTTACGTCATCAATAGTCGATTTTTTAGAACATTTCCAATTTTTTTTTCTCGATATATCGTGAGCGGGCATCGATAGGGGTGGTGTTCAGGTCCCATAAAGTTGAAATCTGAATTTCGAATTTCTGGCGCTTAAGCCTTTTTTTCAAATATTATTTCCCTGGGAGCATTGTCTCGTCTTATGTATCACTCGCTTTTCTTACAATAAGAGAACGGTTTTCTCCTTGTTCGTTATATCCTTAATGACCCGAAATATTAAAAAAAAAAAAAACTATAGTTGCTAATCAGTTGACATCAGCATGATGGTATAGAAGGATCAATCTAATTAGGGTTTGATAAATTATTTGCCACTTCTACAAATTTGTTTTATTGAAAACTAGTTTCGAACGTTATACATTCATCTTCACTTCTAAAAACACACAAAAAATTCACAAATAAGCAATTCAAAATATAGTTTGGTATTATTATACATATTAAATTAGATGCAATATAAATCAGTATTACTCACAGGCATTACTGGAAAAAAACCGACCCTTAAACCGTTTACTTATAAACATCATTCTACCTTTCTTTCATTGTTAGTTCAATGCGAGAAGAAACCAGTACAAACTTTTCTGTTTGATATAATCCATTTAAACCTTGGTGAGTACCAACTTTTATTTGATTTCCTGTCTTAATTAAATTCATAAATGTTTTCTAATACTGATTTATATTACATCTAATTTAATATGTATAATAATACCAAACTATATTTTGAATTGCTTATTTTTAATTTTTTTGTGTGTTTTTAGAACTGAAGATGAATGTATAACATTCGAAACTAGTTTTCAATAAAACAAATTTATGGAAGTGGCAAATAATTTATCAATGCTTATTATAGTTGCTAATGCTAATATTCATAGGTTATGTAACATCATATGTAAAAAAAAACTTAGCAAAGCCATATGATTAAGTAATATAGGTGATGTGGTAACTTGTAAAGATAACTATTTAAATCAATGGTTCCCAGATTCTGCACAAGACCCATGATAGATGTGTACCAATATCAATATTTTGTTTCTCATATCTCATCCCTAACCTATTACTTGATTGGCTACCCTTTTTCCCATTTTATTAATTAATTACTTATTAGTTAGTATAAAATCATATTTCTAAATTATTTTTTTCTAAACCTTTGATTGTTTTTTTATTTCAGCCACAAATCTGTGAAAATTTTCATCAGAAGCAACATTCCCAAAGGTCGGTTCCTAGCGAGCGGCAACCCTCTCCTGCTCCGGAATCAATCGTTACTCCAGCTCTTCTTCCTAACAAAAAGAGGAAAGTTGAAGGAGCGCTGGACAAACCGAGCGACCTGTTATCGCTGGCTAGCAAATATCTGTCGAGTTGCGAAGGTACCACCGAAATCCGAGACAAGTACAGCGACATTGCCAACGTGTGGGCCCAAAAGATGAGGGAGTTGGACCCGCAGCAAAGTCTCTTCGCGGAGAAAGCCGTAAATGACATTCTCTTCGAGGCTAGCATCGGCTCATTAAATAAATATTCTGTTAAAATAAACGAACCTGAAAAAGATTTCAAGATGCTATACACTTCTACACCAACTGGTGTTAGCCAATACACCACAGATGTCTCCAGTTCCTTCAAGTGAACTCATATAGCCTATATTCATTTTTCATAAGATAATGTGGAGTATGTGCGCATTAGATTTTACAAAGTTAGACTTGCATGGCTGTAAAGTCTTCATTTTTGAAGCTAGATTTTTCCTCATTTTTTAAAAGTGTTCCTTAGATGATTATGTTTAAATATTACATTCAAGCCCTAATTACGTTTCAACCATGCCCATATTGATGAAATTGATAATTCAATTTAGTAGGACTTAGTATCTGTACTCGTCCCTGCCTTGAGAGATAAGTTCTTACGAGAATCTGGAAGACTCATTATACAAGCAGTTAGGAGGCAAGTGCAAAATAGTTTTCGTAGGAATATTATACTGATGTAATCATCAATTTGACTTCAATAACCCAAAGATTTAATAGATATTATTGAAAACACTAACTACAGAAGAACTAAAAAAGAAGCTATTTACATCACTAAAACATAAAACGAACAGTGAATTTTAAAACGGATTCAAAACATTTGAGTAACCATTATTTGGACATAATAAATAAACTGGAAATATATAGCTAAAATAATAGAAACGATAAACATTGGTTGGCATAAATAACAAAATTCAACATACTCATAAACCATAATCTTTTTAATAATAAAACTAATTAATAGATCCAGCAATAATAATATTTATATAATAGATATGGGGAAGGTTATAAGATGTACTTAAAGAGCCAATACATTAGATAATCCAATAGAGGGCAGTGTGGCAATGGAAAAATTATGTGAGCCTCATCTAAATTTAGACTATTTAAGGAATGTTAAAAGTGTTAATTTTGATATAAAAATGACATGTATTATGCCAATGCGTATAATTATGTATATATTTGTTTTTATTTATGAACATTATAATTGTTAAATTATATAATATGTCTGTTTTTAATATATAGATGCAATACAATGACCTGAAGATGGGGCATTGTCCTCGAAACGTAGTCAGTATAAATTAGCGATGTAAGATATATAATAAAATATATAAGATAAGATCCACTTCACAAATCTTGTAACAATAAAACATAAAAGATTTCTGAAGTTTACATTTTACAATCTTCCATGACAGTTATGAAAGTGGGATGTGAAATATAATTGTATAATAAATAAATAAAATATTTATTGCAATGCGCTAATCCCTAGTTACCCGGGCAAAACATGACAGTAGGAAGAAGTTTACATCAGTCTTATTTGTCCAACAGAAATCTGCACATGCCCTTACTTTAATGTTTTGCCGTGACACCAATCACACTTAAAAACTAGAAAACTGTAAATCAATTACTATTCTGAAGGTTCCACTAACCGCAAATATTTACAAAAAAAAATAAAAGGCCTAGTGGTGGATAGATACCGATAGAGGTGTACAGCAGAAGTTGAAAGATACAACAGGTTGGAACTGATATCTTTATAGCTCGTTATACTTCACCTTAGCGAACTCTGGTGGCTGATTTGTGATATATCAGTGTTAAGACTTTGTGCCCACAAAAGGACATTTTTTTGTGTTTTTTTCTATACAGTATGAGAATGTAAATTTACATAACTTTTTTTGTTTATTATGAAATACAAATAATTAATTTAATGATTAAGTTTTTGTCAAACGGATGTATGTAATTTTCTTTTCTCTCTGTCTTTGTTCTTTTTTGTTATTACTCTTTTATAATGTTTCACAAGACTTTGTTTCTTTATTGTTTTTATATTATTTATGATTCTTATTTCTTTATTTAAAAATGTAAGCCAGAATTTTGTTGAAATTGTTATTCTTAAGAGACTTCGTCCAAGGATAAAGTTTTTTTTTCTATTCCAGTATACACCTGGGATATTATAGCAACTTTTTCGCTAAAATCGACTAACCGGAAGTTATTTGAGTATAGTTACTCAATTATAATTTACGACCAGATGTATCTAATTTTATGAGTTCACCTTTTTTTTTTTTTTTTTTTTTTGTATTAATTCTCTAATTTAAAATTTACTAATATACTCGAGCGAGAACTCTCGCATTAGATATTTATCCTTCTAATTCCTAATACATTGGAAGTAAAAGCGATATTATGGAAACACGGTTATTCCTATAAACAATATAATATTACCAGGAAAGTTTATTTAATACACACATTTGGTTAGTTAATAACATTATATAACATAGTTAATAATGACAATGTTGAAATAAAAGGTTATACGTAATAAGTAATTAGCATTCCTCACTGGAAAATATCCCTTCAGTTTAACAGTTAACCAATAAGACTTAGTTATACGATTATTTAGGTATAGTATTCATATTTAACAGTGCCTTTAGGCCTAGACATGGGAAAGAATATATAATCTTCTCTTTCATTCGTAGAAACCTAAAAATAACATTTATTAAGTTACCATGACAACGGCACGTACTCAAGATGGCATAGGCCCGTGGGCTCTATACCTTGCGTTATCTCGAAAAAGGTAGGTTTTTCGGCTTTAAAACGCATGACCAATGCGTTCCCTCAAAACGCGATCCGTCCCTTCTTGGTCCAAAGACTCACCACCTTCAGAATTTTGAAAACTCCAAACCAGTTTTTTCATCACTTTTATTAAATTCTCATCAAGCCCTAGTAAGAATTTAACAATTGAAATTAGGATTCGTCACTTCTCCGTGAAATTCCCTTCTTTTGATACCTCACTCATCAAAATCCATCGCTCCTAAGAGCCAGAAAAGGGATTTATGGTAGTGATGGTGATGTTAAAGTTTAATTTGTCTTAACTTAATTTAATTAATAATTCCAGCAATTTATCACCCCTTCCCACTGGGTATGTGATATAGAGTTAGCACAGACAGAAATATAGTGTTACGGAATAATACTGCGAAGTTTGATGAGGATCGGACGACGTACACCGCCGTGACAAGTGAAGACATCGCCAAATTGAGGCATCTTCAGCAGTTATCTGGACAGGACGGCCCCCACCAAGCGCCGCCTCTTATCAACAGCAAGGTCAATGTCCCAGCTGTCTTATCAAACCTATTGACACGTAAGTAACTATCGTTATATATACGTAAAATTATGGCTCATTTATAATATTTAGCAATGGAATCAACATCTGCAATTGATGTTAATGCTTTAATGTAAAAAAACCAAGCCTTATTGGATAATAAGTCTAAAAAAGAAGGTGATGTTCAAATATTTTTCGACAGGCTTTAAGAGACTACGAATGCAGTCGAATGGCTTCAAAATGCAGTAAAAAGATTAAGTATTATGCTGGACTCTCAAAACGCGTCAGATACACCTCTACAATAGGCAACGGAATCATGCCGATGAAGAGGAATTAGAGAAAGAGACTGGATGGAATACTGTAGAAAGAATGCGAAATAAAAAAAAGAAAAGTAAATTCCCCTCCACCCTCCTCATCTAAAGGTAAAAGTGATAAAAATATTACAGTTGTTAAAACTAATCTGCCAAAACAGCCTCCTCGATATTTGTATCGGATTTAAAATGCTCCAAATCTCTGATTTGTAATCTCAATAGAATTACTTCTGAAAAAGAATCATTTATATAAAGCACTAACTCAGATTCACTAAAGATAAATGCAAAAAAAGAATCATCGTATCGAGAAATTAGAGACTATCTAAAAGAAAACAATAACATATTTCACACTTATGAAAATAAATCTTTGGGACCCATTACGAGTGGTTGCCAAGGGCCTGAGCCATACTTGTGGATCTGAAGATATTTAAAAAGTATGAATTACAAAATCATACAAGTTAAATATGAGAAATATGCGGCGGTGTTCCGCAGGGAAGTGTGCTAGGGCCAATACTATTTCTGCTCTATACCGCTGATATCCCAGAACCTGAAGAAGACGTCACGGCTTCATTCGCCGATGATACAGAAGTTCTTTCTATCGGAAATGATAACCTGGAAACCGCTAGAAAACTAAATACAGCAATATCCAGTAAACATAGATGGGCCTTAAAATGGAGGATAAAACTGAATGAATCGAAATCTATGCATATTGATTTCACTAACAAAAAAATCAACTATCTGCCGATTACGATACATAACCAAATAATTCACTATTCCAATAAGGCCAAATATCTCGGAATGCAATGCTCCGATGGAAAGAGCATGTAAAAATAAAATGAATACAGCTAAATCTAAGGAATAAAAAAATATATTGGCTTTTAGGTAGACAATCCAATCTATCTGTAGAAAACAAACTTCTCCTGTACAATGAAGTCCTGAAGCCTATCTGGACGTATGGAATCCAACTGTGGGCATGCACGAGAGATTCCAGCAGGCAAATTATACAAAGGTTTCAAAATAAAGATATTAGGGGAGTTGTCAATGCATTCTGGTACATCAGGAATGACGATCTTCATGTAGCTACAGTTCAGGAAGAAATTAAAAAAATCGCTAAGTCCAATCAAGAGGGACTACAAGGGCACACCAATGCTGAGGCCGTCCATCTCCTCAACTTTGGTACCCTAGCTAGAAGATTAAAACGACGAAAATCTCACGAGGTTATTTAAAGTGATAGCCAAATAGTAATAGTTTGAGGCCAAGTTGAGAGAAAATTAAAACAGTTGTTTTTTTGTTTTGGTATGTATGTTAGAACTAAATTGCTAATAAGCTCATTACGAGCTTGATTGTCGGAACGACTCTCGGCGGAACCTGCCCGCTAGGGAGCGCGTCCCTCGTGTGGCAGATGGGGGATCCCTCTTAGGAGGGGTGGTCTGAATATACTGAATAAAGGCCCGTGGACCGACAGGTACCCAGTGCTGGGAGGTATAGCCGGGCTACCTTTTCTCCTGAGGGGATATAAATATTTGGGAGACCAGTTGCCCCGAGGATACGGGGCCTCCGCTGCTGGGCTAATCACCCGTAGTGGAGTACATTCGATTCAAAGCAACTTGCCTAGGATTGTAATATCAATAAATAATAATAATAAAAAAAAAATGTGAAGGCAATAATATTATAGCGAAAACATAATATTTCATCATAAATACTATTATGTTACATAAAATGTCCATCTTTTTTTCTTTTTTTTTTTAATGCCAGTCACAGAATCCATCACTTTATATTCTAATCCCTTAAGACCAGGGGGACACCTTGTGTCAACTGACGACGTAATCTATGTGAAGTTTCTTGTACAGTATATTCATATAGAGTGAGGTCAGACAAAGCGGAACTGTCGATCTGCGGTGGTGAGGGGAAAACCGCTACTTCGTCAGAGACTTGGAATTTTAGTTATCGTAAGCGAAGAGCGGAGGAACCTCCCAGTCCTTGTTGCGAGCCGCGGGCGTCATGAACAGCTCCATCCTCCATCTCGTCCTCTCTTCTCTGCCCTGCCTCGTTCTATCTGTAAGTATATCTACAGTCCAACCTCTATATATCCAACATGAAGGTTCCTTGAAAAAAATTCGATATATAGAAAGATTGCAATTTGTCACCTTTTCGAGCTAACAACAATTACTGCTATTCTTTGGATTAGTATCAAAAGAAATTTTTTAGGTTTAAAGAAAACCAGAACTGAACGATCAATAACACTTATTTGAAAAATGGTACAAATTAATCTTTTTGTGTATAATTCATCGTTGAAGTAATGTTTAGGAGCGATATTCACAACAAGGAAGGCAAAGTTAAATTGAATTTAAAATGTAAATATCTCTCTATTTTAGGAAAGAGATTCAGAAAATTTAGGTACTCCGGTGCTTCTTCTGAAACAAGGTCTTCCCTGAAATCCCATTGTTTTACAAACCAGTGGAACATTTTTGTTTCTTATTTAATTATTATCTAAACTAAATTCTTATATATCTAAACTAAAGGCTCTTTTTGATGACAATCACACTATATATTTTTTTAAATGGATTTTTTTTTTTCGATACAGAGAAATTTATTCGATGTACAGAATATTTTTTTCTAATAAAAATTCAAGGTTCCTAAAAACAGTTCGATTTATAGAGATTTCTATATTTGAGTTCGATATACAGAGGTTCGACTGTATATATATATTTATATATATATATATATATATATATATATATATATATATATATATATATATACATATATATACACGCGTGTGTCATGATTTCCATACAAATGAAAAAAAAAAATGTTACTAACAGTAGAGAAAAACAAGCAATCAATTTACATTATATATTATATCAATAAATAAATGTGAAACTTCTTTTTTAATGTTTTTGATTTAAAACACATAACACATTTTTACATCCAATTGCACTATTCTACAAAAATTAACTATTTTTCTTTCACAAGAATAAAATAACAGATTCTAGAAGTATTTTTCATATTGAATTCAAAAATCATTTCTGTTGGTCCCCATCGGGCAGGTGTTTTGCCTGATAGACACTCATTCCATTTTTGTATAAACTACTTATTCTGACTTATGTAGAAAGTGGTAGATTAAAATTATATTTTAATGTTAAATAAAATAGAAATCATTTCTAATTTTGAGCTACAATCATTCAATTAGGAGACACTTATAATTTCATTGATATATTTCAAGAATCAGAATCCATTTATCCACAAAACTTTAATTTTACGTTTTAAACAATTAAAACTAACCCAGAATTTATTTACATAAATTGCGTAAACACCATTCTCATCACTGACAGCCCCAAGATTTTCCGAGTAGAATCCAAGGAATGAGAGATTCACGTTTAGGACATTATTTTAGATTCCGAAGGCAGGCCAAAGATAACGCTAAAATCAGATTTAAAAAAATGGCTGTCACAGGAAAACTAGGCCTGATAAGAAAAAATTCTGACAACATATCTGATATCAGTATCAAAGAACTCTTCCAATTTTAAAAGGAGAAAATTTAAATTTTGTGTTTTGTTAAGGTTGCCAGGTTTTTATTGGATATGAAGTAATAACTTGTGAACTATTTAAGTTAAATAATTCCCGACTGCAGCATCGCAAACTAGCCAAAGTTTCTTTAATACTAATTGGTTCAAAGTAGGTCTTTGTTTAAACTATTTGAAGGGGGAGGGGGGTTTCGAGCGGCTAAATTACGGTAAGTTTCTGTTCCTCGTAAAACCAGGCATTATTTCCAATTATTCTAATCAACCTCCTACTGGACTACAGATTCCCATTCCCTCGTCCTTTCCTTGCTGCAAGAACCTCTGGCTCGTTAATCCTCATTTCGTTGCCTTTTTAATATTCTTTTAAGTAGCTGGTGATCTGTTTCAGTAGGTTCCGAATAGATGCTCAATTAAATAATTATCTCGATTGCACTTACCATCACAGCTAACCTTCATTCAACATTTCTACAATTTGCTATAGTTCATAATTCAATTAGTGTATATATTTTTTTTTTTTTTTTCTGTTGGCACTAGACCATGGAGATCTTTGGCCGCGCGATGTGGTATTCATACAGACATATTATATATTGCTTGCGGGAAAACAGACAGCCTGAAGGAAGGCACCCAACCTAATGTTGCTACGAACCATGGTTTCCATGGTTCAGCGGCAGGTTTTCCATAGCTCCATAACCGGTCCCTTTGGGGCCAATTCGGCAGTGTCCTTCCCACCGACTCACTCGGGTTCAAGGACAGTAACAAACCGGTCAAGATCTACGGATTATGGCTGTTCGGAGACAGCAGGCGCACGAGGATCTATATTTATTTCCCCAAAAAAGACTGTCCATTGGCCAAACGTCCGGGCGGCTATTTTAATTCCTGGAAAACCACGCGATTCATGCGGGTCATCACTACTACGTCCGGCCTATGTGAGTTGCCTCCAGTAGGATGACGATATTTTTTAATTGGACTTTTGATTGCGCCAACGCTTTTTGATTTACTGATACTGTTATAGTTTTCTTTGTTATACGAATCGTTAATTAGGTTTTCAAGAGTTCTGATTCCATTTCTTTAATTGGGTTTGGGAACACGCATGCGCATTTCGCTTTTCCGTTATTGTTGACGCAATCAAAAGTCCAATATCGTATCGGAACCCTCGAAAACCTAATAAACGATACCAATACCAAAGAAATGTAAACTGTAATAGTAATTTGAAATGCGCATGCGCGGTTAAAAATCTAATTAAAAAAATGGAAGCAAAACCCTCGAAAACCTAATAAACGATCCCTTTATCATAGAAAACTTCTATAACAACGGATAATCGAAATGCGGGTGCGCGATAGGAAATCTGAAATTAAATTCGGAAATTGAAAACCTAGTAAATGATATCAATACCGAAGAATTTTGAAAACTAATAATTAAGCAGAAATGCTCGTGGTCCAACAATCTTTTGGTAGTAAATTTGACATTAACAACTTCGAAAACCTAACGACCTCTCCCACCACTAAATATATAAAAAATAATAAATATCTAAAAATAAATAAATAACAATCTTATTAAAAAAATTCAAACTACTTTAAATTAGCACTTAATGTCGGTTATGCAATAAATGGAAAAAAAATGTCGGAAGAAAATTCCGAAATTATTTCAGAAATCACTGTAATTAAAATAATTATTTTTCAAGAATAAAATAAATGAATAATATTGAATTTATTCATGTCCGGTTGGGTTACAATTGAAATGGGAAAAGTTACAATTGAAATGGAAAAGATTACAATTAAAATGGAAAAGGTTACAATTGAAATGGAAAAGGTTACAATTGACTTGGAAATGACTCGCACTCTCATGGCGATCATCTGTGACAAGCTTCAATTTTTTTTTCCTTTGGTGCCTACTGCTTAATTTATTTAATTTGGACAGAATAGATATTTGTGAGACATTACCAAGTGGAAATAATAAACCATTGTGTAATAATTTGCAGCGTTTTTGGTTTGTGAAACTGAAAATATATTTTTAATTATATTTCGGTTTAGTTTCCATGCAAATTCCATTTAGTTTTCATTGAAACATTTTGTTTCCATAAAGATAGTATAAAAAGATAAATTAATAAGTTCATTTGCTCCTTTTATATTTTTTTCATTTGCTACTTTTATATTATTACACAGCGTAGGTGATAAGAGGTTGGCAGTTTGGTGGTAGAAGGTTCGGTAGCATCCGTCTCCTTTCGGACGCTATCAGCTTTCCATCTTAGAGTCTTATAGTTCCTATTCTTGTACATAGTGCGTCTTGTAGTCCATATTTAATTAATGCATAAAATCCATACTAAGAATCAAATATTCTTTTCATCATAAATTTTTTCCCTGAATCTCCTCGATGATGTCCTACATATATGAAAAGTTAAAGGTCTTTAAGGAGAAGACTTTGGGTAAGCTTCATCAAAATCGTTAGAATCGTTTTCTAGAAAATTGTAAAAAAGTATAAAATCGTTTAAATAAAGTGGCACTTCCTGTTGTTCGATTTTGACGAAACAGTTTCTGTAACATCCCAAGAATATAAATATCTTAAATACGTAATTTCAGTTTCGTACGATTTTTAGTTTTTGAGCTAGACTGTTCACATACACACACACGCACCCGCGCGCGCACACAAACACTCAGAAACACACGAAAACGCCCAAACGCATATATGCATGCACACACTCAGAAACACAAACAAACAAAAACACACATGCAGACCTTTTTGCGAGACCTGGTTATTTAGACTCTGGGGACCTTAAAACGAGTTTTTCCGTTAAAAACTCGAATTCGAAATTTGTCCTGATCGCAATATTTCTCCCTACTACATATTTCATATATAGGTAAGGGAAAGTAATTAAAAGTGGATTTTTGTTTTTAGGAGGTGAATGTGCGAAAGGAACTGGGTAAAAATGTTAAAACTATGGAAACTATTAAGGGAATGGAAATGTCAGTGAGCCTTAATGATAGAACTGACAAAGTAATGTCGCCTGCACAACAGGAAACTATTGTTGGTAATCGGTTGGCAAGAAACACAAGACAGGACCTTGACACTCCTCTTAGGCAGGACCTGAACACTCCTCTTCACGCCGCGGTGGCTGACAGGAACCTCGAGGAGGTTTCTGCACTTCTTGACCACGGAGAGGATGTAAATGTAAAAGGAAATAATGGTGTGAGACCTTTAATGCTCGCTGCTGGGACAGGTGACTTGGATATTGTAAATTTAATTATTTCCAGAAATGCTAGTTTAGAAATAAAAGACGAATTTGATAATGCTGCGATACACCATGCAGCAAAGGTGGGAGATCTTCGTATCCTTAAGACGCTTCTGAATCATGTGGTGAATGTAAATGTTAAAGGAAATATTGGGGTGACGCCTTTAATGCTCGCTGCTGGGAAAGGTTACTTAAATTTGGTGTATTTACTTATTTCTAGAAATCATAGTTTAGAAATAAAAGACGAATTGGACAATACTGCGATGCACCATGCGGTAAAGAAAGGAAACCTTGATGTGATTAAAGCACTCCTTAATCACGGTGCGGATGTCAATGTTAAAGGAGGCCATGGCCTGACACCTTTGATGGCCGCTGTTAGAAAACGTGACTTAGATGCCGTGAATTTACTTATTTCCAGAAATGCTAAATTAGAAATAAAAGACGACATCAACAATGCTGCGATACACCATGCAGCAAAGAAGGGAGATCTTCGTATCCTTAAGACTCTCCTTAAACTCGGTGCGAATGTTGATGATAAGAGGAGTGTTGCGATTGGACCTTTAATCCTCGCTGCTTGGAAAAGTGTTGAGGATAGTGTGTTAAAACGAAATACTAGTTTAAAATTTAAAAAAAATATAAATGCAGCGAAACACTTTGGTGTATTGACAAAAACCCTACAGGTATTTAAGAATCTCTGTGACCGCGCTGCTAATGTTAATAGTAAAGGAGAAAACGGTAACACTCCACTGATTCTCGCTTTGATCAGTAAACCAAAACCGACCGAATTGCTTCTATCAAAAAATATCAATCCCGAATCAAAAACATATCGCAATATAAGCATAATATCTGCTGAAGACAAAAAAATCTTAACTGTAGTGAAGATTCTTGTGGAACACGGCGCCGATGTGAATTCACGAAATCTTATCGGCCGGACAGCGCTGCACGAAGCTGCTATCAGGGGTTATGCTGATATCGTAGACTTCCTGCTATCCCAGAATGCCAGTTTCATTTTCGAAGATAATTTTTGCTACACTCCTTTCCATTGGGCTGCTAATAATTCAAAGATAGACGTGATTAAGATCTTGTTAGAGTACGGAGATGACGTAAATAGAAGAGGATGTAATAACGTTACGGCAATGCACTTAGCAATAGAAAGAAACGATTCCAAGTTGATGGAATTTCTCCTGTCTAAAAACGCTGACCCCAATGTGATGAGGGAGGACGGACGAACGCCTCTCGATGTAGCTTTTGAGCGATCACTTATACCTTTTATAAAATCACTACTTGATCACGGAGCAAAAGTGGAAGATAATAGTTTTTTAGGATCCAAAATTCTTTTCGGTGCTGTTGCAAACAAGTCATTGGAACTCTTAAGGCTTCTCTTGGGTAAGACAGTGAATTTCGATTCTTACCCGACAGTTATTCTCAATTATGCCATTGCAATGAAGTTTTTGGAAGGAACCAAACTGCTTATCTATTATGGTGCAAATATTGAACTGAAAGACATCCATGGTAATACCCCTCTTTCTTCTGCCGTCTTATCTAGAAAAATAGATTTGGTTAAATTGATTCTAGAAAGCGGAGCAAGAATAATCGCTAAAGAAAATATCAAAACTTTTCTAGATGCAGATTTTAACGTAATGATTTTTTCCACGTTCGAAAATAGAACAGAGATCCATCGATTGTCTCCATTGCACATCGCTGCTTGCCATGGACTGGCGGATGTTACAGGACTGCTAATTTCTTATGGCGCTTCATTGGAGGTTAGAGATGAGCGGGATTATACACCACTCCATTATGCTTGTGAGAATGGGCATTTTGAAGTAGTGAAAATACTGTTGGATTCTGGAGCCAATAAAAGTTCTACCGATATTCATGGCATGGTTCCCATACACCTCGCCTGCAAGAGAGGTCTGTTTGCAATAGTCCAATTGCTACTTTCTGTAACTCCAGTTGATGTAAATCTTGCTGACAATTATGGATACACTCCGCTACACTTTGCCGTTTTGAATGGATCACTAGAAATAGTTTCGTTATTACTGAATAATGGTGCTGACATAAACGCTAGAAGTGATAATCTGACAACCCCACTTCATCTGGCTTCCCTCGAGGGTCACAAGGAAATAGTGAAAATCTTATTGATCGCAGGAGCCGATATAGCAGCATCTGACGTCGATGATATGACTCCATTGCACTTCGCAGCAAGAGAAAGATACCCAGAGATAGTCAAGTTGATACTTGGAAATAAAGGTTATCCTTCCAGTAGGAATAAAAATGGTAGCACGCCACTTCATCTGACTTGCGGAAGTCATACCACAAGACAAATCCCATTATCTTCCTCGAAGGAGCTAATATCAGCTACCATCCAAGAATTTAAAGATGAACTGTTTTTTAAGAACGACTACGACAACAACATAATGACTGTGCTACATGTTTCTTCTAGAGACGGCATTTCAACTTGCGTGGAAAAACTTATAGAACATGAATCACATAGTCTAATATTAGGAGATATATGGGAAAACTCTCCTTTGCATTATGCCGCTTTAAATGGCCATATTGAAATAATCCGAATGATTTTAAAGAAGGATGGCAGGACGCGCGGGGGCCTAAATATTTATCATGAGACGCCATTGATGCTGGCTTCAAGAGAAGGCCACACTGATGTTGTAGTGGTACTTTTGCAGGGTGCAATCGATGATTTTCGACCTGACATCAACGGAAGGACTCCGTTGCACCGAAGTGCTTGCCGAGGTCACTTTGAAATAGTGAAACTACTTCTCAGTTCTATGGCGAAAAGGGACGCTGAAGACAAATGGGGCTTTACACCTTTGAATTATGCAGCTTCTTGGAAAGGATACCAGGATGTTATAGGATATCTTTCCACCTCCCAGTTGAATATTACATTGTCATATTATTTCAACATATCAAACCCTTTTCAAGGAAGTTCGGCAAAAAATACTAAATTTTTTATTTGAAAGGTGAAGCTATCAATCCACTTATTAATAACAGTATTCAAGCAATAAAATATTTATTAAAAATTATTTCGTTCCTTTTTTTTTTTAATTAATAAAGACCAGAATGAGTTGTTTCATTCAAAAAGTTGTTTTTTTTTTTTTTTTTTTACATGATCTTACAAATGTATATTACAAGGATACCCATAATTCAAAAATCAAGAGGCTTATGTGGTATTTTCAGATGGAGTTGTGATGGCTTAAAAATTTGTTAAAGGTATTCTTGTGCTAAACTTCCTGGCCTTAATAAAAGTTTATTTAGACAAATTTGCCCTTTTAAAGAATGATTTGATTGACATTTCATATTTATTTTTATTCAAGTTTTTTTGTTTTTTCCTTCCATCATATTTTTCTTCTACCTTCATGAATAACCGTGATATGGGCGTCCCAAAGAAAAGCCGCGAGCGGCAGACAAATGGATTTTTTTTGGATTCTACGTATCTTGAAGCGTAAAACCTCCAATTTTGAGAGGGGTTTATTAATTTTTTTTTCTTGTTCGATTACAAAGGTTCATTGTTGAAAGTAATAACCATACAAATCATAACCACTGCACTGAAAAACCGTTCGCGGTTTTGAAGAGGTTTTTTTTCCTAGACTAACTTATTAATCATGAGGACTACTACTTTGGTGGATCAAACCTTTTGACACTCATGAATCATATTTCATAATGCGGAATAGCTTATGCTAAATTAAACATAAGAGAATTCCTGTCATTTTTGTATTATATGACTTTTTTGGCAGTGTTCCTTAGTCTAATGAAGTCAAATGACGTTAGAATCTCGGTGGAAACTTTTGGAGAAGTTTGCTAATTTATGTTTAGTCTGCTAATTACGAATTTCAACTTTCTAACCTCGAATTTATGTTTAGTGTGCTAATAACGAATTTCAACTTTCTAACCTCGAATTTATGTTTAGTGTGCTAATTACGAATTTCAACTTTCTAACCTCGAATTTATGTTTAGTGTGCTAATTACGAATTTCAACTTTCTAACCTCGAATTTATATTTAGTGTGCTAATTACGAATTTCAACTTTCTAACCTCGAATTTATGTTTAGTGTGCTAATTACGAATTTAAACTTTCTAACCTCGAATTTATATTTAGTGTGCTAATTAGTGTTCTAATTACGAATTTTAACTTTCTAACCTCGAATTTATGTTTAGTGTGCTAATTACGAATTTCAACTTTCTAACCTCGAATTTATGTTTAGTGTGCTAATTACGAATTTCAACTTTCTAACCTCGAATTTATGTTTAGTGTGCTAATTACGAATTTCAACTTTCTATTTTTTTCCGGAAGTAATTTGAGATGTTCAAAAAAGTTTTACATGCGATCATTAAGAAAACAAAAACATTTTTTTGCAGCGTGAACTAACGATTTTTATATAAGCTTGGGCTATTGTAAATTGTATCATTATAGGGTTTCGTATATGTATTAAAAAACGTTTGTAAATATATGGGTTTTTTTCTTCGCGAACCGGCCGTATAAGGACCACGCAGATATCAATGTAAATATATATATATATATATATATATATATATATATATATATATATATATATATATATATATATATATATATATATATATATATATATATTAATAAATATTCCACCTTTTTCGTAAAATATTATATTTAAGTATTTATCATGGTATAAGATTAGTGCCGTGAACATGAGCAACCATTAGAAAAACAGGATATATAAAGGAATACTTACAATACCTATCAATATTGATACAAGCATTGCTCCTTAACAGGACAATCATGTAATTTAGTAATTTAACGCTATATTATTATACCATTTAAATTTTCACACATTGTCTTTTGAATATATCATTAGATGAGATGAAAGCTAAACAGGAAAACTCCTAGTGCAAGAGGCAGATAAAAAAGGTTGGACTCAAGGCCGAGTTTGCAACCATCTTGTCATTAGCGGTTTTAACATCTTAATCAACTACTGAGAAATCGCTTCTTCTTTTACTTCCAAGAATTCTTCGAGCTACAATACTTAATGATTATAGCAACTGAAGTTAAAATAAAAAAAAAATTCTTGACTTCATTTTATTGTATTTTTTTCCCAATTTGATTTAAAAATTAGTTGAGCGGATCGATATCTTCTTCACCACCACCTCACGTACCAAGGAACCATATCCTGAGTTTAATTCTTTTTTCCTAGTTTTCGATTTACTACGGTCGCCGAGAGCCAATCATCCGTCATTTATTGTGGCAGTTACATCTTGATTAGTAGATAGAAAAGGCCGGTTCTGGCCCAGGGCTAATGAGCCGCTCGAGCACAGCACCAGTCATGGCGGTAAATTTGAATTAAAACCTCGACCTAACCTTAACTGCAACGTACACTTACTTCGACCTAACCTTAACTATTAGGCCACGTCCCTTTTTAGTCACGTGAGCTTTATGCAACCTTCCCAATGTTTATCTTTACCTATCTAATTTTATTTCTATTTTTTTTTATATTTTCTATAACCTTCTCAATGTTTATACAGTTTCTGTCTTCTAGAGCGCAGCACTGATCAATCTGGAGTAAGGTGCTGCGCCCTAGAAGACAGAAACTGTATAAAAATTGAGAAGATTATAGAAAACGTAAAAAAAAAAAATAATAATATTAGGTAGGTAAAGGTAAACATTGGGAAGGTTGGATGGATTGTAAACATTAGCTCACTTGACTAAAAAGGGGCGTGGCCTAATAAATAGTTAAGGTTAGGTCGAAGTAAGTGCACGTGGCAGTTAAGGTTAGGTCAAGGTTTTAATTCAAAATTTCCGCCATGACTGGTGCTGCGCTCTAGCGGTTTTAGCCAGAACCGGCCTTTTCTATCTACTTTGATTGTTTTCATAGAATGGATTATTTTTATATATCATTCCGACCCACAAACGAGTATTTTGCGCATCAGGAGATTCTCTTTTAAGTACCCACTGAGGAATAAAACTATCTTATCTTTGTCACGAACCATTTAAGGACATTGATTGAATAATAACTATTAAATCAAAATAAGACAAGGAATAATGTTTACGACTATGACTTGGGAGAATTTTAATTATATTTCTCAAAAATTTAGTCAAGCTGATTCTAAATGTTATAGCGAAAACATGAAAATATCGTTGTTTGCCAATTATACAATAAAAATATCTGATGTGGACAACACATGACTTCCTTGTACGCCTATTAAACTATGAATCGGTGGCTCAAAAAGTGATCCTCAATTTGGTTACTAGTTTCCGAAGATTGCAGTATCTCAAGAACGACACTCGGCGTCGCGACATTCATCTATTGACAAACAGACACACTCTTGTTTCTGGAGATCTCATTCCATTATTATATGTCGTTTTCATTCAGTAGGTAACAAGTTCCTTTGAGATTTCTTCATGTTCCCTGACAACATTAGAACTGTATATGTCACTTGATAAAGCATTGGAAATCAACATTTTCGACATTTTAAATGGAAAAATCCACTCAACTTATATCTTAATTTCACTCAATTTTAACACTTAAAACGCGTAATAAAAATGTTTAATTGGATTGGAAACCAAATTGCGTTTGTAACCTTTATTACCGCAACATATGATTACTGTATTTAATTTAAATATAATTTTTGATTTAAGCTTATTATGACCTTCAAGTCAAGTACCCTTTTCGGCTCACCAATTTTAACCAAAATATAGTAAATCCATTCATATCTATATAAAAGCCCTATTTACCAAATTTGAAATGTTTTACATTATATTTTAATATAATTTTTGATGAAAGTCTAATATGACCTTCAAATAAAGTACCACTTCCGGTATACCAATGTTAACCAAAATTTATTATATTATTTAAATCAATATATAAGTTATAAATACTAAATTTGAGAATAGCATTTTAATATAATTTTTAAAAATATAATTTTGTAAATCAATTATAACCTTCAAGTAAAGTACCACTTCCGGTGATCAAGCGGTGACCAAAAAGGGAGGTTCTTAACTAGATTTTACAATAATTCTAAATACAAAATTTCAACTTTCCATAGCTAACCGTTTTTGAGTTATGCGAGATATGAACGTACGTACTGGATATTTGGATGGATATTTTACCGAATGTATGGTCAAAATGGATATTTCCGTTGAAATCTGAAAACCGAAAATTTTCGCTATTACAATACTTCCTTTACTTCCTACAAAGAAGTAAATATATAAAAAAAACTAACAATCCAGAAAGGAATGGTGTTTCTCGATCTGCCCACTTAAGTTTCTGTCATTACTAATCCCATTTTGATTTCCTTCCTTCTTTTTACTTTCTTGTACGAAGTAAAGGAAGTATTGTAATCGCGAAAATTTTCGGTTTTCAGATTTCAACGAAAATATCCATTTTGACCATCCCTGAATCCATTTTGACTAGTTTCGTCGTGGCGTCTGTACGTACTACATTCGTAATTTACGTACGTTCGTTCGTATTTCGCATAACTCAAAAACGGTTAGCCGTAGAAAGTTAAAATTTTGTATTTAGGATTGTTGTAAAATCTAGTTGTGAACCTCCCTTTTTGGTCACTGCTTAATCACCGGAAGTGGTACTTTACTTGAAGGTTATAATTGATTTCCATCAAAAATTATATTAAAATACTTTGCAAAACTTTTCAAATTTGGTATTTATAGCTTATATACTGATTTAAATAACATACTAGATTTTGGTCTAAATTGGAAAACCGGAAGCGGTACTTTACTTGAAGGTCATATTAGACTTTCATCAAAAATTATATTAAAATATAATGTAAAACATCTGAAATTTGGTAAATAGGACTTTTATATTGATGTGAATGTATTTACTATATTTTGGTTAAAATTGGTGAGCCGAAAACGGTACTTTACTTGAAGGTCATAATAAGCTTACATCAAAAATTATATTTAAATTAAATACATTAATCATATGTTTCGGTAATAAAGGTTACAAACGCAATTTAGTTTCCAATCCAATTAAATATTTTTATTAATTGTTTTAAGTGTTAAAATTTAGTGTAAAATACTGGTTTTCATCCCTATTTATGTGTGTGTGTGTGTCAATAAATGAATGTCGCGACGCCGAGTGTTGTTTTTGGGATGCTGCAATCTCCGGAAACTAGTAACCAAATTCAGGATCACTTTTTGAGCCACGGATTTTTTGTTTAATAGGCGTAGAAGGAAGTCATGTGTTGTCCACCTCAGATATTTTTATGTTGAATAATTTAATTCATTTTTGTCTAGTTCTTAGAAATAAGTCTTTAAATAATAAATCTACATACTTTGATAAGATTTTAGTATTGACTCATTCAGCATTGATTTTATACCTTGCTTTTTATTTTATGTTTAAGCAATTTATTTTTTATTTCTAGTTCCTACTATTTTTTTTTGGTATTAGCAAACATACAGCGCATTGGATTAACAGGAAGTGGCTAGTATATCTTGGATTTTACAATTTTCTAATAAACGGCTCTAACGATTTTGACGAAACTTACCTAATGTCTTCTCCTTACAGCCCTTTAACTTTTCATGCATGTAGTATATCAACGAGAAAATGGAGGGAAAAAAGTTATGATGAAAAGAATATTTTATTTGCGCATAACTTAAAAAGCATGCACATTATTATTTTTGTTTTTATAAAAGAGTACAAACAATTGAAGAATATATAAATTAAAATTCTAGGTAATTTGAGTTAATCAAAAATTTAAAATTACGACAAAAATGAGTTTTAAATAATTGAAGTCGTCCGTCAAAACAGCAAAAAAAAAAAAAAAAAAAAAAGCCGCAAAATATGCCCATTTTTGTACATTTAATTCCTGGCCTTGTAATTGTCGTAGGAAGTGGCTTTGATATTTTATGTACGTTAGCTAAAAAATCGGTTAATTTAATTAGTGACACTTTGGTTACATCATGTATCCCCACTCCAGCGATCTCCAGTGCCATTCTAGTCCAGGCGCGATAGGGCAAACATATTCATTTTTCGGAATTAATTATCAGTGAATAGACTTTCTCAACATTTCTCAAAATTGTATATCTTCTAGAAAAAATCGGTATATAGTGGAACCTAGGGAAATTTTTTTATAAACTTTCATAAAAGTTGTTTTTCGCTTTTAAGATGTGAAAACTTTTTGTTGGATAAAAATAAAAAATAGTACGTAATAGCGTTTAAAATGACGAAAAAAAATGAGTTTTATTAAATTAAAGTCGGCCAACAACTTTTCGAAAACAACAGTAAAAGCCGCGAAATATATCTATTTCTGGGCATTTATTCACTGGCCTTGTATTTGTTGCTGGAAGTTGCTTTTGGAGCGAAATTATGACTTTTAGTAATGCCTACGTGCAATAAAAATTAATCCTTTTGGGAAAAGGCAGGTGTTTTTGAAAAACGGCATGGACAAGGCCAAACATGGTACCAGAGCGATTTTTCAAAGCGTTAGTTTTTCGTAAATGATTGTCCCACAATCATATTTTCATAAAATATATGTGAGGTTCGATTTAATATCTCAAAAACGCGTTTGAAAATCGATTTTTTTTTCTTGCTTCGGCCACTCATGAGTGAGAGCCTTCGCCCTTCGGAAAGTGTTACTACTCAGCACGAAAAGTTATCAATGTTTTTACTATAAGATAGGCATCATTAAAAACCACAATTCAAGCTCCGAATCATATTTCTATGATAATTACAATCCCTATAATTAAGACAATTTTAAGAACAAAAAATAATATGTAATTGCGCTTACAAAATAAACTTTGGACAATTGAAATGCTAGGTCTACAAAAATTCGCAAAATAAACAATCGCGAAATATGCTCATTTATTGATAGTGATTGTAATTATCGTAGGAATATATTTCGGAGCTTGAATTGTGGTTTTTAATATTTCCGAACTACCGTAAAAATTGAATGTAAAAATAATGATAATTTTTCGTTTCCTTACCTCGCGCGCCCGAACGGCCGAAACAGGAAAAAAAAAAGAATTGTATAGCAACTCTTTGCGAAAAAGGAGGTAGGCATTACTAAAAGCCACAATTTAGTTCCACCAACATGTTCCTAAGAAAATTACAAGGCCTGTAATTAAATAGCAATATTTCGCGGTTTTTAATTCTTTATTTTTTTTTTTTAAGTTGTTGATCGACTTCAATTATTACGTGCTAATTTTTATTTTTCTCAAACAAAATTTTTTTAAATCTTAAAACTGAAAAATAACTTTTGGGCACGTTTATAATTTTTTTTCACCCCTGCTACATAGCGTTTTTTTCTAAAACACACACATACAATTTGTTTCAACTACTTTTTCTCCTAATTATCACCTTGAGAAAGTCCATTAATTGGAAATTTATTTCAAAAAAGTAAATATTTTTTCTCTTTTGCGCCTTGACTAGAATGCCACAAGAGATCGCTGGTGTGGCGGCGCGTGGCATAAGTCAAGTGTTACCAATTAAATTAATCGAATATTTAGTTATCGTACATAAAATATCTAGAAATAATAAATACAAATAATAAATATATATATCCCATTTCACTTTATGTATTATATTTGTTGTAGTTTTTGTTAAGTTGATTCTCTTGACATTTTCCTGGGTAAAATCTAAAATATAACCTATAATGGATGGTTCAGGTTAGGATAAAGTGACCAGATGTTTTGCAATGATATGTGAGACAAGCCTAAAAAATAATACAATTTTGGGATCTGAAAATTTAGGCGAAAGTGATTGTAACAATTGATTAATCTTTATATCGATGCTGTGTCATTACGAAAAAGTTGAATCTTTTTTATTTTTCTTAAACTGCAGCTCTTACTGAACTTTTTGATATATCTTTATGACAATTAGAACAAACTTAAAAATATTCGTGAATACAGACAAACCAATTGTTTTTAATAATTTGAGTTTTGGATTAAAACACACATTACAGTGTTTTGAATTAAAATCGATTTTTCGTCTCTCCTTAATAACTACGTTTTCTCATACTAATGTCCTTAAAAAAAAAAAAAAAAATAAGTAACTATAAAACTATTGGCTTCAAACTTTGTTTTGCTTATCAGCTAGATTTTGAGAAAGAAACAGGCGGAATATTTTTTATGAATTTTACATTAAATTTCCAACTATTTCAATTTCTGAGATAAGAAGAAAACATAGTGTCAAAAACGTGGAATTTTCTGACGTCAAATCGTGCGCGTTCAATCAGTTATATTTCCAAAGAATTATTGATTTATTGATAAATCTACCTTTTCGTCGATTTAGTGTTACATTTTTTCTAAACATTCTACCAAGTGTTTTGCGATAAATAAATAAATTTTTAAATAACCCATCATATACATTTTCTTTCTAATTCATATAAATAGTAATATCCATGATAATGAGATTGCAATATAAAAACTTAGATTATCCGAAAACAGCTTTTTTTTTTAGTTGATTGGTGGGTGATTCCTCTTTGGACTATAGATAACAGTACTGATAACCGCTTCCTTTGAAGGAAAACACACTTCTTGCAAAACCTGTTGTTTAGTGGGATGTTGATTCTCTATTGCTCACCGGAAATTTTCCACAGTTAAATGCATCATGTTTTCCTTGACTTAAACAGGATATATTTTCAGTTGACATCCGCATGATGGTATAGAAGCATTTATCTAATTAGGGATTGATAAATTATTTGCCACTTCTATAAATTTGTTTTATTGAAAATTAGTTTCGAATTTTATACATTCAATCTCAGTTCTAAAAAAAAACAAAAAATTCATAAATAAGCAATTCAAAATATATTTTGGTATTATTATACATATTAAGCATTATACATATTAAACATCCCGAAACATTATGTTTTGATTCCATATTGCGGCCCTCTTTCCACCAAAGTCGGAAATGAATTGAAAAAACTAGGATTAAACCCTGCATTTAAAATTAAAAAAAAACCCTATCCTCATATTCATCTTCTCCTAAAGACAAAATAGACCCTTTCCAAAAAAGTGGAGTATACGAACTAAATTGTAATGATTGTGCAGCCAAATACACGGGAAAAACTGGAAGATCGCTAAATCAGAGATTAAAGGAACATATACATGCATATAATAATAAGACAGAGAATTCCGACTTTGCAATTCATTTAAATGAAAAAAATCATAAATGCATCAAAGACTCAGTAGTTAAATTAATACATCACGTTGAAAACAGCCTCAAATTAAATAGATATGAAGCACTTGAAATAATAAAATCCTTCAAATCTAATCCAGATTTTTGCTTAAATGACAAAATAAATATCTCCAATAGTCCAATCTTAAATTTATTCCCATCTATAACAGAAAAACCAATTATTCACCGGCATTGCTGGAAAAACCTCGACCCTTAAAATGTTACCTATAAACATCTTACCTACCTTTCGTTCATTGTTAGTTCAATGCGAGAAGAAACCAGTACAAACATTTCTGTTTGATATAAGCCATTTAAATCTTGGTGAGTACCAACATGTATTTGATTTCTTGTCTTATTTAAATTCATAATTCATAAATGTTTTTATATAATACTGTTTTGTATAATACTGATTTATATTACATCTAATTTAGTATGTATAATAATACCAAACTATATTTTGAATTGCTTATTATTGAATTTTTTGTGTGTGAGAAACTTTTTAGAACTGAGGATGAATGTATAACATTCGGAACTAGTTTTCAATAAAACAAATTTATAGAGGTGACAAATAATTTATCAATCCCTAATTGGATATATTTTCACTACCACGTTCAAATAATGAATGTGAAAAATTTCATTTTTTCGAATTCCATAGTTTTATTAATGTACAAGAAGCTAATTTGCAAAATAAAATCTTATAAACACAAATATAGGATTCAAAGAAGTGAAAAGATCCAGAGATAAAAAAAAATGTTTCGCAATAAAAAAAAGTTAATCCTGGATTACCAATTTACGTAATTTTTATATGTATTTCAGTAAACGTAGGATGTCTTTGTTTTTCAGCCCTCGTCACTCAGCAGTGGTTCGCCCAGTTAGTTTCTTACAAAACTCTGATAAATTATATTAACTTGCCCTAAAGTTATCATGTGATTATTACGTATCATTGGCAATAACGTATTTTAAATGCACGAAAAAGGAAGGCTATAAACATTTTATAAACGGATCCTGGGTCCAGAGGAAAAGCAAAATAGGTTTCGGACGCTTTAGAATGACTATATTTAGATGTCCACATCATAAAAATATTTTAAAGCACATCAGTGAAGAAATAGTACTCCAGAAAATTAATAATCATCTGGAAAACAAGAGCATTCTCAAGAATAGTCGAAAAGAAGAATTAAAAGCAGAGTTCGATTCCCCGCTAAGAGATTTGGAATGCTTTACAGGAAAAACAGGTGCCACCCACTCTCATCAGTGCGATCAAATCGGTATACCAGGATCCCAAGGGAATTATACGGCTTAACGGAACTGAATCAGAGCCATTTAGGTTTTATAAAGGCGTCAAGCAAGGGGACAGCCTAAGCCCACTTCTTTTCATAATATTCATGGATGAAGTATGGAATGTCTGCAAGCGAAGGACACCAAGGGCTACAGTGGGATACTGGAATTTAATTCCTGTACAAGCACAAGCTCTCCTATATGCGGATGATGTGGTCCTGATTGCTGACACCCAGGAAAGGCTTCAGCTGGCTGTCGATGAATGGTCGGAAGAGCTCCAGAGGAAAGGAATGGAAATAAATCCTATTAAAAGTAAGGTGATGGTTATCGGCCGAGACGGGGAAGACCCAATTCATATTTCATGCAATAATGAGCCGCTAGAGAAGGTAGATAATTCCCAGTACCTGGGCACGATTTTCAGCAGAGATGGGAGAATATAGACCAAGAGAATATAGAGTCAAGAAGGCTAATGGTGTGTTCTACTCTATCTGCACTACAATATTAGGGAAACAGGAGATAAAGAAAGAAATCAAAATAGCTTTATTTAAAACAGTGTTTCTGCCTGTCCTTCTATATGGTGCGGAGAGCTAGACTGTTCTTGATAAACATGCGAGTAAAGTAACGGCCATAGAAATGAGGTACCTTAGGAGAGTACTTGGAAAAACAAGAAGAGACTGCTGGAGAAATGAGAGAATAAGAGAGGAACTGAATGTAAGACCAGTAAAAGAAATTATTGAAGAACGCCAACTGAAATAGTTTGGTCATGTTTACAGGATGGGCGATAACCAAAATGCTAAATGGCTCTTGGAAGCAAAACCAGAGGGAAGGCGACCTAGAGGCAGACCCAGGATGCTGTATCAAAACTTTCTGGAGAGGCTTGGGCGAGCCAGAGGAAGCACGATGGTGGATATGAGAAGAAGGGCCAGCGACAGAGATCAGTGGGCGAGATGGGCCGAGATCGTTCCTCCATGCTGATGGCACTAAGGAGGGAGTGAAAGAAGAAGAAGAAAAAGGAAGGCTATAAACATTTTATAAACGGATCCTGGGTCCAGAGGAAAAGCAAAATAGGTTTCAGACGCTTTAGAATGACTATATTTAGATGTCCACATCATAAAAATATTTTAAAGCACATCAGTGAAGAAATAGTACTCCAGAAAATTAATAATCATCTGGAAAACAAGAGCATTCTCAAGAATACTCGAAAAGAAGAATTAAAAGCAGAGTTCGGATGGTTCCAACATGGCAAATATATTTTCTAAACATTCTAAAAACATTTCTTTCTACAAGTCTTTTTGTAGCTATTTTCGGATCTGATCTTCATTATTTTTAGTTATAATAAATAAATATATAGAGGGAGTAGGGGAGTGCAAGTACTGAGTTTCTCTGGTATTTCAAAAGTCTCAGTTAATTATTTTAAGGTAATTATGGTGAATGAGAAAAACTCTATATCATTGTTATAAATGCACCTGTCCTGTGTCAGATAGGCGGGAAGCGTGCATCTCAAGCCAGTTTGTCTTCAAAGAGCGTTTGTAGAGCGTGCAAAATGAATTGAAGAGATTAATATCGAAGTACAGAGCAACTCTGTATTGTTATTCATTTTATGAATAATTTGATAATAATAATTAATTAATAATTGTCATATTCAACCTTTTCCAAGAAAAACTCAACTTTTTTTGAGTTCAATACATTAATATAAATCCTATTTACATAATTATGTTGTTTATGGTTATTTAAATTATCTATTGCTAAACAACATGACTTGTTTTCATGTGGTATTTGTATCCATTCATTTTAACTTCTCGGATATCTTCGATATTGAGGTCCATTACGGGGTTATCGGAGGCGCCTAATACAAAAATACCATCGATTTTGAAATCGCGCGCTTATGTATAATTTATTTTAGCTTTTTAGATCTTTTCGACGTTGGGGTCGATTTTTAGATAATCGGAGTTGTAGTTTCATCGAATTGCATAAAATGAGCGCGATATAATGTTTGAAGATACTAATTATGAGTTTGCTATCGGTTCCATTAATAACAACATTCATAGCATTAGTTAGAACAGAGATAATTTTTCACATTTTTAAGAACGCAAATTCATAATCTATAATCGGAGGCTCCTATTTCAAAAATAGTATCGATTTTAAATTCGGGAGCTCAGGTATTGATTTATTTAAACTTCTCAGATATCTTCGATATTGAGGTCCATTGCGGAGTTGAAGGCTCACTTTCGGAAGAAAATGAAAATTAGTCTGAAAAATTTGATTTATTGCGTTTTTTTTTTTTTTGTGATGAGCGCCTTACAGAAGCGTCGGATCGATATTTTCACCGATATACCATCGTTTCAGAATTTCATTTCCTATAAGATTCCGTCATAAAATAAGCCCCATTCTACTGAAAATTTCAGAGTTATGTACACTGGAGAACATTAGGTGGTTGAATAAGAGCTCAAACGAAATTTGAGTGGACACAGTTTTCCATCGTTGTTCACTCCTAAATTTTAAAAATTGTGGATTTTAATGGGTTGTCAATCGATTCTTGAACATCCTGTATAGATGTTATATAACATAGTTTTCTTTAAATTTCATTTTTTATTTTTCAGGTGGTGAATGATCCAATGGAAGAATCTGATAAAAACGTTAAAAATATGATCGTGGCGGGTGAAATACTTTTGAATGTTAATGACAATATTGGCAAATGTTTCTCGCCAGCAAGACTGGAATCTATGATTGGCAATCGGTTTGCAAGAAACGCAAGACCATACGTCAATACTCCACTACACGTTGCTGTGTCTAATAGGAAACTGAAGGAGATTACTGAGCTTCTTGATCACGGGGCGGATGTAAACGTCAAAGGAAATAATGGAGTGACACCTTTAATGCTTGCTGCTGGGAAAGGTTATCAAGAGATTGTCAATTTACTTATATCTAAAAAAGCTAGTCTAGAAATAAAAGATGATGATGATAATTCCGCTCTGCACTACGCAGTATTTTCGAGAAACCGCCATGTTGTTGAGACACTCCTTGATGAAGAAGCGAATGTTGATGTTGTAGGACATGGCGAAAAGACACCCCTGATAGTAGCAGCAAGGGAAGGTTATCTAGATATCGTTAATTTACTCATTTCTAGAAATGCTAGTTTGGAAATAAAAGATGAAAATGATTATGTAGCGATACACTTTGCAGTACGATATAAAAAGTTTGATGTCATTAAGTCACTTCTTGATCATGGAGCAAATATTAATGCAAAAGGACATGGTGGCATAACACCTTTAATTCTCGCTGTAAGGTATGGTGGTAAACAGATTGTTATTCTACTCATTTCCAGAAATGCTAGTTTAGAAATAAAAGATGATAATGATTATGCCGCCCTGCACTATGCAGTATTTTCAAAAAACCTTCATGTTATTGAGACACTCCTTGATAACGGGACGGATGTTAATATAAAAGGAAATAATGGCAATACACCTTTAATACTCGCTGCTGAACAAGGCAATCAAGCAATAGTAAATTTACTTATTTCAAGAAATGCTAGTTTAGAATTGAAAAATGGTCTTAATCAAACCGCGCTGCACTTTGCAGCTTGGAAGGAAAATCTGGATCTCATTAAGGAACTCCTTGATCATGGAGCTGACATTAATGCTAAAGGAATTCGTGGTAGTACGCTTTTGATGCTGGCATCAGTGAAAGGCCATGATGACATTGTCAATTTACTTATTTCTAGAAATGCAAGTTTAGAAATAAAAGATGATGATGATAATTCCGCTCTGCACTACGCAGTATATTCGAGAAACCGCCATGTTGTTGAGACACTCCTTGATGACGAAGCGAATGTTGATGTTGTAGGACAAGGCGGTAAGACACCGCTGATAGTGGCCGCAAGGGAAGGTTATCTAGATATCGTTAATCTACTCATTTCTAGAAATGCTAGTTTGGAAATAAAAGATAAATATGATGATGTTGCGATACACTTTGCAGTAAGATATAAAAAGTTTGATGTCACTAAGTCACTTCTTGATCATGGAGCAAATATTAATGCTAAAGGACATGGTGGCATAACACCTTTAATTCGCGCTGCAGGGAATGGTGACAAACAGATTGTTATTCTACTCATTTACAGAAATGCTAGTTTAGAAATAAAAGATGATGGTGATATGTCCGCGCTGCACTATGCGGTAATGTTCGAAAACTTGGATGTGGTTGAAACGCTTCTGGAGTACGGAGCGAATGTAGATACTCAAGGACGTGGGAGTATGACACCCCTAATAGTGGCCGCAATGTATGGGCTTCAAGATATTGCCAATTTACTCATTTCTAGAAATGCTACTTTAGAAATAAAAGATGATAATGATATGTCCGCGCTGCACTATGCGATAGTGAACGATAAGTTAGATGTGGTTGAGACGCTTCTGGCTCACGGGGCGGACATTGATGCCGAAGGACCTGATGGCGCGACATCCCTAATGGTAGCCGCATGGAAAGGTCGTCAAGATCTTGCTAATTTACTCATTTCAAGAAATGCTAGTATAGAATGGAAAAGTAATTCGAATGGGACCGCGCTGCACTTAGCAGTTGAGAAGGGAAATCTGGATGTGGTTAAAACGCTCCTTGATCATAGAGCTAATGTTAATGTTAAAGGATATGGAGTGCGTGGTGTTACGCCACTGATCCTCGCTGTTGCCAAAGGTGACCTGGCTATAACGAATTTACTTATTTCAAGAAATGCTAGTTTAGAATTAAAAGACAATCATTATGTCAATGCGATTCATTGGGCAGTGTTTAAGCAAAATCTTGACGCGGTCGAGATGCTTCTTGATCACGGTGCTAATATTAATGCTCAAGCATTGTTTGGTTTTTCTGTTTTAGATCGCGCTGCTTTGATTGGTGATCAAGCTATTGTGAATTTACTTATTTCAAGAAATGCTAGTTTGGATGTAAAAAATAAAATTGATTATAATGCGTTATACAGCGCACTTGCGAGGAACCACCTCCACATTATTGAGATTCTAATTGACCACGGAGCGAATATTAATTCCAAAGGAAGGAGGGGCGATACATTGCTGATGCATGCTGCTTACTCTGGCGATCAAGCTCTTGTGAATTTACTTATTTCAAGAAATGCTAATTTAGATATAACGTCCCAATATGGTCATGCAGCGATGCACTTTGCAGTAATTAATGGAGACCTTCATATCCTCAAGACGCTTCTTGATCACGGGGCGGATATTAATGTTAGAGGACCTACTGGGGTTACACCTTTAATGGTCGCTGCTCAAGTAGGTAATCAAGCTGTTGTAAATTTCCTTATTTCAAGAAATGCTAGTTTAAAAGTAAAAGACATTTTTGATGATGCCGCTATACACTATGCAGTTATGTTTAGAAACCTTCATGTGCTTAGGATCTTCCTAGATAACGGGACTAGCATCAATATTAAAGGAGGAGCCGGTAACACTCCCCTGATTTTTGCTATGATGAGCATACCAGCATTGATGAAATCTGATTTAAATATAAAAACCATTCCCGAATCAATAAAAGTTCAAAATTCCAGAGTAAACTCTACAGAAGAAAATGAGATCCTCACTGCAATTAAGAATATTGTGGACCACGGGGCCGATGTGAATTCACAAAATGTTATTGGGCGGACAGCGCTGCACGAAGCTGCTATCAGGGGTTATGCTGGTATCGTTGACTACCTGCTATCCCAGAATGCCAGTTTCATTTTCCAAGATAATATTTGCTATACACCTTTGCATTGGGCAGCCAGTAATTCAGATATTGAAATGATCAAGATATTGTTAGAGTATGGAGATGACATTAATCGAAGAGGATGTAATAATGTTACAGCAATGCACTTAGCAATAGAAAGAAACGATTCCAAGTTGATGGAATTTATCCTGTCTAAGAACGCTGACCCCAATGTGA
Organism: Rhaphigaster nebulosa; assembly: GCA_948150685.1. Lineage (NCBI taxonomy): Eukaryota > Metazoa > Arthropoda > Insecta > Hemiptera > Pentatomidae > Rhaphigaster > Rhaphigaster nebulosa. Next base: position 135,368,577 of record OX411310.1, on the reverse strand, counting down.
TGAGGGAGGACGGACGAACGCCTCTAGATGTAGCTTTTCAACGATCACTTATACCTTTTATAAAATCACTACTTTATCGCGGAGCAAAAGTGGAAGATAAAAGTTTCTTAGGTTCAAAAGTTCTTTTCGATGCATTTGTAAATAAATCATTGGATCTTGCAGAGCTAATCTTGAATAGGACAATGAATTTCGAATGCTATCCGACAGTTATTCTCAATTATGCCATTGGAACGAAGTTTTTGGAAGGAACCAAACTGCTTATCTTTTATGGTGCAAATATTGAACTGAAAGACATCCATGGTAATGTTCCTCTTTCTTCTGCCGTTATGTCGAGAAGAGTAGATTTGGTTAAATTAATTATAGAAACTGGAGCAAGAAAAATCTCAAAAGAAAATATCAAAACTTTTCTGGATGCAGATTCTAACGTAAAGATTTTTTCGGCATTCGGAAATGTCACAGAAGTCCATCGATTGTCCCCATTACACATTGCTTCTTACCACGGGCTGACGGATGTTGTAAGACTGCTAATTTTCTACGGTGCTTCATTGGAGATTAGAGATGAACGGAAATATACACCCCTCCATTATGCGTGTGAGAATGGGCACTTTGAAGTAGTGATAAAGCTGTTGGATTCAGGAGCCAACAAGAATTCTGCCGACATCAATGGCACGACTCCACTGCACATCGCCTGCAGACAAGGCCAGTTTGCAATTGTTGAATCACTACTTTCTGATCCTCCGGCTGCCATAGATCTACCTGACAACAGGGGCTACATTCCGCTACACTTTGCCGTTTTGAATGGGTCACTGGAAATAGTTTCGTTATTACTGAATAACGGTGCTGACAAAGACGCCAAAAGTAATAATCTGACAACTCCTCTTCATCTGGCTTCCCTCAAGGGTCATGAGAACATAGTGACAATCTTATTAAAAGCAGGAGCCGATAAAGAAGCAGTCGAGGTTGAGGGCATGACTCCCTTACACTTCGCTGCAAGAGAGAGATATCCTGGTATAGTAGAGACATTGCTTCGGCTTGGATCTTTCATTTATAAGAGAAACGAAAACGGTAGTTCACCGCTACATCTTGCCTGCGGAAAGTACGAAAGGCGAAAACTCATGCCAAACGCAGAAGAACAAGAAATAGATACAATTTTGAAACTTAAAATATATGACGCATATGTCGACGCAATCGACAAAAATCAAATGACACCGTTGCATATTGCTTCTAGAGACGGATTCTCAAACTGTTTGAAAGTTATCCTTCCGGAAGCTAATAGAGACATAGGAGATAGATGGCAATATTATGCTATTCACTATGCCGCATTAAATGGCCATAAAGAAATAGTCCGAATGATTTTAGTTAAAGATTCCGATGAACGCAGGCGCATTAATGTCAACCAGGAAACCCCGTTGATGTTGGCTTCAAGGGAAGGTCACGCTGATGTCGTAGCATTGCTTTTGCAGGGTGCGGTCGAAGATTTCCGACCCGATATCAATGAAAGAACTCCGTTGCACCGAAGTGCTAGCCGTGGCCATTTTGAAATAGTGAAACTACTTCTTAGTTCTATGGCGAAAAGGGACGCTGAAGACAAGTGGGGCTTCACGCCAATGAACTACGCAGCTTCTTGGAAAGGATATCAGGATGTTATAGGATATCTTTCGACTTCCCAGTTGAACATTACGTTGTCATATTTCTTTGAGATATCTAATCCATTTCAACAAAATAGTGCAAAAATGACTACATTTTTTATCTAAACCATTGAACTGTTATCAATAACACCATTTAAGTAATAAAATATTTTTTGAAGCTTTAAATTATTGTGACTGTATTTTGAATATCAATTAATACATCCATAAAGCATATGAATACCATAAAAACTCTACTCATGCCTCCTAGATTTCATAAAACACAAAATTTTAGAGTGGAGCAACCTCGACTGAACTCGACGAAAATTCGAAGGCAAATCCCAAAGCATTACATTCACTCTTTGACATGGAATTTTCCATCCAATTTATTTCTATAATTCCAAGTCCGAAGATTGATACAGAATGGCATGTGCCAACATACCAGGAAAACACTAAGATTCAGAAAATCCTGTTAATTTCTTGCCAAACACTTACACTTTTAATCCTATTCGGTCTTACCCTTCAAGGAAACCAAATCGTTTTAATATGATTTTTGATGGGTCTAATATGACCTTCAAGTAAAGTACCTCTTCCGGTTTTCTAATTTAGACCAAAATCTAGTATGTTATTTAAATCAATATATAAAGTATAAATACTAAATTTGAGAAGTTTTGAATAATATTATAATATCATTTTTGATAGAAATCAATTATGACCTTCAAGTAAAGTACCACTTTCGGTGATCAAGTATTGACCAAAAAGGGAGGTTGACAACTAGATTTTACAGCAATCCTAAATACAAAATTTCAACTTTATACGGTTAACCGTTTTTGAGTTATGCGAGATACGAACGTACGTATGTACAGACGCCATGACGAAACTATTCAAAATGGATTCAGGGATGGTCAAAATGGATATTTCCGTAGAAATCTGTAAACCAAAAATTTTCGCGATTACAAATCTTCCTTTACTTCGTACAAGGGAGTAAAAACTATGGAATAAATTAATACATATGAAATACCTTTACTTTTTACTTCCTTGTACGAAGTAAAGGAAGTATTGTAATCGCGAAAATTTTCGGTTTTCTGATTTCAACAGAAATATCCATTTTGACCATCCCTGAATCCATTTTGACTAGTTTCGTCGTGGCGTCTGTACGTATGTTCGTTCGTTCGTATTTCGCATAAATACGTATTTCAAAAACGGTTAGCCGTAGAAATTTAAATTTTGTATTTAGGATTGATGTAAAATCTAGTTGTGAACCTCCCTTTTTGGTCACTGCTTGATCACCGGAAGTGGTACTTTACTTGAAGGTCATAATTGATTTTTATCAAAATTATATTAAAATAATATCTGTCGAGAGAGGATGCTGTTGCGGAGTTTCGGATGCTTACAGGGCATGATTATTTAATGAGACATCTAAATAGAATAGGATTGGCAGACTCTCCACTCTGCATTTTGTGTAATTCTGGAGAAAATGTGAACGCAGCGCTTTTAAACTTATGCACGCGCTTACAGGAAATGAGAAATAAGAAGTCGTCCAAATCGGAATAGTACTGGGCTGCTAGATCTCTAATGGCGGAAGCCATAAAGAAGCATAATTAAAAATAAAATAAAAAATAAAAACCTCAATATTTTTACACTAGTTACGTAAAAAAAAAAAAAAAAAAAAAAAACCTGTAACTCTACAATCCATGAAGGGTCTTGGGTTCAGTACTTAGTAAGGACCGTACTGTTTCTAAGCCAACGGTTGGGCAAGGAGGTGATTTGGCCGAGACCACGCTCAACCGCCAGGTTTTTCCCCAATTAAGGGTACCCACTTTATAGAGGCTGGGTGATCCCCAGGAGGGTCTCCCACAGGCTCGATCCGCGGCCAATAACAGAATAAATAATTATTTACTTCAGCCGGTCTCGAACCCGGGACCGGGAACATTGCAATACAATGCCTTACCACTGAGCTACTCCGCTCCCTCAGTAGTTAGTACTGATTAGTCTAAAAACTAAAAATTCCCGATGACTAGCAGTTTTTCAAGGAGAATTCCCAATAATCTTCAAGGAATTCAAGTCTGCTGGACATCCTGAGACTTTTAAATTTCAAATTACAGTTTCTTATAACTTATAATTAAAAGGTAAACAAGAAGTTAGAAATATTTGCTACTGTTCAATTGCTGGAATATTTAGATACAGCTATTGTAGAATATAAAAATTGCCGGATTGTTTGAAAGGTAGTCCCTTTACCTTCAAAATGAATCGGTCGATTTTTGCCATTTTTTACCCAAGTTATGATTATTTTTGTTATGATTTAATTTTAATCGGTAAGAGATAAGAGAAACACAATAAACTATATATGAAAAAAATACTGCCTACTAAAAAATATTATATTCAAATGGAAAAATTACAACAAAAAAAATAAAAAATTTCCGATTGCGAATCAAAAAGTAAGAACATGGATCTGTGGTAAAAAAATATATATATATACTTGGAAAAACGTTTTTTATTTTTTTTATTGCACAGAAAAGTTATTTTGCAAATGAAATTAAAGACTTTTTTTTTTTATCTTTTGTGGTCAGTTAACAAACTGTAATTTTAATTTTTTTAATATGCAACATTATATCTTGAATGTTATTATATAGCCAAGCCAATATAGGAAAACGTTTGGTTGTAGTCGTAAAATTTGGTATACCCCAGGTTTTTGGGTCGCTGAACATAACATAAGGTTTGCTGACAGATATTTTGACTGGCACCTTCTTTTTTTTTTTTTTGATGAAGTAGATGCTTCCATCGTTGCAGAGACCAATGAGATCAAAACCAATGACCAAGAGGTCGACATACTTTTTTTAAAATTTAATGATGAATCGGTCTTGATGAAATCATAGAGTTCCAAGGGATTTTCCTTACTAACGATTCCATAAATCGTGTTTTGAACACTTTTGGGGAATTCGGTCCCCTTTGCTCTAGCGGCTTAATGGTTAATCTTAGAGAAATATAAGGAGATAAAATGCAGGAAACTTAGTCCACTTCCATTTTGCATAGAATAGTTTTCTACATAAGAACAGTTTCCAAGATATAGGAAAACAAAAAAGCCAATGTTTGAACATATTCTGAGAAAAAGTTAACTGACTTTTATTTAGTTTATTTTTGTAACTTCAGTTGATTTTTTTTTTTTTATTTTCACACCTATAAATGAGATATATAGTAAGGGAAAGTAATCCGATTAAGAAATATTCGAATTTGTAAATACACATTTTAAAGTCTCCTGGGCCCAAATAACTAAAAGTTGTACGAAAATGAAATTGCGTATTTGAGATAAGTATATATCTAGGATGTTATAAAAACTTTTTACCAAATCAACTTATTTATATTAGATTTATCTATGTTTTCTAATCGACTTTTTAAGTAAAATATATGGCATTCCAAAAAAAAAATGAAGAAATTAGTTGAGGTAGAAAGAAACTATACAAAATAGAAATATATGTTTGTTGATTTAGGTGAATACTTTAATATATAAAAATAAAGGCAGGGTGTTGCTATTTCACCAATTAATTTATTATGACACAAATTTTTGGCCTACAAGCCATCCTCAGGCATCTCTATAAAAGGCCCTTATTTAGTTCAATTTATATTATACCACAGAATTAAACATACTTAAATATTCTAATAAATACCATATACATACTAAAATTATTTAAAATGCTTATACTGTCATATTTAAGTCCAATTGGAAATATAAAGCGTCACTAAAAAAATAAATAATTATAATAAAAAAACAATAACAAAATTGAGGTTGGATCAAATTTCATTACAGATTAAAATGCAAAATTCCTATTACGTTAATATCAATAAAACACTTAAAACTTTATAAACAAAGTAACAATAAGTGTGCCATCTCAGTGATTACAGCCAACACAGGTGACACTCCAAAGAAGAAGGCAATACAATGTTACAGCCAATTATGGCAACTGAATAATTTACTAAGCAATCATTAATAATTATGCAACAATTAATCTACATACATTGAAACCTCCAAAAATACAATCTATTAATCATATTAATTTAAATAAATCAAAACTTCAATTTAGTAATTATATTAGCATATGTGCTATTCAAACCTTTTGTATCAGATTTAAAATTGCACATTCTATCCAAATTTTTTGTTATGTATATGGACTCAAGTATTTTTCTTTTCTGTTGCAATAATCTTAGTATTACTAAAATCAAAATTATGCTTGTTTTCAATGCTATGCTTGGAAAGACCTTATACTTTTTAATTTTGGAATTACAATTACTTCTGTGTTGGCCAATCCTGCTTTTCAATTTTTTTTTTTAGTTTGCCCTATATAACAAGTCTATAAATTATTATCGCTGTGTTCATTAATATTTCTACTCTCAATGCATTCAATCTGATATATAATAATTGCTTTGTCTTCTTTTTTTATTTTATCTTTGTTATTGGTGTATATATGACTTGTAACTTGTTTATTGATTTTTTAACAAATTTGAGATCAGTAATGTTATATTTTAGTTAGTCAATCCATCTTATGTGGGTTAATGATAAAATGAATGAGATCTATGTGGGTTAATGATATAATGAATGAGATCTATATGGGTTAATGAATTGTATTTGAACTTATTATTTTGATTAGTTCCATTTTCATCCACACTCAATATTCTATTTTCAGTCAATGTATTATTATTGCCTGTTGGTTTAAAATAATGTGTGATCAGTTTGTTCGTGCTACTGTCATGCTTTGGCTTGTTAAAGTTGTGAACTATTATTTTATCGTTGGGCAGTTCATTAATTTTGATGGCCTTCGTACTATGATTACTTTTAGTATATTTAGTCTTATTCCATAATTTGTCTATTAAATTTTTAGGGTACCAATTTTCCAACAAAATTTTATAAATATTATCCTTAACTATACTTAAATGCTATTTATTTGTGAGTAATATTGCTTTAGTCATCATATTCTTTGCAGTGTCAACTAAAGTAATTTAACAATCGGTTGCTAGTGCCATCTTTTTTGGTCCATTCAGTTGATAAATATCAGTTTATATCTTTATGATTAATATCTAAAAATCTAATCCTATTATTGCTTTCATTTTCATGTGTAAATGTTAGGTTAGAAATTGTTTTAAGTATTTTTAAAAATTCTTCAATATCCTTTTTATCGATACTACCCAAAATGTCATCAATATACTTAACAATGAGTGGCAATTTTTTATCATATTTTTTGATAGTCAAGTCTAGTATATTATTCATAATACCGGCTAAGTTCACACTCATGGCACCTCCCATAGGGATACCTTTAAACATTCTATAAAACTCATTTTTATATACAAAGAAATTATTTTCACAACACAACTTGACACCTTCAAGTATTGTATATACAATCTCATATTTTTAATTTGTGTATAAGGCTCAAATAATTTCCAATTTTTTTGTATGATTTTAATAATCTCCTATATATTAACATTAGTAAACCTCACCTACGATGGCTCCCTTATTGTTATTTTATTTTTAAAGTTGTTTTATTGATATTAACTTAATAGGAATTTTGTATTTTAAACGGCAATTTAATTTTATCCAACCTCAATTTTGTTATTGTTTTATTATAATTATTTATTTTTTTAGTGACGCTGTATATTTCCACTTGGTCCGGATCGGACTTAAATATGACAGTATATGCATTTTAAATAATTTTAGTATGTACATGGTATTTAATAGAATATTTATTAATTCTGTGATGTTATAAATTGAACTAAATAAGGGCCTATTACAGAGATGTCTGAGGATGGCTTGTAGGCAGAAAATTTGCATCATAATAAATAAATTGGATAAATAGCAACAGCCTGCCTTTATTTTTATATTCAAAATAGAAATTGAAAAGTTTTATTGTCGATAAAATTCAAAATATTCACAAGAAAGTAAGGCAAATAATAGATAGGGTGCAAGATAAATGGAAAATTGTATTTTATAATTATTGGTACTCACCGACTGCATATTTGTGTCGATTCCTTCAATTACCTTCTAATATTAATACCAAAAATATTTTCAATTTTGTATTTATCCTGCAGTAAAAAAATTTTCAAGTTCACTATTGTCACTCAACCATGATTCTTATAGAAGTAGATATGCAAGTACATTCCTTCAATTAGGATGGAGAGGGTTACAAGATGGGGGATTTTCATAGTTGGTTTTGTTTTTAATTAAAGTTTTTGAAGGAAACTAAACAACCTCTAGTCAAGAAATAATTTTCTAAAAAAAGTGGATATATTGACTTCCGATAGAATGCTCCTAAAATGTAACTATGGCCAATCCATGAAGATGCTATTTAAAAGTTTAGTATCTACTCGTATTTAAAAAAATATATTGTTTTAAGCGCACCTCCGATTTCTTACTTTTTTTAACCTAATTATGAAAGATAATCCGTGTTTCTTAAAATTGAAACATGCCATTTGAAAAATAAAGGAGATTTAAAAAATGAAATGAACGTTTAATAAGCGTAAGTAACATGGACATACAATGTATTATTTAGAAATTCATCAACTGATTACTTAAAAATATGGCCTTTAGGGCAATCAAAGTAATTAAAACAAATTAGAAGCTTATTGTAATATACACAAAAAAACTGGAAATAAGAAATGTTGAATAATATTAAAAATAATGAAATAAACTATCAGTAATAATATTTCATAAACATTATTCGTTTATTATCAATCATCAAAAGTATATTTTAGAAAAATAAAATTGCAGTAACAAAATTAAAAAATATTTATAAAAGTAAATAAATAAATTTCAATAACAATGCAGACTACAATTCTGCTGAGCTCTGTCCGCATGGACTGTCACTGAAGACAACCAGGCTGTTGATGCCACTGGACACCGCCCTTAGACCTCAGGTAGTCTGCTACAGCTCTGTGGTCAATAGCCCTAATACTGTGGTTGTAGTCAATAGCCCAGCCTAAGGCAGTCCATCCATCACAATGCCTATCATTGAGAGGAGCCCCGCGGTCAACAAGCAGCTACACCACGGCCAAGTGACCTCCAAATGATGCTATTATTAGCGGTGTCCAGCCCTTATCTGCCTTAGATAATGGGTCTGCCCCGTGTTCCAACAGCGCTGTCACCACTGCGGTGGGCCCTCCATATGCCGCATAATGTAAGGCAGTGCACTGGTACTGGCTTTCCATATTCACCGCCGCCTCAGCATCCAGCAGTGCTGTCACGACTGCTGTGTGTCCTTCAAATGCCGCACAATGTAAGGCAGTGCACTGGTCCTGACCAATCATGTCCACTGCCACCTTGGCCATTATCGCCAGTCATTAACAGAGCCTTAACTGAAGAGGCACTATTATATCTCACTGCTTCCTCCAGTGGAGTGGCATTACTGGAGTTCACAACTTCCAGGTCCGTGTTCAGGATACCAAGGGCTGCGATGGAGGCACTGCTGCCGGCCCAAGCAGCCAAATGCAGAAGGCTGTCCCCAGACTGAGTAGACCCACATACATCTGCTCCTTTAATTGCCAGCTCGAAAATTTCTCTGGGACTGTTGTTAGCAACAGAATTTTCGAGTTGAATCGCCAAACCGCAACAGCCCTCCTGAAACACAAATATTCAATTGTTGGTATAAATGCATCATATCCAATACATCAATTGACTTGATAATAAGAAACCAAAAATGACATATTTATTGATTAATCACGAATCGATTATTATTTACTTCTTCCGATATATTCGATGCTAGAGTCGATTATTAGGTTATGGAGGACGCTAAATACGAAACTGCAAACGATATATGATCGATTGATCACGAATCAATTTTTACTTACTTCTTCCGATGTATCCAATATTAGAATCGATAATTAGATTATGGAGGACGCTAAATGAGATGCTTAAACACAAACCCGATCAGAAAATTTTTGATAAGAATAAATTAGTCTGTTCTAAAATCAGTAAAAAATGCTCTTATTAACCCATCTCAACCCCCTCCCGTTCCCCAAACTGAAAATATTGTTTTGGAAATTTAGGAACCAGGCATTTTATTTTACAAAAATAACAATATCTACAGACAGAGACCTGATAGAATTGGCCAATTTACTTTAAAATACTCCTGAATATATAGACTATTAAATAAATAAAATAAATAGTTTGCTTTTTAACATATTTAATTACTGTGCACAACAGAATGAAATTCTGCCTTGAAGGCGCAATCACAAATTTTTTTTTTAAATCTAGTCAAGATAACATCATGAGAATTCAAAGGGAGTTTGTTTGTTATCAATAGATAATTAATAATAATTAATTAATAACAATAATTATTATAATTAATATATTTTGTTTAGCATAAGTATTTGCCATCTTTTGAATTTTAAAAAATATTCTATTGCTGTGCAGAGAACTTAAAACATGTTAAAAAGCCAGCTATATTTTTTATTAATCTAATAGGTTATACATGTAAGAGTATTTTAAAACAAACTTGAGCATTGTATTCGGTGAGAGACTGAAGATATAGTGGGTTTTGTAAAACAAAACAAACATCTCCTAAATTTCTAAAAAAATATATTTAAATATTCATTATTTTTTAATGGTGAGAGTATTATAATTAGTATTTTTTTATGTATTATACTGTATCTTTCATTTATTCATTATCTTTCTTTCTATATTTTCACAATAATTTTAAATGAAAAAGTTTTTGTCATTATCTATTAACATATTTTTCTTAATGCTTTATTAATGTTATTTATACTTTATTAATATATTTTTCTATATTCCTTATTTTTCACATTAATATTGGCAGATTATGATCAGCATATTTTTCTTTATACTTTAAAGTTTTTAATTTTACCATTTGCTAACTTTTTTACTTCCTTATACGCAGTAAAGGAAGTATTGTAATCGCGAAAATTTTCGGTTTTCAGATTTAAATGGAATCTAACCATTTTTACTAGTTTCATTGTGAAGTATGTACGTACGTTCGTATCTCGCATAACTCAAAAACATTTAGCCGTAGAAAGTTAAAATTTTGTATTTAGGATTATTGTAAAATCTAGTTGTGAACCTCCCTTTTTGGTAATTACATGATTACTGAAAGTGGTACTTTACTTAGAGGTCATTATTGATTTTCATCAAAAATTATAATAAAATATAATGCAAAACTTTTAAAATTTGATATATAAGACTCGCATATTAATATAAATAACATAATAAATTTAGGCTAATATTGGCAGACCAGTAGTTGTACTTTACTTGAAGGTCATATTAGACTTTTATCAAAAAGTATATTAAAATATAATGTAAAACATCTCATATTTGGTAAATAGGACTTTTATATCAATATGAATGTATTTACTAGATTTTGGTTAAAACTGGTGAGCCGAAAAAGGTACTTTACTTGAAGATCATAATAAACTTACATCAAAAATTATATTAAAATTAAATAAAGAAATCATATGGTCATAAAACACAATTTTGTTTCCTCCCACTTTGTGAGATGAACAAATCTGCAGCAGGAGAATAAGATATAAGTTAAGTGGGTTCTTCCGCTTAAAATGTCGAAACTGTTGATTTCCAATGATCTAGTGATATAGAAAGTTCTAATGTTGTCACGAAACACGAAGAAATCTCTTGGAAATTAAATAGATGGATGTCGTGACGCGGAGTGTTGTATTTGAGATACAGCAATCTTCGGAAATTAGTACAAAATTCAGGATCACTTTTTGAGCCATCGATTTATGGTTTAATAGGCGTACAAGGAAGTCATGGGGTTTCCACATCAGATATTTATTATTACTGTTACTGCCACTGTTGTTACATCTATTGTTATCTTGTTTTTTTTTTCTTAGTCCTGATCATGGCCTAAAAACTTAGGACAAAACGTCGTCATACATTATAATAAGTTTTTTCTTATCTGTGTGTTTATTTATTGACCGCACTCCCAATGAAAGATTCTTCTTTCAGGGGATGAAGATGGATTAATAAGAGCCTTCATTGCTGCTTTTTGTTATAACATACAAACTTCCTACCAAATTTCATAACATTCTACATGTCTTCAAGAAAAATATTTTGAAAGCGGTGAGTTCATGCTAAAGGTGCGATTTCCTTCTGTTGAGTCCAGTAACTAAACAGATTAAAAAGCCACCTACCTATATTTCTTATTGATCTAATATGCCATATATTTAAGAGTATTTTAAAACAAATTTGAGTATTCTATCTGGTCTAAGTGTGTAGATACTATAGGTTTTGTAAAACAAAACACCTGCTTCCTAAATTTCTAAAAAATACATTTTAATATTATTATTATTTTACTAGCTATACCCACACGTTGTTGCCCATGAAAAGAATTGCGAGTTGGATACCCTCCTAAATTTCAAGCTTTTTTTATATTTAACTTTGAAAAGATAATGGAGACATTATTCTGTAATATGATAAGAACTATTGTTCTTATCATTCCTAATCATCATACTGTAAACTTTGTACAAAACATTGAAAAACAATTTAAAAAATATCTGATGAGGAGAACAAATGACTTCCTTGTACGCCTATTAAACTATAAATCGGTGGCTCAAAAAGTGATCCTGCTGGTTACTAGTTTCCATCTCAAAAACGACACTCGACATCGCGACATCCATCTATATTGATACACACATACACAAATGGGGAGGAAAACCAGTTTTTTACACTCAATTTTAACACTTCAAACCAGTAATAAAAATGTTTAATTGGGTTGGAAACCAAATTGCGTTTGTAACCTTTATTACCGAAACATATGATTTATGACTTTAATTTAAAGATAATTTTTGATTTAAGGTTATTATGACCTTCAAATAAAGTACCCTTTTCGGCTCACCAATTTTAACCAAAATATAGTAAATACATTCATATCTATATAAAAGCCCTATTTACCAAATTTGAAATGCTTTACATTATATTTTAATATAATTTTTTATATTAGTCTAATATATTATATTATATAAGTCTAATATGATGTTCAAGTAAAGTACCGCTTCCGGTTTTCCAATTTATACCCAAATCTAGTATGTTATTTAAATCAATTTATAAGTTATAAATACTAAATTTGAGAAGTTTTGCATACTAATTTAATATAGTTTTTGATGGAAACCAATTATGACCTTCAAGTAAAGTACCACTTCCGGTGATCAAGCAGTAACCAAAAAGAGAGGTTCAGCTAGATTTTACAATCCTAAATACAAAATTTCAATTTTCCACGACTAACCGTTTTTGAGTTATGCGAGATACGAACGTACGTACGTACAGACGCCACGACGAAACTAGTCAAAATGGATTCAGGGATGGTCAAAATAGATATTTCCGTTAAAATCTGGAAACCGAAAATTTTCACGATTACAATACTTCCTTCACTTCGTACAAGGAAGTAAAAAGAAGAAAAGATTTAAGTTTAACTTTTATTTTTGTTTTAAAATATTAATTATATATTGCACATTTCACTATACTTATTGCTATATGAAATGAATGAGAAAGTAAATAAAAGTACTATAACGAAGTTCGATTCACTAAATAAAAATATCATTCAATTCAATACATGCTCAATACTTGCTTTGCCGTGGTTATATGGAATTATAGAAAAGGGAGTAAAAAAACATAATTTTTACAAAAAAAATCATTTTTTTAATGTGAAGTACTATTATAAATGTGATTTTATTACTTATACAACCATAGGTTATCAGAAAAAAGTGTATTTTTTTAATCAAGTCATATTTCTTTAATATTTTTCAAGTTGAAACTTGAATTCAGAAAGCATTTTCTAAAGGCACTTAAACTCTTTTGCATTTCTATGCTTCTATTATTAGAACTCTTAGGAAGGGCTACCGAAACTTTCAACAAAACAACCGGCTACCAACAAAAATTTTGACTGTAAATATTCCAGCCAAAGGGGTGTAAATGTTTCTCTGTAATCGACTGCATTGTTTATAATTTGTCTCATTCCTTTAGACGTTTTATAGAAACAAAAAGTCAATAAAGTTTCACATTATTACATTTTTTTCTCCTTAATCTCCGATCTTATTAACAAATGATGCTTTAACACCATAGTTTCACCCTTATTAAAATGTTTTTATAGTGAACTTGCTTCTACGTGTAGGAAGTTATCATGCGCATTACACAATTATCTATTTTATTTAATAGTTTTTCCCCATTACTCCTGTTAAGTGGAAGCTTGAAAAATTTAATACATATAAACCTTCCAGAAGAAATTCTCTAAATGATAATGAAAACCGCATCAAAATCGACAGACTACTTTTAGAGTTTTGCGATAACAAACATATGCAGGCTGAATTTTTATATATATAGATGGGATTGAGATAGGTCAATAATATTATTTTTTGCTAGTTTTAGATAAACAAACTTTCTGCAAAATTTCAAGATGGTATCTTGAATAGTTATCAAGACAAATATTTTTAAAGTTGTAAGTGCATGCATGTAAGGGTTCGATTTCAGAGGCTTCGAATAGTGCTAAATTTAAAAAACAAAAAAATTAATTTAACGAAAACTATAAATGATAGAAAAATATAATTTTGCAGGTGTTATCAGGATAGTAATAGGATCAATCACTCTAAGTTTTATCAAAATCTGAGGGGATAGGTGTCATGACCAGGCGATTAAGATATAGAATGACCCTTAAGTAAGTTCTAAATGAGCACATATATCACATGAAACATGTCTTTTTGAGCAAAATTCAATAAAAAGATAATTTATAAACAGGTAAATAAGAATTCCTAAAAACTTCTATACGCTAGTGAAAAAACACAGTCCACTTTAGCCAAATGAAAGGATAACAAAAGTGAAGTATCTGAAAATCAAAATAACATCGAAATGCGATAATATTGATTTGATATCCATATCTAGCATTCTTTATACCCAAACGATCTTAAAATAGCAAAATAATTATGTTAGAAAAACAAAGACAATATGCAAGTCCACTATCTATAATATCGATTGAATACTCATACTTAGTACCATCGATAAGGATAAAGCAATTAAAATAACTAGGCAATCTTTAACAATGCAAGTGCCTTTTTTTAGTTTATAAATCAAAACTTAAATATTAAAAGGCTTATAAAATTGTGAAAAAAATTTTACACGAGTAATTTATAAAGATCAGAATTTCTAAATTTCATATTGATCTTAAGATTGCCACAACAATGTTTACTTTATCCTTAAAAAAGATTTAAAAAGCGAATTTAGATTGTTGATTGAAAAAAATAATAAAACAAAAAAGGTGTTTAGGTGTTTGCTTTGTAAGAATAATCCTGAGGAATAACTGTTTTTAAAGCTTTAGTATTAAACAATTGAAAGAGATACCTCTGATAAAGTTCTGAGCTGTACACCAGGGATCTTGTACCGATTGGCTAAGGCAGTCATTATAGTAATCACGTGACCGGGCAGCTTGAGGGTACCATCTCCTACCAGCCTGACGAGGAGTCCCATAGCATCCTCAATGTCAGTCCGTGGGAACAAGAAGTCATCCAAGAGCCACATTCTGATGTGCCTCGAGCGGAGCCTCTCGACCTTGTGGCAGATGTCAGCCAGCAATGCACAGGACATTACGTCTCCCGTCACTAACGAGTGGAGCAGCGCCAGCAAAAGATACTGCGGCGTGCTGAGCTCCATGTCAGCGATGGTCCTGGGCCTATAGATATTCGCTTCGGCTCCGTAGGCGGCACCAGAGAGCATCTTAAAGAAGGAGAGGTTACGGAACAGGATGGTGACGCTCTTCATTGGCTGGCTGGATGTCATCTCTTTAAACTGCCAACATGAAATTAACGATAGTAACAAGAACATAAAAATAAAGATGTATAGAATTATTTTATTTTATTTATTTTGCTATTAGTACTTTTTGGATAAATTAAAATTAAAAAATATATAGCATACTAATATAGCTTTTTCATTTGTTGCTATATTTTAGCACTTTTTGGTGAATATTTTTTAGCCTTTTACTATAAAAAATCCTTTTTTATCAAATGCTGCGACTTCATATTAAGAAAAAATCAATAAAAATAATTGTTTAAATTCAGTTAAATACGGTACATTTTCTTTAGTGCAATATTGTTATCTACCACTCTGTTCAAGGTCAAGATAAGAATAAGTAGACCAATTTTTATTAAATTAAACCAATATGAGGTAAATGTATCTCCCTTCTTAGTATTTACATAAACACACATAACTACACATATTACATGAACCATTTTGTAATAAGTAAAAAATTCTCAATTTTCAAGAAGAGCATACTAATATTATTAAATTTTAATAACAAGACTTTTTTTAAATAAATTAAGTGATATAAGAAAACAAAAAGATTGATCAGCTAAAGTTAGTTAAAGCTTTTGGTAAATGGTTTAAATGCATTAATCAGTTTACATCCGCATGATAATATAGAAGGATCAACCCCTAAATACATTAAATTAATATCCACATTAACTTCTATGAAAATGGTCATACTGGACTACCAAACCAAAAAAAATTACAATTTCTTTAGTATTAATATTTAATCTTTTTTTAATTTTAAAAGATTTCAGACTTGATTATAAAACCAATTTACAAAAAGATTAGAACTATTACTTGTACCATTAACTACAAATAATTGTTGAAAATACAAAGCCTTTCTTTATGATAGCAAAGGGCAAATCTTACTTTTCCCCTAATAACAGAAATACTATACATTTTTCAATTAGCCCTCAAATCCAGAAGAGTTTAACTTTACTTTGAGGATAACTTTACATGACTAAAATCATCATTTGGCTCATCCATCAATTCATTAATCATAAAACCATTGCGATTTCATAAGTAAATTTTGTCCCGGATGCTAACTCGAAAAAAAAAAAAAAACTCAAGAAGTAAATGTTTCCAAATACAAATTTGACACCCGAATTGAAAAATAGTATTATTAATTAAAAATATTCATGATACATTAATAAATGCATGTTTTTTTTTTTTGTTTTTTTTTTTATACTTTGCAAATTGTATTGAAAGATTCATTATGAAATTGAACTCTCATTAGCTGAGAGGATTCAATTATAGCCGATCTTAGACCTATTACGTTTAATAAAAAAGGCCTCACATAAAATAACTTTTTGAATTAAAACTTCGGGTCTTATAATAAAATAATGCATCGTTCATCCTAAGCATAATGAATGTTTGAAAATAAATAAAACAACCATTGAAAAGTAAAGCGATGTATAACAAGATTTTCAGTTATCAAGAAATTTATGAAAGCCTAATTAAAAAAATTCAGCAGAACTAAACAAAGTAGCCAGTGGCTGCTAGGCAGGCAATCCCTCCGTCCTCCTAAATCGAACGTCCTTTTTCCGAACGACTAAAGCACACAACATTTGCGCTGCCTCTGTTTTTGTGGTTTAGGCCTCAACACCACGGCTTACAGTCTCATCAAATACCTGTTTAAGACCATGTTGAGTGAGGGCTGAACATTCAGTGTAATTGACGGCATGGATCTTATTGGCAAGTTTTAGGCCTTTTTCTCATTTAATTGGCAAAAGACCTTGTTCCACCAAACCATTAAACGTCTCCCTATCCTCCCTCAAATCTATTTTTGTACAGACTACAATCATAGGCACATCTGGGCAGTGATGTTTTATTTAATGATACCACTTAGAAGTAACATTGTCAAAAGAAGATGGCCTAGTGACACTGAAGCAGATCAGGAACACATCAGTCTAAGGCCTCTAAGTGGTCTCAATCTGTCATAGTCTTCTTAACCTACTGTACCTTATAAACCTAAGCGGACTGGATACCATCCACTACTATCAGTGCAGAATAATTAACGAATACAATGGGTACGTATATGTATATGTAATTATTTAATAATAAATACGTATTAATAAAAAAATAACCAGAAGCTTCTCCAAAACACTCTTTTTTTGGCATTTGATACTTTCTGCTGCCCTCTAATTTATTATTGCCACTCTAACACATAGCGTTATGGAATAAAAATAGACTCATTTCAAAGTGGTTCGATTCTCTACAAGGTTTACTTTAATAGTGTATTAAAAAAATGTTTCCTTCAGAGAAATTTGGAACTTATTATTAGAATTAAAACCGTGTTTTGGCAATTATCTTCCTGGGAGGGCATCGGATCAAAAAAGTACCAAATATGAATTTGTCTTAAAATTTCATTTCCTATCAGAATCCGTAAAAAAAAAAAAAAAAAAAAAAAAAAAAACCTCATTCCAATTGAAATTCCAGAGTTATAAGAACTGGAGAAGGTTACAGGGGCGGTAATATCATAAAAAGATATTTCATAATTGATAACAAAGACTTGTTGGTTTGTTTACCACTTGAGCAAGCCTAGTGAGTGGAAGCAGACTAATTAGCTGTGATCTAATTACAGCAGGAATAATTTTAATAATCCCTCAATGATCTCAATGAATACAAATTTTTAGCGTCCCAAATAAATTGCCTGTTGAAGTTTATGTAGGAGTACCAAAGTTTTATAAAATCTGAGAGTCAGGTTGAAAACTGCACATTTAAAATTTGACCTGAATGCACTACCTTCTCACCTAGCTTCGCTAATGTTCTCCTTTCTTAACAATGGGCCCTAGTGTAAAGGTCCTAACCACGTGCAAATCACTTCAGCAATAACCTTCAAATGCGCTTTAGGTAGTCCAGTGTTGCCAGGTAAGCCCTGTATTTTCCCCTTAAAACTCTCTAAATTTTCCCCTACCTACTTTAACCCCAAATTTATCTAAATTTCCTAAATCAACAAACCCTAAATGTTTAATTCTTATTTTTCTATTATTGAATAATTAATAGTTGGCCATAAAAATTATCTGAAGGAATGAGATGGTCTGGGAGGCAATCAAAAAGAATGGATCACAAATAGTAAAAACTATGACGTTTTGACCCACTTTGCAGGTCTTCAGGTCAGAGCTAAATAAACAAGATAGACAAATACAAATAAAACAATGATATATACAGTGAATGACATTAAAACTTACAAAGTTTTAGTTACAAAATATTTTGTCAATATTTCATATATTGTACAAATATTTACTTTGTAAATTTTAATATCATTGTTTTATTTTTTATTAGCTCTGATGAAGACCTGCAAAGTGGGTCGAAATGTCGGTTTCTAATAAATAGTTTTTACTATTTGTGATCCATTCTTTATGACCACCTTCCTGACCATCTCATTGCTTCATATTTTTCTACTAGTGTAACCAAAATTACCCCCTAGTATAAGATAAGAATAAATAATTAAAAAGTATTTAAGGTTTATTTTATTTTATTAATAGGTCAATTAACTGATTACAAGCAAACTTGAAAACCACAAAACAAGATACAACAGAGATGAACGTTAATTACAGCAAAAAAAAAAAAAAGATCCAAAATTATTATTCAAAATTGTCGCCATTAAGGTTTCATCATATTATTTATGGAATATTGTAATATCAGAATATTTAGCATATATCTAGTATGAAGTTTTATAATAAACTAGTTTAAAGAAATAAGTCAAAGGAATAATTACGAATAAACTAAAAACAAAACTAAAATTGAATATGATCTGCAAAACAGACTCCAAAAGTTTTGGTTAAAAATATCCCGTTACAGGTTTATCATTAGCCTACTAAAAATATTTTTGATATTAGGAAGTATATATAGTATGAGCTAGGAATTCAATTTAATTATAATTAAATTGAGAAAAAGTTAAAACAGTAAACACAAAGTTAATAATGCAATAAATAAAGTTATCAAAATAAAAGAAAAATAATTTAAAAAATCCGTGAATTCAATTTATTTAAGTTAACTTATGCGAAATAGAGAAGTTAACAAATGTGCTTAACTTCTTATAATAATTGTTACTACAATCCTAACGTTCAAACCAATCGTTTCTAATCATTCTAATTTATAGTTTCTAATCAGCTAAAAATGGTGGACATTTAACAGATTATTGAAAAAAAAAAAAAGAAACCAAAAATAATTACCCTAAAAAAAACCCTAGAGGGTGAAAAAAAACCTAAATCTAGGGGGGGAAACCCAGTCTGGCAACACTGCCGTAGTCTGAGAGGGAAAACCGCACCCTTCTGCGTTGTTGATTGTCACTATCGATGGATCGTTTATTATCCAAACAATCGATTGCTTTCAAGAGGTCCTTCTCGCCCCATCCAGTCCCCCTCCCGCCGATTCAGATTCACAGTAATCTTTCGTTGGAAAAGCACCTACTTGAAATATTCTGTGAACTTCCTTTACTTTTACTTTATTTCTTTCCTAGCTAATTCAAATAGCTCATTGCGTTGACCGATTTTAAAGGAAATTTATTGTAGTTTCTAAATATGAACTTGTTTTTGCCAATTAAGTATTTATTAAAACCTTTTTAAGAAAAACCGTACATCAATATTATTTTTTCAATATACTTTTTTATTCTAGAATTAATGTATGCCATTTCAAGACAACGATTTGAACTAACTCCAGAATAAAAGCAACTCAATGACCTATAAATGGTTTTAAAGGAAATTTAATGTAGTTTCTAAATACGAACGTGTTTTTTGCCAATCACGTATTTATTGTTACTTTTTTTTAGAAAAACGGTTCATTGACAAACAATACTAACGTACGATTATTCTTAAACTAGTAATTATAAATACTAAATTAGCAAACAATAAGTTAATATTTGAAATATACATCAAATTTCCATTAAAACCATGTACAAGCTATCGCACTACTCTGTGCTACTTTTAACCTTTTTTTATTCTGGATTTAATCTTTGTCATTTCAAGACAAGAGTTTGAACAAATTCCAGAATAAAAAAAGTATTAAAGTAGCGCGGAGTAACGCGATGACCTCTACATACTTTTAAAGGAAATTTAATGTAGTTTCAGAAGTTTTGAGATGCGTAAGCATGCTGTATGACAGTAGGGTTGGAATATCGAAAGAAAAATATCGATATTCGATATTTTAATATATTGCGAAACCAAATATCGATATCCACCGATAATCGATAGAAAAATATCGATATATCGAAAGGAAATGGACGAAAAAGCAAAGAAAGCCTTCATTAAATTAGTATAACGTTATGAAATTTATGAGAAGGTTATGAAATAATATAATTATTATTTATAGAGCAATATTTTTATTATCCATGAATATTTATAAAAAAAGATAGAAAAGAATAGTATTTTGGTAAAAAAAAATAAGTATTATAATACATTTTTATCTTGAAGGTTTTTTGCCATATTTCATATATTATATTATTCTACAATTTTTTCAAAAATAAAACCTTGTTTTTAAGTTACAACAGCTCAAAGACAGCGTCCTAGATTGATTAAATAATTAAGCTATAATGTAAAATTATAAATATGATAAAGAATAAAGGAAATTTCTAATTAAAATAAAATAATGAAGCTTAAAATATCAATATTACCGATATATCGGCGTAAAATATCGATATATCGGGTGTTAGGATATCGATATAATATATAGGTTTTTCAAATCCGATATATCGCGTTTCGATATTCCAACCCTACATGACAGTATAACTGCAAAACCACGTAAGTGCCATTTATAGGGTTTTGCTGGTATACTGTCATTTTTTTTTTTATTATAAATATAAAAAAATATCACTACAGCCCATGAAGGGTCTTGGATTCAGTACTAGATAAAGACCGTACTGTTTCTAAGCCAACGGTTGTGCAAGGTGATTTGGCCAAGATCACGCTCCACCGCCAGGTTTTTCCCCCAATTAAGGGTATCCACTTTATAGAGCTGGGTGATCCACAGGAGGATCTCCCGATCCCACAGGGTCGATCCACGGCTGATAACAGAATAAATACTTATCTGCCACAGCCGGTCTCGAATCCGAGAGCATGGTAACACAGTGCCTTACCACTGAACTATTCCGCTCCTCAATACATATAAAACTTACCTAAAAAAAGCTCAACTTCTTTATACGATTGTCCTCACCAATCTTATTATTGCAACCGTCAGCAACGCAGGTCACCGCGCTTGAAAAATAGACAGAAAAACAAACTAAATAACAAAAGGTTCCTCAATTCCTTGGAAATCCCAGGGAGTTGATATCTAGGTAATACTCAGAGAAGTGATAATAGTAATACACAGAGGTGATAAGAAGGCTAACAATGGCGGCGTTTTTGTAAAGTTGTACCTTCTTTGTTTTCAACTAGAAGACGCTAAAATAATATTAATCAAATGAAACATAAATAGAAGATTGAAATTATGCCATAAAACACTCGCCGATCAATTAACTCCAAAAATAGTGGCAAATTTGAAATCAGCACAATCAAAAAAGGATTATATGAAAATGTTTTTTTCGTTATGGGATCCATTTTGTATTGCAACACGGCAAAATTTTGAATTGCAATATTTTTTATTTTCTTCAAATTGGTATACATTTTTTTTTCTTGTATGTAAAGTATACAAAAATTTATTGGAAGAGGAGATTTTTCAGCAATCAAGGGCACACTTGACGAACAGTATGTGGCACAAAAACTTGCCGATGTAGTATAAAAAAAAAAAAAAAATGGTACAAATCTCTTTTGAAGAAGCTCGTTGGAATGAACATCCCAATAAATTAAATGGGCCACGAATTTAAAATAAAAACAATTTTGCGACTCCATATCCAAAAATATTGGACTTGCGCCCCGGGGTTTCTTCAAATTGGCCTTAGGAGTCCCCAAAAAATGCGAAAGTTTTAAAAATATCACAAAATGATATAATCAACACTATAACCAAAATTAATTAATATATACTTACTGTTTTGTTCTATTTGAAGGACCCGACTTTCTCCTTATAACTGACAAACCTAATCTGAGTGAAGATTTTGTTGAAAATCTATTATTTTCACTAATTTTTTTTAACAAAATAAAAAACACACCAACACGAGATACGAACTGTTTGATTACAAAAATACTAATAAAATAATTCAGTATATGTGGCGACCAAGAAGGGATATATGGGTTTATATCCCTCCCAATAATTGGTAATCCCAAAAAGTTCGGAAATTTGAGAATTGAGAACCTACTTCAAACGCCGAAAATAGTAGAAAAAAATTTTCCTTAAAGAGCTACTAAAAATTAAAACCAATACTTATACATTTTTCTTACAATTTAAGTAAAGATTTAAATTTAAATTCGAATTGGATGTTCCCAATAACTTCAATTCACAAAAAAATGTGAGATTCCGTGTTTTACAACCGAGTGCTTCATTTTCATCTAAAAATCGATATGGGTATGATCGAAGCTAAAAGTTTAAATATTTTTTCAGTGAAGCTCTTCAACGAATTTCTTCGATTAAAGAAATCAAAACTTGTTTCGTTTTTTCTCATCTTCAGTTCAACTGAAAAAGAACTGTTTGAAGATAAAACAACGGCGAAGTTTGGTGAAGCGGTTCCACCGCAAATATTGAAGGCACCGTCGTCTTCTACTAGTGGAGTAGACAGTTTAACCTCGAACGCGGAGAATTACAACAACGCCTCGGAACTGGTTACCGGACGAAAACGCTTGATACATGTAGAAAGGGACCAAAGAAAATTAATGAAGGTAACCACTACCCAAAATAGTTTCGAGCCCCTTTCAAATGCTTTAAATCTTGAAGAAACACAGTCAAGTGCAACACACAGGCACACCGCAAGAAGAAACGATAGAAAGAGGAGGAGGAGCTGGAACTGCTGTGTCGTAGCAAAGAAAACAGAGACTTCTTCCAATTTGTCAACAAAGAAAGAAAGTCCTACACAAATAAATTAAAATCTTGTAAGGATAAAGAGGATAACTTAGTGACCGACAAGTCTGAAATTCTTGCAGAATGGAGGAATTACTTTAATAACCTTCTCAACTATAGAGAGGAAGATGCTGGTGAAGAAGTAAGAACTCAAGAAGAAGAAGAAGAAATCAATAGAAGGCAGCTGGAAGAACAACAGTTGAACCTCGAGCTCCTTGATGAGGATGAGATTAATGATGCCATCAGCAACCTCAAGAATAATAAGGCTCCTGGTGCTGATGCATTCCCTGCTGGACCCCTAAAATGTGGCGGAAATGAGGTTGTCAAAGCACTACAAAACCTTCTAATATGGACAGATGAAATGATTCCCGCTGGCTGGACACGGTCAATTATATATCCTTTACATAGATTTGTATGCACCAATTATCGAGGCATCTCGCTACTTTCCTTAGCTTACAAAATACTATCACAAATTTTATTCACACACCTCTTACCCATATGTCGAGGTTGAACTGGGATCGTACCAGAGTTGATTTAGGAAAGGAACATCCACCTCGGACCAGATCTTCTGTGTGCGGACCATTCTTGAAAGAGGTCGCGAATAGAAAATCAAAACACCATCTTTTCATAGATTTCAAATCAGTTTATGACAGTATAAAACGTGAAGAGCTATACAGTGTCCTCAGAGAATTTAATATACCTGGGAAACTTATACGCTTGAATAAGCTTACTATGAAGGATGTGAGATGTATGGTTAGGAGAGATGGTAAAAGATCCGAAGAACTTCGTGCAGAAAAAGGACTACGGCAAGAGGATGCACTGGCCTGTATATTGTTTAATCTGGCACTTGAGAAGGCTATAAGAGACGCGGGCTTATGTGGACGAGATATAGCACAAGGAAACATATTTACGAAGCTAATCCAATTGTTGGCCTATGCTGATGATGTAGACATTGTGGGACGCTCTCTTCAGGCCGTGACTGAGGCTTTTCTGGCACTGTGGGCCACAGCAAGCAGACTTGGACTGGAAGTTAATGAGTCCAAAGCCAAGTACATGGTAACAGAAGAAACTCCTAAGCCAGGTGAGATGGTTACCTTATTGGACCTCATAACTTTGAAAAAGTATCGAAGTTTACTTACCTGGGATTTGTGGTCACCCGGGATAATAACCCCGGTATTGAGATAAAGAGGATCACCGCGGCCAACAAATGCTACTTTGGGCTGGGCAAACCGCTGAGTAAACGTATCCTTTCAAGGAAGACCAAACTCAACCTCTATAAAACATTGGTGCGCTCTGTACTTCTTTATGGAAAGTGTTGGACAACATCTAAGAATGACGAAAAGGAGCTCCTCATTTTTGAATACAAAAAAAGTACTCCCCCGCATCTATGGTGGTGTAAAGATTGAAGAAAATTGGAGGCGACGCACGAACCAGGAGTTATATATCGCTTTTGGGGATGCAGATGTAGTCAGATCAATGAAGTTGAGGCTCTTAAGATATGCAGGGCATATCGCCAGGATGGCGGATGAAGAAATGTCCAAAATAATGCTGACGCAACCAACCCATGGGACAAGGAGATGCTTAAAGCATCCTTGGAGTCAGGAACTGTAAGGCGCCGGCACAAGACCGTGATGATTGGGGGAGGCCAAGACCTGTAACCGGGTTGTAGCGCCGTGAAATAATAATAATACAGCAGGTTTTATAGTCTTCTTCTGTGCCCAGATCCAGAAGAATTGGGCAACTTCCATAAAAGATTTGATAAGGGCTAAGAGAAGAGCTAGCAAAGTATGGCAGACTGACCGACTTCCATTAGACAAACGAACTTTTAATAGATTTAACAATGAACTCAAAAGACAAATTTAAAGTTTCAAAAGCACAATTTATGACAATTACTTACGTCAGAAATCTTGCGACTGACGATGGGAGCTTATGGAGGCACACCAATAAACTTGTAATACACTATTCCCTAAACTGTCTAATATAATTCTCGAATAGGTATACCTTCATGAATTTCCAAAAAAGAAATACAATAATTTAGAAGTTTAACCAAATGAAAAGCCTTTCAGCACTATAATCAAAAGCAATAAATATAAACTTACTGTTTTGTTTTATAAGACGGGCCCCCCGGCTTTCTCCTTTTGAATGACAGGCTTAATCTGAATGAAGATTTGGTTGACAATTAATTATTTTCACTCATTTTTCTAACAAAATAAAAAACACACCGACACGAAATATGAACTGTTTGATTACAAAAATACTAATAGAAGAATTTAATATATGTGGCGACCAGGAAGGGATAGATAATTGGAAATTCCAAAGAGTTGGAAAATTTCAGAATTGAGAACGTACTTCAAACTGCGAATAAAAAGAAAAAATTTCCTCAAAGAGTTATTAGAAATTAAAACCAATGTAAATACATTTTTTTTAATGATTTAGGTGAAGAAATGTTTAATTCGATTAAGAACAATGAGCTGTATTTTATTTCACCAACTTTATTTTATTAAGTTTCAGCTGTATATGCCATCCTCAGGTACATGATATGTTGGAGCTGAGAGTGTTCTATTGGAAGGATTTATCCATATCTTTTATGCAAGATTGGAATTTTATCGAAACAATATTGTGTTAGAATAGAAAAAACTTATTTTGTCAAGCGTCAACATTCGCAATATTTACGTGAAAAGTTCGAATTCAAAAGAGTTGAGGAAAATTACAATAGTTAGGGAAATTAAAATATTTAATATAGTTGAAAAAACGGTGAACAAAACATATTGGGGAATTTTAAATTTTAATTTAAACGATAGAAATCCTTTAAAAGCTCAATATAACCAAAAACCCACTAAACCATTTTAAATAGTGCATATGGATAATATTACATTAGAAAATAAAAAATATTTAACTTTAATTGATACGTTTTCCAAATTTACCGAAGTTCACAAACTAAAGATCCGCCAAGCTTCGCAAGTTGTTAATAAATCAATTTCATATTTTTCCCATCACGGTTTACCGAAACAAATCATAATTGATAACGGTTTAGAATTTAGAAATTCTTTAATTTAAGATTTATTAAAACTACATAATATTCAATTACATAATACCGCTAATCATTCACCTCAATCAAACGGAACTATCGAAAGATTTCATAGAACCTTAAAAGAACATTTAAATAATGAGAAAAAAATGAAATATGCCCATCTTGCTAATAACAATTCTATTCATTCCATTACTCAGCTTAAACCAATCGAAATAATTTCGGGACATTTAAATGTAGACACCACCACTTCAATAGACCTTAATAATCAAATTATAAATTATGCACGAACAAATCAATCGCCCCAATCAAGAAACTTAAGATTGCAACCGAGAACAACTGCCGAAAGACATACCTGATTCGGTCTTTGTCGCAAATAAACAAAACAGTCAAAATTAAATATAAAAAGGAAAAAAAAATTAAAGGTATAAATGAAAAAAAAAATAAAGCCGCTATTATTGATAAAAAATATTATAATACTCGGAATAAAAAAATATCTCGTAAGGCCAAGAAGTAACGTACAAGTCGAGAGCTGCCGACATACTTCAAACAAGCAGTAGTAAGCATTCCTAGTAATAAGATTAGACGGCACGCGCATCACACTAGTTACCGTTTTAGCTTAAGTAGATTTAAGTTTTAAAACTGTATTTCATTTATTTAAAATTAAGTAGAAATAGGTAATTAGATCCTAGCTAGACAATTAATATATTTTTCTTTATGTATTTATTTTTTTTTTAATTACAAATAATCACGCATGGCAGGATCAGATAATATAAAAAATTAATATTAATCTACGAGAAAAGATGGCTTGCAAAGCCCAACAATAACTGATAATGGCTTTATTATATTATGATCAATAATAATAATAATAAAGAAAATTATTTAATTCTCCTTAGAGAATGGAGAATAAATAATAAGTAGGTTAAGAAACTGAAAAGCTCAGCCAATATAAGTTTTATTAGTTCAAAAGATGGCAGTAAGAGGCCAAAAATATTAAAATATAATAATAATAAATCTTATAAATAAAATATAAACAAAACTGAAGGATTCAGAAACTTTATCAGTTCAAAAGATGGCAGTAAGAGGCCAAAAATATTAAAATATAAAAATAATAAATCTTATAAATAAAATATAAACAAAACTGAAGGATTCAGGAACTTTATCAGTTCAAAAGATGGCAGTAAGAGGCCAAAAATATTAAAATATAATAATAATAAATCTTATAAATAAAATATAAACAAAACTGAAGGATTCAGGAACTTTATCAGTTCAAAAGATGGCAGTAAGAGGCCAAAAATATTAAAATATAATAATAATAAATCTTATAAATAAAATATAAACAAAACTGAAGGATTCAGGAACTTTATCAGTTCAAAAGATGGCAGTAAGAGGCCAAAAATATTAAAATATAATAATAATAAATCTTATAAATAAAATATAAACAAAACTGAAGGATTCAGGAACTTTATCAGTTCAAAAGATGGCAGTAAGAGGCCAAAAATATTAAAATATAATAATAATAAATCTTATAAATAAAATATAAACAAAACTGAAAGATTCAGGAACTTTATCAGTTCAAAAGATGGCAGTAAGAGGCCAAAAATATTAAAATATAATAATAATAAATCTTATAAATAAAATATAAACAAAACTGAAGGATTCAGGAACTTTATCAGTTCAAAAGATGGCAGTAAGAGGCCAAAAATATTAAAATATAATAATAATAAATCTTATAAATAAAATATAAACAAAACTGAAGGATTCAGGAATTTTATCAGTTCAAAAGATGGCAGTAAGAGGCCAAAAATATTAAAATATAATAATAATAAATCTTATAAATAAAATATAAACAAAACTGAAGGATTCAGGAACTTTATCAGTTCAAAAGATGGCAGTAAGAGGCCAAAAATATTAAAATATAATAATAATAAATCTTATAAATAAAATATAAACAAAACTGAAAGATTCAGGAACTTTATCAGTTCAAAAGATGGCAGTAAGAGGCCAAAAATATTAAAATATAATAATAATAAATCTTATAAATAAAATATAAACAAAACTGAAGGATTCAGGAACTTTATCAGTTCAAAAGATGGCAGTAAGAGGCCAAAAATATTAAAATATAATAATAATAAATCTTATAAATAAAATATAAACAAAACTGAAAGATTCAGGAACTTTATCAGTTCAAAAGATGGCAGTAAGAGGCCAAAAATATTAAAATATAATAATAATAAATCTTATAAATAAAATATAAACAAAACTGAAGGATTCAGGAACTTTATCAGTTCAAAAGATGGCAGTAAGAGGCCAAAAATATTAAAATATAATAATAATAAATCTTATAAATAAAATATAAACAAAACTGAAGGATTCAGGAATTTTATCAGTTCAAAAGATGGCAGTAAGAGGCCAAAAATATTAAAATATAATAATAATAAATCTTATAAATAAAATATAAACAAAACTGAAGGATTCAGGAACTTTATCAGTTCAAAAGATGGCAGTAAGAGGCCAAAAATATTAAAATATAATAATAATAAATCTTATAAATAAAATATAAACAAAACTGAAAGATTCAGGAACTTTATCAGTTCAAAAGATGGCAGTAAGAGGCCAAAAATATTAAAATATAATAATAATAAATCTTATAAATAAAATATAAACAAAACTGAAGGATTCAGGAACTTTATCAGTTCAAAAGATGGCAGTAAGAGGCCAAAAATATTAAAATATAATAATAATAAATCTTATAAATAAAATATAAACAAAACTGAAAGATTCAGGAACTTTATCAGTTCAAAGATGGCAGTAAGAGGCCAAAAATATTAAAATATAATAATAATTAATCTTATAAATAAAATATAAACAAAACTGAAGGATTCAGGAACTTTATCAGTTCAAAAGATGGCAGTAAGAGGCCAAAAATATTAAAATATAATAATAATAAATCTTATAAATAAAATATAAACAAAACTGAAGGATTCAGGAACTTTATCAGTTCAAAAGATGGCAGTAAGAGGCCAAAAATATTAAAATATAATAATAATAAATCTTATAAATAAAATATAAACAAAACTGAAGGATTCAGGAACTTTATCAGTTCAAAAGATGGCAGTAAGAGGCCAAAAATATTAAAATATAATAATAATAAATCTTATAAATAAAATATAAACAAAACTGAAGGATTCAGGAACTTTATCAGTTCAAAAGATGACAGTAAGAGGCCAAAAATATTAAAATATAATAATAATAAATCTTATAAATAAAATATAAACAAAACTGAAGGATTCAGGAACTTTATCAGTTCAAAAGATGGCAGTAAGAGGCCAAAAATATTAAAATATAATAATAATAAATCTTATAAATAAAATATAAACAAAACTGAAGGATTCAGGAACTTTATCAGTTCAAAAGATGGCAGTAAGAGGCCAAAAATATTAAAATATAATAATAATAAATCTTATAAATAAAATATAAACAAAACTGAAGGATTCAGGAACTTTATCAGTTCAAAAGATGGCAGTAAGAGGCCAAAAATATTAAAATATAATAATAATAAATCTTATAAATAAAATATAAACAAAACTGAAGGATTCAGGAACTTTATCAGTTCAAAAGATGGCAGTAAGAGGCCAAAAATATTAAAATATAATAATAATAAATCTTATAAATAAAATATAAACAAAACTGAAGGATTCAGGAACTTTATCAGTTCAAAAGATGGCAGTAAGAGGCCAAAAATATTAAAATATAATAATAATAAATCTTATAAATAAAATATAAACAAAACTGAAAGATTCAGGAACTTTATCAGTTCAAAAGATGGCAGTAAGAGGCCAAAAATATTAAAATATAATAATAATAAATCTTATAAATAAAATATAAACAAAACTGAAGGATTCAGGAACTTTATCAGTTCAAAAGATGGCAGTAAGAGGCCAAAAATATTAAAATATAATAATAATAAATCTTATAAATAAAATATAAACAAAACTGAAAGATTCAGGAACTTTATCAGTTCAAAAGATGGCAGTAAGAGGCCAAAAATATTAAAATATAATAATAATAAATCTTATAAATAAAATATAAACAAAACTGAAGGATTCAGGAACTTTATCAGTTCAAAAGATGGCAGTAAGAGGCCAAAAATATTAAAATATAATAATAATAAATCTTATAAATAAAATATAAACAAAACTGAAGGATTCAGGAACTTTATCAGTTCAAAAGATGGCAGTAAGAGGCCAAAAATATTAAAATATAATAATAATAAATCTTATAAATAAAATATAAACAAAACTGAAGGATTCAGGAACTTTATCAGTTCAAAAGATGGCAGTAAGAGGCCAAAAATATTAAAATATAATAATAATAAATCTTATAAATAAAATATAAACAAAACTGAAGGATTCAGGAACTTTATCAGTTCAAAAGATGGCAGTAAGAGGCCAAAAATATTAAAATATAATAATAATAAATCTTATAAATAAAATATAAACAAAACTGAAGGATTCAGGAACTTTATCAGTTCAAAAGATGGCAGTAAGAGGCCAAAAATATTAAAATATAATAATAATAAATCTTATAAATAAAATATAAACAAAACTGAAGGATTCAGGAACTTTATCAGTTCAAAAGATGGCAGTAAGAGGCCAACAATATTAAAATATAATAATAATAAATCTTATAAATAAAATATAAACAAAACTGAAAGATTCAGGAACTTTATCAGTTCAAAAGATGGCAGTAAGAGGCCAAAAATATTAAAATATAATAATAATAAATCTTATAAATAAAATATAAACAAAACTGAAGGATTCAGGAACTTTATCAGTTCAAAAGATGGCAGTAAGAGGCCAAAAATATTAAAATATAATAATAATAAATCTTATAAATAAAATATAAACAAAACTGAAGGATTCAGGAACTTTATCAGTTCAAAAGATGGCAGTAAGAGGCCAAAAATATTAAAATATAATAATAATAAATCTTATAAATAAAATATAAACAAAACTGAAGGATTCAGGAACTTTATCAGTTCAAAAGATGGCAGTAAGAGGCCAAAAATATTAAAATATAATAATAATAAATCTTATAAATAAAATATAAACAAAACTGAAAGATTCAGGAACTTTATCAGTTCAAAAGATGGCAGTAAGAGGCCAAAAATATTAAAATATAATAATAATAAATCTTATAAATAAAATATAAACAAAACTGAAGGATTCAGGAACTTTATCAGTTCAAAAGATGGCAGTAAGAGGCCAAAAATATTAAAATATAATAATAATAAATCTTATAAATAAAATATAAACAAAACTGAAAGATTCAGGAACTTTATCAGTTCAAAAGATGGCAGTAAGAGGCCAAAAATATTAAAATATAATAATAATAAATCTTATAAATAAAATATAAACAAAACTGAAGGATTCAGGAACTTTATCAGTTCAAAAGATGGCAGTAAGAGGCCAAAAATATTAAAATATAATAATAATAAATCTTATAAATAAAATATAAACAAAACTGAAGGATTCAGGAACTTTATCAGTTCAAAAGATGGCAGTAAGAGGCCAAAAATATTAAAATATAATAATAATAAATCTTATAAATAAAATATAAACAAAACTGAAGGATTCAGGAACTTTATCCGTTCAAAAGATGGCAGTAAGAGGCCAAAAATATTAAAATATAATAATAATAAATCTTATAAATAAAATATAAACAAAACTGAAGGATTCAGGAATTTTATCAGTTCAAAAGATGGCAGTAAGAGGCCAAAAATATTAAAATATAATAATAATAAATCTTATAAATAAAATATAAACAAAACTGAAGGATTCAGGAACTTTATCAGTTCAAAAGATGGCAGTAAGAGGCCAAAAATATTAAAATATAATAATAATAAATCTTATAAATAAAATATAAACAAAACTGAAAGATTCAGGAACTTTATCAGTTCAAAAGATGGCAGTAAGAGGCCAAAAATATTAAAATATAATAATAATAAATCTTATAAATAAAATATAAACAAAACTGAAGGATTCAGGAACTTTATCAGTTCAAAAGATGGCAGTAAGAGGCCAAAAATATTAAAATATAATAATAATAAATCTTATAAATAAAATATAAACAAAACTGAAAGATTCAGGAACTTTATCAGTTCAAAAGATGGCAGTAAGAGGCCAAAAATATTAAAATATAATAATAATAAATCTTATAAATAAAATATAAACAAAACTGAAGGATTCAGGAACTTTATCAGTTCAAAAGATGGCAGTAAGAGGCCAAAAATATTAAAATATAATAATAATAAATCTTATAAATAAAATATAAACAAAACTGAAGGATTCAGGAACTTTATCAGTTCAAAAGATGGCAGTAAGAGGCCAAAAATATTAAAATATAATAATAATAAATCTTATAAATAAAATATAAACAAAACTGAAGGATTCAGGAACTTTATCCGTTCAAAAGATGGCAGTAAGAGGCCAAAAATATTAAAATATAATAATAATAAATCTTATAAATAAAATATAAACAAAACTGAAGGATTCAGGAACTTTATCAGTTCAAAAGATGGCAGTAAGAGGCCAAAAATATTAAAATATAATAATAATAAATCTTATAAATAAAATATAAACAAAACTGAAGGATTCAGGAACTTTATCAGTTCAAAAGATGGCAGTAAGAGGCCAAAAATATTAAAATATAATAATAATAAATCTTATAAATAAAATATAAACAAAACTGAAGGATTCAGGAACTTTATCAGTTCAAAAGATGGCAGTAAGAGGCCAAAAATATTAAAATATAATAATAATAAATCTTATAAATAAAATATAAACAAAACTGAAGGATTCAGGAACTTTATCAGTTCAAAAGATGGCAGTAAGAGGCCAAAAATATTAAAATATAATAATAATAAATCTTATAAATAAAATATAAACAAAACTGAAGGATTCAGGAACTTTATCAGTTCAAAAGATGGCAGTAAGAGGCCAAAAATATTAAAATATAATAATAATAAATCTTATAAATAAAATATAAACAAAACTGAAGGATTCAGGAACTTTATCAGTTCAAAAGATGGCAGTAAGAGGCCAAAAATATTAAAATATAATAATAATAAATCTTATAAATAAAATATAAACAAAACTGAAAGATTCAGGAACTTTATCAGTTCAAAAGATGGCAGTAAGAGGCCAAAAATATTAAAATATAATAATAATAAATCTTATAAATAAAATATAAACAAAACTGAAGGATTCAGGAACTTTATCAGTTCAAAAGATGGCAGTAAGAGGCCAAAAATATTAAAATATAATAATAATAAATCTTATAAATAAAATATAAACAAAACTGAAAGATTCAGGAACTTTATCAGTTCAAAAGATGGCAGTAAGAGGCCAAAAATATTAAAATATAATAATAATAAATCTTATAAATAAAATATAAACAAAACTGAAGGATTCAGGAACTTTATCAGTTCAAAAGATGGCAGTAAGAGGCCAAAAATATTAAAATATAATAATAATAAATCTTATAAATAAAATATAAACAAAACTGAAGGATTCAGGAACTTTATCAGTTCAAAAGATGGCAGTAAGAGGCCAAAAATATTAAAATATAATAATAATAAATCTTATAAATAAAATATAAACAAAACTGAAAGATTCAGGAACTTTATCAGTTCAAAAGATGGCAGTAAGAGGCCAGAGAGAAATGATTTATTAAAAATCAATGCTGCCCAATTACATTGGGTTGCTATAATACACAGCATACTTATCAATCCATAGTGGATAAAATATCTAAATATACACAATTTTACATTTATTTCTTCTTTTTTTTTTTTTCTTCCATTCATACACATATTTCATAGACTTTTCGTCTGTATTTGATTACACACCATTTTATTTTTATTTTTCTATCCCTTATTTATTTTCATCTATCCAACTACCTTCTCACCTCTCCATAATTCTCCCTTCCAGTTCACAATCAAACCCTTCTTAATCCAGTATATAAACTCTAGACAATTTGAAAATTTATGAAACTAATCAACCGAACGCACACACATATAGATCAACAGTACAGGAGAATAAATAAATAAATAAATATATATACATATACAGACAATCCCAAATGATAAATAGACCCATCTACCTACCATGCAGGTGATGGTGGATAATCCCCAGGGAGTCCAGAATAATGTTTTCGGCCAACACCGCAATATCCCCAGCATTAGCACCTAGGTCTTCCAAAAAGCTCTCCGTTCTATTCGGTATTGTTCCACGAGACCCAAACCAGAGGCCTCTCACGGTGAACTCTCTCTCTCCGAAGGTCTCGCGGAATTTTTCTTTTAGGAAAGGGATACATTTATCATATATGTCTTTTTTTTCCCTTTCCACTCCACCTGCCTGATCAGGATCATTTCCCTCAAATCTTACGGTCGGATCCAGGACCAATGCTGTCTTTCCGGTCCTAGGGAATGCGACAATATCAGCATACCTCGCGGATCCGTCCGTATCAATACAATAGACCTCGTCAAAGCAGGCGAAGTCCTTTTCTCTGAGGAGCCTTATTAACTCATGCTTGACCCTATGGTGCCGGCGTGTTATGAGGAGGGAGTTGTTGGGGCATTTTCCCAGCACATGGGCTGGTGTTTCAGACTCTCTGCCGCATTTGCGACAGAGGGACCCAACTTCTCTCTGCTGTCCGCTGGCTCCTGGTACTCCACGCAGGGGTGCGTAATTAATATTAAGTTTCAAGGCGTTGGACCATTCCGACCCCGAAAGAACCTGCTTCTCGCAGATGTATCTGTTGGCTTTCGGAGTCTCTTTGAAATGGCGAACGCCAACGCCCTGCCACCTGCAATTTGCCCATTCTTCAAACATATTTTCCCGCAGCGACTGTCGTAGAGCTCTCACACTACGGTAGCCCTGATCAACATTCAGTTTTTCTGCACATTCAGCTATTTCCGTTTCGTAATTAAATGTTGACTGGAACAGGGCATCCGGCACATTAGACAGTCGCTGGGCAATGGACCAATGCTGTAAAGGAGCCTCCCATTGACAGCGGATCAATCCTAATCCTCTATACCTCCTCGGTGCGTATAACATCGCCGTTGAGGTGTTAGCGGGGAGTCCGATGATGGCCTTAATGCTCCTGCGGATATTTATATCTATTCCCTCCAATACCGCAGGGCGTATCTTTGTAAGGGGCGCAGTCTGGAGAGGATATGTAAGTGCCGGGAACAGATATTGGTTGACAACGTTGACTTTCTGCTCCGGTTTGAGCAAGCAAGAGCTCACTAATTTATCGAGGTTGCTATTTAATTTTGTCACCGCGTCCTCGTTAAATGTCAGTTCTCCCGAGAATGTACATCCTAAATACTTGATGGTATCATCTGCTTGCGCAGTTTGGATCACATCCCCGCTCTCAAGGCATAGCGTCGTCGATTGAAGCTCTCCTTTGTTCATCACTATTCCCACACTTTTTTGTGGGTTTATAGCCAGACCAATCTCCGCTAGTATCCTTTGCGTGCTGTTAATAATTCTCTCCGCAGCACCCTTGTCGCGCGCCGTGACAGCCTGGTCGTCCGCGAACCCTGTGAGGACCACACCTTCTTGGTCGCTTCTAAGGTTATAACCAAACCGCTTAGAGAATTCTTGTTCACACAGGTCGCGGTATATGTGATCTATGGCCAGGTTGAATAGCGAAGGCGACAAGGGTCCGCCTTGGGGTACTCCTCGCAGCACACTGATCTGACTAGTCGAGTGGGCTCCGACACTGATTTTAATTTTGTTCGTGCCCAGGAGAGCAGCAATCACGTTTTTCAAGTCGGGTGACACTCCTCTTGCCTCGAGTGAGCTAACAATGTGTTCGTGTCCAACGTTGTCGAAAGCTCCAACCACGTCAAGAAATACCACCGCGCAATCATTTTTCTTATGTTTGGCGTCTTTTATGATTGCGTCGATGATTCTAGCGCTGACGTGTGCTCCCGGTAGGCCTTTGATGAAGCCTCTTTGATTTTTGCTGAAGGTTATCTGCTTTCTTAATTCGTGGTCCAGAACCTTCTCTATGATACGGCGCACAATGAAGTATATGGTGATAGGTCTCCAGGAAGATACAATTTTTGTATCTCCTTTACCCTTATACACCAAGATTGTGCGCCCCTGCCGAAGAGGTTCTGGCACATAAGCCACCTTCAGCATAATCTCCGCAATCACTTTTATGATGTGAGATACATCAAAGTATTTGATTGTGCGGATTAGTACTCCGTCCGGCCCCGGCGATGTGTCCAATGATGTAGACTTTATGGCTTTTTTCACTGATTGAATCTCTATGGACATTAGATTTGGCTGCGGGGCGCATTTTTCATAATCCGCACGTTTACGGAGATTCTTATTTTCAAAGAGGCTCCTATAATGATTCTCGATATCGGCTACCTTCAGAGGGCATTGCTTAGGAGCGTCGGCATTCATAATATTTTGTACCACTTTTTTTCTTCTATTATAATAGTTGTATTGAGCGACCTCGTATTGGTACTGCTCTTGCCGACGGCTCCTATCCGCCTTGTTAGCTCGCTGCGGATTCGACACTTTACCCGCACCCTTGCTAGCCATATCGTTATTATTTTTCCTTATTCTATAGAATTTAATGGCAGGGTGCTGTGGGCCAGGTAATTCCGTATTAATAATTTTAAGGAACTTCAAGAAGTCTCCCACCGCTTTGTCGAAATCCGCAGTATTGAGATTATCATCATTTAGCAAATTATGGAAGGTAGCCGACCATCTTGCAATTTCTTCTTTCGCACTATTAGCCTCATCCTCTCCATTCTTGTTTTTTCCTTCGTTATTTAATAAGCCCTTTAATTTGTTGGTGTTTGCCTCCCTGGGATGTTTCTTTGCTATGTGGGTTCCGAGACCTCTATCGCCTTTAAAGGTTAGCCCACATATGGGACAAACTTTATCCTTAGATCTTGATGAAGGATCCTGTTTATTTTCCTTCAATTCATCGTCAGACACCTTGGTTGCCAGTGGAAACTTGGGCAAACGTGGAAATACTTCATCAATAGGGACTGTTTTGCCCAACACTTGGTCTTCACCGTCTTTCCACTCCACCTTGACAAACTTTTTTTCGCCGCCTCCCGCGGCAGCCACAGACATCACAGAGGCCACTACTGCTTCCTGGACCGGACCACCAGATCTCAGAACCCATACTGTCTGACCTATTTCCACCCCTCTGGAGCTGTGTCGATTTAGGTCCATATCTTTTAGTAATAGCAATAATATATTAATATTTAGTGAGGCTAATACACCTGCATGGTATAGCAGTTAGTACTTGAAAACATCTGAAAGTTGAAAAAAAACCACTAATCAGATAAAACATATATGTATATATAGCATGTATAAAT
Source organism: Rhaphigaster nebulosa (assembly GCA_948150685.1). Classification (NCBI taxonomy): domain Eukaryota; kingdom Metazoa; phylum Arthropoda; class Insecta; order Hemiptera; family Pentatomidae; genus Rhaphigaster; species Rhaphigaster nebulosa. The sequence goes on along the minus strand of OX411310.1, from coordinate 135,330,784 downwards.
GACTAAGTTAAAAATATCTGAGTATGCCAAAGAAAAATAAAAATATGTTTAAAACTATATTTATGGGTTAAAAATATTTAAATAGGTTTAAAAAACACATACTTAGGCTAAAATATATAAATAGGTTTAAAACCATGTCTATGGTTCAAAAATATATAAATAGGTTAAAAAAACATATATACAAAGGCTAAAATATATAAATAGGTTAAAATAATATATAAAAGGGTTAAAAAATATATGAATAATTAAAAATAATATATACATAGGCTTATAATATCTAAATGGGTTAAAAAGTATATAAATAGGTTAAAGAAGATAAATGAATACGCTAAAAATATAAAAATATATAGATAAATTATAAAATGTATAAATATGGTAAAATATTAATAAATAGTGCAACAACACTTTAATTATTATATAAAAATATATAATAATAATAATAATAAATCTTATAAATAAAATATAAACAAAACTGAAGGATTCAGGAACTTTATCAGTTCAAAAGATGGCAGTAAGAGGCCAAAAATATTAAAATATAATAATAATAAATCTTATAAATAAAATATAAACAAAACTGAAGGATTCAGGAACTTTATCAGTTCAAAAGATGGCAGTAAGAGGCCAAAAATATTAAAATATAATAATAATAAATCTTATAAATAAAATATAAACAAAACTGAAGGATTCAGGAACTTTATCAGTTCAAAAGATGGCAGTAAGAGGCCAAAAATATTAAAATATAATAATAATAAATCTTATAAATAAAATATAAACAAAACTGAAAGATTCAGGAACTTTATCAGTTCAAAAGATGGCAGTAAGAGGCCAAAAATATTAAAATATAATAATAATAAATCTTATAAATAAAATATAAACAAAACTGAAGGATTCAGGAACTTTATCAGTTCAAAAGATGGCAGTAAGAGGCCAAAAATATTAAAATATAATAATAATAAATCTTATAAATAAAATATAAACAAAACTGAAAGATTCAGGAACTTTATCAGTTCAAAAGATGGCAGTAAGAGGCCAAAAATATTAAAATATAATAAAATATAAACAAAACTGAAGGATTCAGGAACTTTATCAGTTCAAAAGATGGCAGTAAGAGGCCAAAAATATTAAAATATAATAATAATAAATCTTATAAATAAAATATAAACAAAACTGAAGGATTCAGGAACTTTATCAGTTCAAAAGATGGCAGTAAGAGGCCAAAAATATTAAAATATAATAATAATAAATCTTATAAATAAAATATAAACAAAACTGAAGGATTCAGGAACTTTATCAGTTCAAAAGATGGCAGTAAGAGGCCAAAAATATTAAAATATAATAATAATAAATCTTATAAATAAAATATAAACAAAACTGAAGGATTCAGGAACTTTATCAGTTCAAAAGATGGCAGTAAGAGGCCAAAAATATTAAAATATAATAATAATAAATCTTATAAATAAAATATTAACAAAACTGAAGGATTCAGGAACTTTATCAGTTCAAAAGATGGCAGTAAGAGGCCAAAAATATTAAAATATAATAATAATAAATCTTATAAATAAAATATAAACAAAACTGAAAGATTCAGGAACTTTATCAGTTCAAAAGATGGCAGTAAGAGGCCAAAAATATTAAAATATAATAATAATAAATCTTATAAATAAAATATAAACAAAACTGAAGGATTCAGGAACTTTATCAGTTCAAAAGATGGCAGTAAGAGGCCAAAAATATTAAAATATAATAATAATAAATCTTATAAATAAAATATAAACAAAACTGAAAGATTCAGGAACTTTATCAGTTCAAAAAATGGCAAAATGACAAACCATAAAATATAAATAATATTAAATGAGTATTATAACTCTTATATACCAAATTAAAACAGTTTTAAATAATATCTTATCTTATTTTTTTCTATTTACATGATAAATAATATAATACTAAAATAAATACGTTGTAATTTTTAGGTTTATATCAGCATTCTCTGGGATGACTACAATAAAAAAGATTAAGTCTAATACAAGCATCATGCCTATCAATGAAGGGAAAGTTAGCATACAATAATTAATTTTTTCTATCTAACACTACTGTTTGAAGAATATATCTTTGTGAATTAGCAATTTGAAAGATACTTAAATGATTCTAATTTAATAACATAATTTTAAAAGAGCTAAGAGTACATATAGACAATTTCTAGCACTAGGTTTACAATCAATGAAAAAAAATAGATAGTATTAAATTATTATTAATTAAATTGTTTTTTTTGTTATAGATGGGAATACATTTAAGATTGGACTATTTAAGACACACTAAATTATCATATGCAAAGAATTTACTTAATTAAAATAAACTTTTATTAGGGATTGATAAATTATTTGTCACTTCTATAATTGTTTTTATTGAAAACTAGTTTCGAATGATATACATTCATCTTCAGTTCTAAAAACACACAAAAATTCAAAAATAAGCAATTCAAAATACAGTTTGGTATTATTATACACATTAAATTAGATGAAATATAAATTTGTATTATAAAACATTTATGAATTTAATTAAGACAAGAAATCAAATACGTGTTAGTACTCACCAAAGTTTAAATGGATTATAACAAACAGAAAAGTTTGTACTGGTTTCTTCTCGCACTGAACTAACAATACAATCTTTAAATGCACAATGTTTGATTTTACTTTCTTAGAACTAGTAGCCAGAAGGCTTATATTCTCTCACCATTTTTGTATGTTGTTCACAGTAAAACTACTCCATGCCACTTCTCTTTCTGATGTTGTATTTTTGTTTGCTTTAAGTTTATTATTAACTGTAAATGTTCAATAAACTTTTTTTTAAAAAGTCTAATCTTCTATATTGAAGATAACTAACTAACTTATATATATAATTTAAAAATTTCAAAAGGGTAGATAGATAGATTAGATTTAAAAAAAAGTCTAATCTTATATATTGAAGATAACTAACTTATATATATAAAATCTCTATAACTGAAACTATATTCAACTCCAGCTATGCAAAACTGGTAGTGATTTCTCATTCCCTTGAAATTTTTAAATTATATATATATATATATATATATATATATATATATATATATATATATATATATATATATATATATATATATATATAACTTAGTTATCTTCAATATATAAGATTAGACTTTTTTAAACTCTAATCTATCTATCTATCTTCGTCCATGACCATCCATGTCTTCGTCGTCAACAATATTTAAGATTACACCAGTTTTAGACACACAATAATTATAAGAATTATTTCTAATCTTAAATTATTGAGTAAGAGTCTTCGAGTAATGATGCAACTTTGTTAACAGAGTTCTGCACAAATTAAGGATAAAAATCCAGGTGGTCTTCAGTAGTAGATTCCTCTCTTAATACTTCATCAGAGAAGTATTTTCTGGTTAAATGGTGAAAGGTGCCTTAGCGCCCCTGTTCAGACTCTAGTTAAGGTTCTGGATTAACTGATTGACTTTTTAAAAGTAATTTATTGAATAATAGAAACATAAACTTTTAGATATAAGCAATAGCTAGCATAAACAATCAGACTACGACGAATGACAACCAAGATGGATGATGGCAGAATATGTCATCTAATAATCAGGACTTAAATAGTCTTTATGAAGTGTTGATGCTGCAGTCAGCAGAATCAGATGAGGTTGCGTGATCTAAGACTTGATAGAGGCTTCTCATCTGAATGCCGGGCCTTTATATGATTTTTCAAGTTGTGAGGTCTAACAGATTTTTAATCACATTGAGGACAGTGATAAGGCTTCTCACCTGTATGACGGGCCATTATATGTTTTTTCACATCTCGAAGATTAACAGATTTATAATCACACTGAGGACATATATGAGGCTTCTCACCTGTATGACGGGCCATTATATGTTTTTTCACATCTTGAAGATTAACAGATTTATAATCACATTGAGTACAGTGATAAGGCTTCTCACCTGTATGACGGGCCATTATATGTTTTTTCACATCTCGAAGATTAACAGATTTATAATCACACTGAGGACATATATGAGGCTTCTCACCTGTATGACGGGCCATTATATGTTTTTTCACATCTTGAAGATTAACAGATTTATAATCACATTGAGTACAGTGATAAGGCTTCTCACCTGTATGACGGGCCATTGTATGTTTTTTAACATCTTGAAGATTAACAGATTTATAATCACACTGAGGACATATATGAAGCTTTTCACCTGTATGACGGGCCTTCATATGTCTTTTCAAATTTTGATGTTGTACAGATTTATAATCACATTGAGGACAATGATGAGGCATCTCACCTGTATGATGGGCCATTATATGTTTTTTTAACATCTCGAAGATTAACAGATTTATAATCACACTGAGGACATATATGAGGCTTCTCACCTGTATGACGGGCCATTATATGGTTTTTCACATCTTGAAGATTAACAGATTTATAATTACACTGAGGACATATATGAAGCTTTTCACCTGTATGACGGGCCTTCATATGTCTTTTCAAATTTTGATGTTGTACAGATTTATAATCACATTGAGGACAATGATGAGGCTTCTCACCTGTATGATGGGCCATTATATGTTTTTTAACATCTTGAAGATTAACAGATTTATAATCACATTGAGGACATTCATGAGGCTTCTCACCTGTATGACGGGCCATTATATGTTTTTTCACATCTCGAAGATTAACAGATTTATAATCACACTGAGGACATATATGAGGCTTCTCACCTGTATGACGGGCCATTATATGTTTTTTCACATCTTGAAGATTAACAGATTTATAATCACATTGAGTACAGTGATAAGGCTTCTCACCTGTATGACGGGCCATTATATGGTTTTTCACATCTTGAAGATTAACAGATTTATAATTACACTGAGGACATATATGAAGCTTTTCACCTGTATGACGGGCCTTCATATGTCTTTTCAAATTTTGATGTTGTACAGATTTATAATCACATTGAGGACAATGATGAGGCTTCTCACCTGTATGATGGGCCATTATATGTTTTTTAACATCTTGAAGATTAACAGATTTATAATCACATTGAGGACATTCATGAGGCTTCTCACCTGTATGACGGGCCATTATATGTTTTTTAACATCTTGAAGATTAACAGATTTATAATCACACTGAGGACATATATGAGGCTTCTCACCTGTATGACGGGCCATTATATGTTTTTTCACATCTTGAAGATTAACAGATTTATAATCACATTGACGACAGTGATGAGGCTTCTCACCTGTATGACGGGCCATTATATGTTTTTTCATTTTTCCAGATTGCACTGATTTATAATCACAGTGAGGACATTGATAAGGTTTCTCACCTGTATGACGGGCCATTATATGTGTTTTCAAATTGATACTTGAATTAGATTTATATTCACAATAAGGACAATGATGTGGCTTTTCACCTGTATGACAGCTCATTATATGGTATTTCATACTTCCAGATTGTACTGATTTATAATTACAGTGAGGACATTCATGAGGCTTCTCACTTGTATGATGGGCCATAATATGCCCCTTCAACTCTTGAGATGTAACAGATTTATAATCACATTGAGGCTTCTCATCTGTATGATGGGTCATTATATTTCTTTCCAACTTTTGATGTGCTTCAGCTTTAATATCACAATGATGACTTTGAGCAGTCTGCTCATCTCTATGGCAACTATCCTTGGCACCTATAATCAGTAAATTATCATAAAAAAAATAGAATTATTCGTTTGATATCAATTAAATATATTTTAATATTTTTTGAAATTATTCTAAAAAAATTATGTTTCTTCTTAAAATTATGCAGCTAAAGCACTTTCAAATATAAATTAGTGTTTCATCTAATAAATACTAAAATGTTCATAAGACAATGAAAATTATAGTAAGATCAGAATATTTTGCTTTCTTTCTGTATTTAAGGGATTATCATGATTTATAAGACCCAGTAAATTTATTAATGCATTAAAAAAAGGTATACCTGAAAACAAAAGCAGTAGGATGGACACAAAAAGATATCTCCAGCGAATTTTTTATAGAAAAGGGGTGAGTCAGAGATGTTTTTTGAGTTCAACTCTTTTTTTGCGTTTTGCTAATAATATAAAACAAGAATTAGGGGAAGGAATTACAATAGCGACAACTAAAATTAGCTCACTGCTCTTTGCTGATGATATTGTGGTGTTCATAGATTCACCATTAAAATTAAGAGAAATATTAGCTACATTGAAGGAGTATTTAGACAAATTAGCGATTATTGTATCAAAATATAAAATATAAGGTTCCTAATGGAGAAATCCCAAAATAAAATATAAATGATGGAATAAGGGGAAGAAGATAGAGGTGTAAGGAAGTATAAATATTTAGGAATAACAACTGTTGATAACTTACATAAACATTCTAAAGAAAAAATCCAGACAGCCAAGTTGGGTATAAATAGTATCTGGAATAATGTTTTTTGTAACAAGCATGTTATAATATCTGGTGAAGTAAAGAGTATTTCAGTAGGCAGTGAGATTCGTTATGTGTTATAGTGCGCAATTTGGGAGATACTGTAGTATTTTTTATTATTCCATTCCTTTAAATCTTCTTTTTTATTCCAATAATTTCTGTTTAATCAAAACAAAATTTTAATCTTTAATTATTTTTTTACATGAATAATTTTTTTATTCAAATGATTATTTTTTAATCGAATATTTTTTTGTATTTAAATGAATAATTATTTTTATTTGAATACTGATTAAAAAATTATGAATACATTTATTCACTGAATATTAGAATAATGAATAAATGGGCTATTCATTATCCTTGAGTAAAATAAAAAAATTATTCATTATTTTCTGTATAAAATTTGCCCAACACTGCCATGGATAAATTTAAAACCTAACATTAAAAGATTTTTTGTTTAATAATAAAGTTATAGGTTTATTATAAAAGTCAAACTTTTATTTATTTAAGTAATTAAAAAATGGTTTCATTAAATATTAAGAAAAAATTATATATTTAAAGAAAATTGCTAAGAGCAAACAAAACAGAAGAATGTCCTGTTTATTTTTGTTAAATAAACAATTGTCTATTTCATAGAGTTGTATGTATCAGTATTTTTCTATTTTAATCCTAATCATCTAAAGCAGAACAGGTATTGAAAACAGAATCTTACAAATGATTAATTTACTTAGCTTCCTACCTTGACAATAAAAATTAATGGGCAACCAATCAAATTAAATTTCTCATCACCTATGAGAAATAAACAGTAAATGGGCTCAGACTACAGGTAAAACTTCTCTTGGATGAATTACTATACCTTATTCTTAAATTCCTTTTGTTATTGATTAACTAAGAATACACTTTACAATTACCATTTTATAGATTCACTTTTCGGTTAAATGAATTGTTTAAACAGGACTTATAATGAACCTTCTAGAAAAACTGTTACTAAAAAGTTCAAATAAAAATTCCAGTCATATCAAAACAAATAAAAGTCAGCTCATAACTTCAAGCCTTGCTTTCAAGTTATAAACCAGTAGGGGTTGGGGATAGGCTACCTGCACCACAGTTAGCCCTATATTTTTACCTCACCCAAGACAATGGCAGAGGGGTGTCATCCCTCCATGCTATTATAACCTCCCTGGCACAAATGATGAAAACCCAATGACAAACAAGAAATATTATCCTATAAAGCGAAAATTGATTCAATTACATCTTAAAAAGTGACAAAGATAGCAACGGGAAAACGCAAGAGTCAAGTACGATAGTATATCCATCCATGTAGTAAAGATGGTGAAAAATGAAACAAGCACAGATAGCATATCAACGTAAAGATAGTGAAAAACAAAACAAGCACTCACCTTCTTCCGGGATAAGCAATTCATGTTTCATGTGAGTAAGTCCATCTGCTGACATGAAAATAAAAATTAAAATAAGCCAGTAAAAGAAAGTATCTAATTGCATATGGTCTATTCTAAAAAAAAAAGTTCAAATCTGGTTTCCAAGGATTTTTAAAACCTTTTTTTTAAACTATTAATTCAGAAAAAATTCAGTTGTTAGATATAACTTTTTCATCTCTTTTCATTTTTTTTTGGTAATGTTATTTTATATGAAAAAAATGTCTAAAGCATCAAAAAGTAATTCTCTCACAATGTCCAAAGCCAACTTTTGATGCCTTTTGTAACTTATCCCTCAAATAGTGTCCTGATTGGGTAAGGATCCTATTATTTTGAAAATCATCATATTCTTTACTTTTAAAAACTATAATTAGAAGTGTTATTACTATTATTGTAATGAAAAGAGTGCCCAGAGGTTTTTTGTAATTCCCTCATATTCTTAAATTTTAGTATTTTTTTTTTCAGTAGCAGAGATCGTGTGAGAAAGTAAAAAAAAATGTCATCTTTTCAACTTTTGTAACCTGCTTTTGTTCTGGAGAATTCAGTTGCCACAGGGCCATCACGGTGTAAATGAAGGACTGACCTGGCGGATGGTAGTTTTTTAGATATAGTTCCCTCATTCGTTTTTACCCGAAAAATTAAAAAAAAAAAAAATCATTGATAATCTTATAAGTGTTCTGTTGATTCTTTCAAGCTATATTTTTGCTATAGTAAAATAGCCATTCTAGTTGGAAAAATGCTCAAATAAATATAAATTTGTAATTCCACCCTTTCTATGATAGTGAGGGAATTATAGCCTGCATGAGGGAATGTCACTAGACTTAATTTACTAATCATTTGCAAGTCAATAAATTTTTTCAGGTTACAGAAACAATAGTTATGTAGGGCATATGCGCTTATTATTCACATGACACTTATAACTTAACTTTGATAAAAAAAAAGTGTTTGGGATCATGTAGGATTCAAAACTTGGTACCGTTTCTAAACCAAATTAATCAGTCATCGATTCCAGTCAAGATGAAGTCTCCAATGGATGATAAAATACGTAAGAAATATATATTTCTTCTAACATTTACGGGGTTGTCCAGCAATAACCCATGAAAGAATTTAAGCATAATTCAAGGCTGAGAACAGTCAAATTCAAGGTGATTTTCATTAATTTATTTGATTAAATTTAAAACAAAATTGGAACCAGACAATTTTGTAATTAGTTCGCTTCTGATAAAATGAACAATGTCGGACTGAGAATGAATTCGAATAATTATAAAGGTTACATTTCTGTTTAATAATCAAAATTAGTTATCTAACTTCTTACACTGAGGGCTCAATGCATAAATATATATATATATATATATATATATATATATATATATATACATAGAAAATATAGCACAGAAACAATAATTTCAAAAGTAAATAAATAATATTCACTTATTGGAGTACATTTCACCATTTAAAAAAAAAAATTATAATTGAGCTGTCGGTGTTACTGTCTGGTGGGCTCTAAGTAAATGCCATATTTAAAAAAACAAAAAAAACAGAATGAGCAGAGAAGAGGGGATTTATATTAAAACCACCTAGAGGCGATGAGAATAAAATTTTAAAACTTCCTTGAAAATTACTTAACCCTTAACTATTTAAGTCAGGTTAATTTGATCAGATTCAATTTTACTGCTATAACTGAATAAATATTTTCTACAATCCTAATGTACTACAATAACATTTTAAATAAACTGATTTATATTTTATGAGTTTATAATTTTATTGAGCCCAAGATTTTTTTAATAATTATTTTATTTTTATTATCTGATTATATAGGCCTGAGGTGATCGTAAGTGCACCAGAATATAGGTGAATACAATACAAAAACGCCATATCACTCATGAATAAATCCCTTATTACACCAGAAATAAGCATTGATTGATAATGCATGTGATATATACTTATAGTTCGTACATATATAATTAGTTAATGATGATATTACATTCAGGAATACTAATTTCAATAGCGGATGATATTTTCAGTTTCCAATCCACCTTCTCTAAAATTGTTATTTCAAAATATCTTGATGTCTGTTGAGAGCAATATTTTATATGAATCATGTACAAAATTTAATCCTATACAAGATTGGTTATTATGCATTTTTCGCTAAACTGCACTGAAAAATAGTTATTAAGACGGATCCAATTTTTTTTTCATTTTTGAACATATTGGAAAATTCCCACGGCCCCTTCTCTCAGTAGTTATTTTGAATTTTAAAAAATATTACACACAAAGCATACAAAAGATTTAACATTCTTTAAAATTGGTAATGACACATTTTCATGTTAAATACACTGGAAGAAAGTTACAGAGAAATAATTGAAAAAAAATGCTGTATCTTAGCTTTTTTTCAAGATGACAGAAAACACACAACAAGATTGAAAACTTGGATTTTTCAAGAGAGGAGCATTACATAAAATATACATGAAAACCAAAATTATTCCACTTTTTACAATTCAAAATTATATTTCTAAAGGGCTAATATGCCAATCTTGGAGATCGGAAAATTGCCAATTTTGAGAGGCGTTTTTGACCAAATTTAAAAGTTTGATACTCAGTGGACGCAGAATTTGATGCTCTACTACTTTTAGTCCACGAGTTTTTCTTTTAGAGAACTCATTTCCAAGCTATAGACTCATATATTGTACTACTTGACGAAGTTGAAAAAAATTGCCGTTTTATGGCTGTGGTTTTTGACCACATCATTTAACCGAACTATTTCGTTGTGGTATACATTTGACGCAAAATTTAATGTTCTTTACTTTATTATACCATAACTTGTTAGAGTGAATGCACCTTTTAGGAATTATAGGCCAAAAAATAAAAAAAAATTTGAGGTATTTTGGATTCCAAAAGTTCTCCCAAGATCACCCCTGTTCGCGTTTTTGTTAAAATTTACACGTTTGCACCCATATATAAAATTTTAAAAAAATAATTAAAAGATTCTACACCATCTTTTGCATTGTAGACCCCAGTTTTGCTCCTCTACAGACTGGTCTACTAACTTGTATTTGCATAATTTGTGAGAAAATTACGAAAAATATGAAAAGAAAAACCAATAACAAAATAAAAAAAATTTATTAGTTCACTTTTGAAGGATTGCATAGGAAAAAGGTTTTTGGAACGAGGTATTTTGGAAAAAACAGTCAATTTTTGTAATAAACTCATTATTTATTACTTTAAAACCTAGACTTAAACTTTCAAAAAGTTCATTTTTTTTTTAACTTACACATATTATTTATTATGCAATGTTAACCACTAATATTATTAACGTTTAGACAATAAAATTAAAAAAAAAAATTGTTTAGTACATTTCTGAAATTATCTTATTTCACTTAAACTTTCACAAATGGACCACGGTTTCCAGAATTAAATTATTGCTATTGTTGAAACCATGGCTCACTGAGAAAACATTTTGTTTAAATTTATTGTCTGAATATTATTATTTTTCACATCGCTGGAGAATTCATCAAAATTAATAATTATGTTAGTGCAATAAGTAGGTGTAAGCTTCAAATTTTTAAGGAAACAAAGCAGTTCCAATGCTCCAGAAAAAGGTATTAAGAATACACTGCGAGGAAGGAGCTGCAAAAATATGAGAGCGGAGAAAGCAGCTAGATGGTTTACCTAACCTTAAACCACCTTGCCTGCCCTGGGTGCCGCTTCTAGTCTATTACATGTTCTGAGAATACATAGCAGAAATTTAAAAAGAAAATATGAATTCAATAATCAGACAAACTTCAGAAGAATCTGACAAATCCTTGCCCCATGACTCTCTAGCTCATATGCGGAATAAACTTAACGTATGTAAAGCTATTTCTAGAAAAAACCTGTGAAAACAGAAGCAAAATGCTGCTTCAAACGGACAAAGCTATGCTTGTAAAAGTTATAGGAATATACATGTAATGGCCACTATAAAGTAAAAAAACACATGTACAACCGCAAATATTATATAGATTTTGCAACACAGAGGACGAAACAGCTTATTACATCATTTTCCAGGGCAATAGGTTAACCTTCATGCTTTTTGGCATAGTTGAGCAGACCCTGAACTTTGTAAATTAGTCAATCCACTAAGCTTATGGAGATTTACAGAGTAAACTGAATTTTTTTAAAGATAGCTGATTTAATAATAAGCACACCAAAAAACAAAATTTACGTTAATTATTTTGAACATATTTTATATTAATTTAATATTTTTCTCACCACAATAAATCTGCTCCCCCTCCTCTTCCATGATACTAATTGCAGGAACTGTAACAAAATACAATAATTGTTAAATTTGAAACAATTTTCAAAGCTCCATCGATTCCTTAATTTAATTCTTTGCTAAATTAGTAATTGGTATTTACGTTAATTAGTTATGTACGTACAGACCCCACGACGAAACTAGTCAAAATGGATATTTCCGTTGAAATCTGAAAACCGAAAATTTTCGCGATTACAATACTTCTTTTACTTCGTCCAAGGAAGTAAAAACCATTAAAATTATATATAACGAAAATAAAACAGAATCTAACAAATAAATAAGCTAACTTAAAGAATAAAGCCAAGAAGAAATTACCTACGCTGCCCATCTTTGATCAGTGAGTCAAAGTATTTTATTTTAATTAATTTAAGCAAGTCTATCTTGAATTTAGAAAGCAAATTTTGTTTTGTTTCAGGTCATTGTCCATTTTTGAGAATTATATTTATAATAAAATGAAATCGTTGCCTGTCAAATAATTTACAGTCATAAAGTATATGTCTAAAATTGTGGATTTGTCCTTCTTCTTCGCATAAGTCTGATTGCATAATGTTGAATCATTTGGGATATTTCTTCGTGTTACCATATTCTGTCAGTTGTTGCGTTAATTCGTAATCATTACTCTTTATAGTTCTATAATTGTGTAATGTAATGCAATCTATGTAACCTTGGTGACTTGGTAGAGGTCATCCTCATTTGGTCCCATCTTTTAACTAAATTGAATGTCAGATCTCTTTTTATATATTAGATAACGGTACTTAGTGGAACATATATTTATAAATATATAAAGACGGTATATATATATATATATATATATATATATATATATATATATATATATATATATATATATATATATTTATTTGCAATTGTATTTAAAGAAAAACGTATAGATACAAGAAGTAACAATGTAGAATCTGAGTTTAAAAAAAATAATTATATTCAGCTAACCGTCAAAAATGAATATTCATGCCCCTCCAAAGAAGAGGGGCACGGACGGGGATTGAAGAATTTTCTGTTCAATATTTTACTTTCCTTTAGTGATATATGAAACATATAGTAAGTATTGCGGTTATTATAAGTAGCGGGAAGTATTGCGATCTTGAAAATTTTTGAATTCGAGTTTTCAACTGAAATCCACGTTTTAATGTCCCTTGAGTCCAAATAACCAAGTCTCGCAAAATGATCTGTGTGTCCATGTGTCTGTGAACAGACTAGCTCAAAAATTAAAAGTTGTTAGATACTAATATTACGTATTTAAGGCAGGCACATGATTTAATAGCAACTTTTTAGTCAAAATCGACTTATCGGAAGTGCCACTTTATATAATCAATTTTACAATTTTATCGTAAATGACTCTAACGATTTTGATGAAACTTTCCTAAGCATTATTCTTAAACCCCTTTAATTTTTCATGCATGGAGTATAAAAAGTTATGATAAAAAGAATATTTTATTTGCGCTAAACTTAAAAAGGATGCATTTTATAGTAAATTATGTAAGGAATTGTATGAAAGGTAATTAAATTATCTAAATAACAAAAAAGTTGTTAGCAAAGATACAGCGTAACTTATGGGGACTACAAGATCCTAGATGGACAACTGAACGCATCCGAAAGGAGACGGATGCGTTCGAACCTTCTCCCAACAATCCGTCAATCTGTTGTCAACAATTCGCTCTGAAATAATGTAATGTGAGAATACAAGAGTAGAAATTAACTTAATAATTTCTACTTTTATACTATTAAATGGAAACAAACTGTTTTCATGGAAACAAAACTGAATTTTTAAAAATATATTTTCAACTTAATAAACTTAAAATATATAGATAGTGTACAGAATTGTTGTACTGAAATTGTTTAAAAAAGTGTTTAATTGTACTTATGTGAGAGAAGGTGTAAAGAAGTGAATGCTGCTGAGTTTATTTCAAGTATTGTTTATGTGAACTCTTTAAAATTATATTAAAAAGATAATTATTGAAGGACGGTAAGGGAAAGTTGGCTGATGCGGGCACCGCTCCAGATTTTTTTATATTGAATGAATTGATCAATCAGAAAAATAAAAAAAGCTGTTCTTGAGTACGTAAGATACAATAATAGTAAAAAAACAATCCTAACTCGAAAAAGAATAATTTCGCCAACCAACCAGCACAATCAATGAAAAATTCATTGAAATGGAAATAACGGTACTACTTGTTATGTTCGCCATATCAATTTGAATGACAGACACGCGATCAAATTTGTTCTTTAATATCTAAAAGGTAGAACACAGGATTAAAAATTTTAATCCTGAGGACATAAAATTTTTATTTCCAGCATAAATAGAAACCTCCTCTACTTTCGGTAGTGAGGAAGCAAAAAATATTAAATACTTATTAGAAGATTTTATAGTTTGTTTTTTTTTATCTGAGGTTCTAATGTATTGTATTTTTGTTTTGTTTTTTTTGGAAAATAAACAATAAAAGTTATAATATTATGACACTGGAGAAATAACTGATATTATCCCGTTTTTCATTATTAGGAAAAAAATTATGAAAATTTCAAGATTCAATTGTATTTTTCCTTCAGGTGTAATTCGAAATCCGTAAAAACCTATTCATCTGTTTCTTTTCCAAACTCTTATCAATGAACAGAAAAATTTTCAAGTCAATAGTTTTTATAATATCTGCAAAATGTTGTCATTTGTATGAAGGTAAGCTGAAAAACTGATAATTTAGTTTATCCGAAATAATAAATAAAATAAAGACTCTATATTTCTGGCAAATAGAAAAAAAAAATATTATAATACGGTGTATTTCAAAAGTTTAATATCGATTTGAAAAATGATTATGGTGCCCAGAGTAGAGTTTTCTCGTTTATTTAAAATAACTTCAATATTTTCTTGTAAAATTCAGTAAAATCTTCATGAAAAATATATCAACAAATCTATGAAAGAGTAGGTTTATCAACAAATATTCTTTGAAAATGTTAAATACTTATACAAGTATATTATGTTTTATACTTTATATTTATATAAAATATAAATACTTATTGAAAACGCACAAATATACAATCGAAAAAATGTTTTTTAAATCAGTATAACTGAAGAAACTGATATTGTAACATATTTAAAAAAAATATATAATTAGAACAAACCAGGCAAAAAAATAAAAATGGTATAAATTTCAAGATTAAATCTTTTTCCTTTAGGCGTAACTTAAAATCCGTAAATACCTCCCATCTGTTTATTTTACAAACTCTTGTTGATAAACCGAAATAGATTTATGTACAAAATTTACATGTACCCAAAATCAAAAATCATTACAAATCACTATAACGTAGTTACAGAACAAGACGTTCAAAACAATAAATTTTATATATGTTACTATAAATTTGTATCTTAAAATATTTATATTTATCGTATTTTGGGGATATGAAAAAAAGACCCATAGTTTTTATAGCTTCTGCAAAATGTGGTAATTTTGTATAAAAACTGTAATTAATCAATAGCGCTGTGAATCTGATTTTTTGTACAAAACCCTAAACTACGCATTTACGAAAAACCATCGGTTAGGCCGTATTCGAAGGAGTTTTTAACTTGTTTCTAGTCGTCATAAATGTATCAAAGACATATTGAAATGTTCAATAAGAGTTATATTTTCAGAAAAAAAAAAAATTAATTTTTCAATATTTTTTAATGCCTTAAGTTTCTATTGACCGCCAAAGATTGTTTAATATTTTTATTGGTAGGTTAATACCAATGAAGATTTTGAATCTATGAAGGATGTACGGATGTACATGTTCGAAGCGTTAATACTGTCGAAATCAGTATACCAATACAATTCTCTTTTATTTTATTTTTTATATTAAGCTATAGAATAATTCATTACAAAGATGATACAGAAAAAAAGATTTAAGTCTGGTTGGTAAAATACCGATAACGGACAAGACGGAATAAATATATGGTTAGCAACAGAAATTCGTATAAATCATTATTATATATAATTATTTTATTCGCTATAATATAATAACAAATATATTACTTACATAAATCTCGGTAGAACAATGTGAAGTCGAAATCTTCAAGCCTGACAAACTCCCGTTCGTCTAACCTGAGTAGATCTTGGAGAGTAGGGTACACAATATTCTCCATAGTTCGATAGTAGAAGGTACCTATCAGTTCACTGGCTAAAATGGGAATGACAATTTAAGGTATATCCGGGGTAATAAAAAAAAGGGATTGGGGAGGGGGTTAATAGTATGCGAACTGACTGTCAGGTAGCAGCATTGCCTGCCAAATGAAAGTGATGTGTTTAAAAATCATAAATATTTCTAAATGAATATTCTTTGCTCACGGGAAATTGTAGCCATTAATGACATATTTAATACACTTCATTATATAATAATAGTTATTAAATATGCTCACGTTTCTCTCTAATATAATTTAATATACCAACAACTGGGTTCACAACTTCCGGAAATCTGCAATGTTTCCTTCCCCATTGAGGAATACAAACAAATTAAATCTTTTTATGGCATAGGAAGCTTATAGGACATTGAAGAATATAAAACTGTTGAAAACATTTATAATTATTTGAAAATACTTATAAAAAAAAAATGTCAATTTGAAGAATTTTCAATTTTTTTTTTGTTTTCTGACAAAACTTGATTAATCTCATATATCTCGAGTGAAGGTTTTTTTTAAGAAATTGTTCTTACTTTGCTTCGGAAATTAATTTTGAAAGTTCAGGTAATTTTTTAAAGACAAAACAGGAATTTTAATTTTTAAAACTATGTTAATGATACTTAAGGGTTTAGTTTGGTCACGATTTAGTTGATGACCTCATATTTTGGATACTTGTTAGCTTATCCTTCAAATTGTCTAATTTTTCTTTAATTAAAAAAATAATAATAATTAAAATTCATAAATGTAACCATTATTACATGTTATTCTTGTCCGCTACCAACCCGGACAATCTTCATCTGGATTTATCAAATGGTCAACCAGTAATACCTGAAATAAAAAGAAAAAAAATATTTTTTCATATTAATAGTTAAAAGAAAGAAAATAATTAATAGCAACGCTCTGCAGCAATGGATACCATGTTTTCTTTTTTTACCATAGTCCAAAAACCATTGAAGCCAAATAACTACTTCATCTATTTAATTAAATTCCATTATTACTTATTTTTTTAAAATAAATAAATAGTGTAAATTGTGATTAAATATAAATAGATGGAGCAGTTAAATAATTAGAAACAAGGTTATCATTGAACATTTCTTATTGAAAACTAATTAAAATATTAACTCTAATGTATTTGCTTATCACAGTTAATGTTATTGTCATAAGTTCCAACATAAATTTGTATTTAAAAATTAAATATATTAGGCCAAGTACAGAGAACAAAAAAATAAAAAACAAAGGATATTAGAATTCTGAAAACTAAATAATCGCACTTCAGACTTACAATTAGTTCAACATTAAATAAAACGTTTAACGTTTTTAACCATTTAAGGTACGTTTTCCTTAGTGATTTTTCTTTCTATTTAAAAGACTCCTACTTAAAAAACAAAACAATTATTGATTTTTTTTTAACTTATCTTGAAGTCAGATTTTTTTCTTTTTTCTTTAAAGACATTTTTACCTATTTAATAATATTATATTTTAATAAATTAAAGGGTTATCCACCTTGGAGAGGTGAACGCTACAAGCGGAACCAGAGGTATTGTTCAAAGCAGGTAAACAACTCACCTGGTTTGAAGATATCCTAGGTTAATCTATGTCGACAGGTAGCAGAAAATCTTGTACTGCTATAAAACCTATCTTGTACTGCTATAAAACCTATTCATGTACTGCTATAAAACTAGCAGGTGCTACCATAAACCTAATAGATCTCCAGTCGGTAGCAATTACTGCCATAAACATGACGAAAGGAAAATTTGACCCACTGTCATGGACAGTTATATTTCCTTCTATCCTCAACAAAAGAAATCCTTCAAATTTCTCTAAATTTAATTGTTTTAACAAAAATATATATTTGGCATAATTATTGATTGTTATGTTAAATAATAATGTTATTATGAGACTGTCGTTATTATTAGTTAAGATTAATTTAAAGATTTAGTTAAGTTAACTCAAGATTTTCATTCAATGTCTGTAAATTTGAGTTTACATCGAAACCAGTAAAATTGTTATTAGCAAAATTTTAATATAATTTTTTTATTAACATTTTGTTACCTACATTTTACACGAACCAATAGCAATATGTAATTAACATTGTTATTAATCAGATTTCTAACAAAAATGCTAAACAACATTTGATCGATTTGTCTGAACAGCAGATAAAGAAGAGTTAGCAACATGTTATAAACTTCAATACTTGTACAAAAAAAAAAAAAAAAATGATAGCATCGTGCTTTTAGCATTCTTTGATACGGACCGTTCAATTTATGTTATTGACAGTGATATTAATATGTTACTGAACAAAGTAACAATATTAATAGCAAATGTTATCGGCATATTAACAACATTTTTAACGAATTGGTATTAATTTAATATAATATTATTATCAAATCTTTAAAAATGTTAGTCACATTTTAATAACTCCTGTTATTGCAAAGGTCTCTCTGGGTCCTATTTCATAGTAAAGTACAAGTGCAAGTAGACCTATGATTTACTACGCGTGTGACACACTGTGAAATGTTGAAATTTGATAAAATTCAAAATTGTTACTAAATACTGATGAAATAACTAATAACTAATATTGAAACACGATACAGTTTAAAATTATTAATAGCTATTGTTGAAATAACAATTTCACAGTGTGTTATATGCGTATATAATAGTATATAACACAATAGTATATATGCGTAGTTATAGGCCTATTTGCACTTGTACATGTGAACTTTATTATAAAACAGGACGGAAGAGTAAATCTACCTTCACATGTTTTTGTTATTATGAATTGTTGATTATATTTAGACCATTGTAATTTTGATTATAAACATTCGGAAGGAGATTCCAAGCACGATGAATTGAGTCCCTAAAATTTCGGCAGATATCGCTTCACTGATTCTGAACAGAAAAAAGGAAAAAGATCATACATATATGCAGACCAAATTGAGCACAACACACATCAACAATCAAAAAAATACATATCAACTATAAAATCAGACAAATAGCGAAATTAGACAGATTAGCATTCACGGCAAAAAAAATTTATAACAAAAAAAAATTATCTTGGGGGGCAAAACTTAGGAACTAGGAGACCGTAAAACCGGTGATATTGTGGGGGCTCAAAACAGGATTCACAAATGTGGAGGGGTTATTGAAAACAGAAAGGAAAATCTTGGTAAATATATTTGGGCCAATGAAAATTTTTCGAACATATGGTCAGGATGGACAAGAACAGATTAAATAAGCAAATCTTCTATAAAGTGCTTGGCCTCAAAAATATATAGGGTTACCCAGAGAAGATCAAGGTTGAAATGGCAAAACCGGAGATAACAAAGAATGACTGTTTGGATAGGGTTCGAATCCAGAAATAAGGCCAACAAAATGAGAGTCCCTGCAGTGAGGAAAGGATGGGAAAAAGTGGTAGGAGGAGAGGAAGGTCTTGCGCTCCGAGAGGATGAGGTCCTGAGTTGACCTATTTCGAAAAAAAAAATATGACACAGTACCAATAAGTTACATCGAAACACATAAGAACGAAAAGGGATCCGGTTCCTTCAGTATGTGTCTTGGAGTGGTGTGCTGTCTTAAGTTTATATGTGTTTTTTAGAATGTTAGTGAAGGATGTGCAATATTTTACTGGATATATGTGATCCTGTTTTTTCATGTACTCAGTGCCGGATTAACCATATTGGAAATATAGGCAACTGCCTATGGGCCTCGTAGGGGCCTCTGAGAAAAATAAGTTTAAGAAGTTTTAATTTTCTTTAAAAAGATATTAAATTTATATTTAAGCACTTATGTTTTAAATTTATAATTAAGTTTAATTTTATTTGAGTAGAAAATCGATGAAACTGCATATGCAGTAATGAGATTCAAATAAATGTAGAAGTAAGAAGTGATATCTTAATTATTGCAAAGTCAATGTTTCGAAAACAGGTTTAATGCTTGAAATTTTTTAAAGCGATATATAGATAGTATGTTTGTTGATTAAGGTGAATACTTTAATATATAAAAATATAGGCTGTTGCTATTTCACCAATTTATTTATTACGATGCAAATTTTCGGCCTACAAGCCATCCTCAGGCATCTCTGTAAAAGGTCCTTATTTAATTCAATTTATAACATATCACAATTATACTTAAATATTCTAATAAATACCATATACATACTAAAATTATTTAAAATGCATACACTGCATACATTTTTTTTTTTTTAGTGCCGCTGTATATTTCGACTTGGTCCGGATTGGACTTAAATATGACAGTACAAATTAAATTAAAATATAAATTTAATTAAATAAGGGCCTTTTACAGAGATACCTGAGGATGGCTTGTAGGCCGAAAATTTGCATCGTAATAAATAAATTGCTGAAATAACAACAGCCTGCCTTTATTTTTATATATAATGCGATATTTCGACTGATAATGTTGATGTTTATAGGTAACTTAATATATATATATATATATAAAGCGATATTTCGACTGATAATGTTGATGTTTATAGGTAACTTTATATATATATATATATATATATAAAGCGATATTTCGACTGATAATGTTGATGTTTATAGGTAACTTTATATATATATATATATATATATATATATATATATATATATATATATATATATATATAAAGCGATATTTCGACTGATAATGTTGATGTTTATAGGTAACTTAATATATATATAAAGCGATATTTCGACTGATAATGTTGATGTTTATAGGTAACTTAATATATATATAAAGCGATATTTCGACTGATAATGTTCATGTTTATAGGTAACTTAATATATATATAAAGCGATATTTCGACTGATAATGTTGATGTTTATAGGTAACTTAATATATATATAAAGCGATATTTCGACTGATAATGTTGATGTTTATAGGTAACTTTATATATATATAAAGCGATATTTCGACTGATAATGTTGATGTTTATAGGTAACTTAATATATATATATATAAAGCGATATTTCGACTGATAATGTTGATGTTTATAGGTAACTTAATATATATATAAAGCGATATTTCGACTAATAATGTTGATGTTTTTAGGTAACTTAATATATATATAAAGCGATATTTCGACTGATAATGTTGATGTTTATAGGTAACTTAATCGCGAAATAGATCATTGTTGTAATTTTAGTTTATTTTCTTTATTTGCTAGAATCGCATTATATTAAAATCACTATCATTACCTTCGAATAGATTTACTTTAATAAATGACTTACATTAGTGACGATATATTACAATTTGGTATTGTATAAAATTTAATTAACATGCATAACTACTAAATTTGATTTATAATTATAAAACCTGTATTGAACTGAACAGGATGAGTGTGATGCACTCTATAAAAAAGCTTGTTGGTTACCGGTATTAGTGTTCCAAATCTTACAATTAATACGTGTCTCTTCTTGAATTTTTGCTCTACTGTATTACTAAGATCAACAATACATTATACAAAGATAATATTGTATTTGTTACAATATTGTATTTGTGGAAATTGAGATATTTTAAAATTGATCATGCATTAGTAAGTCCTACAAATATATTTTCTCTATAGTGAAATTTCAGTGTGGTCTTATTTTCATTGATTTTATTACTATTTTTAATTAACTGTTGAAAATTTTGTTTATATAAAACAGTTCTATTTATCTTTATTTTTATTCTGTTCGTTTCCTTATTTTCTTCTATTAATTTATTAAATTCAATTTTTCATTAATATATTAATTAATCAGAAAATAATTTTGATTATATAAGCCTTTATGGTTATCATTTAAAAATGATGAAAATTTGTAGAATCATCAACTATTTATGTTATGGTGATGAAATACACACATTTTGAAATTAAGTAATTTTAAATGGAATGACTTACTGGACCAAAAATGTATACATACTTACTGGACCAAAAATGTGTACATACTTACTAGACCAAAAATGTGTACATACTTACTGGAAAGTCTGTTTTAAAAATATAAATGTTCGAATTCAGTTTACTTACATGTAATTATAATCCATAAACATAAAATAATGACAACATAATTTATTTTTTAACTAAAATGCTGGTATAATATTAAATATGGTATATATTTAGAACAGAAAAAAAAAAATATTTTGGGACAATGTCCCTTGAGAATAGCAATTAGAATAGCAGTAGACTTTCGCTGGTACTGCCCGCGGTTGCGACTGGCAGAGCTGACCAATCGTATTACGTCATATCTAGACTGCCGGCCAGTACGAGCGAAATATGTCCCTACCTATTCAGTCAAAGTAGTAGTAAACTGCTCGCAAACTTTTCCGACCGCAACCGCGGGCAGTACCAACGAACGTTGGAGCTGAATTTACTGAATTTACCCTTATTTCCTGTTCACTATAACCGATAGCGAACAGCTCATAGGATCTTGCAACATCTGCTTTATAACCGATTTGTACGTTATAAATGGTTGCACGTTATAAACGGTTGCACATTATGAACGGTTGCACGTTATAAGCGGTTGCACGTTATATGCGGTTTCTTATATTCATTTTATCCATGATATTTCACGGGACCGAATATTTTATTCGTTACAACCGGTTGTTCCTTATTCGTTACAACCGGTTGTTCCTTATATACTTATAAATAATTTCTGCTGTATTCACATAATCATGTAGAAAAAAATAAAATGAAAACAAAAAGAAATAGAAATCTATTTACAAATATGTGGTCGAGAAATAATTACAATAATAACAAAATAATAATAATAATAATATCATTGAACAAATGATGAAAATGGATCAAAAATTAATTCGTAGATAAAAAACATATAACAAGCAATTATTGTTCCTTATCAATATATATATATATATATATATATATATATATATATATATATATATATATATATATATATATGTATATACAATGTTACATGTATGTAAAGCGGATAATACATTAGCGTTTGAAAACCATGCAGCATTATTAAATAAAATTAGATCAAAAATAAAGGGGGAAGCTAAAAATCATATTAGATCTCAACATTTTGTAAATTTAGATGAATTGTTAAATTTTATAGAAAATAATTATAGGGACCAAAAAACAATTTGCCAATTAGACCACGAGCTCATGTCTATGCGTCCTTATAAATATGAAAATCCAATTGAATTTATAAATAGAGTAGAATCGGCTTTATCTGTTCTCATTGCCAGAATTAGAATAGATCATGATATATCCTATCCGGATAGTCAAATAAATTATATTAAAGAAAGAATCACTCACCATGTGATTTCATGTTTACCCATTGAATTAGGGAATTATATGAGGATTTTTGATCCAAAAGATTTAATAAAATTAAGAATTAAATTACAAAATGAGGGTTTACCCGTATTACAACAGCTTTTTCCGAAAAAACAATTTAATAAACATGAAAAAACATCTTATCAAAAACATGAATATAATAGATACGATACTCGTAAACCACCCCATCATCATAAAACGGAGTATAACAAAAACGAAGATAGGGGATATAATAAATATCAGCATGATGATAGGCAAAGATATGAAAGCCAGAAACGATCATATCAAAATGATGAGAGGAATTTCCATCAAAATAGGTACCGAGACAGTCATAGGCCACAGGCTTGGCATGAAAGGGATAATTGGAGAAATAATGATAAAACAAATGAGCCGTTTCCTTCAAAACCTAATGTAAATTTAGTTAATAATACAAATGATGCTTATTTCACGGACAAATTTGGCAAGGAATGGTTAATAGATACTGGAGCAGAAATTAATTGTATTAATCCAAATTCCTTACCCGAGGGAATAAAAATACAATCGGAAGAATTTGTTATATCAACGCCAGCCGGTAATAAGAGAGGACATGGGAATGTAACCTTAGACATAGGACCGAGGCTTGGTTTGAAAGATGAATTATTAATAACATTTAAAATTTATAATTTCTGTGAAGGTTTTGATTTTTTGTTAGGAATGAAATTAATGAGAGATATAGGCGTTGAAATGAAAATTGGGAGTGAAAATGAATTTAAAATAAAAGGAAAATTAATTAAAAATGGAAAGATAATTGAAGAAAATAATTACGTGAATTTTATAAAAGATATAAGTATGATTGATAATATTGTGCGAACGGATCATATGGAAAAAGAAACTAAAGAAAGTTTAATAAATTTAATCGGAAAATATCCTTCAATAATTAAAACTAGTGACCAAAGCTTACCATGTACAAACTTATTAAAATATCACATTAAATTAAAAACGGAAAAACCGGTATATTCCAGAAGTTATAGAGTAGCACCTCAACTCAGAGAAGAAATGAATAATCAAATAAAAAAGATATTAGATCAGAATATTATTAGGGAAAGTAATTCACCATATAATTCACCATCAATGATTGTTCCAAAAAAGTTAGATGCCAGCGGCAAAAAGAAATACAGGCTTTTCATTGATTACAGAAAATTGAATGAACAAACAGTTAAAGATAAATTTCCACTGCCTAATATTGAGGATCTACTTAATAAATTACAAGGTTAAAAATTATTTTCTACCATCGATTTGGACTCAGGGTTTCATCAAATTGAGATGTCGAAAGATTCAATCGAGAAGACTGCATTTTCAACAGAAGATGGGCATTATGAATATATTAGAATGCCGATGGGTCTTTCAAACTCTCCCCCCACCTTCCAGAGAGCTATGAATGCAATGATAGCTAACGTACCAAATGCTTTAGTTTATGTTGATGACATTATAATTTATTCTAAAACAATAGAAGAGCATTTAGAACATCTTGAAAATATATTCAAAAAATTAGCTAAAAATAATCTTGTAGTTCAAATGGACAAAACTGAATTCTTTAAGCAGGAACTTCCATTCTTAGGATATATTTTAACTCCAGAAGGTATAAAAACAAACCCGTCTAAATTAGAAGCTATTTCGAAATTTCCATT
Source organism: Rhaphigaster nebulosa (assembly GCA_948150685.1). Lineage (NCBI taxonomy): Eukaryota > Metazoa > Arthropoda > Insecta > Hemiptera > Pentatomidae > Rhaphigaster > Rhaphigaster nebulosa. The sequence goes on along the minus strand of OX411310.1, from coordinate 135,305,471 downwards.
ACCAAAATCAGAAAAAGAAATCAAACAATTCTTAGGAATTACGGGGTACTATAGAAAATTTATCCATAATTATGCTAATATAGTAAAACCTTTAACTCAGCAATTCAGAGATAAAGATAATATTATACCAGGAAATTACAAAAAATCATTTGAAAAGCAGTCTTATCACAACTTATAGAAGGAACAGAACATCCCATTGGAGCAGTCTTATCACAAGTTATAGAAGGAACAGAACATCCCATTGGAGCAGTCTTATCACAAGTTATAGAAGGAACAGAACATCCCATTGGAGCAGTCTTATCACAAGTTATAGAAGGAACAGAACATCCCATTGCATTTGCCTCAACAACATTAAATAATACTGAGCAAAATTACTCAACTATTGAAAAAGAGCTTTTGGCTATAGTTTATGCTACCAAACATTTCAGGCCTTATTTATACCGAGCGATATTCACAATTCATACAGATCATAAACCTTTGCAATGGTTATTGACTATGTAAAATAACAATACAAGGATTATGAAGTGGATTTTCTATCTGCATGAATATGATTTCGAAATAAAATATATTGAAGGTAAAACCAACAATGTAGCAGAGTGCAAATGGATACAGTAAATGCAATGACAAACCATAATTTGAATGAAGATTCAGCCATGGAATTAGATAGAAAACTTGGTGAAACATCTCAGATGCCGTTAACATCTCCAGAAGTTTTGATTTCGATGAAACACTTTTAGAAAACAATAGTATATCAATGGAAAATAATATTGAAGTAGAAGATGATAATCCCGAAATAGATAATAATAATGAAATAAATAATCCAAATTTTGATAACGAAAGTTTAAATACTGAGCATTCACAGGAAAGTAGTAATGAACAAATATTTATTGTAGAAGACCCGAAACCAGTTAATATACAGAAAAATCAAATATTCGTCCAGAGAGGTGGAAAGCAAATTAGATTAGAGAAAACATTTGGCAAAAATATATATTTTATTCAAACAGCGTATCCCTGGAGTGATGATTTAGAGGAATTTATTGTGAACCGAATGTGGAAATAGTTAGAGATGATTATGAGGGGATATTTAAAAAGATGTCTTCATTGATTATGGAAAAATTCCCTAATGTTAAATTTAAGAGGTATAAAAATAAAGTATTGAATATTGAAAGTAAAGAAGAGCAATTAGAAATAATCAATAATTATCAAATAGGCAAATCTTTTCACAGAGGAGTATTAGAGACTTAGGAAAAAATGAAAAGAACCTATTATTTTCCACGGATGAAAGAAGAAATTAATCAGTTTTGCAATCAATGCAAAGTCTGCAGAGTGACTAAATATGACAGAAAACCAATAAAGTCACAGTTTCAAGTCACACCAACACCAATGAGACCATTTGAGGAATTGATGATTGATACATTACACTTTGAAAGGAAGTATATTGTAACTATCATTGATACATTTTCAAAGAAAATGTATGCAGAATTAACAACTGCCTGCAATGTAACTAACGTATTTAAAATAATAACAAAATATTTAAGTTTATATCCAAATCCAATAAGATTTAAAATGGATAACGGAAAGGAGTATAAAAATAATTTAATACAAAATTTATTAGAAAGTTTGGGAATTGAGGCGTATTACACTACTCCAAATCATCCTAATTCTTTAGGCCTCATGTATAGAGCTCACTCGACATTAATTGAAATTATTAGAACCTATAAAAACAGCGGTGAAGAACGAGATTTAAATACAAATTTAAATTTAGCTTTTATTACCTACAATAATTCACTAAACCAAAATTCAAAAATTTTCACCAAATGAAATTTGGTACCTTTGGTTGTATAAAAGACCCCGAAAAGAAATTATCAATTATATAAGAAGATTTAATTAATCTATATCATAAGGAGTTGAATTTAGTCCATGAACAAATAAAGAATCAAATTGAAAAAGAAAAGGAAACGAGAACTGAATCCTTAAATAAAAATAGAGTAAATGAAGAAGTTGAAAATGAACCTTATATAAAGGTAAGAACTAGAAATAAACATGAAAACCCATTTAGACAAGTTTATAAATTCAAAAATATAAACAAAATACTCAAAGTACACGCAGATAATATTCAAAGAAAGAGAAAATCTAAAAGCAATAATAATATTCCAGATGTTGAAGACCATATGGGTATTGATTCTGATGATGCAGATGTCACGACAATATGAAATAATAAATCCAGAACATTCTTCAGGATTAGTAACGTTCAAATTATCAGACACTAAGGTAATACAGAAATATAAAACTATAATACATTATTTAAATTTCTCGAACTTTATAAATGAAATAGATATATTAGAAAGGGATTTGAGCAATTTTTAACAGCACAGCCAATATGATATAATTTCGAAACAATTGAAATTTCTGCAAGACAAAATTGATAATATTATTGATGTTCCACACAGTAGAAGAAAACGAGAATTGATAAATGCCCTCGGCCAAGGTATCAAATTCATTACAGGAAACCTAGATTCTGATGACAAGGCACAGTACGATAAGGTCATTACTACTCTAGAAGAGAACAACTACCGCATGGAGCATAACATAGCTCGTGAGATTAACATCAATAAAGAACTGGTAAAGTCATTTCAAAAAGATATTAGATTAATTAATAATAATAGTAATAAATTAGCCAACTTAATAAACGTTGTAGATAAAACCACGTTAACAAATCATTTTAATGAATTATATGACATATTAAATTACATTACTATCGTAATCATGGACATAGAAAATTCTTTGGAAATGTGTAAATTAGGAATAACACATTCTAGCCTTTTGAAAACGATAGATATCAACAGTAACACAGAATACATAAGTTCTGACTTAGAAACACTTTGGCTCACAAGTAAAATATCTTGTATAATAAAAAATAAAATTGTTCATTATATGATACAATTACCTGTTGAAGCTAAGACCTTTAGTACCTTGTATTTATTATCTGTACCAATAAAGAAAAATAACCATATTATAACAACTATTGTAAATAATCAAATGGTATTGTATGATAATGATGAAATGTATAAAGGAGATTGTAATTTTATAAAAACTAATTATTATTGTAATAAAATTTATAAATTTAATGATACATGTATAGAAAAAGCTATTCATAATAATTTGAATAATTGTGTATCCACTACTATTAGCAATTTAGAACCTTATATATCTTATGTAGATTTAATTGATGTTTTTGTTAGTTTTAAGATTAAACATATTACAATTAGAAGTAATGCATCCTATCCTGTAATATTACCAGAAACAGCAATTATTAAATTAAAAGATAATGAAGAAATTATAAACCACACTAAAAATAATTATGTATATACGGAGATATTGTCTTCATTCCATGTAATTAATGATTATAAACATTTTAATGTCACTTTTAACCAATTAAAAATTCCTACTTTAAGTGATGATATATTTGAAAGTCTTAATACAGATTATCAAGAAAATTTTAATTTAGATTATTATTCATTAATATTAACAATTATTGTATTATATCTTTTATGTATGAATATTTATTCATTGTACAAGCCCTCAAGTATTCTTAGCCAGCAAAATCAAGTAACGGATACACCAAAACCCCAAGAGGAACTTGTTTTAGAGGCCATAGCTTCAAAGACTGTTCATCCTCTTCTTCTCTCACGGAGCTCGAGAACTTCAGAAGGGAGGATTTATGGAAACCAACCACAGACTCAGCATATTTCTCCTGACTCTGTATAAATACCCCTCCCTTTCCCACCTAGCGAATAGTTAGTCTTTGATAGTAGATTAGACGTAATCTCTTAGTGTTATAGTTCAGTAGAATAGTACAGTTCATGTTACATTGTAATCATTTTTTATAAATAAACTTTTTTTTTAAGTTCAAGTAAGTTCAAGTGAATTAATTGTCAAACAGAGGGAAAGAGATATCGCGATATGAAGGACCATTTAGGGTGATCGTTATCCGAGAGCAGGTTTGGCAAAGAGTATTGCCAAACCTGAATCGGCGGTCGGGTAATTTACTGGAGTATCCTCCTTGGGAACATGCAATTTTGTTAATGATAGATGTAATAATTTTTTTTTTACATGTATTGTTACATTTATTTTCTAATTTATGTATAATTTTGAGGACATTAGACCGGAGGTCGATTTTCTGTCTTCATTGTTTCATTAGTATTACTATTATTGTATATGTATATATATATATATATATATATATATATATATATATATATATATATATATATATATATATATAAGATTCTTTTTTTTTTTTTGTACATAATCATTGGAATTTTCATAGTTGCGAGTATTTATTATCTGTTATTGTGGTAGCTTATAATATTTTTTTATTTTTATTTTTGAGTTGTTACTGTTTATTTCTGTTATTATGTTAGTTTATAAGATTTTTCTTTTTCTTTCTTCTTTTCTTTTTCTTACTTCTAATACCATGAATACTAAATATAAACAATGTTGAGGATATATAAGGAGGATTATGAGAGAGAATAAATCAGTATGTTACAGTGAGTTTTATTTGAACCCTTTTTTTTTTTTTTTTTTTTTTTGCTAAACTTATCATACATAAGATATCATAACTTATCATACATAAGATATATAAAATATATTGTTATATATATATAAATAGCTCGTCACATCTTCATCATTGTGGCGCGACAATACGGTTCCCTCTTGCGATGTTCCTTCAGCTTGGTGTAGTAGCGAAACCCGCGATTGCACAGTTCGCAGACATAGGGATAGACGCCGGTGTGCACGAAACGGTGGTTCGCCAGGTTCTGGGGGTATGTGTAACATTTCCCGCAGGTCTCACATAGGTAAATGTTGTCATGTTCAGGATATGAGGTAGACACCTTTACCTTCTTCCTAACTTGTTGAGGTATCTCCGCAAATTGTTCAGATATCTGCCCAACTTGTTCAGATATCTGCCCAAATTGACACTGAATTTCGGTTACAGCTTCAACAGATTTTGTCGGCTTTTCTTCAACAGTCCCTGCAATCAAAGAGTTGTATTAATTTAAAAGAAAATTGAACTATAAATATTAAAATTATACTATTTTTCAAGTCAATTTCACTAACAATTTCAGAAATTTCTCACTGTCATCAAAAGAATTATATACAGTAAAAACTAGATAATTCGTACGGATTCTTCAGTCCCTTTGAAAATCTCCCATTGAATTTGCAAATAAAAGATATGGTTAATTAATTACATTTTCAACAGAAAGAGATAACTGTGCCAGAGTAGTTAGCTAGCAAGACTGCACTGCCGGTCCCAAGTCCGGATAAAACAGGAGGGTTAGATGTAGGGCCGACAACCCAACCACTGTAAAAACTTTAACCGTTAAACAAGCTCGAAAACCAAGCCTCGGATATCGGACTATTACACGGAAACGACACGGCGCAACGGAAAAGGTTTACAGATTTGGAACATGCAATGTGAGGACCTTAAATCGAGCAGGAGCAGTCAATGAGTTAACCGATGAGGTAAGAAGAATGAGGGTAGACATAGCAGCCATACAAGAAATCGGATGGAAGGGAAGTGGGAATGTGCAAGGTAGAAACTATGCCATCTTTTACAGTGGTAGTACTGAAAAACATGTCTTTGGAGTAGCCTTTGTAGTACCTTCAAGATTTAAATCAGCTGTAATGGATTTCCAGCCCATCAATGAGAGGCTTTGCTAATTAAGGATAAGAGGGAAGAAATGCCATGCGACTCTCATAAATGTATCAGCACCTACGGAGGAGAAGAGTGAGGAAGAAAAAGACATTTTCTATGATAAGCTGGACAGAGCACTGGCAGCCAGCTCTTCCTCTGGTATGAAAATAGTGCTGGGAGACTTCAATTGTCAGGTTGGGTTTAGAAATAATTTGTATACCTACCACAGGGGAATATAGTTTGCACGCTAAAACAAATGAAAATGGAGTGCGAATGATAAATTTTACTGCATACTGAAGCTTGGTAGTGATGAGTACAATTTTTTCACACAAAGGTAAGCATAAACAAACGTGGCACTCGCCAAACGGAATATTTACTCAAATCGACCATGTTTGTCTCTAGTAGGCATTTTAATGAGATCAATGAGGTTAGATCTTATCGATTATACAATGTGAACTCTGATCATTTCCTTGTTGTAGCAAAGACGGTGAACAGAATAACATACACGCAACAGGGGCACCTCAATCAATAGAGCAAGTGGAGTAGAGATAAATTAAGGAATGAGGACATAAGGAGGCAATATAAAGACAGTTGGAAGAAAACATAAGGAACATCCCTGCTGTAAGTGGTGAAAAAGAGGTAGAAACTCAGTGGAAGGAGTTGAAGGAGTCAATTACTGGAGCAGCAATTGCCGAATAGAGAGGAAGCCTCCAAATAGATCTTGGTTTGATACAGAGTGCGATGAAGCCATCAAGGCTCGCAATATACTAAGAACCAAGTGGCTGGGTAAGGACACACGGCAGAATAGAAAAGATTTTCATGACGCTAGGGCCCACGCTAAAAGAATCATCAGGTCAATGAAGAGAAACTGGATGAATGACAAGGCTAGAGAAATAGAAGAAGCCAGAAGCAACAATGTGACTAGAAAATTCTACAAGAAGGTCCAGCAGCTGAAAACAGGTACTAGAAATAACAAACTGGTTATAAGGGGTGAAAATGGACGCCTATTGGTGGCAGACGTAGAGCTACAAGAACATTGGAAGAAATACTTTCAAACACTCCTGAGGTCTGAGCATGATGTTGAAGCCACGAGAACAGCAAATTATGCGAGTGTTGGTCATGACGACGAAGATATCCCACCAGATAAAGAGATGTAACCTTAAGATCAGATGTTTGTTTATGTTTGTAACATATCTGTTAGTTTTTGTTTAAAAGTGTTAGTAAGGAGTACAGAGTTTGATTCAAGAGTGTATTATTAACTTTAAAAACCGATTTATTTTTAGGTAAGTTGTTTGTTTTTTGTTTTGATGAACACATTGTAAACTATTGTTATTGTAAATAATGCTTAATAGAATTGTTATTTTTAGGATCAAATTGGTCTAAAGTTATTGAAGAATTCAACCCTATTTTACCACATTAGAAATCGGATTTTATGAAGTTAAAATATATTTGCATTCGCTTTGAAAGTGAAACACAGCAGCATGGTGACTTGGTAACTAGGGTTGTTTCCATAAGGTTACTCTCTTTAGACACAACATATGTGTTTCCTGAAGAATATCAACCATTAGAACTTCATTCCCAATTTCTTCAAGATTAGCATTATTAAGAATGCCTGCAAATCTTTTACAAAACCAGGTCAGTACCGTAATGGTAAGGTCAGCAATAGTTCCTGTGTATTTTGATGAATATTAACAATTGTGTGTTCCAAAACCTCTATTTAGAAGAATTACAACAAAATGCACAATCTCTTTGAACCGAAGATAAAGCAATGGCAGACAATGGGAATCAATTAGAACTAATAAAGTTAATTGAGAAGCTTACTGAAAGGCTAGATACCAGGGACAATAAACCTGTAAATATTTCTAATATACAAAAAGAGTTTGTTTTAGAAAATTTTCAAGGTAAAGAGACTGCTCTCCAACGGATTGATAATTTTGAAAAAGAATGTGGTAGGTATAAAATAATTAATGATGAAAATAAGATACAAATACTAAGGTTATTTCTAGAACATAACGCTATAGATTGCTATAATTCAACTTTATGCAAGCTGACATTACAAGCCAAATGGAATGAATGGAGAACTTCATTTTTACAAACATTTTAGTGACAAAAGTTGGCGTAGAGTGTACCATGCGTACAATTTCAAATTCATTAATGGATCCTTGTTAGATTATGCAAGAGAGGTTATTACTAGAAAAAGAACCAACCATGTCTAATACCTCACGCGTCAACCACATTGTTGTTGGTCTCCCATTGTATGTTCAAGACCATCTGGACTTAAAATCAAGCTCATCCGAAGTTAAAAAAAAGGTGACACAAGAACATCTTATGGTGCAACTAATAATGATGTAGGTTCTTCTGATAGCAAGAAAACAATAGAAAAAAGACCTTGTGCTATCTGTGAGTCAAAGGTTTATCCAAGGCGTTATCATCCACTTGAACTTTGTAGGAATAAAGCTTACTTCAAAGAAAAACGGGTTGAGATTCAGGACATCAACGTTCACGAAGCGGCAAAAAACTTAGTACACACCACTAATTCGACTAAATATTACAGTAAACAAAAATAAATTTACGGGAATCTATGAAAGCGGATCCAATATAACACTTGTTAATTATAAGATAATAGAGCATATAAAGGACAAGATGTTAGCAAATAATCAAATATTTAAAACAATTGATTTAAAACAACAGATGTTTTTTGTAAATTGAAACGCTTAGATCAAGCTAAACAAATAAAAATTTGTCAATATTTGCAAAACATACCCATGATGTTGGCGAATCAAAAATCCACGAAGCTCATACTAAACTTTTGGAAAAGAAATATATTTCAAAAAAACCTTACAGATGCTCAATACCTGATAACACTGAAATAGAAAGTCAAATAAGCACATTACTGGAATCAGGATTGATAGAGGAGATTGATTGAGCGGCACCAGTAACATTAGCCTACAAGAAAGAAGATAATAGAAGATCAAGATTGTGCATTGATTTTTGTGAGCTGAACAAGATTCTGGTCCCTGAATCGCAACCATTTCCAAGGATTGAAGGCATTATTGTAAAGACACGGAACTGTCGAGGGTATTCAGTCTTCGATATAAGTTCGGCGTTTTGGTCTATCCCAGTTACAGAAATAGATAGACATAAGACACTATTTGTTACTCAGAACGGTCATTACCAATGGAAGATATTACCTTTTGGCCTCAAGATTGCCCCATTATTTTTTCAACGTGTTCTAGGCAATACGATTCGACGTCATAGACTTCACGATGTTTGTATTAATTACATTGATGACATTTTGGTATTTTCAAAGACCTTTGATGAGGATCTTTGTCACATTAAAAAAATTATGAAAGCAATTTGATTAGAAGGTTTTCGTTTAAAATTATCTAAATGCAAATTGGCACAGCCCTCAGTAAACTATTTGGGTCATGTAAGAGGATATAACACAGTCAGGCCTCATCATGATAACCTGAGATCAATTAAAGACTTTCTAAACGTCAGAACAAGAAAAATATTCGCCAATTTTTAGGTAAGATTAATTTTTACCATAAATGCATACCGGATTATACGAGAAAGCTTGAACCTCTGCATAACCTCCTAAGAAATAATACTGAATTTCGATGGACAGCAGAATGTGATAAAATCTTTACAGACATAAAGGATTATTTATGCCAAAGCCCGATTTTGTCAATTTTTGATCCACAAAGGACAAAGTTTCTTTATACTGATGCCAGTAATCTTGGTGTTGGAGCAATTTTAAAACAGATTCAAGATGATGGCGAATTAAATCCAGTAGTATACTTCTCCGAAAAATTCACTCCAGCACAAGCAAAAAAAAAAAGCAATTTACCTTGAATGTTTAGCAATGAAGGAAGCAATCCGTTATTGGCAACACTGATTGTTAGGCCATTAGTTCCAAATGGTTTCCTATCATAAACCTCTGGAAAATCAAAAATCAAAGCTAGAACAGATGAGAAGTTAGGAGATTTAGTACTTAATTACTGGAAAGCAATCTTCAATAATACCAACAGCTTTAAATACTCCGTCAGATATAGAAGCAGATACAAAACAGGCTTTTCAAAATTCAAGAACTCATTATTTGGTAAATAAAAATATCTGATGTGGACAACACATGACTTCCTTGTAAGCCTATAAAGCTATAAATCTGTGGTTCAAAAAGTGATCCTGAATTTGATTACTAGTTTCCGAAGATTACAGTATCTCAAAAACGACACTCGGCGTCCCGATATCCATCTATTGGCACACACACACAAATGGGGAGGAAAATCAGTATTTTACACTCAATTTTAACATTTAAAACAAGTAATAAAAATGTTTAATATGATTGGAAACCAAATTTCGTTTGTAACCTTTATTACCGGAACATATAATTTATGTATTTAATTTAAATATAATTTTTGATGTAAGCTTATTATGACCTTCGAGTAAAGTACCCTTATCGGCTCACCAATTTTAACCAAAATATATTAAATACATTCATATCGATATAAAAGTCCTATTTACCAAATTTGAGATGTTTTACATTATATTTTAATATAATTTTCGATGAAAGTCTAATATGACCTTCAAGTAAACTACCTCTTCCGGTTTTTCAATTTAAACCAAAATCTAGTATGTTATTCAAATCAATATATAAGTTATAAATACTAAATTTGAGAAGTTTGGTAAAGTATTTTAAAATAATTTTTGATGGAAATCAATTATGACCTTCAAGTAAAGTACCAATTTCGGTGATCAAGCAGTAAACAAAAAAGGAGGTTCACAACTAGATTTTACAACAATCTTAAAAAAAATATTTCAACTTTCTACGGCTAGCTGTTTTTGAGTTATGCGAGATACGAACGTATGTACGTACAGACGCCACGACGAAACTAGTCAAGATGGATATTTCCGTTGAAATCTGAAAACCGAAAATTTTCGCGATTACAATACTTCTTTTACTTCGTACAAGGAAGTAAAAACAATTAAAATTTTATATAACGAAAATAAAACAGAATCTAACAAATAAATAAGCTAAATTAAAAAATAAAGCCAAGAAGAAATTACCTACGCTGCCCATCTTTGATCAGTGAGTCAAAGTCTTTTATTTTAATTAATTTAAGCAAGTCTATCTTGAATTTAGAAAGCAAATTTTGTTTTGTTTCAGGTCATTGCCCATTTTTGAGAATTATACTTATAATAAAATGAAATCGTTGCCTGTCAAATAATTTACAGTCATAAAGTATATGTCTAAAATTGTGGATTTGTCCTTCTTCTTCGCATAAGTCTGATTGTATAATGTTGAATCATTTGGGATATTCCTTCGTGTTACCATATTCTGTCAGTTGTTGCGTTAATTCGTAATCATTACTCTTTATAGTTCTATAATTGTGTAATGTAATGCAATCTATGTAACCTTGGTGACCTGGTAGAGGTCATCCTCATTTGGTCCAATCTTTTAACTAAATTGAATGTCAGATCTCTCTTTATATATTAGATAACGGTACTTAGTGGAATATACATTTATAAATATATAAAGACGGTATAAATATATATATTTGTTTGCAATTGTATTTAAAGAAAAACGTATAGATACAAGAAGTAACAATGTAGAATCTGAGTTTAAAAAAAATAATTATATTCAGCTAACCGTCATGCCCCTCCAAAGAAGAGGGGCACGGACGGGGATTGAAGAATTTACTGTTCAATATTTTACTTTCCTATAGCTATATATGAAACATATAGTAAGTATTGCGGTTATTATAAGTAGCGGGAAGTATTGCGATCTTGAAAATTTTTGAATTCGAGTTTTCAACTGAAATCCACGTTTTAATGTCCCTTGAGTCCAAATAACCAAGTCTCGCAAAATGATCTGTGTGTCCATGTGTCTGTGAACAGACTAGCTCAAAAATTAAAAGTTGTTAGATACTAATATTACGTATTTAAGGCAGGCACATGATTTTATAGCAACTTTTTAGTCAAAATCGACTTATCGGAAGTGCCACTTTATATAATCAATTTTACAATTTTATCGTAAATGACTCTAACTAACGATTTTGATGAAACTTTCCTAGGTATTATTCTTAAAATCCTTTAATTTTTCATGCATGGAGTATAAAAAGTTATGATAAAAAGAATATTTTATTTGCGCTAAACATAAAAAGGATGCATTTTATAGTAAATTATGTAAAGAATTGTATGAAAGGTAGTTAAATTATCTAAATAACAAAAAAAAAAATCATCAAAATCGGATCAGTGCCAGCAAAGATACTTTTGGGGACTACACGATCCTAGATAATTGAACGCATCCGAAAGGGGACATGCGCCCGAACCTTCTCCCACCAATCCGTCGATCAGTTGTCAACTGTAATGTGAGAATACAAAAGTAGAAATTAACTTAATAATTTCTACTTTTATACTATTAAATGGAATTAAACTGTTTTTATGGAAACAAAACTGAATTTTTAAAAATATATTTTCAACTTAATAAACTTAAAATATATAGATAGTGTACAGAATTGTTGTACTGAAATTGTTTAAAAAAGTGTTTAATTGTACTTATGTGAGAGAAGGTGTAAAGAAGTGAATGCTGCTGAGTTTATTTCAAGTATTGTTTTTGTAAACTCTTTAAAATTATATTAAAAAGATAATTATTAAAGGAAGGTAAGGGAAAGTTGGCTGATGCGGGCACCGCTCCAGATTTTTTTTATATTGAATGAATTGATCAATCAGAAAAATAAAAAAAGCTGTTCTTGAGTACGTAAGATACAATAATAGTAAAAAAACAATCCTAACTCGAAAAGAATAATTTCGCCAACCAACCAGCACAATCAATGAAAAATTCATTGAAATGGAAATAACGGTACTAGTTGTTATGTTCGCCATATCAATTTGAATGACAGACACGAGATCAAATTTGTTCTTTAATATCTAAAAGGTAGAACACAGGATTAAAAATTTTAATCCTGAGCACATAAACTTTTTATTTCCAGCATAAATAGAAACCTCCTCTACTTTCGGTAGTGAGGAAGCAAAAAATATTAAATACTTATTAGAAGATTTTATAGTTTGTTTTTTTTATCTGAGGTTCTAATGTATTGTATTTTTGTTTTGTTTTTTTTGGAAAATAAACAATAAAAGTTATAATATTATGACACTGGAGAAATAACTGATATTATCCCGTTTTTCATTATTAGGAAAAAAATTATGAAAATTTCAAGATTCAATTGTATTTTTCCTTCAGGTGTAATTCGAAATCCGTAAAAACCTATTCATCTGTTTCTTTTCCAAACTCTTATCAATGAACAGAAAAATTTTCAAGTCAATAGTTTTTATAATATCTGCAAAATGTTGTCATTTGTATGAAGGTAAGCTGATAAACTGATAATTTAGTTTACCCGAAATGATAAATAAAATAAAGACTCTATATTTCTGGCAAATAGAAAAAAAAAATATTATAATACGGTGTATTTCAAAAGTTTAATATCGATTTGAAAAATGATTATGGTGCCCAGAGTAGAGTTTTCTCGTTTATTTAAAATAACTTCAATATTTTCTTGTAAAATTCAGTAAAATCTTCATGAAAAATATATCAACAAATCTATGAAAGAGTAGGTTTATCAACAAATATTCTTTGAAAATGTTAAATACTTATACAAGTATATTATGTTTTATACTTTATATTTATATAAAATATAAATACTTATTGAAAACGCACAAATATACAATCGAAAAAATGTTTTTTAAATCAGTATAACTGAAGAAACTGATATTGTAACATATTTAAAAAAAATATATAATTAGAACAAACCAGGCAAAAAAATAAAAATGGTATAAATTTCAAGATTAAATCTTTTTCCTTTAGGCATAACTTAAAATCCGTAAATACCTCCCATCTGTTTATTTTACAAACTCTTGTTGATAAACCGAAATAGATTTATGTACAAAATTTACATGTACCCAAAATCAAAAATCATTACAAATCACTATAACGTAGTTACAGAACAAGACGTTCAAAACAATAAATTTTATATATGTTACTATAAATTTGTATCTTAAAATATTTATATTTATCGTATTTTGGGGATATGAAAAAAAGACCCATAGTTTTTATAGCTTCTGCAAAATGTGGTAATTTTGTATAAAAACTGTAATTAATCAATAGCGCTGTGAATCTGATTTTTTGTACAAAACCCTAAACTACGCATTTACGAAAAACCATCGGTTAGGCCGTATTCGAAGGAGTTTTTAACTTGTTTCTAGTCGTCATAAATGTATCAAAGACATATTGAAATGTTCAATAAGAGTTATATTTTCAGAAAAAAAAAAAATTAATTTTTCAATATTTTTTAATGCCTTAAGTTTCTATTGACCGCCAAAGATTGTTTTATATTTTTATTGGTAGGTTAATACCAATGAAGATTTTGAATCTATTAAGGATGTACGGATGTACATGTTCGAAGCGTTAATACTGTCGAAATCAGTATACCAATACAATTCTCTTTTATTTTATTTTTTATATTAAGCCATAGAATAATTCATTACAAAGATGATACAGAAAAAATGATTTAAGTCTGGTTGGTAAAATACCGATAACGGACAAGACGGAATAAATATATGGTTAGCAACAGAAATTCGTATAAATCATTATTATATATAATTATTTTATTCGCTATAATATAATAACAAATATATTACTTACATAAATCTCGGTAGAGCAATGTGAATTCGAAATCTTCAAGCCTGACAAACTCTCGTTCGTCTAACCTGAGTAGATCTTGGAGAGTAGGGTACACAATATTCTCCATAGTTCGATAATAGAAGGTACCTATCTGTTCACTGGCTAAAATGGAAATGACAATTTAAGGTATATCCGGGGTAATAAAAAAAAGGGATTGGGGAGGGGGTTAATAGTATGCGAACTGACTGTCAGGTAGCAGCATTGCCTCTCAAATGGCGGGGATTTCAAATTTGCTAGTTTCTAAAAATAATATGTCATAATTGATATTCAAATTTAAATCGCCAATTGCCTGCCAAATGAAAGTGATGTGTTTAAAAATCATAAATATTTCTAAATGAATATTCTTTGCTCACGGGAAATTGTAGCCATTAATGGCATATTTAATACACTTCATTATATAATAATAGTTATTAAATATGCTCACGTTTCTCTCTAATATAATTTAATATACCAACAACTGGGTTCACAACTCCCGGAAATATGCAATGTTTCCTTCCCCACTGAGGAATACAAACAAATTAAATCTTTTTATGGCATAGGAAGCTTATAGGACATTGAAGAATATAAAACTGTTGAAAACATTTATAATTATTTGAAAATACTTATAAAAAAAAAAAATGTCAATTTGAAGAGTTTTCAATTTTTTTTTGTTTTATGACAAAACTTGATTAATCTCATGTATCTCGAGTGAAGGTTTTTTTTAACAAATTGTTCTTACTTTGCTTCGGAAATTAATTTTGAAAATTCAGATAATTATTTAAAGACAAAACAGGAATTTTAATTTTTAAAACTATGTTAATGATACTTAAGGGTTTAGTTTGATCACGATTTAGTTGATGGCCTCAAATTTTGGATACTTGTTAGCTTATCCTTCAAATTGTATAATTTTTCTTTAATTAAAAAAATAATATTAATTAAAATCCATAAATGTAACCATTATTACATGTTATTCTTGTCCGCTACCAACCCGGACTATCTTCATCTGGATTTATCAAATGGTCAACCAGTAATACCTGAAATAAAAAGAAAAAAAATATTTTTTCATATTAATAGTTAAAAGAAAGAAAATAATTAATAGCAACGCTCTGGAGCAATGGATACCATGTTTTCTTTTTTTACCATAGTCCAATAACGATTGAGCCAAATAACTACTTCATCTATTTAATTAAATTCCATTATTACTTATTTTTTTAAAATAAATAAATAGTGTAAATTGTGATTAAATATAAATAGATGGAGCAGTTAAATAATTAGAAACAAGGTTATCATTGCATATTTCTTATTGAAAACTAATTAAAATATTAACCCTAATGTATTTGCTTATCACAGTTAATGTTATTGTCATAAGTTCCAACATAAATTTGTATTTAAAAATTAAATATATTAGGCCAAGTATAGAAAACAAAAAAATAGAAAACAAATGATATTAGAATTCTGAAAACTAAATAATCACACTTCAGACTTACAATTAGTTCAACATTTATTAAACGTTTGACTTTTTTAACCATTTAAGGTACGTTTTCCTTAGTGATTTTTCTTTCTATTTAAAAGACTCCTACTTAAAAAACAAAACAATTATTGAATTTTTTTTTAACTAATCTTTGAAGTCAGATTTTTTTCTTTAAAGACATTTTTACCTATTTAATAATATTATATTTTAATGAATTAAAGGGTTATCCACCTTGGAGAGGTGAACGCTACAAGCGGGACCTGAGGTATTGTTCAAAGCAGGTAAACAACTCACCTGGTTTGAAGATATCCTAGGTTAATCCATGTCGACAGGTAGCAGAAAATCATGTACTGCTATAAAACCTATTCATGTACTGCAATAAAACTAGCAGGTGCTACCATAAACCTAATAGATCTCCAGTCGGTAGCAATTACTGCCATAAACATGACGAAAGGAAAATTTGACCCACTGTCATGGACAGTTATATTTCCTTCTATCCTCAACAAAAGAAATCCTTCAAATTTCTCTAAATTTAATTGTTTTAACAAAAATATATATTTGACATAATTATTGATTGTTATGTTAAATAATAATGTTATTATGAGACTGTCGTTATTATTAGTTTAGTTAAGATTAATTTAAAGATTTAGTTAAGTTAACTTAAGATTTTCATTCAATGTCTGTAAAGTTGAGTTTACATCGAAACCAGTAAAATTGTTATTAGCAAAATTTTAATATAATTTTTTTATTAACATTTTGTTACCTACATTTTACACGAACCAATAGCAATATGTAATTAACATTGTTATTAATCAGATTTCTAACAAAAATGCTAAATAACATTTGATCGATTTGTCTGAACAGCAGATAAAGAAGAGTTAGCAAGATGCTATAAACTTCAATACTTGTACAAAAAAAAAATGATAGCATCGTGCTTTTAGCATTCTTTGATACGGACCGTTCAATTTATGTTATTGACAGTGATATTAATATGTTACTGAACAAAGTAACAATATTAATAGCAAATGTTATCGGCATATTAACAACATTTTTAACGAATTGGTATTAATTTAATATAATATTATTATCAAATCTTTAAAAATGTTAGTCACATTTTAATAACTCCTGTTATTGCAAAGGTCTCTCTGGCCCTATTTCATAGTAAAGTACAAGTGCAAGTAGACCTATGATTTACTACGCGTGTGACTGACTGTGAACTATTGAAATTTGATAAAATTCAAAATTTTTACTAAATACTGATGAAATAACTAATAACTAATATTGAAACACGATACAGTTTAAAATTATTAATAGCTATTGTTGAAATAACAATTTCACAGTGTGTTATATGCGTATATAATAGTATATAACACAATAGTATATATGCGTAGTTATAGGCCTATTTGCACTTGTACATGTGAACTTTATTATAAAACAGGACGGAAGAGTAAATCTACCTTCACATGTTTTTGTTATTATGAATTGTTGATTATATTTAGACCATTTTAATTTTGATTATAAACATTCGGAAGGAGATTCCAAGCACGATGAATTGAGTCCCTAAAATTTCGGCAGATATCGCTTCACTGATTCTGGACAGAAAAAAGAAAAAAGACCATCCATATATGCAGACCAAATTGAGCACAACACACACCAACAATCAAAAAAATACATATCAACTATAAAGTTAGACAAGTAGCGAAATTAGACAAATTAGCATTCACGGCAAAACAAATTTATAACAAAAAAAAATTATCTTGGGGGCAAAACTTAGGAACTAGGAGACCGTAAAACCGGTGATATTGTGGGGGCTCAAAAACAGGATTCACTAATGTGGAGGGGTTATTGAAAACAGAAAGGAAAATCTTGGTAAATATATTTGGGCCAATGAAAATTTTTCGAACATATGGTCAGGATGGACAAGAACAAATTAAATAAGCAAATCTTCTATAAAGTGCTTGGCCTCAAAAATATATAGGGTTACCCAGAGAAGATCAAGGTTGAAATGGCAAAATCGCGAAATAGATCATTGTTGTAATTTTAGTTTATTTTCTTTATTTGCTAGAATCGCATTATATTAAAATCACTATCATTACCTTCGAATAGATTTACTTTAATAAATGACTTACATTAGTGACGATATATTACAATTTGGTATTGTATAAAATTTAATTAACATGCATAACTACTAAATTTGATTTATAATTATAAAACCTGTATTGAACTGAACAGGATGAGTGTGATGCACTCTATAAAAAAGCTTGTTGGTTACCGGTATTAGTGTTCCAAATCTTATAATTAATACGTGTCTCTTCTTGAATTTTTGCTCTACTGTATTACTAAGATCAACAATACATTATACAAAGATAATATTGTATTTGTTACAATATTGTATTTGTGGAAATTGAGATATTTTAAAATTGATCATGCATTAGTAAGTCCTACAAATATATTTTCTCTATAGTGAAATTTCAGTGTGGTCTTATTTTCATTGATTTTATTACTATTTTTAATTAACTGTTGAAAATTTTGTTTATATAAAACAGTTCTATTTATCTTTATTTTTATTCTGTTCGTTTCCTTATTTTCTTCTATTAATTTATTAAATTCAATTTTTCATTAATATATTAATTAATCAGAAAATAATTTTGATTATATAAGACTTTATGGTTATCATTTAAAAATGGTGAAAATTTGTAGGATCATCAACTATTTATGTTATGGTGATGAAATACACACATTTTGAAATTAAGTAATTTTAAATGGAATGACTTACTGGACCAAAAATGTATACATACTTACTGGACCAAAAATATATACATACTTACTAGACCAAAAATGTATACATACTTACTGGACCAAAAATGTATACATACTTACTGGACCAAAAATACATACATACTTACTGGACCAAAAATGTATACATATTTACTGGACCAAAAATGTATACATACTTACTGGACCAAAAATATATACATATCTACTGGACCAAAAATGTATACATACTTACTGGACCAAAAATGTATACATACTTACTGGACCAAAAATGTATACATACTTACTGGACCAAAAATGTATACATACTTACTGAACCAAAAATATATACATACTTACTGGACCAAAAATATATACATACTTACTGGACCAAAAATGTATACATACTTACTGGACCAAAAATGTATACATACTTACTGGACCAAAAATGTATACATACTTACTGGACCAAAAATGTATACATACTTACTGGACCAAAAATGTATACATACTTACTGGACCAAAAATGTATACATACTTACTGGACCAAAAATGTAAACATACTTACTGGACCAAAAATGTATACATATTTACTGGACCAAAAATGTATACATACTTACTGGACCAAAAATATATACATATCTACTGGACCAAAAATGTATACATACTTACTGGACCAAAAATGTATACATACTTACTGGACCAAAAATGTATACATACTTACTGGACCAAAAATGTATACATACTTACTGGACCAAAAATATATACATACTTACTGGACCAAAAATATATACATACTTACTGGACCAAAAATGTATACATATTTACTGGACCAAAAATGTATACATACTTACTGGACCAAAAATATATACATATTTACTGGACCAAAAATGTATACATACTTACTGGACCAAAAATGTATACATACTTACTGGACCAAAAATGTATACATACTTACTGGACCAAAAATATATACATACTTACTGGAACAAAAATGTATACATACTTACTAGACCAAAAATGTATACATACTTACTGGAAAGTCTGTTTTAAAAATATTTAAGTGTTTAAATTCAGTTTACTTACATGTAATTATAATCCATAAACATAAAATAATGACAACATAATTTATTTTTTAACTAAAATGCTGGGATAATATTAAATATGGTATATATTTAGAACAGAAAAAAAAAATATTTTGGGACAATGTCCCTTGAGAATAGCAATGTAGACTTTCTCTGGTACTGCCCGCGGTTGCGACTGGCAGAGCTGACCAATCGTATTACGTCATATCTAGACTGCCGGGCAGTACGAGCGAAATATGTCCCTATCTATTCAGTCAAAGTAGTAGTAAACTGCTCGCAAACTTTGCCGACCGCAACCGCGGGCAGTACGAGCGAAAGTTGGAGCTGAATTTACTGAATTTACACTTATTTCCTGTTCACTATGACCGATAGCGAACAGCTCATAGGATCTTGCAACATCTGCTTTATAACCGATTTGTACGTTATAAACGGTTGCACGTTATAAACGGTTGCACGTTATAAACGGTTGCACGTTATGAACGGTTGCACGTTATAATCGGTTGCACGTTATATGCGGTTTCTTATATTCATTTTATCCATGATATTTCACGGGACCGAATATTTTATTCGTTACAACCGGTTGTTCCTTATTCGTTACAACCGGTTGTTCCTTATATACTTATAAATAATTTCTGCTGTATTCACATAATCATGTAGAAAAAAATAAAATGAAAACAAAAAGAAATAGAAATCTATTTACAAATATGTGGTCGAGAAATAATTACAATAATAACAAAATAATAATAATAATAATAACATTGAACAAATGATGAAAATGGATCAAAAATTAATTCGTAGATAAAAAACATATAACAAGCAATTATTGTTCCTTATCAATATATATATATATATATATATATATATATATATATATATATATATATATATATATATATATATATATATATATATATGTATATACATTGTTACATGTATGTAAAGCGGATAATACATTAGCGTTTGAAAACCATGCAGCATTATTAAATAAAATTAGATCAAAAATAAAGGGGGAAGCTAAAAATCATATTAGATCTCAACATTTTGTAAATTTAGATGAATTGTTAAATTTTATAGAAAATAATTATAGGGACCAAAAAACAATTTGCCAATTAGACCACGAGCTCATGTCTATGCGTCCTTATAAATATGAAAATCCAATTGAATTTATAAATAGAGTAGAATCGGCTTTATCTGTTCTCATTGCCAGAATTAGAATAGATCATGATATATCCTATCCGGATAGTCAAATAAATTATATTAAAGAAAGAATCACTCACCATGTGATTTCATGTTTACCCATTGAATTAGGGAATTATATGAGGATTTTTGATCCAAAAGATTTAATAAAATTAAGAATTAAATTACAAAATGAGGGTTTACCCGTATTACAACAGCTTTTTCCGAAAAAACAATTTAATAAACATGAAAAAACATCTTATCAAAAACATGAATATAATAGATACGATACTCGTAAACCACCCCATCATCATAAAACGGAGTATAACAAAAACGAAGATAGGGGATATAATAAATATCAGCATGATGATAGGCAAAGATATGAAAGCCAGAAACGATCATATCAAAATGATGAGAGGAATTTCCATCAAAATAGGTACCGAGACAGTCATAGGCCACAGGCTTGGCATGAAAGGGATAATTGGAGAAATAATGATAAAACAAATGAGCCGTTTCCTTCAAAACCTAATGTAAATTTAGTTAATAATACAAATGATGCTTATTTCACGGACAAATTTGGCAAGGAATGGTTAATAGATACTGGAGCAGAAATTAATTGTATTAATCCAAATTCCTTACCCGAGGGAATAAAAATACAATCGGAAGAATTTGTTATATCAACGCCAGCCGGTAATAAAAGAGGACATGGGAATGTAACCTTAGACATAGGACCGAGGCTTGGTTTGAAAGATGAATTATTAATAACATTTAAAATTTATAATTTCTGTGAAGGTTTTGATTTTTTGTTAGGAATGAAATTAATGAGAGATATAGGCGTTGAAATGAAAATTGGGAATGAAAATGAATTTAAAATAAAAGGAAAATTAATTAAAAATGGAAAGATAATTGAAGAAAATAATTACGCGAATTTTATAAAAGATATAAGTATGATTGATAATATTGTGCGAACGGATCATATGGAAAAAGAAACTAAATAAGTTTAATAAATTTAATCGGAAAATATCCTTCAATAATTAAAACTAGTGACCAAAGCTTACCATTTACAAACTTATTAAAATATCACATTAAATTAAAAACGGAAAAACCGGTATATTCCAGAAGTTATAGAGTAGCACCTCAACTCAGAGAAGAAATGAATAATCAAATAAAAAAGATATTAGATCAGAATATTATTAGAGAAAGTAATTCACCATATAATTCACCGTCAATGATTGTTCCAAAAAAGTTAGATGCCAGCGGCAAAAAGAAATACAGGCTTTTCATTGATTACAGAAAATTGAATGAACAAACAGTTAAAGGTAAATTCCCACTGCCTAATATTGAGGATCTACTTAATAAATTACAAGGTTCAAAAATATTTTTACCATCGATTTGGACTCAGGGTTTCATCAAATTGAGATGTCGAAAGATTCAATCGAGAAGACTGCATTTTCAACAGAAGATGGGCATTATGAATATATTAGAATGCCGATGGGTCTTTCAAACTCTCCCCCCAACTTCCAGAGAGCTATGAATGCAATGATAGCTAACGTACCAAATGCTTTAGTTTATGTTGATGACATTATAATTTATTCTAAAACAATAGAAGAGCATTTAGAACATCTTGAAATTATATTCAAAACATTAGCTAAAAATAATCCTGTAGTTCAAATGGACAAAACTGAATTCTTTAAGCAGGAACTTCCATTCTTAGGATATATTTTAACTCCAGAAGGTATAAAAACAAACCCGTCTAAATTAGAAGCTATTTCGAAATTTCCATTACCAAAATCAGAAAAAGAAATCAAACAATTCTTAGGAATTACGGGGTACTATAGAAAATTTATCCATAATTATGCTAATATAGCAAAACCTTTAACTCAGCAATTAAGAGATAAAGATAATATTATACCAGGAAATTACAAAAAATCATTTGAAAAATTAAAGATTCATATAATGAATGCTCCTATATTGGCATACCCAAATTTTGACCCTCCGATGATAGTAACAACAGATGCAAGTAATGTCGCAATTGGAGCAGTCTTATCACAAGTTATAGAAGGAACAGAACATCCCATTGGAGCAGTCTTATCACAAGTTATAGAAGGAACAGAACATCCCATTGGAGCAGTCTTATCACAAGTTATAGAAGGAACAGAACATCCCATTGGAGCAGTCTTATCACAAGTTATAGAAGGAACAGAACATCCCTTTGGAGCAGTCTTATCACAAGTTATAGAAGGAACAGAACATCCCATTGGAGCAGTCTTATCAGAAGTTATAGAAGGAACAGAACATCCCATTGGAGCAGTCTTATCACAAGTTATACAAGGAACAGAACATCCCATTGCATTTGCCTCAACAACATTAAATAATACTGAGCAAAATTACTCAACTATTGAAAAAGAGCTTTTAGCTATAGTTTATGCTACCAAACATTTCAGGCCTTATTTATACGGAGCGATATTCACAATTCATACAGATCATAAACCTTTGCAATGGTTATTGACTATGAAAAATAACAATACAAGGATTATGAAGTGGATTTTCTATCTGCATGAATATGATTTCGAAATAAAATATATTGAAGGTAAAACCAACAATGTAGCAGATGCCTTAAGCAGAGTGCAAATAGATACAGTAAATGCAATGACAAACCATAATTTGAATGAAGATTCAGCCATGGAATTAGATAGAAAACTTGGTGAAACATCTCAGATGCCGTTAACATCTCCAGAAGGTTTTGATTTCGATGAAACACTTTCAGAAAACAATAGTATATCAATGGAAAATAATATTGAAGTAGAAGATGATAATCCCGAAATAGATAATAATAATGAAATAAATAATCCAAATTTTGATAACGAAAGTTTAAATACTCAGCATTCACAGGAAAATAGTAATGAACAAATATTCATTGTAGAAGACCCGAAACCAGTTAATATACAGAAAAATCAAATATTCGTCCAGAGAGGTGGAAAGCAAATTAGATTAGAGAAAACATTTGGCAAAAATATATATTTTATTCAAACAGCGTATCCCTGGAGTGATGATTTAGAGGAAACTTTATTAGAAATATTAAAACCTAATAAAGTTTATGGAATTTATTGTGAACCGAATGTGGAAACAGTTAGAGATGATTATGAGGGGATATTTAAAAAGATGCCTTCATTGATTATGGAAAAATTCCCTAATGTTAAATTTAAGAGGTATAAAAATAAAGTAATAAAATAAATAATAACAAAATATTTAAGTTTATATCCAAATCCAACAAGATTTAAAATGGATAACGGAAAGGAGTATAAAAATAATTTAATACAAAATTTATTAGAAAGTTTGGGAATTGAGGCGTATTACACTACTCCAAATCATCCTAATTTTTTAGGCCTCATGAATAGAGCTCACTCGACATTAATTGAAGTTATTAGAACCTATAAAAACAGCGGTGAAGAACGAGATTTAAATACAAATTTAAATTTAGCTTTTATTACCTACAATAATTCACTAAACCAAAATTTAAAATTATCACGAAATGAAATTTGGTACCTTTGGTTGTATAAAAGACCCCGAAAAGAAATTATCAATTATATAAGAAGATTTAATTAATCGATATCATAAGGAGTTGAATTTAGTCCATGAACAAATAAAGAATCAAATTGAAAAAGAAAAGGAAACGAGAACTAAATCCTTAAATAAAAATAGAGTAAATGAAGATGTTGAAAATGAACCTTATATAAAGGTAAGAACTAGAAATAAACATGAAAACCCATTTAGACAAGTTTATAAATTCAAAAATATAAACAAAATACTCAAAGTACACGCAGATAATATTCAAAGAAAGAGAAAATCTAAAAGCAATAATAATATTCCAGATGTTGAAGACCATATGGATATTGATTCTGATGATGCAGATGTCACGACAATATGAAATAATAAATCCAGAACATTCTTCAGGATTAGTAACGTTCAAATTATCAGACTCTAAGGTAATACAGAAATATAAAACTATAATACATTATTTAAATTTCTCGAACTTTATAAATGAAATAGATATATTAGAAAGGAATTTGAGCAATTTTAAACAGCACAGCCAATATGATATAATTTCGAAACAATTGAAATTTCTGCAAGACAAAATTGATAATATTATTGATGTTCCACACAGTAGAAGAAAACGAGAATTGATAAATGCCCTCGGCCAAGGTATCAAATTCATTACAGGAAACCTAGATTCTGATGACAAGGCACAGTACGATAAGGTCATTACTACTCTAGAAGAGAACAACTACCGCATGGAGCATAACATAGCTCGTGAGATTAACATCAATAAAGAACTGGTAAAGTCATTTCAAAAAGATATTAGATTAATTAATAATAATAGTAATAAATTAGCCAACTTAATAAACGTTGTAGATAAAACCACGTTAACAAATCATTTTAATGAATTATATGACATATTAAATTACATTACTATCGTAATCATGGACATAGAAAATTCTTTGGAAATGTGTAAATTAGGAATAACACATTCTAGCATTTTGAAAACGATAGATATCAACAGTAACACAGAATACATAAGTTCTGACTTAGAAACACTTTGGCTCACAAGTATAATATCTTGTATAATAAAAAATAAAATTGTTCATTATATGATACAATTACCTGTTGAAGCTAAGACCTTTAGTACCTTGTATTAATTATCTGTACCAATAAAGAAAAATAACCATATTATAACAACTATTGTAAATAATCAAATGGTATTGTATGATAATGATGAAATGTATAAAGGAGATTGTAATTTTATAAAAACTAATTATTATTGTAATAAAATTTATAAATTTAATGATACATGTATAGAAAAAGCTATTCATAATAATTTGAATAATTGTGTATCCACTACTATTAGCAATTTAGAACCTTATATATCTTATGTAGATTTATTTGATGTTTTTGTTAGTTTTAAGATTAAACATATTACAATTAGAAGTAATGCATCCTATCCTGTAATATTACCAGAAACAGCAATTATTAAATTAAAAGATAATGAAGAAATTATAAACCACACTAAAAATAATTATTTATATACGGAGATATTGTCTTCATTCCATGTAATTAATGATTATAAACATTTTAATGTCACTTTTAACCAATTAAAAATTCCTACTTTAAGTGATGATATATTTGAAAGTCTTAATACAGATTATCAAGAAAATTTTAATTTAGATTATTATTCATTAATATTAACAATTATTGTTTTATATCTTTTATGTATGAATATTTATTCATTGTACAAGCCCTCAAGTATTCTTAGCCAGCAAAATCAAGTAACGGATACACCAAAACCCCCAAGAGGAACTTGTTTTAGAGGCCATAGCTTCAAAGACTGTTCATCCTCTTCTTCTCTCACGGAGCTCGAGAACTTCAGAAGGGAGGATTTATGGAAACCAACCACAGACTCAGCATATTTCTCCTGACTCTGTATAAATACCCCTCCCTTTCCCACCTAGCGAATAGTTAGTCTTAGATAGTCGATTAGACGTAATCTCTTAGTGTTATAGTTCAGTAGAATAGTACAGTTCATGTTACATTGTAATCATTTTTTATAAATAAACTTTTTTTTTAAGTTCAAGTAAGTTCAAGTGATTTAATTGTCGAACAGAGGGAAAGAGATATCGCGATATGAAGGACCATTTAGGGTGATCGTTATCCGAGAGCATAACGTGGTTACGATTGAGAGTATTGCCAAACCTGAATCGGCGGTCGGGTAATTTATTGGAGTATCCTCCTTGGGAACATGCAATTTTGTTAATGATAGATGTAATAATTTTTTTTTTACATGTATTGTTACATTTATTTTCTAATTTATGTATAATTATGAGGACATTAGACCGGAGGTCGATTTTCTGTCTTCATTGTTTCATTAGTATTACTATTATTGTATATATATATATATATATATATATATATATATATATATATATATATATATATATATATATATATATATATCGTAGTGATGGATAAGAATTTTTTTTTTGTACATAATCATTGAAGTTTTCATAGTTGCGAGTATTTATTATCTGTTATTGTGGTAGCTTATAATATTTTTTTTATTTTTATTTTGTTACTGTTTATTTCTGTTATTATGTTAGTTTATAAGATTTTTCTTTTTCTATCTTCTTTTCTTTTTCTTACTTCTAATACCATGAATACTAAACATAAACAATGTAGAGGATATATAAGGAGGATTATGAGAGAGAATAAATCAGTATGCTTTCAGAAGTTGAACAGTGAGTTTTATTAACTTATCATACATAAGATATCATAACTTATCATACATAAGATATATAAAATATATTGTTATATATATATAAATAGCTCGTCACATCTTCATCATTGTGGCGCGACAATACGGTTCCCTCTTGCGATGTTCCTTCAGCTTGGTGTAGTAGCGAAACCCGCGATTGCACAGTTCGCAGACATAGGGATAGACACCGGTGTGCACGAAAAAACTGTGGTTCGTCAGGCTCCGGGGGTTTGTGTAACATTTCCCGCAGGTCTCACATAGGTAAATTTTGTCATGTTCAGGATATGAGGTAGACACCTTTACCTTCTTCCTATCTTGTTGAGGTATCTCCGCAAATTGTTCAGGTATCTGCTCAAATCGTTCAGGTATTTGCTTCAATCGTTCAGGTATCTGCTCAAATCGTTCGGGTATCTGCACAAATCGTTCGGGTATCTGCTCATATCGTTCGGGAATCTGCACAAATCGTTCGAGTATCTGCTCAAATCGTTCAGGTATCTGCTTCAATCGTTCAGGTATCTGCTCAAATCGTTCAGGTATCTGCTCAAATCGTTCAGGTATCTGCTCAAATTGCGCAGAAATCTGCCCAACTTGTTCAGATATCTGCCCAAATTTTTCAGGTACCTGAACGATTTGAGCAGACATCTGCTCAAATCGTTCGGATATCCGCTCAAATTGACACTGAATTTCGGTTACAGTTTCAACAGATTTTGTCGGCTTTTCTTCAACAGTCCCTGCAATCAAAGAGTTATATTAAAAGAAAATTGAACTATAAATATTAAAATTACACTATTTTTCAAGTCAATTTCACTAACAATTTCAGAAATTTCTCACTGTCATCAAAAGAATTATATACAGTAAAAACTAGATAATTCGTACGGATTCTCCAGTCCCTTTGAAAATCTCCCATTGAATTTGCAAATAAAAGATATGGTTAATTAATTACATTTTCAACAGAAAGAGATAACTGTGCCAGAGTAGTTAGCTAGCAAGACTGCACTGCCGGTCCCAAGTCCGGATAAAACAGGAGGGTTAGATGTAGGGCCGACAACCCAACCACTGTAGAAACTTTCTACATGGAAAAGAAAAACATGTCTTTGGAGTAGCCTTTGTAGTACCTTCAAGATTTAAATCAGCTGTAATGGATTTCCAGCCCATCAATGAGAGGCTTTACTAATTAAGGATAAGAGGGAAGAAATGCCATGCCACTATCATAAATGTATCAGCACCTACGGAGGAGAAGAGTGAGGAAGAAAAAGACATTTTCTATGATAAGCTGGACAGAGCACTGGCAGCCAGCTCTTCCTCTGGTATGAAAATAGTGCTGGGAGACTTCAATTGTCAGGTTGGGTTTAGAAAGAATTTGTATACCTACTACAGGGGAATATAGTTTGCACGCTAAAACAAATGAAAATGGAGTGCGAATGATAAATTTTACTGCATACTGAAGCTTGGTAGTGATGAGTACAATTTTTTCACACAAAGGTAAGCATAAACAAACGTGGCACTCGCCAAACGGAATATTTACTCAAATCGACCATGTTTGTCTCTAGTAGGCATTTTAATGAGATCAATGGGGTTAGATCATATCGAGGGGCAGATGTGAACTCTGATCATTCCCTTGTTGTAGCAAAGACGGTGAACAGAATAACATACACGCAACAGGGGCACCTCAATCAATAGAGCAAGTGGAGTAGAGATAAATTAAGGAATGAGGACATAAGGAGGCAATATAAAGAATAGTTGGAAGAAAACATAAGGAACATCCCTGCTGTAAGTGGTGACAAAGAGGTAGAAACTCAGTGGAAGGAGTTGAAGGAGTCAATTACTGGAGCAGCAATTGCCGAATAGAGAAGAAGCCTCCAAATAGATCTTGGTTTGATACAGAGTGCGATGAAGCCATCAAGGCTCGCAATATACTAAGAACCAAGTGGCTGGGTAAGGACACACGGCAGAATAGAAAAGATTTTCATGACGCTAGGGCCCACGCTAAAAGAATCATCAGGTCAATGAAGAGAAACTGGATGAATGACAAGGCTAGAGAAATAGAAGAAGCCAGAAGCAACAATGTGACTAGAAAATTCTACAAGAAGGTACAGCTGAAACCAGGTACTAGAAATAACAAACTGGTTATAAGGGGTGAAAATGGACGCCTATTGGTGGCAGACGTAGAGCTACAAGAACATTGGAAGAAATACTTTCAAACACTCCTGAGGTCTGAGCATGATGTTGAAGCCACGAGAACAGCAAATTATGCGAGTGTTGGTCATGACGACGAAGATATCCCACCAGATAAAGAGATGTAACCTTAAGATCAGATGTTTGTTTATGTTTGTTACATATCTGTTAGTTTTTGTTTAAAAGTGTTAGTAAGGAGTACAGAGTTTGATTCAAGAGTGTATTATTAACTTTAAAAACCGATTTATTTTTAGGTAAGTTGTTTGTTTTTTGTTTTGATGAACATATTGTAAACTATTGTTATTGTAAATAATGCTTAATAGAATTGTTATTTTTAGGATCAAATTGGTCTAAAGTTATTGAAGAATTCAACCCTATTTTACCACATTAGAAATCGGATTTTCTGAAGTTAAAATATATTTGCATTCGCTTTGAAAGTGAAACACAGCAGCATGGTGACTTGGTAACTAGGGTGTTTTCCATAAGGTTACTGTCTTTAGACACAACATATGTGTTTCCTGAAGAATATCAACCATTAGAACTTCATTCCCAATTTCTTCAAGATTAGCATTATTAAGAATGCCTGCAAATCTTTTACAAAACCAGGTCAGTACCGTAATGGTAAGGTCAGCAATAGTTCCTGTGTATTTTGATGAATATTAACAATTGTGTATTCCAAAACCTCTATTTAGAAGAATTACAACAAAATGCACAATCTCTTTGAACCGAAGATAAAGCAATGGCAGACAATGGGAATGAATTAGAACTAATAAAGTTAATTGAGAAGCTTACTGAAAGGCTAGATACCAGGGACAATAAACCTGTAGATATTTCTAATATACAAAAAGAGTTTGTTTTAGAAAATTTTCAAGGTAAAGAGACTGCTCTCCAACGGATTGATAATTTTGAAAAAGAATGTGGTAGGTATAAAATAATTAATGATGAAAATAAGATACAAATACTAAGGTTATTTCTAGAACATAACGCTATAGATTGCTATAATTCAACTTTATGCAAGCTGACATTACAAGCCAAATGGAATGAATGGAGAACTTCATTTTTACAAACATTTTAGTGACAAAAGTTGGCGTAGAGTGTACCATGCGTACAATTTCAAATTCATTAATGGATCCTTGTTAGATTATGCAAGAGAGGTTATTACTAGAAAAAGAACCAACCATGTCTAATACCTCACGCGTCAACCACATTGTTGTTGGTCTCCCATTGTATGTTCAAGACCATCTGGACTTAAAATCAAGCTCATCCGAAGTTAAAAAAAGGTGACACAAGAACATCTTATGGTGCAACTAATAATGATGTAGGTTCTTCTGATAGCAAGAAAACAATAGAAAAAAGACCTTGTGCTATCTGTGAGTCAAAGGTTTATCCAAGGCGTTATCATCCACTTGAACTTCGTAGGAATAAAGCTTACTTCAAAGAAAAACGGGTTGAGATTCAGGACATCAACGTTCACGAAGCGGCAAAAAACTTAGTACACACCCACTAATTCGACTAAATATTACAGTAAACAAAAATAAATTTACGGGAATCTATGAAAGCGGATCCAATATAACACTTGTTAATTATAAGATAATAGAGCATATAAAGGAACAATGTTAGCAAATATTTAAAACAATTGATTTAAAACAACAGATGTTTTTTGTAAATTGAAACGCTTAGATCAAGCAAAACAAATAAAAATTTGTCAATATTTGCAAAACATACCCATGATGTTGGCGAATCAAAAATCCACGAAGCTCATATTAAACTTTTGGAAAAGAAATATATTTCAAAAGAACCTTACAGATGCTCAATACCTGATAACACTGAAATAGAAAGTCAAATAAGCAAATTACTGGAATCAGGATTGATAGAGGAGATTGACTGAGCGGCACCAGTAACATTAGCCTACAAGAAAGAAGATAATAGAAGATCAAGATTGTGCATTGATTTTTGTGAGCTGAACAAGATTCTGGTCCCTGAATCGCAACCATTTCCAAGGATTGAAGGCATTATTGTAAAGACACGGAACTGTCGAGGGTATTCAGTCTTCGATATAAGTTCGGCGTTTTGGTCTATCCCAGTTAGAGAAATAGATAGACATAAGACACCATTTGTTATTCAGAACGGTCATTACCAATGGAAGATATTACCTTTTGGCCTCAAGATTTCGCCATTATTTTTTCAACGTGTTCTAGGCAATACGATTCGACGTCATAGACTTCACGATGTTTGTATTAATTACATTGATGACATTTTGGTATTTTCAAAGACCTTTGATGAGCATCTTTGTCACATTAAAAAAATTATGAAAGCAATTTGATTAGAAGGTTTTCGTTTAAAATTATCTAAATGCAAATTGGCACAGCCCTCAGTAAACTATTTGGGTCATGTAAGAGGATATAACACAGTCAGGCCTCATCATGATAACCTGAGATCAATTAAAGACTTTCTAAACGTCAGAACAAGAAAAATATTCGCCAATTTTTAGGTAAGATTAATTTTTACCATAAATGCATACCGGATTATACGAGAAAGCTTGAACCTCTGCATAACCTCCTAAGAAATAATACTGAATTTCGATGGACAGCAGAATGTGATAAAATCTTTACAGACATAAAGGATTATTTATGCCAAAGCCCGATTTTGTCAATTTTTGATCCACAAAGGACAAAGTTTCTTTATACTGATGCCAGTAATCTTGGTGTTGGAGCAATTTTAAAACAGATTCAAGATGATGGCGAATTACATCCAGTAGTATACTTCTCCGAAAAATTCACTCCAGCACAAGCAAAAAAAAAAGCAATTTACCTTGAATGTTTAGCAATGAAGGAAGCAATCCGTTATTGGCAACACTGATTGTTAGGCCATTAGTTCCAAATGGTTTCCGATCATAAACCTCTGGAAAATCAAAAATCAAAGCTAGAACAGATGAGAAGTTAGGAGATTTAGTACTTAATTACTGGAAAGCAATCCTCAATAATACCAACAGCTTTAAATACTCCGTCAGATATAGAAGCAGATACAAAACAGGCTTTTCAAAATTCAAGAACTCATTATTTGGTAAATAAAAATATATTATGTGGACAACACATGACTTCCTTGTAAGCCTATAAAGCTATAAATCTGTGGTTCAAAAAGTGATCCTGAATTTGATTACTAGTTTCCGAAGATTACAGTATCTCAAAAACGACACTCGGCGTCCCGATATCCATCTATTGACACACACACACAAATGGGGAGGAAAACCAGTATTTTACACTCAATTTTAACATTTAAAACAAGTAATAAAAATGTTTAATATGATTGGAAACCAAATTTCGTTTGTAACCTTTATTACCGGAACATATAATTTATGTATTTAATTTAAATATAATTTTTGATGTAAGCTTATTATGACCTTCAAGTAAAGTACCCTTATCGGCTCACCAATTTTAACCAAAATATATTAAATACATTCATATCGATATAAAAGTCCTATGTACCAAATTTGAGATGTTTTACATTATATTTTAATATAATTTTCGATGAAAGTCTAATATGACCTTCATGTAAACTACCTCTTCCGGTTTTTCAATTTAAACCAAAATCTAGTATGTTATTCAAATCAATATATAAGTTATAAATACTAAATTTGAGAAGTTTGGTAAAGTATTTTAAAATAATTTTTGATGGAAATCAATTATGACCTTCAAGTAAAGTACCAATTTCGGTGATCAAGCAGTTAACAAAAAAGGAGGTTCACAACTAGATTTTACAACAATCTTAAATAAAATATTTCAACTTTCTACGGCTAACTGTTTTTGAGTTATGCTAGATACGAACGTATGTACAAACGTATGTACGTACAGACGCCAGGACGAAACCAGTCAAAATGGATATTTCCGTTGAAATCTGAAAACCGAAAATTTTCGCGATTACAATACTTCTTTTACTTCGTACAAGGAAGTAAAAACCATTAAAATTATATATAACGAAAATAAAACAGAATCTAACAAATAAATAAGCTAAATTAAAAAATAAAGCCAAGAAGAAATTACCTACGCTGCCCATCTTTGATCAGTGAGTCAAAGTCTTTTATTTTAATTAATTTAAGCAAGTCTATCTTGAATTTAGAAAGCAAATTTTGTTTTGTTTCAGGTCATTGTCCATTTTTGAGAATTATATTTATAATAAAATGAAATCGTTGCCTGTCAAATAATTTACAGTCATAAAGTATATGTCTAAAATTGTGGATTTGTCCTTCTTCTTCGCATAAGTCTGATTGTATAATGTTGAATCATTTGGGATATTCCTTCGTGTTACCATATTCTGTCAGTTGTTACGTTAATTCGTAATCATTACTCTTTATAGTTCTATAATTGTGTAATGTAATGCAATCTATGTAACCTTGGTGACTTGGTAGAGGTCATCCTCATTTGGTCCCATCTTCTAACTAAATTGAATGTCAGATCTCTCTTTATATATTAGATAACGGTACTTAGTGGAATATATATTTATAAATATATAAAGACGGTATAAATATATATATATATATATATATATATATATATATTTATTTGCAATTGTATTTAAAGAGAAACGTATAGATACAAGAAGTAAAAATGTAGAATCTGAGTTTAAAAAAAATAATTATATTCAGCTAACCGTCAAAAATGAATATTCATGCCCCTCCAAAGAAGAGGGGCACGGACGGGGATTGAAGAATTTACTGTTCAATATTTTACTTTCCTTTAGCTATATATGAAACATATAGTAAGTATTGCGGTTATTATAAGTAGCGGGAAGTATTGCGATCTTGAAAATTTTTGAATTCGAGTTTTCAACTGAAATCCACGTTTTAATGTCCCTTGAGTCCAAATAACCAAGTCTCGCAAAATGATCTGTGTGTCCATGTGTCTGTGAACAGACTAGCTCAAAAATTAAAAGTTGTTAGATACTAATATTACGTATTTAAGGCAGGCACATGATTTTATAGCAACTTTTTAGTCAAAATCGACTTATCGGAAGTGCCACTTTATATAATCAATTTTACAATTTTATCGTAAATGACTCTAACTAACGATTTTGATGAAACTTTCCTAAGTATTATTCTTAAAATCCTTTAATTTTTCATGCATGGAGTATATCAACGAAAAAACGCAGGAAAAAGTTATGATAAAAAGAATATTTTATTTGCGCTAAACTTAAAAAGGATGCATTTTATAGTAAATTATGTAAGGAATTGTATGAAAGGTAATTAAATTATCTAAATAACAAAAAAAATATCATCAAAATCGGATCAGTGCCAGCAAAGATACTTTTGGGGACTACACGATCCTAGATAATTGAACGCATCCGAAAGGGGACATGCGCCCGAACCTTCTCCCACCAATCCGTCGATCAGTTGTCAACTGTAATGTGAGAATACAAAAGTAGAAATTAACTTAATAATTTCTACTTTTATACTATTAAATGGAAACAAACTGTTTTCATGGAAACAAAACTGAATTTTCAAAAATATATTTTCAACTTAATAAACTTAAAATATATAGATAGTGTACAGAATCGTTGTACTGAAATTGTTTAAAAAAGTGTTTAATTGTACTTATGTGAGAGAAGGTATAAAGAAGTGAATGCTGCTGAGTTTATTTCAAGTATTGTTTATGTGAACTCTTTAAAATTTTATTAAAAAGATAATTATTAAAACGGTAAGGGAAAGTTGGCTGATGCGGGCACCGCTCCAGATTTTTTTTATATTCAATGAATTGATCAGTCAGAAAAATAAAAAAAGCTGTTCTTGAGTACGTAAGATACAATAATAGTAAAAAAACAATCCTAACTCGAAAAGAATAATTTCGCCAACCAACCAGCACAATCAATGAAAAATTCATTGAAATGGAAATAACGGTGCTACTTGTTATGTTCGCCATATCAATTTGAATGACAGACACGAGATCAAATTTGTTCTTTAATATCTAAAAGGTAGAACACAGGATTAAAAATTTTAATCCTGAGGACATAAACTTTTTATTTCCAGCATAAACAGAAATCTTCTCTACTTTCGGTAGTGAGGATTCAAAAAATATAAAATACTTATTAGAAGATTTTATAGTTTTTTTTTTATCTGAGGTTCTAATGTATTGTATTTTTGTTTTGTTTTTTTTGGAAAATAAACAATAAAAGTTATAATATTATGACACTGGAGAAATAACTGATATTATCCCGTTTTTCATTATTAGGAAAAAAATTATGAAAATTTCAAGATTCAATTGTATTTTTCCTTCAGGTGTAATTCGAAATCCGTAAAAACCTATTCATCTGTTTCTTTTCCAAACTCTTATCAATGAACAGAAAAATTTTCAAGTCAATAGTTTTTATAATATCTGCAAAATGTTGTCATTTGTATGAAGGTAAGCTGAAAAACTGATAATTTAGTTTATCCGAAATAATAAATAAAATAAAGACTCTATATTTCTGGCAAATATTAGAAAAAAAAATATTATAATACGGTGTATTTCAAAAGTTTAATATCGATTTGAAAAATGATTATGGTGCCCAGAGTAGAGTTTTCTCGTTTATTTAAAATAACTTCAATATTTTCTTGTAAAATTCGGTAAAATCTTCATGAAAAATATATCAATAAATCTATGAAAGAGTAGGTTTATCAACAAATATTCTTTGAAAATATAACTTATTGAAAACGCACAAATATACAATCGCAAAAATGTTTTTTAAATCAGTATAACTGAAGAAACTGATATTGTAACATATTTAAAAAGAATATATAATTAGAACAAACCAGGCAAAAAAATAAAAATGGTATAAATTTCAAGATTAAATCTTTTTCCTTTAGGTGTAACTTAAAATCCGTAAATACCTCCCATCTCTTTATTTTACAAACTCTTGTTGATAAACCGAAATAGATTTATGTACAAAATTTACATGTTCCCAAAATCAAAAATCATTACAAATCACTATAACATAGTTACAGAACAAGACGTTCAAAACAATAAATTTTATATATGTTACTATAAATTTGTATCTTAAAATATTTATATTTATCGTATTTTGGGGATATGAAAAAAAGACCCATAGTTTTTATAGCTTCTGCAAAATGTGGTAATTTTGTATAAAAACTGTAATTAATCAATAGCGCTGTGAATCTGATTTTTTGTACAAAACTCTAAACTACGCATTTACGAAAAACCATCGGTTAGGCCGTATTCGAAGGAGTTTTTAACTTGTTTCTAGTCGTCATTAATGTATCAAAGACATATTGAAATGTTCAATAAGAGTTATATTTTCAGAAAAAAAAAAAATTAATTTTTCAATATTTTTTAATGCCTTAAGTTTTTATTGACCGCCAAAGATTGTTTAATATTTTTATTGGTAGGTTAATACCAATGAAGATTTTGAATCTATTAAGGATGTACGGATGTACATGTTCGAAGCGTTAATACTGTCGAAATCAGTATACCAATACAATTCTCTTATATTTTATTTTTTATATTAAGCTATAGAATAATTCATTACAAAGATGATACAGAAAAAAAGATTTAAGTCTGGTTGGTAAAATACCGATATCGGACAAGACGGAATAAATATATGGTTAGCAACAGAAATTCGTATAAATCATTATTATATATAATTATTTTATTCGCTATAATATAATAACAAATATATTACTTACATAAATCTCGGTAGAGCAATGTGAAGTCGAAATCTTCAAGCCTGACAAACTCCCGTTCGTCTAACCTGAGTAGATCTTCGAGAGTAGGGTACACAATATTCTCCATAGTTCGATAGTAGAAGGTACCTATCAGTTCACTGGCTAAAATGGGAATGACAATTTAAGGTATATCCGGGGTAATAAAAAAAAGGGATTGGGGAGGGGGTTAATAGTATTCGAACTGACTGTCAGGTAGCAGCATTGCCTCTCAAATGGCGGGGATTTCAAATTTGCTAGTTTCTAAAAATAATATGTCATAATTGATATTCAAATTTAAATCGCCAATTGCCTGCCAAATGAAAGTGATGTGTTTAAAAATCATAAATATTTCTAAATGAATATTCTTTGCTCACGGGAAATTGTAGCCATTAATGGCATATTTAATACACTTCATTATATAATAATAGTTATTAAATATGCTCACGTTTCTCTCTAATATAATTTAATATACCAACAACTGGGTTCACAACTCCCGGAAATCTGCAATGTTTTCTTCCCCACTGAGGAATACAAACAAATTAAATCTTTTTATGGCATAGGAAGCTTATAGGACATTGAAGAATATAAAACTGTTGAAAACATTTATAATTATTTGAAAATACTTATAAAAAAAAAAATGTCAATTTGAAGAGTTTTCAATTTTTTTTTTGTTTTCTGACAAAACTTGATTAATCTCATATATCTCGAGTGAAGGTTTTTTTTAATAAATTGTTCTTACTTTGCTTCGGAAATTAATTTTGAAAATTCAGATAATTTTTTAAAGACAAAACAGGAATTTTAATTTTTAAAACTATGTTAATGATACTTAAGGGTTTAGTTTGATCACGATTTAGTTGATGATCTCATATTTTGGATACTTGTTAGCTTATCCTTCAAATTGTATAATTTTTCTTTAATTAAAAAAAATAATAATACTTAGAATCCATAAATGTAACCATTATTACATGTTATTCTTGACCGCTACCAACCCGGACTATCTTCATCTGGATTTATCAAATGGTCAACCAGTAATACCTGAAATAAAAATAAAAAAATATTTTTTCATATTAATAGTTAAAAGAAAGAAAATAATTAATAGCAACGCTCTGCAGAAATAGATACCATGTTTTCTTTTTTTACCATAGTCCAAAAACCATTGAAGCCAAATAACTACTTCATCTATTTAATTAAATTCCATTATTACTTATTTTCTTTAAATAAATAAATAGTGTAAATTGTGATTAAATATAAATAGATGGAGCAGTTAAATAATTAGAAACAAGGTTATCATTGCATATTTCTTATTGAAAACTAATTAAAATATTAACCCTAATGTATTTGCTTATCACAGTTAATGTTATTGTCATAAGTTCAAACATAAATTTGTATTTAAAAATTAAATATATTAGGCCAAGTACAGAAAACAAAAAAATAGAAAACAAATTATATTAGAATTCTGAAAACTAAATAATCACACTTCAGACTTACAATTAGTTCAACATTTATTAAACGTTTAACGTTTTTAACCATTTAAGGTACGTTTTCCTTAGTGATTTTTCTTTCTATTTAAAAGACTCCTACTTAAAAAACAAAACAATTATTGAATTTTTTTTTAACTTATCTTTGAAGTCAGATTTTTTTCATTAAAGACATTTTTACCTATTTAATAATATTATATTTTAATAAATTAAAGGGTTATCCACCTTGGAGAGGTGAACGCTACAAGCGGGACCTGAGGTATTGTTCAAAGCAGGTAAACAACTCACCTGGTTTGAAGATATCCATGTCGACAGGTAGCAGAAAATCTTGTACTGCTATAAAACTAGCAGGT
The DNA here is from genome assembly GCA_948150685.1 of Rhaphigaster nebulosa. Classification (NCBI taxonomy): domain Eukaryota; kingdom Metazoa; phylum Arthropoda; class Insecta; order Hemiptera; family Pentatomidae; genus Rhaphigaster; species Rhaphigaster nebulosa. The sequence continues at coordinate 135,266,565 of OX411310.1, read as the reverse complement.
GCTACCATAAACCTAATAGATCTCCAGTCGGTAGCAATTACTGCCATAAACATGACGAAAGGAAAATTTGACCCACTGTCATGGACAGTTATATTTCCTTCTATCCTCAACAAAAGAAATCCTTCAAATTTCTCTAAATTTAATTGTTTTAACAAAAATATATATTTGACATAATTATTGATTGTTATGTTAAATAATAATGTTATTATGAGACTGTCGTTATTATTAGTTTAGTTAAGATTAATTTAAAGATTTAGTTAAGTTAACTTAAGATTTTCATTCAATGTCTGTAAAGTTGAGTTTACATCGAAACCAGTAAAATTGTTATTAGCAAAATTTTAATATAATTTTTTTATTAACATTTTGTTACCTACATTTTACACGAACCAATAGCAATATGTAATTAACATTGTTATTAATCAGATTTCTAACAAAAATGCTAAATAACATTTGATCGATTTGTCTGAACAGCAGATAAAGAAGAGTTAGCAAGATGCTATAAACTTCAATACTTGTACAAAAAAAAAAAAAAAAAAATGATAGCACCGTGCTTTTAGCATTCTTTGATACGGACCGTTCAATTTATGTTATTGACAGTGATATTAATATGTTACTGAACAAAGTAACAATACTAATAGCAAATGTTATCGGCATATTAACAACATTTTTAACGAATTGGTATTAATTTAATATAATATTATTATCAAATCTTTAAAAATGTTAGTCACCTTTTAATAACTCCTGTTATTGCAAAGGTCTCTCTGGCCCTATTTCATAGTAAAGTACAAGAGCAAGTAGACCTATGATTTACTACGCGTGTGACTGACTGTGAAATGTTGAAATTTGATAAAATTCAAAATTTTTACTAAATACTGATGAAATAACTAATAACTAATATTGAAACACGATACAGTTTAAAATTATTAATAGCTATTGTTGAAATAACAATTTCACAGTGTGTTATATGCGTATATAATAGTATATAACACAATAGTATATATGCGTAGTTATAGGCCTATTTGCACTTGTACATGTGAACTTTATTATAAAACAGGACGGAAGAGTAAATCTACCTTCACATGTTTTTGTTATTATGAATTGTTGATTATATTTAGACCATTTTAATTTTGATTATAAACATTCGGAAGGAGATTCCAAGCACGATGAATTGAGTCCCTAAAATTTCGGCAGATATCGCTTCACTGATTCTGGACAGAAAAAAGAAAAAAGACCATCCATATATGCAGACCAAATTGAGCACAACACACACCAACAATCAAAAAAATACATATCAACTATAAAGTTAGACAAGTAGCGAAATTAGACAGATTAGCATTCACGGCAAAAAAAATTTATAACAAAAAAAAATTATCTTGGGGGCAAAACTTAGGAACTAGGAGACCGTAAAACCGGTGATATTGTGGGGGCTCAAAAACAGGATTCACAAATGTGGAGGGGTTATTGAAAACAGAAAGGAAAATCTTGGTAAATATATTTGGGCCAATGAAAATTTTTCGAACATATGGTCAGGATGGACAAGAACAAATTAAATAAGCAAATCTTCTATAAAGTGCTTGGCCTCAAAAATATATAGGGTTACCCAGAGAAGATCAAGGTTGAAATGGCAAAACCGGAGATTACAAAGAATGACTGTTTGGATAGGGTTCGAATCCAGAAATAAGGCCAACAAAATGAGAGTCCCTGCAGTGAGGAAAGGATGGGAAAAAGTGGTAGGAGGAGAGGAAGGTCTTGCGCTGCGAGAGGATGAGGTCCTGAGTTGGCCTATTTCGAAAAAAAAAATATGACACAGTACCAATAAGTTACATCGAAACACATAAGAACGAAAAGGGATCCGGTTCCTTCAGTATGTGTCTTGGAGTGGTGTGCTGTCTTAAGTTTATATGTGTTTTTTAGAATGTTAGTGAAGGATGTGCAATATTTTACTGGATATATGTGATCCTGTTTTTTCATGTACTCAGTGCCGGATTAACCATATTGGAAATATAGGCAACTGCCTATGGGCCTCGTAGGGGCCTCTGAGAAAAATAAGTTTAAGAAATTTTAATTTGCTTTAAAAAGATATTAAATTTATATTTAAGCACTTATGTTTTAAATTTATAATTAAGTTTAATTTTATTTGAGTAGAAAATCGATGATATTGCATATGCAGTAATGACATTGAAATAAATGTAGAAGCAAGAAGTGATATCTTAATTATTGCAAAGCCAATGTTTCGAAAACAGGTTTAATGCTTGAAATTTTATAAAGCGATATATAGATAGTATGTTTGTTGATTAAGGTGAATACTTTAATATATAAAAATAAAGGCAGGCTCTTGCTATTTCACCAATTTATTTATTACGAGGCAAATTTTCGGCCTACAAGCCATCCTCAGGCATCTCTGTAAAAGGTTCTTATTTAATTCAATTTATAACATATCACAATTATACTTAAATATTCTAATAAATACCATATACATACTAAAATTATTTAAAATGCATACACTGCATACATTTTTTTTTTTTTAGTGCCGCTGTATATTTCGACTTGGTCCGGATTGGACTTAAATATGACAGTACAAATTAAATTAAAATATAAATTTAATTAAATAAGGGCCTTTTACAGAGATGCCTGAGGATGGCTTGTAGGCCGAAAATTTGCATCGTAATAAATAAATTGGTGAAATAGCAACAGCCTGCCTTTATTTTTATATATAAAGCGATATTTCGACTGATAATGTTGATGTTTATAGGTAACTTAATATATATATATATATATATATATATATATATATATATATATATATATATATATATATATATATATATATATATATATATAAAGCGATATTTCGACTGATAATGTTGATGTTTATAGGTAACTTAATATATATATAAAGCGATATTTCTACTGATAATGTTGATGTTTATAGGTAACTTAATATATATATAAAGCGATATTTCTACTGATAATGTTGATGTTTATAGGTAACTTAATATATATATATATATATATATATATATATATATATATATATATATATATATATATATATATATATATATATATATATATATATATATATATATATAAAGCGATATTTCGACTGATAATGTTGATGTTTATAGGTAACTTAATATATATATAAAGCGATATTTCGACTGATAATGTTGATGTTTATAGGTAACTTAATATATATATATATAAAGCGATATTTCGACTGATAATGTTGATGTTTATAGGTAACTTAATATATATATAAAGCGATATTTCGACTAATAATGTTGATGTTTTTAGGTAACTTAATATATATATAAAGCGATATTTCGACTGATAATGTTGATGTTTATAGGTAACTTAATCGCGAAATAGATCATTGTTGTAATTTTAGTTTATTTTCTTTATTTGCTAGAATCGCATTATATTAAAATCACTATCATTACCTTCGAATAGATTTACTTTAATAAATGACTTACATTAGTGAGGATATATTACAATTTGGTATTGTATAAAATTTAATTTACATGCATAACTACTAAATTTGATTTATAATTATAAAACCTGTATTGAACTGAACAGGATGAGTGTGATGCACTCTATAAAAAAGCTTGTTGGTTACCGGTATTAGTGTTCCAAATCTTACAATTAATACGTGTCTCTTCTTGAATTTTTGCTCTACTGTATTACTAAGATCAACAATACATTATACAAAGATAATATTGTATTTGTTACAATATTGTATTTGTGGAAATTGAGATATTTTAAAATTGGTCATGCATTAGTAAGTCCTACAAATGTATTTTCTCTATAGTGAAATTTCAGTGTGGTCTTATTTTCATTGATTTTATTACTATTTTTAATTAACTGTTGAAAATTATGTTTATATAAAACAGTTCTATTTATCTTTATTTTTATTCTGTTCGTTTCCTTATTTTCTTCTATTAATTTATTAAATTCAATTTTTCATTAATATATTAATTAATCAGAAAATAATTTTGATTATATAAGACTTTATGGTTATCATTTAAAAATGGTGAAAATTTGTAGGATCATCAACTATTTATGTTATGGTGATGAAATACACACATTTTGAAATTAAGTAATTTTAAATGGAATGACTTACTGGACCAAAAATGTATACATACTTACTGGACCAAAAATGTGTACATACTAACTGGACCAAAAATGTGTACATACTTACTGGAAAGTCTGTTTTAAAAATATTTAAGTGTTTAAATTCAGTTTACTTACATGTAATTATAATCCATAAACATAAAATAATGACAACATAATTTATTTTTTAACTAAAATGCTGGTATAATATTAAATATGGTATATATTTAGAACAGAAAAAAAAAAATATTTTGGGACAATGTCCCTTTAGAATAGCAAGGTAGACTTTCGCTGGTACTGCCCGCGGTTGCGACTGGCAGAGCTGACCAATCGTATTTCGTCATATCTAGACTGCCGGCCAGTACGAGCGAAATATGCCCCTACCTATTCAGTCAAAGTTGTAGTAAACTGCTCGCAAACTTTTCCGACCGCAACCGCGGGCAGTACCAGCGAAAGTTGGAGCTGAATTTACACTTATTTCCTGTTCACTATAACCGATAGCGAACAGCTCATAGGATCTTGCAACATCTGCTTTATAACCGATTTGTACGTTATAAACGGTTGCACGTTATATGCGGTTTCTTATATTCATTTTATCCATGATATTTCACGGGACCGAATATTTTATTCGTTACAACCGGTTGTTCCTTATTCGTTACAACCGGTTGTTCCTTATATACTTATAAATAATTTCTGCTGTATTCACATAATCATGTAGAAAAAAATAAAATGAAAACAAAAAGAAATAGAAAGCTATTTACAAATATGTGGTCGAGAAATAATAACAATAATAAAAAAATAATAATAATAACATTGAACAAATGATGAAAATGGATCAAAAATTAATTCGTAGATAAAAAACATATAACAAGCAATTATTGTTCCTTATCAATATATATATATATATATATATATGTGTATATACATTGTTACATGATCAAAAATAAAGGGGGAAGCTAAAAATCATATTAGATCTCAACATTTTGTAAATTTAGATGAATTGTTAAATTTTATAGAAAATAATTATAGGGACCAAAAAACAATTTGCCAATTAGACCCCGAGCTCATGTCTATGCGTCCTTATAAATATGAAAATCCAATTGAATTTATAAATAGAGTAGAATCAGCTTTATCTGTTCTCATTGCCAGAATTAGAATAGATCATGATATATCCTATCCGGATAGTCAAATAAATTATATTAAAGAAAGAATCACTCACCATGTGATTTCATGTTTACCCATTGAATTAGGGAATTATATGAGGATTTTTGATCCAAAAGATTTAATAAAATTAAGAATTAAATTACAAAATGAGGGTTTACCCGTATTACAACAGCTTTTTCCGAAAAAACAATTTAATAAACATGAAAAAACATCTTATCAAAAACATGAATATAATAGATACGATACTCGTAAACCACCCCATCATCATAAAACGGAGTATAACAAAAACGAAGATAGGGGATATAATAAATATCAGCATGATGATAGGCAAAGATATGAAAGCCAGAAACGATCATATCAAAATGATGAGAGGAATTTCCATCAAAATAGGTACCGAGACAGTCATAGGCCACAGGCTTGGCATGAAAGGGATAATTGGAGAAATAATGATAAAACAAATGAGCCGTTTCCTTCAAAACCTTTTAAACCCGATTCTCAAAACACTGTGTCTATGAAATCGGTTGACAAAGTAAGATGTTTTGAAGAATCTAATAATCAAGAATTATTAGAAAAAAATGAAAGACTAGAAAGGGAAGTTCAGGAATTAAAACTTAAATTAGACCATTTTTTAGAACTTGGAGGGCCTTCCCAAAATACAAGTTAAATTTAGTTAATAATAAAAAAGATGCTATTTCACGGACAAATTTGGCAAGGAATGGGTTATAGATACTGGAGCAGAAATTAATTGTATTAATCCAAATTCCTTACCCGAGGGAATAAAAATACAATCGGAAGAATTTGTTATATCAACGCCAGCCGGTAATAAAAGAGGACATGGGAATGTAACCTTAGACATAGGACCGAGGCTTGGTTTGAAAGATGAATTATTAATACCATTTAAAATTTATAATTTCTGTGAAGGTTTTGATTTTTTGTTAGGAATGAAATTAATGAGAGATATAGGCATTGAAATGAAAATTGGGAGTGAAAATGAATTTAAAATAAAAGGAAAATTAATTAAAAATGGAAAGATAATTGAAGAAAATAAATACGTGAATTTTATAAAAGATATAAGTATGATTGATAATATTGTGCGAACGGATCATATGGAAAAAGAAACTAAAGAAAGTTTAATAAATTTAATCGGAAAATATCCTTCAATAATTAAAACTAGTGACCAAAGCTTACCATTTACAAACTTATTAAAATGTCACATTAAATTAAAAACCGAAAAACCCGTATATTCCAGAAGTTATAGAGTAGCACCTCAACTCAGAGAAGAAATGAATAATCAAATAAAAAAGATATTAGATCAGAATATTATTAGGGAAAGTAATTCACCATATAATTCACCGTCAATGATTGTTCCAAAAAAGTTAGATGCCAGCGGCAAAAAGAAATACAGGCTTGTCATTGATTACAGAAAATTGAATGAACAAACAGTTAAAGGTAAATTCCCACTGCCTAATATTGAGGATCTACTTAATAAATTACAAGGTTCAAAAATATTTTCTACCATCGATTTGGACTCAGGGTTTCATCAAATTGAGATGTCGAAAGATTCAATCGAGAAGACTGCATTTTCAACAGAAGATGGGCATTATGAATATATTAGAATGCCGATGGGCCTTTCAAACTCTCCCCCCACCTTCCAGAGAGCTATGAATGCAATGATAGCTAACGTACCAAATGCTTTAGTTTATGTTGATGACATTACAATTTATTCTAAAACAATAGAAGAGCATTTAGAACATCTTGAAAATATATTCAAAACATTAGCTAAAAATAATCTTGTAGTTCAAATGGACAAAACTGAATTCTTTAAGCAGGAACTACCATTCTTAGGATATATTTTAACTCCAGAAGGTATAAAAACAAACCCGTCAAAATTAGAAGCTATTTCGAAATTTCCATTACCAAAATCAGAAAAAGAAATCAAACAATTCTTAGGAATTACGGGGTACAATAGAAAATTTATCCATAATTATGCTAATATAGTAAAACCTTTAACTCAGCAATTCAGAGATAAAGATAATATTATACCAGGAAATTACAAAAAATCATTTGAAAAATTAAAGATTCATTTAATGAATGCTCCTAGATTGGCATACCCAAAGTTTGACTTGCCGATGATAGTAACAACAGATGCAAGTAATGTCGCAATTGGAGCAGTCTTATCACAAGTTATAGAAGGAACAGAACATCCCATTGGAGCAGTCTTATCACAAGTTATAGAAGGAACAGAACATCCCATTGGAGCAGTCTTATCACAAGTTATAGAAGGAACAGAACATCCCATTGGAGCAGTCTCATCACAAGTTATAGAAGGAACAGAGCATCCCATTGGAGCAGTTATATCACAAGTTATAGAAGGAACAGAACATCCCATTGGAGCAGTCTTATCACAAGTTATAGAAGGAACAGAACATCCCATTGGAGCAGTCTCATCACAAGTTATAGAAGGAACAGAGCATCCCATTGGAGCAGTTTTATCACAAGTTATAGAAGGAACAGAACATCCCATTGGAGCAGTCTTATCACAAGTTATAGAAGGAACAGAACATCCCATTGGAGCAGTCTTATCACAAGTTATAGAAGGAACAGAACATTCCATTGCATTTGCCTCAACAACATGAAATAATACTGAGCAAAATTACTCAACTATTGAAAAAGAGCTTTTAGCTATAGTTTATGCTACCAAACATTTCAGGCCTTATTTATACGGAGCGAAATTCACAATTCAAACTGATCATAAACCTTTGCAATGGTTATTGACTATGAAAAATAACAATACAAGGATTATGAAGTGGATTTTCTATCTGCATGAATATGATTTCGAAATAAAATACATTGAAGGTAAAACCAACAATGTAGCAGATGCCTTAAGCAGAGTGCAAATAGATACAGTAAATGCAATGACAAACCATAATTTGAATGAAGATTCAGCCATGGAATTAGATAGAATACTTGGTGAAACATCTCAGATGCCGTTAACATCTCCAGAAGGTTTTGATTTCGATGAAACACTTTCAGAAAACAATAGTATATCAATGGAAAATAATATTGAAATAGAAGATGATAATCCCGAAATAGATAATAATAATGAAATAAATAATCCAAATTTTGATAACGAAAGTTTAAATACTGAGCATTCACAGGAAAGTAGTAATGAACAAATATTTATTGTAGAAGACCCGAAACCAGTTAATATAGAGAAAAATCAAATATTCGTCCAGAGAGGTGGAAAGCAAATTAGATTAGAGAAAACATTTGGCAAAAATATATATTTTATTCAAACAGCGTATCCCTGGAGTGATGATTTAGAGGAAACTTTATTAGAAATATTAAAACCTAATAAAGTTTATGGAATTTATTGTGAACCGAATGTGGAAACAGTTAGAGATGATTATGAGGGGATATTTAAAAAGATGTCTTCATTGATTATGGAAAAATTCCCTAATGTTAAATTTAAGAGGTATAAAAATAAAGTATTGAATATTGAAAGTAAAGAAGAGCAATTAGAAATAATCAATAATTATCACATAGGCAAATCTTTTCACAGAGGAGTATTAGAGACTTACGAAAAAATGAAAAGAACCTATTATTTTCCACGGATGAAAGAAGAAATTATTCAGTTTATCAATCAATGCAAAGTCTGCAGAGTGACTAAATATGACAGAAAACCAATAAAGTCACAGTTTCAAGTCACACCAACACCAATGAGACCATTTGAGGAATTGATGATTAATACATTGCACTTTGAAAGGAAGTATATTGTAACTATCATTGATACATTTTCAAAGAAAATGTATGCAGAATTAACAACTGCCTGCAATGTAACTAACGTATTTAAAATAATAACAAAATATTTAAGTTTATATCCAAATCCAATAAGATTAAAAATGGATAACGGAAAGGAGTATAAAAATAATTTAATACAAAATTTATTAGAAAGTTTGGGAATTGAGGCGTATTACACTACTCCAAATCATCCTATTCTTTAGGCCTCATGAATAGAGCTCACTCGACATTAATTGAAGTTATTAGAACCTATAAAAACAGCGGTGAAGAATTTAACCAAATTTACTTGAAGAATTAAACCAAAATTTAAAATTATCACCAAATGAAATTTGGTACCTTTGGTTGTATAAAAGACCCCGAAAAGAAATTATCAATTATATAAGAAGATTTAATTAATCTATATCATAAGGAGTTGAATTTAGTCCATGAACAAATAAAGAATCAAATTGAAAAAGAAAAGGAAACGAGAACTGAATCCTTAAATAAAAATAGAGTAAATGAAGAAGTTGAAAATGAACCTTATATAAAGGTAAGAACTAGAAATAAACATGAAAACCCATTTAGACAAGTTTATAAATTCAAAAATATAAACAAAATACTCAAAGTACACGCAGATAATATTCAAAGAAAGAGAAAATCTAAAAGCAATAATAATATTCCAGATGTTGAAGACCATATGGATATTGATTCTGATGATGCAGATGTCACGACAATATGAAATAATAAATCCAGAACATTCTTCAGGATTAGTAACGTTCAAATTATCAGACACTAAGGTAATACAGAAATATAAAACTATAATACATTATTTAAATTTCTCGAACTTTATAAATGAAATAGATATATTAGAAAGGGATTTGAGCAATTTTTAACAGCACAGCCAATATGATATAATTTCGAAACAATTGAAATTTCTGCAAGACAAAATTGATAATATTATTGATGTTCCACACAGTAGAAGAAAACGAGAATTGATAAATGCCCTCGGCCAAGGTATCAAATTCATTACAGGAAACCTAGATTCTGATGACAAGGCACAGTACGATAAGGTCATTACTACTCTAGAAGAGAACAACTACCGCATGGAGCATAACATAGCTCGTGAGATTAACATCAATAAAGAACTGGTAAAATCATTTCAAAAAGATATTAGATTAATTAATAATAATAGTAATAAATTAGCCAACTTAATAAACGTTGTAGATAAAACCACGTTAACAAATCATTTAAATGAATTATATGACATATTAAATTACATTACTATCGTAATCATGGACATAGAAAATTCTTTGGAAATATGTAAATTAGGAATAACACATTCTAGCATTTTGAAAACGATAGATATCAACAGTAACACAGAATACATAAGTTCTGACTTAGAAACACTTTGGCTCACAAGTAAAATATCTTGTATAATAAAAAATAAAATTGTTCATTATATGATACAATTACCTGTTGAAGCTAAGACCTTTAGTACCTTGTATTTATTATCTGTACCAATAAAGAAAAATAACCATATTATAACAACTATTGTAAATAATCAAATGGTATTGTATGATAATGATGAAATGTATAAAGGAGATTGTAATTTTATAAAAACTAATTATTATTGTAATAAAATTTATAAATTTAATGATACATGTATAGAAAAAGCTATTAATAATAATTTATCAGAGGGAAAGAGATATCGCGATATGAAGGACCATTTAGGGTGATCGTTATCCGAGAGCATAACGTGGTTACGATTGAGAGTATTGCCAAACCTGAATCGGCGGTCGGGTAATTTACTGGAGTATCCTCCTTGGGAACATGCAATTTTGTTAATGATAGATGTAATTGTTTTTTTTTTACATGTATTGTTACATTTATTTTCTAATTTATGTATAATTATGAGGACATTAGACCGGAGGTCGATTTTCTGTCTTCATTAGTATTACTATTATTGTATATATATATCGTAGTGATGGATAAGATTCTTTTTTTTTTTTTGTACATAATCATTGGAATTTTTATAGTTGCGAGTATTTATTATCTGTTATTGTGGTAGCTTATAATATTTTTTTTATTTTTATTTTTAAGTTGTTACTGTTTATTACTTCTAATACCATGAATACTAAACATAAACATTGTAGGGGATATATAAGGAGGATTATGAGAGAGAATAAATCAGTATGCTTTCAGTAGTTAAACATTGAGTTTTATTAACTTATCATACATAAGATATCATAACTTATCATACATAAGATATATAAAATATATTGTTTTATATATATATATATATATATATATATATATATATATATATATATATATATATATATATATAGCTCATCACATCTTCATCATAGTGGCGCGACAATACGGCCACCTCTTGCGATGTTCCTTCAGCTTGGTGTAGTAGCGAAACCCGCGATTGCACAGTTCGCAGACATAGGGATAGACGCCGGTGTGCACGAAACTGTGGTTCGTCAGGCTCCGGGGGTTTGTGTAACATTTCCCGCAGGTCTCACATAGGTAAATTTTGTCATGTTCAGGATATGAGGTAGACACCTTTACCTTCTTCCTATCTTGTTGAGGTATCTCCGCAAATTGTTCAGGTATCTGCTCAAATTGCGCAGAAATCTGCCCAACTTGTTCAGATATCTGCCCAAATTGTTCGGGTATCCGCTCAAATTGACACTGAATTTCGGTTACAGCTTCAACAGATTTTGTCGGCTTTTCTTCAACAGTCCCTGCAATCAAAGAGTTGTATTAATTTAAAAGAAAATTGAACTATAAATATTAAAATTATACTATTTTTCAAGTTAATTTCACTAACAATTTCAGAAATTTCTCTGTCATCAAAAGAATTATATAGAGTAAAAACTAGATAATTCGTACGGATTTTCCAGTCCCTTTGAAAATCTCCCATTGAATTTGCAAATAAAAGATATGGTTAATTAATTACATTTTCAACAGAAAGAGATAACTGTGCCAGAGTAGTTAGCTAGCAAGACTGCACTGCCGGTCCCAAGTCCGGATAAAACAGGAGGGTTCGATGTAGGGCCGACAACCCAACCACTGTAAAAACTTTAACCGTTAAACAAGCTCGAAAACCAAGCCTCGGATATCGGACTATTACACGGAAACGACACGGCGCAACGGAAAAGGTTTACAGATTTGGAACATGCAATGTGAGGACCTTAAATCGAGCAGGAGCAGTCAATGAGGTAACCGATGAGCTAAGCAGAATGAGGGTAGACATAGCAGCCATACAAGAAATCGGGTGGAAGGGAAGTGGGAATGTGCAAGGTAGAAACTATGCCATCTTTTACAGTGGTAGTACTGAAAAACATGTCTTTGGAATAGCCTTTGTAGTACCTTCAAGATTTAAATCAGCTGTAATGGATTTCCAGCCCATCAATGAGAGACTTTGCTAATTAAGGATAAGAAGGAAGAAATGCCATGCGACTCTCATAAATGTATCAGCACCTACGGAGGAGAAGAGTGAGGAAGAAGAAGACATTTTCTATGATAAGCTGGACAGAGCACTGGCAGCCAGCTCTTCCGCTGGTATGAAAATAGTGCTGGGAGACTTCAATTGTCAGGTTGGGTTTAGAAATAATTTGTATACCTACCACAGGGGAATATAGTTTGCACGCTAAAACAAATGAAAATGGAGTGCGAATGATAAATTTTACTGCATACTGAAGCTTGGTAGTGATGAGTACAATTTTTTCACACAAAGGTAAGCATAAACAAACGTGGCACTCGCCAAACGGAATATTTACTCAAATCGACCATGTTTGTCTCTAGTAGGCATTTTAATGAGATCAATGAGGTTAGATCTTATCGAGGGGCAGATGTGAACTCTGATCATTTCCTTGTTGTAGCAAAGACGGTGAACAGAATAACATACACGCAACAGGGGCACCTCAATCAATAGAGCAAGTGGAGTAGAGATAAATTAAGGAATGAGGACATAAGGAGGCAATATAAAGAATAGTTGGAAGAAAACATAAGGAACATCCCTGCTGTAAGTGGTGACAAAGAGGTAGAAACTCAGTGGAAGGAGTTGAAGGAGTCAATTACTGGAGCAGCAATTGCCGAATAGAGAAGAAGCCTCTAAATAGATCTTGGTTTGATACAGAGTGCGATGAAGCCATCAAGGCTCGCAATATACTAAGAACCAAGTGGCTGGGTAAGGACACACGGCAGAATAGAAAAGATTTTCATGACGCTAGGGCCCACGCTAAAAGAATCATCAGGTCAATGAAGAGAAACTGGATGAATGACAAGGCTAGAGAAATAGAAGAAGCCAGAAGCAACAATGTGACTAGAAAATTCTACAAGAAGGTGCAGCTGAAACCAGGTACTAGAAATAACAAACTGGTTATAAGGGGTGAAAATGGACGCCTATTGGTGGCAGACGTAGAGCTACAAGAACATTGGAAGAAATACTTTCAAACACTCCTGAGGTCTGAGCATGATGTTGAAGCCACGAGAACAGCAAATTATGCGAGTGTTGGTCATGACGACGAAGATATCCCACCAGATAAAGAGATGTAACCTTAAGATCAGATGTTTGTTTATGTTTGTAACATATCTGTTAGTTTTTGTTTAAAAGTGTTAGTAAGGAGTACAGAGTTTGATTCAAGAGTGTATTATTAACTTTAAAAACCGATTTATTTTTAGGTAAGTTGTTTGTTTTTTGTTTTGATGAACATATTGTAAACTATTGTTATTGTAAATAATGCTTAATAGAATTGTTATTTTTAGGATCAAATTGGTCTAAAGTTATTGAAGAATTCAACCCTATTTTACCACATTAGAAATCGGATTTTCTGAAGTTAAAATATATTTGCATTCGCTTTGAAAGTGAAACACAGCAGCATGGTGACTTGGTAACTAGGGTGTTTTCCATAAGGTTACTCTCTTTAGACACAACATATGTGTTTCCTGAAGAATATCAACCATTAGAACTTCATTCCCAATTTCTTCAAGATTAACATTATTAAGAATACCTGCAAATCTTTTACAAAACCAGGTCAGTACCGTAATGGTAAGGTCAGCAATAGTTCCTGTGTATTTTGATGAATATTAACAATTGTGTATTCCAAAACCTCTATTTAGAAGAATTACAACAAAATGCACAATCTCTTTGAACCGAAGATAAAGCAATGGCAGACAATGGGAATGAATTAGAACTAATAAAGTTAATTGAGAAGCTTACTGAAAGGCTAGATACCAGGGACAATAAACCTGTAGATATTTCTAATATACAAAAAGAGTTTGTTTTAGAAAATTTTCAAGGTAAAGAGACTGCTCTCCAACGGATTGATAATTTTGAAAAAGAATGTGGTAGGTATAAAATAATTAATGATGAAAATAAGATACAAATACTAAGGTTATTTCTAGAACATAACGCTATAGATTGCTATAATTCAACTTTATGCAAGCTGACATTACAAGCCAAATGGAATGAATGGAGAACTTCATTTTTACAAACATTTTAGTGAAAAAAGTTGGCGTAGAGTGTACCATGCGTACAATTTCAAATTCATTAATGGATCCTTGTTAGATTATGCAAGAGAGGTTATTATTAGAAAAAGAACCAACCATGTCTAATATCTCACGCGTCAACCACATTGTTGTTGGTCTCCCATTGTATGTTCAAGGCCATCTGGACTTAAAATCAAGCTCATCCGAAGTTAAAAAAAGGTGACACAAGAACATCTTATGGTGCAACTAATAATGATGTAGGTTCTTCTGATAGCAAGAAAACAATAGAAAAAAGACCTTGTGCTATCTGTGAGTCAAAGGTTTATCCAAGGCGTTATCATCCACTTGAACTTCGTAGGAATAAAGCTTACTTCAAAGAAAAACGGGTTAATTTAAATGAGTTTCAGGACGTCAACGTTCACGAAGCGGCAAAAAACTTAGTACACACCCACTAATTCGACTAAATATTACAGTAAACAAAAATTAATTTACGGGAATCTATGAAAGCGGATCCAATATAACACTTGTTAATTATAAGATAATAGAGCATATAAAGGAACAATGTTAGCAAATAATCAAATATTTAAAACAATTGATTTAAAACAACAGATGTTTTTTGTAAATTGAAACGCTTAGATCAAGCTAAACAAATAAAAATTTGTCAATATTTGCAAAACATACCCATGATGTTGGCGAATCAAAAATCCACGAAGCTCATATTAAACTTTTGGAAAAGAAATATATTTCAAAAAAACCTTACAGATGCTCAATACCTGATAACACTGAAATAGAAAGTCAAATAAGCAAATTACTGGAATCAGGATTGATAGAGGAGATTGATTGAGCGGCACCAGTAACATTAGCCTACAAGAAAGAAGATAATAGAAGATCAAGATTGTGCATTGATTTTTGTGAGCTGAACAAGATTCTGGTCCCTGAATCGCAACCATTTCCAAGGATTGAAGGCATTATTGTAAAGACACGGAACTGTCGAGGGTATTCAGTCTTCGATATAAGTTCGGCGTTTTGGTCTATCCCAGTTAGAGAAATAGATAGACATAAGACACCATTTGTTATTCAGAACGGTCATTACCAATGGAAGATATTACCTTTTGGCCTCAAGATTTCGCCATTATTGTTTCAACGTGTTCTAGGCAATACGATTCGACGTCATAGACTTCACGATGTTTGTATTAATTACATTGATGACATTTATAAGAAAAACGTATAGATACAAGAAGTAACAATATAGAATCTGAGTTTAAAAAAAATAATTATATTCAGCTAACCGTCAAAAATGAATATTCATGCCCCTCCAAAGAAGAGGGGCACGGACGGGGATTGAAGAATTTACTGTTCAATATTTTACTTTCCTTTAGCTATATATGAAACATATAGTAAGTATTGCGGTTATTATAAGTAGCGGGAAGTATTGCGATCTTGAAAATTTTTGAATTCGAGTTTTCAACTGAAATCCACGTTTTAATGTCCCTTGAGTCCAAATAACCAAGTCTCGCAAAATGATCTGTGTGTCCATGTGTCTGTGAACAGACTAGCTCAAAAATTAAAAGTTGTTAGATACTAATATTACGTATTTAAGGCAGGCACATGATTTTATAGCAACTTTTTAGTCAAAATCGACTTATCGGAAGTGCCACTTTATATAATCAATTTTACAATTTTATCGTAAATGACTCTAACTAACGATTTTGATGAAACTTTTCTAGGTATTATTCTTAAAATCCTTTAATTTTTCATGCATGGAGTATAAAAAGTTATGATAAAAAGAATATTTGATTTGCGCTAAACTTAAAAAGGATGCATTTTATAGTAAATTATGTAAGGAATTGTATGAAAGGTAGTTAAATTATCTAAATAACAAAAAAAAAAAAATCATCAAAATCGGATCGGTGCCAGCAAAGATACTTTTGGGGACTACACGATCCTAGATAATTGAACGCATCCGAAAGGGGACATGCGCCCGAACCTTCTCCCACCAATCCGTCGATCAGTTGTCAACTGTAATGTGAGAATACAAAAGTAGAAATTAACTTAATAATTTCTAGTTTTATACTATTAAATGGAAACAAACTGTTTTCATGGAAACAAAACTGAATTTTTAAAAATATATTTTCAACTTAATAAACTTAAAATATATAGATAGTGTACAGAATTGTTGTACTGAAATTGTTTAAAAAAGTGTTTAATTGTACTTATGTGAGAGAAGGTGTAAAGAAGTGAATGCTGCTGAGTTTATTTCAAGTATTGTTTATGTGAACTCTTTAAAATTATATTAAAAAGATAATTATTAAAGGACGGTAAGGGAAAGTTGGCTGATGCGGGCACCGCTCCAGATTTTTTTATATTGAATGTATTGATCAATCAGAAAAATAAAAAAAGCTGTTCTTGAGTACGTAAGATACAATAATAGTAAAAAAACAATCCTACTCGAAAAAGAATAATTTCGCCAACCAACCAGCACAATCAATGAAAAATTCATTGAAATGGAAATAACGGTACTACTTGTTATGTTCGCCATATCAATTTGAATGACAGACACGAGATCAAATTTGTTCTTTAATATCTAAAAGGTAGAACACAGGATTAAAAATTTTAATCCTGAGGACATAAAATTTTTATTTCCAGCATAAATAGAAACCTCCTCTACTTTCGGTAGTGAGGAAGCAAAAAATATTAAATACTTATTAGAAGATTTTATAGTTTGTTTTTTTTTATCTGAGGTTCTAATGTATTGTATTTTTGTTTTGTTTTTTTTGGAAAATAAACAATAAAAGTTACAATATTATGACACTGGAGAAATAACTGATATTATCCCGTTTTTCATTATTAGGAAAAAAATTATGAAAATTTCAAGATTCAATTGTATTTTTCCTTCAGGTGTAATTCGAAATCCGTAAAAACCTATTCATCTGTTTCTTTTCCAAACTCTTATCAATGAACAGAAAAAATTTCAAGTCAATAGTTTTTATAATATCTGC
The DNA here is from genome assembly GCA_948150685.1 of Rhaphigaster nebulosa. Classification (NCBI taxonomy): domain Eukaryota; kingdom Metazoa; phylum Arthropoda; class Insecta; order Hemiptera; family Pentatomidae; genus Rhaphigaster; species Rhaphigaster nebulosa. The sequence goes on along the minus strand of OX411310.1, from coordinate 135,249,007 downwards.
AAAATGTTGTCATTTGTATGAAGGTAAGCTGAAAAACTGATAATTTAGTTTATCCGAAATAATAAATAAAATAAAGACTCTATATTTCTGGCAAATATTAGAAAAAAAAATATTATAATACGGTGTATTTCAAAAGTTTAATATCGATTTGAAAAATGATTATGGTGCCCAGAGTAGAGTTTTCTCGTTTATTTAAAATAACTTCAATATTTTCTTGTAAAATTCAGTAAAATCTTCATGAAAAATATATCAATAAATCTATGAATGTGTAGGTTTATCAACAAATATTCTTTGAAAATGTTAAATACTTATACAAGTATATTATGTTTTATACTTTATATTTATATAAAATATAAATACTTATTGAAAACGCACAAATATACAATCGAAAAAATGTTTTTTAAATCAGTATAACTGAAGAAACTGATATTGTAACATATTTAAAAAAAATATATAATTAGAACAAACCAGGCAAAAAAATAAAAATGGTATAAATTTCAAGATTAAATCTTTTTCCTTTAGGCGTAACTTAAAATCCGTAAATACCTCCCATCTGTTTATTTTACAAACTCTTGTTGATAAACCGAAATAGATTTATGTACAAAATTTACATGTACCCAAAATCAAAAATCATTACAAATCACTATAACGTAGTTACAGAACAAGACGTTCAAAACAATAAATTTTATATATGTTACTATAAATTTGTATCTTAAAATATTTATATTTATCGTATTTTGGCGATATGAAAAAAAGACCCATAGCTTTTATAGCTTCTGCAAAATGTGGTAATTTTGTATAAAAACTGTAATTAATCAATAGCGCTGTGAATCTGATTTTTTGTACAAAACTCTAAACTACGCATTTACGAAAAACCATCGGTTAGGCCGTATTCGAAGGAGTTTTTAACTTGTTTCTAGTCGTCATAAATGTATCAAAGACATATTGAAATGTTCAATAAGAGTTATATTTTCAGAAAAAAAAAAATTAATTTTTCAATATTTTTTAATGCCTTATGTTTTTATTGACCGCCAAAGATTATTTAATAGTTTTATTGGTAGGTTAATACCAATTAAGATTTTGAATCTATTAAGGATGTACGGATGTACATGTTCGAAGCGTTAATACTGTCGAAATCAGTATACCAATACAATTCTCTTTTATTTTATTTTTTATCTTAAGCTATAGAATAATTCATTACAAAGATGATACAGAAAAAAAGATTTAAGTCTGGTTGGTAAAATACCGATATCGGACAAGACGGAATAAATATATGGTTAGCAACAGAAATTCGTATAAATCATTATTATATATAATTATTTTATTCGCTATAATATAATAACAAATATATTACTTACATAAATCTCGGTAGAGCAATGTGAAGTCGAAATCTTCAAGCCTGACAAACTCCCGTTCGTCTAACCTGAGTAGATCTTCGAGAGTAGGGTACACAATATTCTCCATAGTTCGATAGTAGAAGGTACCTATCAGTTCACTGGCTAAAATGGGAATGACAATTTAAGGTATATCCGGGGTAATAAAAAAAAGGGATTGGGGAGGGGGTTAATAGTATTCGAACTGACTGTCAGGTAGCAGCATTGCCTCTCAAATGGCGGGGATTTCAAATTTGCTAGTTTCTAAAAATAATATGTCATAATTGATATTCAAATTTAAATCGCCAATTGCCTGCCAAATGAAAGTGATGTGTTTAAAAATCATAAATATTTCTAAATGAATATTCTTTGCTCACGGGAAATTGTAGCCATTAATGGCATATTTAATACACTTCATTATATAATAATAGTTATTAAATATGCTCACGTTTCTCTCTAATATAATTTAATATACCAACAACTGGGTTCACAACTCCCGGAAATCTGCAATGTTTTCTTCCCCACTGAGGAATACAAACAAGTTAAATCTTTTTATGGCATAGGAAGCTTATAGGACATCGAAGAATATAAAACTGTTGAAAACATTTATAATTATTTGAAAATACTTATAAAAAAAAAAATGTCAATTTGATGAGTTTTCAATTTTTTTTTTGTTTTCTGACAAAACTTGATTTATCTCATATATCTCGAGTGAAGGTTTTTTTTAATAAATTGTTCTTACTTTGCTTCGGAAATTAATTTTGAAAATTCAGATAATTTTTTAAAGACAAAACAGGAATTTTAATTTTTAAAACTATGTTAATGATACTTAAGGGTTTAGTTTGATCACGATTTAGTTGATGATCTCATATTTTGGATACTTGTTAGCTTATCCTTCAAATTGTATAATTTTTCTTTAATTGAAAAGATAATAATACTTAGAATCCATAAATGTAACCATTATTACATGTTATTCTTGACCGCTACCAACCCGGACTATCTTCATCTGGATTTATCAAATGGTCAACCAGTAATACCTGAAATAAAAAGAAAAAAAATATTTTTTCATATAGTAGAGGGAAAACAGGGGAGCTGGCACACTTCTAGGAGCAGCCAATCAGAAGCCAGCATTTTGGTCACGTGACCTATGGCGGGAAATTTGAATTTGAATTTTTGTCTCGACCTAACCTTAACTGCCACGTGGTCTCGCCTCGACCCTACCTTAACCACCACGTGGTCCCCCCTCAACCTAACCTTAACTGCTAGGCCACGCCCCTTTTTGGTCACGTGACCGTTAAGCCCCGCCCCTTTTTAGTCACGTGATCCAGTCACGTGACCCACAGCGCATCCTGGTCTATGCTCCGCCCACATGTTTTAGTCACGTGATCCAGTCACGTGACCCATGGAACCTCCTGACCTATGCTCCGCCCACAAGATTTACCCCCTCCACCCATTGAAGGATCAGGTACCCACCTTATAGAGCATGAGTGTACCCGACCGCCATTTTGTTTTTCTTATGCCGCCATTTTGTTTTTCTACAGTTTGAGGGACTTGAGGTGTTGTTGAAGGGTCAAGTACCCATCTTATAGAGCATGAGTGTACCCGGCCGCCATTTTGTTTTTATTACACCGCCATTTTGTTTTTCTACTGTTTGAGAGACTTGAGGTTTTGTTGGAGGGTTAGGTACCCACCTTATAGAGCATGAGTGTGCCCGACCGCCATTTTGTTTTTCTACAGTTTGAGAGACTTGAGGTTTTGTTGAAGGGTCAGATACCCACTTTATAGTACGTAACCTCCCCTATGGTTATATAATCATAACCTATACAGCGAAGGGTCCGGTGCCCACTTTATAGTATGTAACCTCCCCAACGGTTATATAATCATAACCTATACGATGAAGGGTCCGGTACCCACTTTATACTCTGTAACCTCCTCTATGGTTATATAATCATAACCTATACGATGAAGGGTCCGGTACCCACTTTATACTCTGTAACCTTCTCAAAGGTTACATAACCTTTACATTGTTTTCGTGTTTGTGCAACCTTCTCAATGTTTACATAGCCTTTACAGTATGTAACTGCATCAACATGTAAACAGGTTGCATCTTGTATAGACAAGTTGGATTATGTCCAGGTGAAATACCAATATGGACCTTGAACTGTTTATCTCTAACATATAAATAAATAGCATAGTTCCTTAATCCTATAACTGCTTTTGGATTTTGAATTGTTTATCTCTAAAACATAAATAAATGGTAGGGCTTCCTAATATTTGAATAGCTTTTGGACTTTGAGCTGGTAATACTCTATCTTTACTTATCTCGCTGAAACATAAACAAAACAACTTTTCAATGTACTACGTATTTTTAATAGCTGATAGTATAAGTAATGGTCTTAAAAGGATTAACTCGTCAATGTTCTACGTATTTTTATTCTCCGATAGTTAAATAATGGTCTTAAAAGGATTAACTTTTAATCCATTAAGTTCCTATCGAACTTTTAATCTCTAAAATATATTAACAAATCGAAACGACTATCACGCTGGCCAAAGAGGTTAAACCTTTTCACAGCTTTGAAATATTTTCAAAGTACACGAGTCGGTATTAATAACTTCGAAATAAATTTTTATTAATGAATATTAATTAATACTTAATCAACACATGTTCATAATTAGTACTAATACTACAGGTACTCTGTTCGACTTGCCTGAGTATCGCCTGACTTGGGTCAGAGCAGGTCGACTCATGCTCGCTTCATAAACATGTAAACAGGTTGCATCTTGTATAGACAAGTTGGATTATGTCCAGGTGAAATACAAATATGGACCTTGAACTGTTTATCTCTAAAACATAAATAAATGGTAGGGCTTCCTAATATTTTGAATAGATTTTGGACTTTGAACTGGTAATCCTTAAAACACAGATAAATAGTAGGGCCCCATATTCCTATAACAGCTTTTGGACTTTGAGCTCTTAATACTCTATCTTTTACTTTCTCTCGCTGAAACATAAACAAAACAACTTTTCAGGTAGGGGGCACTATGATCGCTGGTGGGGCAACATGACAGCCAATCAGATTCGAGTATTCTCGTCCAGGAACCAGTGCCACTCGTGGCCTCTGCCATTTCGACTCGAACCCCAGAGATAGAACAAAGTTTTGCTGCTAAAATTGTGATAATATTCTAATTTTTCGAGTGCAACCCAGGCTATGAGATATAATTAACGACAACGAAGTGAAAGAAGATACTGACTGACACGTCCGTTGAACAATTGAAGGAAGAATCAAGCGAAGAATCTTCAGAAGAAGAAATTCCGATCTTCTGTTCCAGCAAGTTTTGTAAGATGAAAGGAGAATACAAAGTGGTTTGTTTGAGCTGCGGAAAATTGTATCTCACTGGATTTATCGACTTGTCCGATTGCGACCATAGAACATTTTGGTGTTATGATTGCCGTCGTCCACCTATGAAAAATTATATTTCTTATCTAGATATCTCTGCAATAGCATTCAAGATTGATGAATTATTTAACAGGAATCTTAACATGGAGGAAGAAATTTCAGGAAATAGTGTAGATACGATACCTAATGACCATGACTCGACACCTGATGACCATGAATCAAGACCTGATGGCCAGGATTCAAGATCTCTCGGCCCTGATGATGTAATGAATTATGACCCTTTTATTAATGACCCTGATCTAGTAAATTACGACCCTGTTTTGGCGGCTAATAGCTACAATCCGAGTCTCGGCCCACGTCCAACAACTGAAGAAGAAATAAGAGCTTGGAGGGAACGTGTAAGAGAAGCAGAGCTAGAGATTCAAAGACAAGAAATGAGGATGCAAAAGGCTAGGATCATCGATAGAGATTTTTTGGGGGCCTTTCAAGAGATCGTTGATCAGGACATGCGAGGACTCTACTATTCGACACCCTGCGATGCCGAGATTTGTTCATACCGGGGACGATACCGTGTGAGCTGTACGAAATGCTTACGTGTCTTCCACACAGCATGCGTCTTCTTGCCAGACCACGATTACGAAACAACAGTATGCTTCTACTGCCCTCTGTCGGATTCTGAAAGTGACATAGATGATGACGATAACTCAGAAGAATTTGTTACAGATTAACATTTATAAATTTAATTCATATTAAATAAAAATTATCAGTAATTTTGTTTCTTATATTTAAAGAATTTATGTAACTAAAAACATATTTTCTTATTATCTTATTATATTATAAATTATTTCTTTAATAAATAAATTCTACTTGAACTGTTGTATTCTCTCCTCCTCCCCTTTGTTAATATCATATAATGCATTAAAATATATTTCGAAGAGCACAACTCCTAGTCTTCTCTTATATAGTTGCATTTCTTAGTGTTGGAATAAAAATAATATATTTGACTAAGCAATTCATTTTTACCAAATCATACTATTATCCGAGATTGTTCCGAAATTATAACCTCCATTATGGAATCAGAATTTTCATGTAAGACGTATTGGTGTAATATAATATTCAAACGGCTAGATTGTTTTTTTTTTTTGTTTTGTCGAAGGGTCAGGTATCCACCTTATAGTAGGTAACCTTCACAACGGTTACATAACCTTTACCATATTTAACTTTAATGATATCAGGATAGATAATGTCACACTTGAATAATTCTAAATATCTTAATTCATTTGCTGAAAGTAAACGATGGGCTTTGAACTGTTAATCTCTACAAAGTATACAAAGAGTAGAGCTTCTTAATCCAATAACAACAGTTGGACTTTGAACTGTTAATCCCTAAAACATAAATAAATTCTAGAGCTCCTTAATCCTATAACAACTTTTGGACTTTGTGCTGCTAATACCAAAATATAAAGAATGAAATAGGACTTGTCAGTCCTTCCGCTAAAAAGTAAACAAATTTAGATTTCGCAATAATGCGTTATCCCATAATCCTTCCTTCGAAAGTAAGCAATGGACTTTGAACTGCTAATCCTTAACAAGTTTAACTTTTATACACAAACAAAGATATAGGGTATAGTTAATAAAAGAAAATACAACTTTATAAAATAAAAAAATTTATTTCATCATAATATTAGATACAAGAAATAGAATTTTTAAATAAATGAAACATCATCTTTATAACCAATTCTTCCATTATACACTAAAGAAATTATTTCATCGCTATTGTTAAAAGCCTCGATGTCTTCAACCGACATCTTAAAACGTTTAGGAAGATACACTCTGATAGAATTATCATGATCCTTTAACGTAGCGACCAACGCTAATCCCATTTTCGTTTCAACATGTTCCAGTTCTCCGATGATGTATGGCCGTCCGATTTGAATATAATTCAATTTATGCACATAGCGAGCGCCATCGTTTAATCGGTTGAAGAGAGCTTTAAAATCTCTGATAGAACTAAAAATAAAACAGATTCACATAAGAAGAGAGCAGGTTTAGAAAAAAATAAGAAATGGCCAAAGCAATAAATATACTTACGAATTCATGATGATTGAAAATGAAGGATCTGCTACGATCGGATGCTAGAACAAAAATGAATCCTTAGGTAGTCGCTCGCTGCGGAGTATTGGTGGAGAGTAAATCTACGCTAGTTGCGCATGCGTTACCCCCTCCATCAACCATACTTTTCCCTGCCACCACTCCAACAATTTCAATTTATCATTTTCGACCTTGTCAATTCCCCCACCACTAATTTTTTTTTTTTCGCTGAAATATAAACAAAACTACTTTTTAATCTTATACCAGTTCTCAATGTTTATATTTTATGCAATTTTCCCAATTTTTAACTTTATCTACCTTTTTTTTCTTTAAATTTTCCATAATCTCCCCGATGTTTATAAATTTCTGTCCGCTAGAGCGCAGCACCTTACTCCACTTGAAGATTTCCCTGCCTACTTTACATAAACTTCTCAATACTTAACGCTTATCCATACTCACTTCATAATTCAAATTGTTTTGTTTTCTTTCATAAAATGATAACTTTTTATTAGATATTTCATTATCGTCTCCGGGTCAACATGTCTTGTTTTGTATAGGGGACTGTCAATATTGGAATGTTTGCCATCATCGGATGATAGATAATATTAACAGTAACTAATATAAGCAAAATGTCAATATTAGAATGTTTTGTCATCATCAGATGATAGATAATATTAAAAGTAACTAATATGAGCAAAATCGTGGCAGTTGGAGCACAATTCTGACCACACTTTTGCTATATTGGTCCCCATTTGTATGATATTATGTTGTTTTTTTTTTTGTTTTTTTTTTTGTTTTTTGCGAAACGTTGACTGATCAAATATTTTCAGCTGTTTAAGAGATTCAAATCTTTATTGATTCTTGATTCTTCCAGAAATATACTGATAATTTAGTAATATTCATATTAACCCTTCTCCATACTCGCTTCATAATTCAAATTGTTTGATTTCTTTCACCAGAGGCTACAAGGGGTCACGTGACTAAAATATGCGGACGGAGCATAGACCAGGATGTTCCGCGATAGTTAAGGTTAAGTCGAGGTGAGACCACGTGGTGGATAAGATAGGGTCGAGGTGAGACCACGTGGTGGATAAGATAGGGTCGAGGTGAGACCACGTGGTGGATAAGATAGGCTCGAGGTGAGACCACGTGGTGGTTAAGGTAGTTTCGAGGTGAGACCACGTGGCAGTTAAGATAGGGTCGAGGTGAAAATTCAAATCCGGATTTGAATTTTCACCTCGACCCTATCTTAACTGCCACGTGGTCTCACCTCGAAACTACCTTAACCACCACGTGGTCTCACCTCGAGCCTATCTTATCCACCACGTGGTCTCACCTCGACCCTATCTTATCCACCACGTGGTCTCACCTCGACCCTATCTTATCCACCACGTGGTCTCACCTCGACTTAACCTTAACTATCGCGGAACATCCTGGTCTATGCTCCGTCCGCATATTTTAGTCACGTGACCCCTTGTAGCCTCTGGTGAAAGAAATCAAACAATTTGAATTATGAAGCGAGTATGGAGAAGGGTTAATATGAATATTACTAAATTATCAGTATATTTCTGGAAGAATCAAGAATCAATAAAGATTTGAATCTCTTAAACAGCTGAAAATATTTGATCAGTCAACGTTTCGCAAAAAACAAAAAAAAAACAAAAAAAAAAACAACATAATATCATACAAATGGGGACCAATATAGCAAAAGTGTGGTCAGAATTGTGCTCCAACTGCCACGATTTTGCTCATATTAGTTACTTTTAATATTATCTATCATCTGATGATGACAAAACATTCTAATATTGACATTTTGCTTATATTAGTTACTGTTAATATTATCTATCATCCGATGATGGCAAACATTCCAATATTGACAGTCCCCTATACAAAACAAGACATGTTGACCCGGAGACGATAATGAAATATCTAATAAAAAGTTATCATTTTATGAAAGAAAACAAAACAATTTGAATTATGAAGTGAGTATGGATAAGCGTTAAGTATTGAGAAGTTTATGTAAAGTAGGCAGGGAAATCTTCAAGTGGAGTAAGGTGCTGCGCTCTAGCGGACAGAAATTTATAAACATCGGGGAGATTATGGAAAATTTAAAGAAAAAAAAAGGTAGATAAAGTTAAAAATTGGGAAAATTGCATAAAATATAAACATTGAGAACTGGTATAAGATTAAAAAGTAGTTTTGTTTATATTTCAGCGAAAAAAAAAAAATTAGTGGTGGGGGAATTGACAAGGTCGAAAATGATAAATTGAAATTGTTGGAGTGGTGGCAGGGAAAAGTATGGTTGATGGAGGGGGTAACGCATGCGCAACTAGCGTAGATTTACTCTCCACCAATACTCCGCAGCGAGCGACTACCTAAGGATTCATTTTTGTTCTAGCATCCGATCGTAGCAGATCCTTCATTTTCAATCATCATGAATTCGTAAGTATATTTATTGCTTTGGCCATTTCTTATTTTTTTCTAAACCTGCTCTCTTCTTATGTGAATCTGTTTTATTTTTAGTTCTATCAGAGATTTTAAAGCTCTCTTCAACCGATTAAACGATGGCGCTCGCTATGTGCATAAATTGAATTATATTCAAATCGGACGGCCATACATCATCGGAGAACTGGAACATGTTGAAACGAAAATGGGATTAGCGTTGGTCGCTACGTTAAAGGATCATGATAATTCTATCAGAGTGTATCTTCCTAAACGTTTTAAGATGTCGGTTGAAGACATCGAGGCTTTTAACAATAGCGATGAAATAATTTCTTTAGTGTATAATGGAAGAATTGGTTATAAAGATGATGTTTCATTTATTTAAAAATTCTATTTCTTGTATCTAATATTATGATGAAATACATTTTTTTATTTTATAAAGTTGTATTTTCTTTTATTAACTATACCCTATATCTTTGTTTGTGTATAAAAGTTAAACTTGTTAAGGATTAGCAGTTCAAAGTCCATTGCTTACTTTCGAAGGAAGGATTATGGGATAACGCATTATTGCGAAATCTAAATTTGTTTACTTTTTAGCGGAAGGACTGACAAGTCCTATTTCATTCTTTATATTTTGGTATTAGCAGCACAAAGTCCAAAAGTTGTTATAGGATTAAGGAGCTCTAGAATTTATTTATGTTTTAGGGATTAACAGTTCAAAGTCCAACTGTTGTTATTGGATTAAGAAGCTCTACTCTTTGTATACTTTGTAGAGATTAACAGTTCAAAGCCCATCGTTTACTTTCAGCAAATGAATTAAGATATTTAGAATTATTCAAGTGTGACATTATCTATCCTGATATCATTAAAGTTAAATATGGTAAAGGTTATGTAACCGTTGTGAAGGTTACCTACTATAAGGTGGATACCTGACCCTTCGACAAAACAAAAAAAAAAAACAATCTAGCCGTTTGAATATTATATTACACCAATACGTCTTACATGAAAATTCTGATTCCATAATGGAGGTTATAATTTCGGAACAATCTCGGATAATAGTATGATTTGGTAAAAATGAATTGCTTAGTCAAATATATTATTTTTATTCCAACACTAAGAAATGCAACTATATAAGAGAAGACTAGGAGTTGTGCTCTTCGAAATATATTTTAATGCATTATATGATATTAACAAAGGGGAGGAGGAGAGAATACAACAGTTCAAGTAGAATTTATTTATTAAAGAAATAATTTATAATATAATAAGATAATAAGAAAATATGTTTTTAGTTACATAAATTCTTTAAATATAAGAAACAAAATTACTGATAATTTTTATTTAATATGAATTAAATTTATAAATGTTAATCTGTAACAAATTCTTCTGAGTTATCGTCATCATCTATGTCACTTTCAGAATCCGACAGAGGGCAGTAGAAGCATACTGTTGTTTCGTAATCGTGGTCTGGCAAGAAGACGCATGCTGTGTGGAAGACACGTAAGCATTTCGTACAGCTCACACGGTATCGTCCCCGGTATGAACAAATCTCGGCATCGCAGGGTGTCGAATAGTAGAGTCCTCGCATGTCCTGATCAACGATCTCTTGAAAGGCCCCCAAAAAATCTCTATCGATGATCCTAGCCTTTTGCATCCTCATTTCTTGTCTTTGAATCTCTAGCTCTGCTTCTCTTACACGTTCCCTCCAAGCTCTTATTTCTTCTTCAGTTGTTGGACGTGGGCCGAGACTCGGATTGTAGCTATTAGCCGCCAAAACAGGGTCGTAATTTACTAGATCAGGGTCATTAATAAAAGGGTCATAATTCATTACATCATCAGGGCCGAGAGATCTTGAATCCTGGCCATCAGGTCTTGATTCATGGTCATCAGGTGTCGAGTCATGGTCATTAGGTATCGTATCTACACTATTTCCTGAAATTTCTTCCTCCATGTTAAGATTCCTGTTAAATAATTCATCAATCTTGAATGCTATTGCAGAGATATCTAGATAAGAAATATAATTTTTCATAGGTGGACGACGGCAATCATAACACCAAAATGTTCTATGGTCGCAATCGGACAAGTCGATAAATCCAGTGAGATACAATTTTCCGCAGCTCAAACAAACCACTTTGTATTCTCCTTTCATCTTACAAAACTTGCTGGAACAGAAGATCGGAATTTCTTCTTCTGAAGATTCTTCGCTTGATTCTTCCTTCAATTGTTCAACGGACGTGTCAGTCAGTATCTTCTTTCACTTCGTTGTCGTTAATTATATCTCATAGCCTGGGTTGCACTCGAAAAATTAGAATATTATCACAATTTTAGCAGCAAAACTTTGTTCTATCTCTGGGGTTCGAGTCGAAATGGCAGAGGCCACGAGTGGCACTGGTTCCTGGACGAGAATACTCGAATCTGATTGGCTGTCATGTTGCCCCACCAGCGATCATAGTGCCCCCTACCTGAAAAGTTGTTTTGTTTATGTTTCAGCGAGAGAAAGTAAAAGATAGAGTATTAAGAGCTCAAAGTCCAAAAGCTGTTATAGGAATATGGGGCCCTACTATTTATCTGTGTTTTAAGGATTACCAGTTCAAAGTCCAAAATCTATTCAAAATATTAGGAAGCCCTACCATTTATTTATGTTTTAGAGATAAACAGTTCAAGGTCCATATTTGTATTTCACCTGGACATAATCCAACTTGTCTATACAAGATGCAACCTGTTTACATGTTTATGAAGCGAGCATGAGTCGACCTGCTCTGACCCAAGTCAGGCGATACTCAGGCAAGTCGAACAGAGTACCTGTAGTATTAGTACTAATTATGAACATGTGTTGATTAAGTATTAATTAATATTCATTAATAAAAATTTATTTCGAAGTTATTAATACCGACTCGTGTACTTTGAAAATATTTCAAAGCTGTGAAAAGGTTTAACCTCTTTGGCCAGCGTGATAGTCGTTTCGATTTGTTAATATATTTTAGAGATTAAAAGTTCGATAGGAACTTAATGGATTAAAAGTTAATCCTTTTAAGACCATTATTTAACTATCGGAGAATAAAAATACGTAGAACATTGACGAGTTAATCCTTTTAAGACCATTACTTATACTATCAGCTATTAAAAATACGTAGTACATTGAAAAGTTGTTTTGTTTATGTTTCAGCGAGATAAGTAAAGATAGAGTATTACCAGCTCAAAGTCCAAAAGCTATTCAAATATTAGGAAGCCCTACCATTTATTTATGTTTTAGAGATAAACAATTCAAAATCCAAAAGCAGTTATAGGATTAAGGAACTATGCTATTTATTTATATGTTAGAGATAAACAGTTCAAGGTCCATATTGGTATTTCACCTGGACATAATCCAACTTGTCTATACAAGATGCAACCTGTTTACATGTTGATGCAGTTACATACTGTAAAGGCTATGTAAACATTGAGAAGGTTGCACAAACACGAAAACAATGTAAAGGTTATGTAACCTTTGAGAAGGTTACAGAGTATAAAGTGGGTACCGGACCCTTCATTGTATAGGTTATGATTATATAACCATAGAGGAGGTTACAGAGTATAAAGTGGGTACCGGACCCTTCATCGTATAGGTTATGATTATATAACCGTTGGGGAGGTTACATACTATAAAGTGGGCACCGGACCCTTCGCTGTATAGGTTATGATTATATAACCATAGGGGAGGTTACGTACTATAAAGTGGGTATCTGACCCTTCAACAAAACCTCAAGTCTCTCAAACTGTAGAAAAACAAAATGGCGGTCGGGCACACTCATGCTCTATAAGGTGGGTACCTAACCCTCCAACAAAACCTCAAGTCTCTCAAACAGTAGAAAAACAAAATGGCGGTGTAATAAAAACAAAATGGCGGCCGGGTACACTCATGCTCTATAAGATGGGTACTTGACCCTTCAACAACACCTCAAGTCCCTCAAACTGTAGAAAAACAAAATGGCGGCATAAGAAAAACAAAATGGCGGTCGGGTACACTCATGCTCTATAAGGTTGGTGCCTAACCCTTCAACAAAACCTCAAGTCCCTCAAACAGTAGAAAAACAAAATGGCGGCATAAGAAAAACAAAATGGCGGTCGGGCACACTCATGCTCTATAAGGTGGGTACCTAACCCTTCAACAAAACCTCAAGTCTCTCAAACAGTAGAAAAACAAAATGGTGGTGTAAGAAAAACAAAATGGCGGTCGGGTACACTCATGCTCTATGGGATGGGTACCTGATCCTTCAATGGGTGGAGGGGGTAAATCTTGTGGGCGGAGCATAGGTCAGGAGGTTCCATGGGTCACGTGACTAGATCACGTGACTAAAATATGCGGGCGGAGCGTAGACCAGGAGGTTCCGCGGGTCACGTGACTGGATCACGTGACTAAAAAGGGGCGGGGCATAAGGGTCACTTGACCAAAAAGGGGCGTGGCCTAGTAGTTAAGGTTAGGTCGAGGGGGGACCACGTGGTGGTTAAGGTAGGGTCGAGGCAAGACCACGTGGTAGTTAAGGTTAGGTCGAGGCAAAAATTCAAATTCAAATTTCCCGCCATAGGTCACGTGACCAAATGCTGGCTTCTGATTGGCTGCTCCTAGAAGTGCGCCAGCTCCCCCATTTTCCCTCTACTTCATATTAATAGTTAAAAGAAAGAAAATAATTAATAGCAACGCTCTGCAGCAATAGATACTATGTTTTCTTTTTTTACCATAGTCCAAAAACCATTGAAGCCAAATAACTACTTCATCTATTTAATTAAATTCCATTATTACTTATTGTCTTTAAATAAATAAATAGTGTAAATTGTGATTAAATATAAATAGATGGAGCAGTTAAACAATTAGAAACAAGGTTATCATTGCATATTTCTTATTGAAAACTAATTAAAATATTAACCCTAATGTATTTGCTTATCACAGTTAATGTTATTGTCATAAGTTCAAACATAAATTTGTATTTAAAAATTAAATATATTAGGCCAAGTACAGAAAACAAAAAAATAGAAAACATATTATATTAGAATTCTGAAAACTAAATAATCACACTTCAGACTTACAATTAGTTCAACATTTATTAAACGTTTAACGTTTTTAACCATTTAAGGTACGTTTTCCTTAGTGATTTTTCTTTCTATTTAAAAGACTCCTACTTAAAAAACAAAACAATTATTGAATTTTTTTTTAACTTATCTTTGAAGTCAGATTTTTTTCATTAAAGACATTTTTACCTATTTAATAATATTATATTTTAATAAATTAAAGGGTTATCCACCTTGGAGAGGTGAACGCTACAAGCGGGACCTGAGGTATTGTTCAAAGCAGGTAAACAACTCACCTGGTTTGAAGATATCCATGTCGACAGGTAGCAGAAAATCTTGTACTGCTATAAAACTAGCAGGTGCTACCATAAACCTAATAGATCTCCAGTCGGTAGCAATTACTGCCATAAACATGACGAAAGGAAAATTTGACCCACTGTCATGGACAGTTATATTTCCTTCTATCCTCAACAAAAGAAATCCTTCAAATTTCTCTAAATTTAATTGTTTTAACAAAAATATATATTTGACATAATTATTGATTGTTATGTTAAATAATAATGTTATTATGAGACTGTCGTTATTATTAGTTTAGTTAAGATTAATTTAAAGATTTAGTTAAGTTAACTTAAGATTTTCATTCAATGTCTGTAAAGTTGAGTTTACATCGAAACCAGTAAAATTGTTATTAGCAAAATTTTAATATAATTTTTTTATTAACATTTTGTTACCTACATTTTACACGAACCAATAGCAATATGTAATTAACATTGTTATTAATCAGATTTCTAACAAAAATGCTAAATAACATTTGATCGATTTGTCTGAACAGCAGATAAAGAAGAGTTAGCAAGATGCTATAAACTTCAATACTTGTACAAAAAAAAAAATGATAGCACCGTGCTTTTAGCATTCTTTGATACGGACCGTTCAATTTATGTTATTGACAGTGATATTAATATGTTACTGAACAAAGTAACAATACTAATAGCAAATGTTATCGGCATATTAACAACATTTTTAACGAATTGGTATTAATTTAATATAATATTATTATCAAATCTTTAAAAATGTTAGTCACATTTTAATAACTCCTGTTATTGCAAAGGTCTCTCTGGCCCTATTTCATAGTAAAGTACAAGAGCAAGTAGACCTATGATTTACTACGCGTGTGACTGACTGTGAAATGTTGAAATTTGATAAAATTCAAAATTTTTACTAAATACTGATGAAATAACTAATAACTAATATTGAAACACGATACAGTTTAAAATTATTAATAGCTATTGTTGAAATAACAATTTCACAGTGTGTTATATGCGTATATAATAGTATATAACACAATAGTATATATGCGTAGTTATAGGCCTATTTGCACTTGTACATGTGAACTTTATTATAAAACAGGACGGAAGAGTAAATCTACCTTCACATGTTTTTGTTATTATGAATTGTTGATTATATTTAGACCATTTTAATTTTGATTATAAACATTCGGAAGGAGATTCCAAGCACGATGAATTGAGTCCCTAAAATTTCGGCAGATATCGCTTCACTGATTCTGGACAGAAAAAAGAAAAAAGACCATCCATATATGCAGACCAAATTGAGCACAACACACACCAACAATCAAAAAAATACATATCAACTATAAAGTTAGACAAGTAGCGAAATTAGACAGATTAGCATTCACGGCAAAAAAAATTTATAACAAAAAAAAATTATCTTGGGGGCAAAACTTAGGAACTAGGAGACCGTAAAACCGGTGATATTGTGGGGGCTCAAAAACAGGATTCACAAATGTGGAGGGGTTATTGAAAACAGAAAGGAAAATCTTGGTAAATATATTTGGGCCAATGAAAATTTTTCGAACATATGGTCAGGATGGACAAGAACAAATTAAATAAGCAAATCTTCTATAAAGTGCTTGGCCTCAAAAATATATAGGGTTACCCAGAGAAGATCAAGGTTGAAATGGCAAAACCGGAGATAACAAAGAATGACTGTTTGGATAGGGTTCGAATCCAGAAATAAGGCCAACAAAATGAGAGTCCCTGCAGTGAGGAAAGGATGGGAAAAAGTGGTAGGAGGAGAGGAAGGTCTTGCGCTGCGAGAGGATGAGGTCCTGAGTTGGCCTATTTCGAAAAAAAAAATATGACACAGTACCAATAAGTTACATCGAAACACATAAGAACGAAAAGGGATCCGGTTCCTTCAGTATGTGTCTTGGAGTGGTGTGCTGTCTTAAGTTTATATGTGTTTTTTAGAATGTTAGTGAAGGATGTGCAATATTTTACTGGATATATGTGATCCTGTTTTTTCATGTACTCAGTGCCGGATTAACCATATTGGAAATATAGGCAACTGCCTATGGGCCTCGTAGGGGCCTCTGAGAAAAATAAGTTTAAGAAATTTTAATTTGCTTTAAAAAGATATTAAATTTATATTTAAGCACTTATGTTTTAAATTTATAATTAAGTTTAATTTTATTTGAGTAGAAAATCGATGATACTGCATATGCAGTAATGACATTGAAATAAATGTAGAAGCAAGAAGTGATATCTTAATTATTGCAAAGCCAATGTTTCGAAAACAGGTTTAATGCTTGAAATTTTATAAAGCGATATATAGATAGTATGTTTGTTGATTAAGGTGAATACTTTAATATATAAAAATAAAGGCAGGCTCTTGCTATTTCACCAATTTATTTATTACGAGGCAAATTTTCGGCCTACAAGCCATCCTCAGGCATCTCTGTAAAAGGTTCTTATTTAATTCAATTTATAACATATCACAATTATACTTAAATATTCTAATAAATACCATATACATACTAAAATTATTTAAAATGCATACACTGCATACATTTTTTTTTTTTTAGTGCCGCTGTATATTTCGACTTGGTCCGGATTGGACTTAAATATGACAGTACAAATTAAATTAAAATATAAATTTAATTAAATAAGGGCCTTTTACAGAGATGCCTGAGGATGGCTTGTAGGCCGAAAATTTGCATCGTAATAAATAAATTGGTGAAATAGCAACAGCCTGCCTTTATTTTTATATTTAAAGCGATATTTCGACTGATAATGTTGATGTTTATAGGTAACTTAATATATATATATATATATATATATATATATATATATATATATATATATAAAGCGATATTTCGACTGATAATGTTGATGTTTATAGGTAACTTATTATATATATAAAGCGATATTTCTACTGATAATGTTGATGTTTATAGGTAACTTAATATATATATAAAGCGATATTTCGACTGATAATGTTGATGTTTATAGGTAACTTAATATATATATAAAGCGATATTTCTACTGATAATGTTGATGTTTATAGGTAACGTAATATATATATATATATATATATATATATATATATATATATATATATATATATATATATATATATATATATATATAAAGCGATATTTCGACTGATAATGTTGATGTTTATAGGTAACTTAATATATATATAAAGCGATATTTCGACTGATAATGTTGATGTTTATAGGTAACTTAATATATATATAAAGCGATATTTCGACTGATAATGTTGATGTTTATAGGTAACTTAATATATATATAAAGCGATATTTCGACTGATAATGTTGATGTTTATAGGTAACTTAATATATATATAAAGCGATATTTCGACTAATAATGTTGATGTTTTTAGGTAACTTAATATATATATAAAGCGATATTTCGACTGATAATGTTGATGTTTATAGGTAACTTAATCGCGAAATAGATCATTGTTGTAATTTTAGTTTATTTTCTTTATTTGCTAGAATCGCATTATATTAAAATCACTATCATTACCTTCGAATAGATTTACTTTAATAAATGACTTACATTAGTGACGATATATTACAATTTGGTATTGTATAAAATTTAGTTAACATGCATAACTACTAAATTTGATTTATAATTATAAAACCTGTATTGAACTGAACAGGATGAGTGTGATGTACTCTATAAAAAAGCTTGTTGGTTACCGGTATTAGTTTTCCAAATCTTACAATTAATACGTGTCTCTTCTTGAATTTTTGCTCTACTGTATTACTAAGATCAACAATACATTATACAAAGATAATATTGTATTTGTTACAATATTGTATTTGTGGAAATTGAGATATTTTAAAATTGGTCATGCATTAGTAAGTCCTACAAATATATTTTATCTATAGTGAACTATATTTTTATTCTGTTCGTTTCCTTATTTTCTTCTATTAATTTATTAAATTCAATTTTTCATTAATATATTAATTAATCAGAAAATAATTTTGATTATATAAGACTTTATGGTTATCATTTAAAAATGGTGAAAATTTGTAGGATCATCAACTATTTATGTTATGGTGATGAAATACACACATTTTGAAATTAAGTAATTTTAAATGGAATGACTTACTGGACCAAAAATGTATACATACTTACTGGACCAAAAATGTATACATACTTACTGGACCAAAAATGTGTACATACTTACTGGACCAAAAATGTGTACATACTTACTGGAAAGTCTGTTTTAAAAATATTTAAGTGTTTAAATTCAGTTTACTTACATGTAATTATAATCCATAAACATAAAATAATGACAACATAATTTATTTTTTAACTAAAATGCTGGTATAATATTAAATATGGTATATATTTAGAACAGAAAAAAAAAAATATTTTGGGACAATGTCCCTTTAGAATAGCAAGGTAGACTTTCGCTGGTACTGCCCGCGGTTGCGACTGGCAGAGCTGACCAATCGTATTTCGTCATATCTAGACTGCCGGACAGTACGAGCGAAATATGCCCCTACCTATTCAGTCAAAGTTGTAGTAAACTGCTCGCAAACTTTTCCGACCGCAACCGCGGGCAGTACCAGCGAAAGTTGGAGCTGAATTTACACTTATTTCCTGTTCACTATAACCGATAGCGAACAGCTCATAGGATCTTGCAACATCTGCTTTATAACCGATTTGTACGTTATAAACGGTTGCACGTTATATGCGGTTTCTTATATTCATTTTATCCATGATATTTCACGGGACCGAATATTTTATTCGTTACAACCGGTTGTTCCTTATTCGTTACAACCGGTTGTTCCTTATATACTTATAAATAATTTCTGCTGTATTCACATAATCATGTAGAAAAAAATAAAATGAAAACAAAAAGAAATAGAAAGCTATTTACAAATATGTGGTCGAGAAATAATAACAATAATAACAAAATAATAATAATAACATTGAACAAATGATGAAAATGGATCAAAAATTAATTCGTAGATAAAAAACATATAACAAGCAATTATTGTTCCTTATCAATATATATATATATATATATGTGTATATACATTGTTACATGATCAAAAATAAAGGGGGAAGCTAAAAATCATATTAGATCTCAACATTTTGTAAATTTAGATGAATTGTTAAATTTTATAGAAAATAATTATAGGGACCAAAAAACAATTTGCCAATTAGACCCCGAGCTCATGTCTATGCGTCCTTATAAATATGAAAATCCAATTGAATTTATAAATAGAGTAGAATCGGCTTTATCTGTTCTCATTGCCAGAATTAGAATAGATCATGATATATCCTATCCGGATAGTCAAATAAATTATATTAAAGAAAGAATCACTCACCATGTGATTTCATGTTTACCCATTGAATTAGGGAATTATATGAGGATTTTTGATCCAAAAGATTTAATAAAATTAAGAATTAAATTACAAAATGAGGGTTTACCCTTATTACAACAGCTTTTTCCGAAAACACAATTTAATAAACATGAAAAAACATCTTATATCAAAAACATGAATATAATAGATACGATACTCGTAAACCACCCCATCATCATAAAACGGAGTATAACAAAAACGAAGATAGGGGATATAATAAATATCAGCATGATGATAGGCAAAGATATGAAAGCCAGAAACGATCATATCAAAATGATGAGAGGAATTTCCATCAAAATAGGTACCGAGACAGTCATAGGCCACAGGCTTGGCATGAAAGGGATAATTGGAGAAATAATGATAAAACAAATGAGCAGTTTCCTTCAAAACCTAATGTAAATTTAGTTAATAATACAAATGATGCTTATTTCACGGACAAATTTGGCAAGGAATGGTTAATAGATACTGGAGCAGAAATTAATTGTATTAATCCAAATTCCTTACCCGAGGGAATAAAAATACAATCGGAAGAATTTGTTATATCAACGCCAGCCGGTAATAAGAGAGGACATGGGAATGTAACCTTAGACATAGGACCGAGGCTTGGTTTGAAAGATGAATTATTAATAACATTTAAAATTTATAATTTCTGTGAAGGTTTTGATTTTTAGTTAGGAATGAAATCAATGAGAGATATAGGCGTTGAAATGAAAATTGGGAGTGAAAATGAATTTAAAATAAAAGGAAAATTAATTAAAAATGGAAAGATAATTGAAGAAAATAAATACGTGAATTTTATAAAAGATATAAGTATGATTGATAATATTGTGCGAACGGATCATATGGAAAAAGAAACTAAAGAAAGTTTAATAAATTTAATCGGAAAATATCCTTCAATAATTAAAACTAGTGACCAAAGCTTACCATTTACAAACTTATTAAAATGTCACATTAAATTAAAAATGGAAAAACCCGTATATTCCAGAAGTTATAGAGTAGCACCTCAACTCAGAGAAGAAATGAATAATCAAATAAAAAAGATATTAGATCAGAATATTATTAGGGAAAGTAATTCACCATATAATTCACCGTCAATGATTGTTCCAAAAAAGTTAGATGCCAGCGGCAAAAAGAAATACAGGCTTGTCATTGATTACAGAAAATTGAATGAACAAACAGTTAAAGGTAAATTCCCACTGCCTAATATTGAGGATCTACTTAATAAATTACAAGGTTCAAAAATATTTTCTACCATCGATTTGGACTCAGGGTTTCATCAAATTGAGATGTCGAAAGATTCAATCGAGAAGACTGCATTTTCAACAGAAGATGGGCATTATGAATATATTAGAATGCCGATGGGTCTTTCAAACTCTCCCCCCAACTTCCAGAGAGCTATGAATGCAATGATAGCTAACGTACCAAATGCTTTAGTTTATGTTGATGACATTACAATTTATTGTAAAACAATAGAAGAGCATTTAGAACATCTTGAAAATATATTCAAAAAATTAGCTAAAAATAATCTTGTAGTTCAAATGGACAAAACTGAATTCTTTAAGCAGGAACTTCCATTCTTAGGATATATTTTAACTCCAGAAGGTATAAAAACAAACCCGTCTAAATTAGAAGCTATTTCGAAATTTCTATTACCAAAATCAGAAAAAGAAATCAAACAATTCTTAGGAATTACGGGGTACTATAGAAAATTTATCCATAATTATGCTAATATAGTAAAAACTTTAACTCAGCAATTCAGAGATAAAGATAATATTATACCAGGAAATTACAAAAAATCATTTGAAAAATTAAAGATTCATTTAATGAATGCTCCTAGATTGGCATACCCAAATTTTGACTTGCCGATGATAGTAACAACAGATGCAAGTAATGTCGCGATTGGAGCAGTCTTATCACAAGTTATAGAAGGAACAGAACATCCCATTGGAGCAGTCTTATCACAAGTTATAGAAGGAACAGAACATCCCATTGGAGCAGTCTTATCACAAGTTATAGAAGGAACAGAACATCCCATTGGAGCAGTCTTATCACAAGTTATAGAAGGAACAGAACATCCCATTGGAGCAGTCTTATCACAAGTTATAGAAGGAACAGAACATCCCATTGGAGCAGTCTTATCACAAGTTATAGAAGGAACAGAACATCCCATTGCATTTGCCTCAACATCATTAAATAATACTGAGCAAAATTACTCAACTATTGAAAAAGAGCTTTTGGCTATAGTTTATGCTACCAAACATTTCAGGCCTTATTTATACGGAGCGATATTCACAATTCATACAGATCATAAACCTTTGCAATGATTATTGACTATGAAAAATAACAATACAAGGATTATGAAGTGGATTTTCTATCTGCATGAATATGATTTCGAAATAAAATATATTGAAGGTAAAACCAACAATGTAGCAGATGCCTCAAGCAGAGTGCAAATGGATACAGTAAATGCAATGACAAACCATGATTTGAATGAAGATTCAGCCATGGAATTAGATAGAAAACTTGGTGAAACATCTCAGATGCCGTTAACATCTCCAGAAGTTTTGATTTCGATGAAACACTTTTAGAAAACAATAGTATATCAATGGAAAATAATATTGAAGTAGAAGATGATAATCCCGAAATAGATAATAATAATGAAATAAATAATCCAAATTTTGATAACGAAAGTTTAAATACTGAGCATTCACAGGAAAGTAGTAATGAACAAATATTTATTGTAGAAGACCCGAAACCAGTTAATATAGAGAAAAATCAAATATTCGTCCAGAGAGGTGGAAAGCAAATTAGATTAGAGAAAACATTTGGCAAAAATATATATTTTATTCAAACAGCGTATCCCTGGAGTGATGATTTAGAGGAAACTTTATTAGAAATATTAAAACCTAATAAAGTTTTTGGAATTTATTGTGAACCGAATGTGGAAACAGTTAGAGATGATTATGAGGGGATATTTAAAAAGATGTCTTCATTGATTATGGAAAAATTCCCTAATGTTAAATTTAAGAGGTATAAAAATAAAGTATTGAATATTGAAAGTAAAGAAGAGCAATTAGAAATAATCAATAATTATCAAATAGGCAAATCTTTTCACAGAGGAGTATTAGAGACTTAGGAAAAAATGAAAAGAACCTATTATTTTCCACGGATGAAAGAAGAAATTAATCAGTTTATCAATCAATGCAAAGTCTGCAGAGTGACTAAATATGACAGAAAACCAATAAAGTCACAGTTTCAAGTCACACCAACACCAATGAGACCATTTGAGGAATTGATGATTGATACATTACACTTTGAAAGGAAGTATATTGTAACTATCATTGATACCTTTTCAAAGAAAATGTATGCAGAATTAACAACTGCCTGCAATGTAACTAACGTATTTAAAATAATAACAAAATATTTAAGTTTATATCCAAATCCAATAAGATTTAAAATGGATAACGGAAAGGAGTATAAAAATAATTTAATACAAAATTTATTAGAAAGTTTGGGAATTGAGGCGTATTACACTACTCCAAATCATCCTAATTCTTTAGGCCTCATGTATAGAGCTCACTCGACATTAATTGAAATTATTAGAACCTATAAAAACAGCGGTGAAGAACGAGATTTAAATACAAATTTAAATTTAGCTTTTATTACCTACAATAATTCACTAAACCAAAATTCAAAAATTTTCACCAAATGAAATTTGGTACCTTTGGTTGTATAAAAGACCCCGAAAAGAAATTATCAATTATATAAGAAGATTTAATTAATCTATATCATAAGGAGTTGAATTTAGTCCATGAACAAATAAAGAATCAAATTGAAAAAGAAAAGGAAACGAGAACTGAATCCTTAAATAAAAATAGAGTAAATGAAGAAGTTGAAAATGAACCTTATATAAAGGTAAGAACTAGAAATAAACATGAAAACCCATTTAGACAAGTTTATAAATTCAAAAATATAAACAAAATACTCAAAGTACACGCAGATAATATTCAAAGAAAGAGAAAATCTAAAAGCAATAATAATATTCCAGATGTTGAAGACCATATGGGTATTGATTCTGATGATGCAGATGTCACGACAATATGAAATAATAAATCCAGAACATTCTTCAGGATTAGTAACGTTCAAATTATCAGACACTAAGGTAATACAGAAATATAAAACTATAATACATTATTTAAATTTCTCGAACTTTATAAATGAAATAGATATATTAGAAAGGGATTTGAGCAATTTTTAACAGCACAGCCAATATGATATAATTTCGAAACAATTGAAATTTCTGCAAGACAAAATTGATAATATTATTGATGTTCCACACAGTAGAAGAAAACGAGAATTGATAAATGCCCTCGGCCAAGGTATCAAATTCATTACAGGAAACCTAGATTCTGATGACAAGGCACAGTACGATAAGGTCATTACTACTCTAGAAGAGAACAACTACCGCATGGAGCATAACATAGCTCGTGAGATTAACATCAATAAAGAACTGGTAAAATCATTTCAAAAAGATATTAGATTAATTAATAATAATAGTAATAAATTAGCCAACTTAATAAACGTTGTAGATAAAACCACGTTAACAAATCATTTTAATGAATTATATGACATATTAAATTACATTACTATCGTAATCATGGACATAGAAAATTCTTTGGAAATGTGTAAATTAGGAATAACACATTCTAGCCTTTTGAAAACGATAGATATCAACAGTAACACAGAATACATAAGTTCTGACTTAGAAACACTTTGGCTCACAAGTAAAATATCTTGTATAATAAAAAATAAAATTGTTCATTATATGATACAATTACCTGTTGAAGCTAAGACCTTTACTACCTTGTATTTATTATCTATACCAATAAAGAAAAATAACCATATTATAACAACTATTGTAAATAATCAAATGGTATTGTATGATAATGATGAAATGTATAAAGGAGATTGTAATTTCATAAAAACTAATTATTATTGTAATAAAATTTATAAATTTAATGATACATGTATAGAAAAAGCTATTCATAATAATTTGAATAATTGTGTATCCACTACTATTAGCAATTTAGAACCTTATATATCTTATGTAGATTTATTTGATGTTTTTGTTAGTATTAAGATTAAACATATTACAATTAGAAGTAATGCATCCTATCCTGTAATATTACCAGAAACAGCAATTATTAAATTAAAAGATAATGAAGAAATTATAAACCACACTAAAAATAATTATGTATATACGGAGATATTGTCTTCATTCCATGTAATTAATGATTATAAACATTTTAATGTCACTTTTAACCAATTAAAAATTCCTACTTTAAGTGATGATATATTTGAAATTCTTAATACAGATTATCAAGAAAATTTTAATTTAGATTATTATTCATTAATATTAACAATTATTGTTTTATATCTTTTATGTATGAATATTTATTCATTGTACAAGCCCTCAAGTATTCTTAGCCAGCAAAATCAAGTAACTGATACACCAAAACCCCAAGAGGAACTTGTTTTAGAGGCCATAGCTTCAAAGACTGTTCATCCTCTTCTTCTCTCACGGAGCTCGAGAACTTCAGAAGGGAGGATTTATGGAAACCAACCACAGACTCAGCATATTTCTCCTGACTCTGTATAAATACCCCTCCCATTCCCACCTAGCGAATATTAAGTCTTAGATAGTCGATTAGACGTAATCTCTTAGTGTTATAGTTTATAGTTTAACCTCTTAGTGTAATCATTTTTTATAAATAAACTTTTTTTTTAAGTTCAAGTAAGTTCAAGTGATTTAATTGTCGAACAGAGGGAAAGAGATATCGCGATATGAAGGACCATATAGGGTGATCGTTATCCGAGAGCATAACGTGGTTACGATTGAGAGTATTGCCAAACCTGAATCGGCGGTCGGGCAATTTACTGGAGTATCCTCCTTGGGAACATGCAATTTTGTTAATGATAGATGTAATAATTTTTTTTTTACATGTATTGTTACATTTATTTTCTAATTTATGTATAATTATGAGGACATTAGACCGGAGGTCGATTTTCTGTCTTCATTGTTTCATTATAATTACTATTATTGTATATATATATATCGTGGTGATGGATAAGATTCTTTTTTTTTTTTTTGTACATAATCATTGGAATTTTCATAGTTGCGAGTATTTATTATCTGTTATTGTGGTAGTTTATAATATTTTTTTTATTTTTATTTTTAAGTTGTTACTGTTTATTTCTGTTATTATGTTAGTTTATAAGATTTTTCTTTTTCTTTCTTCTTTTCTTTTTCTTACTTCTAATACCATGAATACTAAACATAAACAATGTAGAGGATATATAAGGAGGATTATGAGAGAGAATAAATCAGTATGTTTTCAGAAGTTGAACAGTTTTATTAACTTATCATACATAAGATATCATAACTTATCATACATAAGATATATAAAATATATTGTTATATATATATATATATATATATATATATATATATATATATATATATATATATATATATATATAAATAGCTCATCACATCTTCATCATAGTGGTCCAACAATACGGCCACCTCTTGCGATGTTCCTTCAGCTTGGTGTAGTAGCGAAACCCGCGATTGCACCGTTCGCAGACATAGGGATAGACGCCGGTGTGCACGAAACTGTGGTTCGTCAGGCTCCGGGGGTTTGTGTAACATTTCCCGCAGGTCTCACATAGGTAAATTTTGTCATGTTCAGGATATGATGTAGACACCTTTACCTTCTTCCTATCTTGTTGAGGTATCTCCGCAAATTGTTCAGGTATCCGCTCAAATTGACACTGAATTTCGGTTCCAGCTTCAACAGATTTTGTCGGCTTTTCTTCAACAGTCCCTGCAATCAAAGAGTTATATTAATTTAAAAGAAAATTGAACTATAAATATTAAAATTATACTATTTTTCAAGTCAATTTCACTAACAATTTCAGAAATTTCTCTGTCATCAAAAGAATTATATACAGTAAAAACTAGATAATTCGTACGGATTCTCCAGTCCCTTTGAAAATCTCCCATTGAATTTGCAAATAAAAGATATGGTTAATTAATTACATTTTCAACAGAAAGAGATAACTGTGCCAGAGTAGTTAGCTAGCAAGACTGCACTGCCGGTCCCAAGTCCGGATAAAACAGGAGGGTTAGATGTAGGGCCGACAACCCAACCACTGTAAAAACTTTAACCGTTAAACAAGCTCGAAAACCAAGCCTCGGATATCGGACTATTACACGGAAACGACACGGCGCAACGGAAAAGGTTTACAGATTTGGAACATGCAATGTGAGGACCTTAAATCGAGCAGGAGCAGTCAATGAGGTAACCTATGAGCTAAGCAGAATGAGGGTACACATAGCAGCCATACAAGAAATCGGGTGGAAGGGAAGTGGGAATGTGCAATGTAGAAACTATGCCATCTTTTACAGTGGTAGTACTGAAAAACATGTCTTTGGAGTAGCCTTTGTAGTACCTTCAAGATTTAAATCAGCTGTAATGGATTTCCAGCCCATCAATGAGAGGATTTGCTAATTAAGGATAAGAGGGAAGAAATGCCATGCGACTCTCATAAATGTAACAGCACCTACGGAGGAGAAGAGTGAGGAAGAAAAAGACATTTTCTATGATAAGCTGGACAGAGCACTGGCAGCCAGCTCTTCCTCTGGTATGAAAATAGTGCTGGGAGACTTCAATTGTCAGGTTGGGTTTAGAAATAATTTGTATACCTACCACAGGGGAATATAGTTTGCACGCTAAAACAAATGAAAATGGAGTGCGAATGATAAATTTTACTGCATACTGAAGCTTGGTAGTGATGAGTACAATTTTTTCACACAAAGGTAAGCATAAACAAACGTGGCACTCGCCAAACGGAATATTTACTCAAATCGACCATGTTTGTCTCTAGTAGGCATTTTAATGAGATCAATGAGGTTAGATCTTATCGAGGGGCAGATGTGAACTCTGATCATTTCCTTGTTGTAGCAAAGACGGTGAACAGAATAACATACACGCAACAGGGGCACCTCAATCAATAGAGCAAGTGGAGTAGAGATAAATTAAGGAATGAGGACATAAGGAGGCAATATAAAGAACAGTTGGAAGAAAACATAAGGAACATCCCTGCTGTAAGTGGTGACAAAGAGGTAGAAACTCAGTGGAAGGAGTTGAAGGAGTCAATTACTGGAGCAGCAATTGCCGAATAGAGAGGAAGCCTCCAAATAGATCTTGGTTTGATACAGAGTGCGATGAAGCCATCAAGGCTCGCAATATACTAAGAACCAAGTGGCTGGGTAAGGACACACGGCAGAATAGAAAAGATTTTCATGACGCTAGGGTCCACGCTAAAAGAATCATCAGGTCAATGAAGAGAAACTGGATGAATGACAAGGCTAGAGAAATAGAAGAAGCCAGAAGCAACAATGTGACTAGAAAATTCTACAAGAAGTTCCAGCAGCTGAAAACAGGTACTAGAAATAACAAACTGGTTTTAAGGGGTGAAAATGGACGCCTATTGGTGGCAGACGTAGAGCTACAAGAACATTGGAAGAAATACTTTCAAACACTTCTGAGGTCTGAGCATGATGTTGAAGCCACGAGAACAGCAAATTATGCGAGTGTTGGTCATGACGACAAAGATATCCCACCAGATAAAGAGATGTAACCTTAAGATCAGATGTTTGTTTATGTTTGTTACATATCTGTTAGTTTTTGTTTAAAAGTGTTAGTAAGGAGTACAGAGTTTGATTCAAGAGTGTATTATTAACTTTAAAAACCGATTTATTTTTAGGTAAGTTGTTTGTTTTTTGTTTTGATGAACACATTGTAAACTATTGTTATTGTTAATAATGCTTAATAGAATTGTTATTTTTAGGATCAAATTGGTCTAAAGTTATTGAAGAATTCAACCCTATTTTACCACATTAGAAATCGGATTTTATGAAGTTAAAATATATTTGCATTCGCTTTGAAAGTGAAACACAGCAGCATGGTGACTTGGTAACTAGGGTTGTTTCCATAAGGTTACTGTCTTTAGACACAACATATGTGTTTCCTGAAGAATATCAACCATTAGAACTTCATTCCCAATTTCTTCAAGATTAGCATTATTAAGAATGCCTGCAAATCTTTTACAAAACCAGGTCAGTACCGTAATGGTAAGGTCAGCAATAGTTCCTGTGTATTTTGATGAATGTTAACAATTGTGTGTTCCAAAACCTCTATTTAGAAGAATTACAACAAAATGCACAATCTCTTTGAACCGAAGATAAAGCAATGGCAGACAATGGGAATCAATTAGAACTAATAAAGTTAATTGAGAAGCTTACTGAAAGGCTAGATACCAGGGACAATAAACCTGTAAATATTTCTAATATACAAAAAGAGTTTGTTTTAGAAAATTTTCAAGGTAAAGAGACTGCTCTCCAACGGATTGATAATTTTGAAAAAGAATGTGGTAGGTATAAAATAATTAATGATGAAAATAAGATACAAATACTAAGGTTATTTTTAGAACATAACGCTATAGATTGCTATAATTCAACTTTATGCAAGCTGACATTACAAGCCAAATGGAATGAATGGAGAACTTCATTTTTACAAACATTTTAGTGACAAAAGTTGGCGTAGAGTGTACCATGCGTACAATTTCAAATTCATTAATGGATCCTTGTTAGATTATGCAAGAGAGGTTATTACTAGAAAAAGAACCAACCATGTCTAATACCTCACGCGTCAACCACATTGTTGTTGGTCTCCCATTGTATGTTCAAGATCATCTGGACTTAAAATCAAGCTCATCCGAAGTTAAAAAAAGGTGACACAAGAACATCTTATGGTGCAACTAATAATGATGTAGGTTCTTCTGATATCAAGAAAACAATAGAAAAAAGACCTTGTGCTATCTGTGAGTCAAAGGTTTATCCAAGGCGTTATCATCCACTTGAACTTTGTAGGAATAAAGCTTACTTCAAAGAAAAACGGGTTGAGATTCAGGACGTCAACGTTCACGAAGCGGCAAAAAACTTAGTACACACCACTAATTCGACTAAATATTACAGTAAACAAAAATAAATTTACGGGAATCTATGAAAGCGGATCCAATATAACACTTGTTAATTATAAGATAATAGAGCATATAAAGGACAAGATGTTAGCAAATAATCAAATATTTAAAACAATTGATTTAAAACAACAGATGTTTTTTGTAAATTGAAACGCTTAGATCAAGCTAAACAAATAAAAATTTGTAAATATTTGCAAAACATACCCATGATGTTGGCGAATCAAAAATCCACGAAGCTCATACTAAACTTTTGGAAAAGAAATATATTTCAAAAAAACCTTACAGATGCTCAATACCTGATAACACTGAAATAGAAAGTCAAATAAGCACATTACTGGAATCAGGATTGATAGAGGAGATTGATTGAGCGGCACCAGTAACATTAGCCTACAAGAAAGAAGATAATAGAAGATCAAGATTGTGCATTGATTTTTGTGAGCTAAACAAGATTCTGGTCCCTGAATCGCAACCATTTCCAAGGATTGAAGGCATTATTGTAAAGACACGGAACTGTCGAGGGTATTCAGTCTTCGATATAAGTTCGGCGTTTTGGTCTATCCCAGTTACAGAAATAGATAGACATAAGACACCATTTGTTACTCAGAACGGTCATTATCAATGGAAGATATTACCTTTTGGCCTCAAGATTTCCCCATTATTTTTTCAACGTGTTCTAGGCAATACGATTCGACGTCATAGACTTCACGATGTTTGTATTAATTACATTGATGACATTTTGGTATTTTCAAAGACCTTTGATGAGGATCTTTGTCACATTAAAAAAATTATGAAAGCAATTTGATTAGAAGGTTTTCGTTTAAAATTATCTAAATGCAAATTGGCACAGCCCTCAGTAAACTATTTGGGTCATGTAAGAGGATATAACACAGTCAGGCCTCATCATGATAACCTGAGATCAATTAAAGACTTTCTAAACGTCAGAACAAGAAAAATATTCGCCAATTTTTAGGTTAGATTAATTTTTACCATAAATGCATACCGGATTATACGAGAAAGCTTGAACCTCTGCATAACCTCCTAAGAAATAATACTGAATTTCGATGGACAGCAGAATGTGATAAAATCTTTACAGACATACAGGATTATTTATGCCAAAGCCCGATTTTGTCAATTTTTGATCCACAAAGGACAAAGTTTCTTTATACTGATGCCAGTAATCTTGGTGTTGGAGCAATTTTAAAACAGATTCAAGATGATGGCGAATTACATCCAGTAGTATACTTCTCCGAAAAATTCACTCCAGCACAAGCAAAAAAAAAGCAATTTACCTTGAATGTTTAGCAATGAAGGAAGCAATCCGTTATTGGCAACACTGATTGTTAGGCCATTAGTTCCAAATGGTTTCCTATCATAAACCTCTGGAAAATCAAAAATCAAAGCTAGAACAGATGAGAAGTTAGGAGATTTAGTACTTAATTACTGGAAAGCAATCTTCAATAATACCAACAGCTTTAAATACTCCGTCAGATATAGAAGCAGATACAAAACAGGCTTTTCAAAATTCAAGAACTCATTATTTGGTAAATAAAAATATATGATGTGGACAACACATGACTTCCTTGTAAGCCTATAAAGCTATAAATCTGTGGTTCAAAAAGTGATCCTGAATTTGATTACTAGTTTTCCGAAGATTACAGTATCTCAAAAACGACACTCGGCGTCCCGATATCCATCTATTGGCACACACACACAAATGGGGAGGAAAATCAGTATTTTACACTCAATTTTAACATTTAAAACAAGTAATAAAAATGTTTAATATGATTGGAAACCAAATTTCGTTTGTAACCTTTATTACCGGAACATATAATTTATGTATTTAATTTAAATATAATTTTTGATGTAAGCTTATTATGACCTTCAAGTAAAGCACCCTTATCGGCTCACCAATTTTAACCAAAATATATTAAATACATTCATATCGATATAAAAGTCCTATTTACCAAATTTGAGATGTTTTTCATTATATTTTAATATAATTTTCGATGAAAGTCTAATATGACCTTCAAGTAAACTACCTCTTCCGGTTTTTCAATTTAAACCTAAATCTAGTATGTTATTCAAATCAATATATAAGTTATAAATACTAAATTTGAGAAGTTTGGTAAAGTATTTTAAAATAATTTTTGATGGAAATCAATTATGACCTTCAAGTAAAGTACCAATTTCGGTGATCAAGCAGTAAACAAAAAAGGAGGTTCACAACTAGATTTTACAACAATCTTAAATAAAATATTTCAACTTTCTACGGCTAACCGTTTTTGAGTTAACCGAAAATTTTCGCGATTACAATACTTCTTTTACTTCGTACAAGGAAGTAAAAACAATTAAAATTATATATAACGAAAATAAAACAGAATCTAACAAATAAATAAGCTAAATTAAAAAATAAAGCCAAGAAGAAATTACCTACGCTGCCCATCTTTGATCAGTGAGTCAAAGTCTTTTATTTTAATTAATTTAAGCAAGTCTATCTTGAATTTAGAAAGCAAAGTTTGTTTTGTTTCAGGTCATTGCCCATTTTTGAGAATTATACTTATAATAAAATGAAATCGTTGCCTGTCAAATAATTTACAGTCATAAAGTATATGTCTAAAATTGTGGATTTGTCCTTCTTCTTCGCATAAGTCTGATTGTATAATGTTGAATCATTTGGGATATTCCTTCGTGTTACCATATTCTGTCAGTTGTTGCGTTAATTTGTAATCATTACTCTTTATAGTTTTATAATTGTGTAATGTAATGCAATCTATGTAACCTTGGTGACTTGGTAGAGGTCATCCTCATTTGGTCCCATCTTTTAACTAAATTGAATGTCAGATCTCTCTTTATATATTAGATAACGGTACTTAGTGGAATATACATTTATAAATATATATATTTATTTGCAATTGTATTTAAAGAAAAACGTATAGATACAAGAAGTAACAATGTAGAATCTGAGTTTAAAAAAAATAATTATATTCAGCTAACCGTCATGCCCCTCCAAAGAAGAGGGGCACGGACGGGAATTGAAGAATTTACTGTTCAATATTTTACTTTCCTATAGCTATATATGAAACATATAGTAAGTATTGCGGTTATTATAAGTAGCGGGAAGTATTGCGATCTTGAAAATTTTTGAATTTGAGTTTTCAACTGAAATCCACGTTTTAATGTCCCTTGAGTCCAAATAACCAAGTCTCGCAAAATGATCTGTGTGTCCATGTGTCTGTGAACAGACTAGCTCAAAAATTAAAAGTTGTTAGATACTAATATTACGTATTTAAGGCAGGCACATGATTTTATAGCAACTTTTTAGTCAAAATCGACTTATCGGAAGTGCCACTTTATATAATCAATTTTACAATTTTATCGTAAATGACTCTAACTAACGATTTTGATGAAACTTTCCTAGGTATTATTCTTAAAATCCTTTAATTTTTCATGCATGGAGTATATCAACGAAAAAACGCAGGAAAAAGTTATGATAAAAAGAATATTTTATTTGCGCTAAACATAAAAAGGATGCATTTTATAGTAAATTATGTAAGGAATTGTAAGAAAGGTAGTTAAATTATCTAAATAACAAAAAAAAAAATCATCAAAATCGGATCAGTGCCAGCAAAGATACTTTTGGGGACTACACGATCCTAGATAATTGAACGCATCCGAAAGGGGACAACGCCCGAACCTTCTCCCACCAATCCGTCGATCAGTTGTCAACTGTAATAAGAGAATACAAAAGTAGAAATTAACTTAATAATTTCTACTTTTATACTATTAAATGGAATTAAACTGTTTTTATGGAAACAAAACTGAATTTTTAAAAATATATTTTCAACTTAATAAACTTAAAATATATAGATAGTGTACAGAATTGTTGTACTGAAATTGTTTAAAAAAGTGTTTAATTGTACTTATGTGAGAGAAGGTGTAAAGAAGTGAATGCTGCTGAGTTTATTTCAAGTATTGTTTTTGTAAACTCTTTAAAATTATATTAAAAAGATAATTATTAAAGGAATGTAAGGGAAACTTGGCTGATGCGGGCACCGCTCCAGATTTTTTTTATATTGAATGAATTGATCAATCAGAAAAATAAAAAAAAGCTGTTCTTGAGTACGTAAGATACAATAATAGTAAAAAAACTTTCCTAACTCGAAAAGAATAATTTCGCCAACCAACCAGCACAATCAATGAAAAATTCATTGAAATGGAAATAACGGTACTAGTTGTTATGTTCGCCATATCAATTTGAATGACAGACACGAGATCAAATTTGTTCTTTAATATCTAAAAGGTAGAACACAGGATTAAAAATTTTAATCCTGAGGACATAAACTTTTTATTTCCAGCATAAATAGAAACCTCCTCTACTTTCGGTAGTGAGGAAGCAAAAAATATTAAATACTTATTAGAAGATTTTATAGTTTGTTTTTTTTATCTGAGGTTCTAATGTATTGTATTTTTGTTTTGTTTTTTTTGGAAAATAAACAATAAAAGTTATAATATTATGACACTGGAGAAATAACTGATATTATCCCGTTTTTCATTATTAGGAAAAAAATTATGAAAATTTCAAGATTCAATTGTATTTTTCCTTCAGGTGTAATTCGAAATCCGTAAAAACCTATTCATCTGTTTCTTTTCCAAACTCTTATCAATGAACAGAAAAATTTTCAAGTCAATAGTTTTTATAATATCTGCAAAATGTTGTCATTTGTATGAAGGTAAGCTGATAAACTGATAATTTAGTTTACCCGAAATGATAAATAAAATAAAGACTCTATATTTCTGGCAAATAGAAAAAAAAAATATTATAATACGGTGTATTTCAAAAGTTTAATATCGATTTGAAAAATGATTATGGTGCCCAGAGTAGAGTTTTCTCGTTTATTTAAAATAACTTCAATATTTTCTTGTAAAATTCAGTAAAATCTTCATGAAAAATATATCAACAAATCTATGAAAGAGTAGGTTTATCAACAAATATTCTTTGAAAATGTTAAATACTTATACAAGTATATTATGTTTTATACTTTATATTTATATAAAATATAAATACTTATTGAAAACGCACAAATATACAATCGAAAAAATGTTTTTTAAATCAGTATAACTGAAGAAACTGATATTGTAACATATTTAAAAAAAATATATAATTAGAACAAACCAGGCAAAAAAATAAAAATGGTATAAATTTCAAGATTAAATCTTTTTCCTTTAGGCGTAACTTAAAATCCGTAAATACCTCCCATCTGTTTATTTTACAAACTCTTGTTGATAAACCGAAATAGATTTATGTACAAAATTTACATGTACCCAAAATCAAAAATCATTACAAATCACTATAACGTAGTTACAGAACAAGACGTTCAAAACAATAAATTTTATATATGTTACTATAAATTTGTATCTTAAAATATTTATATTTATCGTATTTTGGGGATATGAAAAAAAGACCCATAGTTTTTATAGCTTCTGCGAAATGTGGTAATTTTGTATAAAAACTGTAATTAATCAATAGCGCTGTGAATCTGATTTTTTGTACAAAACCCTAAACTACGCATTTACGAAAAACCATCGGTTAGGCCGTATTCGAAGGAGTTTTTAACTTGTTTCTAGTCGTCATAAATGTATCAAAGACATATTGAAATGTTCAATAAGAGTTATATTTTCAGAAAAAAAAAATTAATTTTTCAATATTTTTTAATGCCTTAAGTTTCTATTGACCGCCAAAGATTGTTTAATATTTTTATTGGTAGGCTAATACCAATGAAGATTTTGAATCTATTAAGGATGTACGGATGTACATGTTCGAAGCGTTAATACTGTCGAAATCAGTATACCAATACAATTCTCTTTTATTTTATTTTTTATATTAAGCCATAGAATAATTCATTACAAAGATGATACAGAAAAAAAGATTTAAGTCTGGTTGGTAAAATACCGATAACGGACAAGACGGAATAAATATATGGTTAGCAACAGAAATTCGTATAAATCATTATTATATATAATTATTTTATTCGCTATAATATAATAACAAATATATTACTTACATAAATCTCGGTAGAGCAATGTGAATTCGAAATCTTCAAGCCTGACAAACTCTCGTTCGTCTAACCTGAGTAGATCTTGGAAAGTAGGGTACACAATATTCTCCATAGTTCGATAGTAGAAGGTACCTATCAGTTCACTGGCTAAAATGGAAATGACAATTTAAGGTATATCCGGGGTAATAAAAAAAAGGGATTGGGGAGGGGGTTAATAGTATGCGAACTGACTGTCAGGTAGCAGCATTGCCTCTCAAATGGCGGGGATTTCAAATTTGCTAGTTTCTAAAAATAATATGTCATAATTGATATTCAAATTTAAATCGCCAATTGCCTGCCAAATGAAAGTGATGTGTTTAAAAATCATAAATATTTCTAAATGAATATTCTTTGCTCACGGGAAATTGTAGCCATTAATGGCATATTTAATACACTTCATTATATAATAATAGTTATTAAATATGCTCACGTTTCTCTCTAATATAATTTAATATACCAACAACTGGGTTCACAACTCCCGGAAATCTGCAATGTTTACTTCCCCACTGAGGAATACAAACAAATTAAATCTTTTTATGGCATAGGAAGCTTATAGGACATTGAAGAATATAAAACTGTTGAAAACATTTATTATTATTTGAAAATACTTATAAAAAAAAAAATGTCAATTTGAAGAGTTTTCAATTTTTTTTTTTGTTTTCTGACAAAACTTGATTAATCTCATATATCTCGAGTGAAGGTTTTTTTTAATAAATTGTTCTTACTTTGCTTCGGAAATTAATTTTGAAAATTCAGATAATTATTTAAAGACAAAACAGGAATTTTAATTTTTAAAACTATGTTAATGATACTTAAGGGTTTAGTTTGATCACGATTTAGTTGATGATCTCATATTTTGGATACTTGTTAGCTTATCCTTCAAATTGTATAATTTTTCTTTAATTAAAAAAAATAATAATACTTAGAATCCATAAATGTAACCATTATTACATGTTATTCTTGACCGCTACCAACCCGGACTATCTTCATCTGGATTTATCAAATGGTCAACCAGTAATACCTGAAATAAAAATAAAAAAATGTTTTTTCATATTAATAGTTAAAAGAAAGAAAATAATTAATAGCAACGCTCTGCAGAAATAGATACCATGTTTTCTTTTTTTACCATAGTCCAAAAACCATTGAAGCCAAATAACTACTTCATCTATTTAATTAAATTCCATTATTACTTATTTTCTTTAAATAAATAAATAGTGTAAATTGTGATTAAATATAAATAGATGGAGCAGTTAAATAATTAGAAACAAGGTTATCATTGCATATTTCTTATTGAAAACTAATTAAAATATTAACCCTAATGTATTTGCTTATCACAGTTAATGTTATTGTCATAAGTTCAAACATAAATTTGTATTTAAAAATTAAATATATTAGGCCAAGTACAGAAAACAAAAAAATAGAAAACAAATTATATTAGAATTCTGAAAACTAAATAATCACACTTCAGACTTACAATTAGTTCAACATTTATTAAACGTTTAACGTTTTTAACCATTTAAGGTACGTTTTCCTTAGTGATTTTTCTTTCTATTTAAAAGACTCCTACTTAAAAAACAAAACAATTATTGAATTTTTTTTTAACTTATCTTTGAAGTCAGATTTTTTTCATTAAAGACATTTTTACCTATTTAATAATATTATATTTTAATAAATTAAAGGGTTATCCACCTTGGAGAGGTGAACGCTACAAGCGGGACCTGAGGTATTGTTCAAAGCAGGTAAACAACTCACCTGGTTTGAAGATATCCATGTCGACAGGTAGCAGAAAATCTTGTACTGCTATAAAACTAGCAGGTGCTACCATAAACCTAATAGATCTCCAGTCGGTAGCAATTACTGCCATAAACATGACGAAAGGAAAATTTGACCCACTGTCATGGACAGTTATATTTCCTTCTATCCTCAACAAAAGAAATCCTTCAAATTTCTCTAAATTTAATTGTTTTAACAAAAATATATATTTGACATAATTATTGATTGTTATGTTAAATAATAATGTTATTATGAGACTGTCGTTATTATTAGTTTAGTTAAGATTAATTTAAAGATTTAGTTAAGTTAACTTAAGATTTTCATTCAATGTCTGTAAAGTTGAGTTTACATCGAAACCAGTAAAATTGTTATTAGCAAAATTTTAATATAATTTTTTTATTAACATTTTGTTACCTACATTTTACACGAACCAATAGCAATATGTAATTAACATTGTTATTAATCAGATTTCTAACAAAAATGCTAAATAACATTTGATCGATTTGTCTGAACAGCAGATAAAGAAGAGTTAGCAAGATGCTATAAACTTCAATACTTGTACAAAAAAAAAAATGATAGCACCGTGCTTTTAGCATTCTTTGATACGGACCGTTCAATTTATGTTATTGACAGTGATATTAATATGTTACTGAACAAAGTAACAATACTAATAGCAAATGTTATCGGCATATTAACAACATTTTTAACGAATTGGTATTAATTTAATATAATATTATTATCAAATCTTTAAAAATGTTAGTCACATTTTAATAACTCCTGTTATTGCAAAGGTCTCTCTGGCCCTATTTCATAGTAAAGTACAAGAGCAAGTAGACCTATGATTTACTACGCGTGTGACTGACTGTGAAATGTTGAAATTTGATAAAATTCAAAATTTTTACTAAATACTGATGAAATAACTAATAACTAATATTGAAACACGATACAGTTTAAAATTATTAATAGCTATTGTTGAAATAACAATTTCACAGTGTGTTATATGCGTATATAATAGTATATAACACAATAGTATATATGCGTAGTTATAGGCCTATTTGCACTTGTACATGTGAACTTTATTATAAAACAGGACGGAAGAGTAAATCTACCTTCACATGTTTTTGTTATTATGAATTGTTGATTATATTTAGACCATTTTAATTTTGATTATAAACATTCGGAAGGAGATTCCAAGCACGATGAATTGAGTCCCTAAAATTTCGGCAGATATCGCTTCACTGATTCTGGACAGAAAAAAGAAAAAAGACCATCCATATATGCAGACCAAATTGAGCACAACACACACCAACAATCAAAAAAATACATATCAACTATAAAGTTAGACAAGTAGCGAAATTAGACAGATTAGCATTCACGGCAAAAAAAATTTATAACAAAAAAAAATTATCTTGGGGGCAAAACTTGGGAACTAGGAGACCGTAAAACCGGTGATATTGTGGGGGCTCAAAAACAGGATTCACAAATGTGGAGGGGTTATTGAAAACAGAAAGGAAAATCTTGGTAAATATATTTGGGCCAATGAAAATTTTTCGAACATATGGTCAGGATGGACAAGAACAGATTAAATAAGCAAATCTTCTATAAAGTGCTTGGCCTCAAAAATATATAGGGTTACCCAGAGAAGATCAAGGTTGAAATGGCAAAACCGGAGATAACAAAGAATGACTGTTTGGATAGGGTTCGAATCCAGAAATAAGGCCAACAAAATGAGAGTCCCTGCAGTGAGGAAAGGATGGGAAAAAGTGGTAGGAGGAGAGGAAGGTCTTGCGCTCCGAGAGGATGAGGTCCTGAGTTGGCCTATTTCGAAAAAAAAAATATGACACAGTACCAATAAGTTACATCGAAACACATAAGAACGAAAAGGGATCCGGTTCCTTCAGTATGTGTCTTGGAGTGGTGTGCTGTCTTAAGTTTATATGTGTTTTTTAGAATGTTAGTGAAGGATGTGCAATATTTTACTGGATATATGTGATCCTGTTTTTTCATGTACTCAGTGCCGGATTAACCATATTGGAAATATAGGCAACTGCCTATGGGCCTCGTAGGGGCCTCTGAGAAAAATAAGTTTAAGAAGTTTTAATTTGCTTTAAAAAGATATTAAATTTATATTTAAGCACTTATGTTTTAAATTTATAATTAAGTTTAATTTTATTTGAGTAGAAAATCGATGATACTGCATATGCAGTAATGACATTGAAATAAATGTAGAAGCAAGAAGTGATATCTTAATTATTGCAAAGCCAATGTTTCGAAAACAGGTTTAATGCTTGAAATTTTATAAAGCGATATATAGATAGTATGTTTGTTGATTAAGGTGAATACTTTAATATATAAAAATAAAGGCAGGCTCTTGCTATTTCACCAATTTATTTATTACGATGCAAATTTTCGGCCTACAAGCCATCCTCAGGCATCTCTGTAAAAGGTTCTTATTTAATTCAATTTATAACATATCACAATTATACTAAAATATTCTAAAAAATACCATATACATACTAAAATTATTTAAAATGCATACACTGCATACATTTTTTTTTTTTTTTAGTGCCGCTGTATATTTCGACTTATTAATTATTAATTAAATAAGGGCCTTTTACAGAGATGCCTGAGGATGGCTTGTAGGCCGAAAATTTGCATCGTAATAAATAAATTGGTGAAATAGCAACAGCCTGCCTTTATTTTTATATATAAAGCGATATTTCGACTGATAATGTTGATGTTTATAGGTAACTTAATATATATATATATATATATATATATATATATATATATATATATATATATATATATATATATATATATATAAAGCGATATTTCGACTGATAATGTTGATGTTTATAGGCAACTTAATATATATATAAAGGGATATTTCGACTGATAATGTTGATGTTTATAGGTAACTTAATCGCGAAATAGATCATTGTTGTAATTTTAGTTTATTTTCTTTATTTGCTAGAATCTCATTATATTAAAATCACTATCATTACCTTCGAATAGATTTACTTTAATAAATGACTTACATTAGTGAGGATATATTACAATTTGGTATTGTATAAAATTTAATTTACATGCATAACTACTAAATTTGATTTATAATTATAAAACCTGTATTGAACTGAACAGGATGAGTGTGATGCACTCTATAAAAAAGCTTGTTGGTTACCGGTATTAGTGTTCCAAATCTTACAATTAATACGTGTCTCTTCTTGAATTTTTGCTCTACTGTATTACTAAGATCAACAATACATTATACAAAGATAATATTGTATTTGTTACAATATTGTATTTGTGGAAATTGAGATATTTTAAAATTGATCATGCATTAGTAAGTCCTACAAATATATTTTCTCTATAGTGAAATTTCAGTGTGGTCTTATTTTCATTGATTTTATTACTATTTTTAATTAACTGTTGAAAATTATGTTTATATAAAACAGTTCTATTTATCTTTATTTTTATTCTGTTCGTTTCCTTATTTTCTTCTATTAATTTATTAAATTCAATTTTTCATTAATATATTAATTAATCAGAAAATAATTTTGATTATATAAGACTTTATGGTTATCATTTAAAAATGGTGAAAATTTGTAGGATCATCAACTATTTATGTTATGGTGATGAAATACACACATTTTGAAATTAAGTAATTTTAAATGGAATGACTTACTGGACCAAAAATGTATACATACTTACTGGACCAAAAATGCATACGTACTTACTGGACCAAAAATGTATACATACTTACTGGAAAGTCTGTTTTAAAAATATTTAAGTGTTTAAATTCAGTTTACTTACATGTAATTATAATCCATAAACATGAAATAATGACAACATAATTTATTTTTTAACTAAAATGCTGGTATAATATTAAATATGGTATATATTTAGAACAAAAAAAAAAAATTTTTTGGGACAATGTCCCTTTAGAATAGCAAGGTAGACTTTCGCTGGTACTGCCCGCGGTTGCGACTGGCAGAGCTGACCAATCGTATTTCGTCATATCTAGACTGCCGGCCAGTACGAGCGAAATATGCCCCAACCTATTCAGTCAAAGTAGTAGTAAACTGCTCGCAAACTTTTCCGACCGCAACCGCGGGCAGTACCAGCGAAAGTTGGAGCTGAATTTACACTTATTTCCTGTTCACTATAACCGATAGCGAACAGCTCATAGGATCTTGCAACATCTGCTTTATAACCGATTTGTACGTTATAAACGGTTGCACGTTATATGCGGTTTCTTATATTCATTTTATCCATGATATTTCACGGGACCGAATATTTTATTCGTTACAACCGGTTGTTCCTTATTCGTTACAACCGGTTGTTCCTTATATACTTATAAATAATTTCTGCTGTATTCACATAATCATGTAGAAAAAAATAAAATGAAAACAAAAAGAAATAGAAATCTATTTACAAATATGTGGTCGAGAAATAATAACAATAATAACAAAATAATAATAATAATAATAACATTGAACAAATGATGAAAATGTCAAAAAATAATTCGTAGATAAAAAACATATAACAAGCAATTATTGTTCCTTATCAATATATATATATATATATATATATATATATATATATATATATATATATATATATATATATATATATATATATATATATATATATATATATATATGTATGTGTATATACATTGTTACATGATCAAAAATAAAAGGGGGAAGCTAAAAATCATATTAGATCTCAACATTTTGTAAATTTAGATGAATTGTTAAATTTTATAGAAAATAATTATAGGGACCAAAAAACAATTTGCCAATTAGACCCCGAGCTCATGTCTATGCGTCCTTATAAATATGAAAATCCAATTGAATTTATAAATAGAGTAGAATCGGCTTTATCTGTTCTCATTGCCAGAATTAGAATAGATCATGATATATCCTATCCGGATAGTCAAATAAATTATATTAAAGAAAGAATCACTCACCATGTGATTTCATGTTTACCCATTGAATTAGGGAATTATATGAGGATTTTTGATCCAAAAGATTTAATAAAATTAAGAATTAAATTACAAAATGAGGGTTTACCCGTATTACAACAGCTTTTTCCGAAAAAACAATTTAATAAACATGAAAAAACATCTTATATCAAAAACATGAATATAATAGATACGATACTCGTAAACCACCCCATCATCATAAAACGGAGTATAACAAAAACGAAGATACGGGATATAATAAATATCAGCATGATGATAGGCAAAGATATGAAAGCCAGAAACGATCATATCAAAATGATGAGAGGAATTTCCATCAAAATAGGTACCGAGACAGTCATAGGCCACAGGCTTGGCATGAAAGGGATAATTGGAGAAATAATGATAAAACAAATGAGCCGTTTCCTTCAAAACCTTTTAAACCCGATTCTCAAAACACTGTGTCTATGAAATCGGTTGACAAAGTAAGATGTTTTGAAGAATCTAATAATCAAGAATTATTAGAAAAAAATGAAAGACTAGAAAGGGAAGTTCAGGAATTAAAACTTAAATTAGACCATTTTTTAGAACTTGGAGGGCCTTCCCAAAATACAAGTTAAATTTAGTTAATAATACAAAAGATGCTATTTCACGAACAAATTTGGCAAGGAATGGTTAATAGATACTGGAGCAGAAATTAATTGTATTAATCCAAATTCCTTACCCGAGGGAATAAAAATACAATCGGAAGAATTTGTTATATCAACGCCAGCCGGTAATAAAAGAGGACATGGGAATGTAACCTTAGACATAGGACCGAGGCTTGGTTTGAAAGATGAATTATTAATAACATTTAAAATTTATAATTTCTGTGAAGGTTTTGATTTTTTGTTAGGAATGAAATTAATGAGAGATATAGGCGTTGAAATGAAAATTGGGAGTGAAAATGAATTTAAAATAAAAGGAAAATTAATTAAAAATGGAAAGATAATTGAAGAAAATAAATACGTGAATTTTATAAAAGATATAAGTATGATTGATAATATTGTGCGAACGGATCATATGGAAAAAGAAACTAAAGAAAGTTTAATAAATTTAATCGGAAAATATCCTTCAATAATTAAAACTAGTGACCAAAGCTTACCATTTACAAACTTATTAAAATGTCACATTAAATTAAAAACCGAAAAACCCGTATATTCCAGAAGTTATAGAGTAGCACCTCAACTCAGAGAAGAAATGAATAATCAAATAAAAAAGATATTAGATCAGAATATTATTAGGGAAAGTAATTCACCATATAATTCACCGTCAATGATTGTTCCAAAAAAGTTAGATGCCAGCGGCAAAAAGAAACACAGGCTTGTCATTGATTACAGAAAATTGAATGAACAAACAGTTAAAGGTAAATTCCCACTGCCTAATATTGAGGATCTACTTAATAAATTACAAGGTTCAAAAATATTTTCTACCATCGATTTGGACTCAGGGTTTCATCAAATTGAGATGTCGAAAGATTCAATCGAGAAGACTGCATTTTCAA
Organism: Rhaphigaster nebulosa; assembly: GCA_948150685.1. Taxonomy (NCBI): domain Eukaryota; kingdom Metazoa; phylum Arthropoda; class Insecta; order Hemiptera; family Pentatomidae; genus Rhaphigaster; species Rhaphigaster nebulosa. The sequence continues at coordinate 135,204,469 of OX411310.1, read as the reverse complement.
CAGAAGATGGGCATTATGAATATATTAGAATGCCGATGGGCCTTTCAAACTCTCCCCCCACCTTCCAGAGAGCTATGAATGCAATGATAGCTAACGTACCAAATGCTTTAGTTTATGTTGATGACATTATAATTTATTCTAAAACAATAGAAGAGCATTTAGAACATCTTGAAATTATATTCAAAACATTAGCTAAAAATAATCTTGTAGTTCAAATGGACAAAACTGAATTCTTTAAGCAGGAACTTCCATTCTTAGGATATATTTTAACTCCAGAAGGTATAAAAACAAACCCGTCTAAGCTATTTCGAAATTTCCATTACCAAAATCAGAAAAAGAAATCAGACAATTCTTAGGACTTACGGGGTACTATAGAAAGTTTATCCATAATTATGCTAATATAGCAAAACCTTTAACTCAGCAATTAAGAGATACAGATAATATTATACCAGGAAATTACAAAAAATCATTTGAAAAATTAAAGATTCATTTAATGAATGCTCCTATATTGGCATACCCAAATTTTGACTTGCCGATGATAGTAACAACAGATGCAAGTAATGTCGCGATTGGAGCAGTCTTATCACAAGTTATAGAAGGAACAGAACATCCCATTGGAGCAGTCTTATCACAAGTTATAGAAGGAACAGAACATCCCATTGGAGCAGTCTTATCACAAGTTATAGAAGGAACAGAACATCCCATTGGAGCAGTCTTATCACAAGTTATAGAAGGAACAGAACATCCCATTGGAGCAGTCTTATCACAAGTTATAGAAGGAACAGAACATCCCATTGGAGCAGTCTTATCACAAGTTATAGAAGGAACAGAACATCCCATTGGAGCAGTCTTATCACAAGTTATAGAAGGAACAGAACATCCCATTGGAGCAGTCTTATCACAAGTTATAGAAGGAACAGAACATCCCATTGGAGCAGTCTTATCACAAGTTATAGAAGGAACAGAACATCCCATTGGAGCAGTCTTATCACAAGTTATAGAAGGAACAGAACATCCCATTGGAGCAGTCTTATCACAAGTTATAGAAGGAACAGAACATCCCATTGGAGCAGTCTTATCACAAGTTATAGAAGGAACAGAACATCCCATTGCATTTGCCTCAACAACATTAAATAATACTGAGCAAAATTACTCAACTATTGAAAAAGAGCTTTTGGCTATAGTTTATGCTACCAAACATTTCAGGCCTTATTTATACGGAGCGATATTCACAATTCATACAGATCATAAACCTTTGCAAAGGTTATTGACTATGAAAAATAACAATACAAGGATTATGAAGTTGATTTTCTATCTGCATGAATATGATTTCGAAATAAAATATATTGAAGGTAAAACCAACAATGTAGCAGATGCCTCAAGCAGAGTGCAAATGGATACAGTAAATGCAATGACAAACCATAATTTGAATGAAGATTCAGCCATGGAATTAGATAGAATACTTGGTGAAACATCTCAGATGCCGTTAACATCTCCAGAAGTTTTGATTTCGATGAAACACTTTTAGAAAACAATAGTATATAAACGGAAAATAATATTGAAGTAGAAGATGATAATCCCGAAATAGATAATAATAATAATGAAATAAATAATCCAAATTTTGATAACGAAAGTTTAAATACTGAGCATTCACAGGAAAGTAGTAATGAACAAATATTTATTGTAGAAGACCCGAAACCAATTAATATAGAGAAAAATCAAATATTCGTCCAGAGAGGTGGAAAGCAAATTAGATTAGAGAAAATCATTTGGCAAAAATATATATTTTATTCAAACAGCGTATCCCTGGAGTGATGATTTAGAGGAAACTTTATTAGAAATATTAAAACCTAATAAAGTTTACGGAATTTATTGTGAACCGAATGTGGAAACAGTTAGAGATGATTATGAGGGGATATTTAAAAAGATGCCTTCATTGATTATGGAAAAATTCCCTAATGTTAAATTTAAGAGGTATAAAAATAAAGTATTGAATATTGAAAGTAAAGAAGAGCAATTAGAAATAATCAATAATTATCACATAGGCAAATCTTTTCACAGAGGAGTATTAGAGACTTACGAAAAAATGAAAAGAACCTATTATTTTCCACGGATGAAAGAAGAAATTAATCAGTTTATCAATCAATGCAATTTATTACCTACAATAATTCACTAAACCAAAATTTAAAATTATCACCAAATGAAATTTGGTACCTTTGGTTGTATAAAAGACCCCGAAAAGAAATTATCAATTATATAAGAAGATTTAATTAATCTATATCATAAGGAGTTGAATTTAGTCCATGAACAAATAAAGAATCAAATTGAAAAAGAAAAGGAAACGAGAACTGAATCCTTAAATAAAAATAGAGTAAATGAAGAAGTTGAAAATGAACCTTATATAAAGGTAAGAACTAGAAATAAACATGAAAACCCATTTAGACAAGTTTATAAATTCAAAAATATAAACAAAATACTCAAAGTACACGCAGATAATATTCAAAGAAAGAGAAAATCTAAAAGCAATAATAATATTCCAGATGTTGAAGACCATATGGATATTGATTCTGATGATGCAGATGTCACGACAATATGAAATAATAAATCCAGAACATTCTTCAGGATTAGTAACGTTCAAATTATCAGACTCTAAGGTAATACAGAAATATAAAACTATAATACATTATTTAAATTTCTCGAACTTTATAAATGAAATAGATATATTAGAAAGGGATTTGAGCAATTTTTAACAGCACAGCCAATATGATATAATTTCGAAACAATTGAAATTTCTGCAAGACAAAATTGATAATATTATTGATGTTCCACACAGTAGAAGAAAACGAGAATTGATAAATGCCCTCGGCCAAGGTATCAAATTCATTACAGGAAACCTAGATTCTGATGACAAGGCACAGTACGATAAGGTCATTACTACTCTAGAAGAGAACAACTACCGCATGGAGCATAACATAGCTCGTGAGATTAACATCAATAAAGAACTGGTAAAATCATTTCAAAAAGATATTAGATTAATTAATAATAATAGTAATAAATTAGCCAACTTAATAAACGTTGTAGATAAAACCACGTTAACAAATCATTTAAATGAATTATATGACATATTAAATTACATTACTATCGTAATCATGGACATAGAAAATTCTTTGGAAATGTGTAAATTAGGAATAACACATTCTAGCCTTTTGAAAACGATAGATATCAACAGTAACACAGAATACATAAGTTCTGACTTAGAAACACTTTGGCTCACAAGTAAAATATCTTGTATAATAAAAAATAAAATTGTTCATTATATGATACAATTACCTGTTGAAGCTAAGACCTTTAGTACCTTGTATTTATTATCTGTACCAATAAAGAAAAATAACCATATTATAACAACTATTGTAAATAATCAAATGGTATTATATGATAATGATGAAATGTATAAAGGAGATTGTAATTTTATAAAAACTAATTATTATTGTAATAAAATTTATAAATTTAATGATACATGTATAGAAAAAGCTATTCATAATAATTTGAATAATTGTGTATCCACTACTATTAGCAATTTAGAACCTTATATATCTTATGTAGATTTATTTGATGTTTTTGTTAGTATTAAGATTAAACATATTACAATTAGAAGTAATGCATCCTATCCTGTAATATTACCAGAAACAGCAATTATTAAATTAAAAGATAATGAAGAAATTATAAACCACACTAAAAATAATTATGTATATACGGAGATATTGTCTTCATTCCATGTAATTAATGATTATAAACATTTTAATGTCACTTTTAACCAATTAAAAATTCCTACTTTAAGTGATGATATATTTGAAAGTCTTAATACAGATTATCAAGAAAATTTTAATTTAGATTATTATTCATTAATATTAACAATTATTGTTTTATATCTTTTATGTATGAATATTTATTGATTGTACAAGTCCTCAAGTATTCTTAGCCAGCAAAATCAAATAACTGATACACCAAAACCCCCAAGAGGAACTTGTTTTAGAGGCCATAGCTTCAAAGACTGTTCATCCTCTTCTTCTCTCACGGAGCTCGAGAACTTCAGAAGGGAGGATTTATGGAAACCAACCACAGGAGAATAACTAGACTCAGCATATTTCTCCTGACTCTGTATAAATATCCCTCCCTTTCCCACCTAGCGAATAGTTAGTCTTAGATAGTCGATTAGACGTAATCTCTTAGTGTTATAGTTCAGTAGAATAGTACAGTTCATGTTACATTGTAATCATTTTTTATAAATAAACTTTTTTTTTAAGTTCAAGTAAGTTCAAGTGATTTAATTGTCGAACAGAGGGAAAGAGATATCGCGATATGAAGGACCATTTAGGGTGATCGTTATCCGAGAGCATAACGTGGTTACGATTGAGAGTATTGCCAAACCTGAATCGGCGGTCGGGTAATTTACTGGAGTATCCTCCTTGGGAACATGCAATTTTGTTAATGATAGATGTAATTGTTTTTTTTTTACATGTATTGTTACATTTATTTTCTAATTTATGTATAATTATGAGGACATTAGACCGGAGGTCGATTTTCTGTCTTCATTAGTATTACTATTATTGTATATATATATATATATATATATATATATATATATATATATATATATATATATATATATATATATATATATATCGTAGTAATGGATAAGAATTTTTTTTTTGTTGAAGTTTTCATAGTTGCGAGTATTTATTATCTGTTATTGTGGTAGCTTATAATATTTTTTTTATTTTTATTTTTAAGTTGTTACTGTTTATTTCTGTTATTATGTTAGTTTATAAGATTTTTCTTTTTCTTTCTTCTTTTCTTTTTCTTACTTCTAATACCATGAATACTAAACATAAACAATGTAGAGGATATATAAGGAGGATTATGAGAGAGAATAAATCAGTATGCTTTCAGAAGTTGAACAGTGAGTTTTATAAACTTATCATACATAAGATATCATAACTTTTCATACATAAGATATATAAAATATATTGTTATATATATATATATATATATATATATATATATATATATATATATATATATATATATATATATATATATATATATATATATATATATATAAGTTAAAATACTTGAGAAATTAAAACGTAAAAAAAAGAAAGAATAAGGCACGAAGTGAACAACACGGATGCTTGGATAATACTGACTTTATTTATCTTTTGCAAGGGTTTATATAGTCTTACATTGTTTATTTACACTAATTATTTACATACACTACTTATCACCTCCGCCCCAGTTCACAAAGTGAACTCTGGGTAAAACTAAAGACAAAATAAAATAACTTTTTGACAACAGAACTAACACATACTAAACAACTAAACTATTCTCTAACTTTACAACTAAACAATAAGACCTTGTATGTACATCATATATACAAATACACCAGAATTTTCACAATGGTTTGACAATTAATGTAATTCTTTACTTAGTGATAGAACTACTTATACTAAAAGGACAACGGCATCAAGAAAAGATAATTTTGTTATTTACACTTCCTAATTGCCTGGATTAAGAGGGATGCGAAGGTGCCGGATGTGGGTGTGTCTTATCCTCTGTGCACCTGTCATCTCCTGGATAGAAACTATGTTATGCTCTCGTAGCGCTACCACTCTGAAAGGTCCTTCAAAGCGCTGATCCCCTTTTCGACGGCTGGACGGCGGTCGGCAATATACCGTCATACCTAATGAGATTCTGTGAGATTCATCCGGTACCGCTATGCACTCCCGATTTGCCCTCGAAATTTTTTCTTTTGTGAGCCTAGTATACACCCTTTGTGAGATCTCAGCTAACTGTCTCCGTTTGTGGGTTACTGCATCTCGCAGATGTGTGTACGCGGTAGTAAGGATATCTCCCCTATTCCGTAACGGATGACCGAATACCACTTCCACCGGTGTAAAACCTGTAGCAGAATGTATTGTGTTGTTGTAAGCCACTACTGCCCTAGGCATTGCTGCGGTGGCTCCTAATCCCTTATGTAACTGAAATAACCGAAGGTGTTCCCCTAATGTATTATGGAGACGTTCGATAGCACCTCGTCCTTGTGGGTTACCGGGGGAGTTAAAATGCCATTTTATATTTACATCTGAACATTCCGTAGTTGTACGAGCGTTCTTGAATTCCCTCCCACCATCCGACGTAATGTTGTGCGGTACTCCGTAGCATGATATCCAACTGAGCATACCCTCCCAAACGGCGTCAGCTGTTTTGTTCGATAACGGGTAAGCCATGGTTAGCTTGCTAAAGTTGTCAAGAATAGTAAGCCATTGCGAGCCTTCCCAAGTAAAAATGTCTACCTGTACCTCTAACAGTGGCGAATTCGGGGTATGTGACACTTCGGGATGGACATTGATGGGGTGTCTATCGTACTTCGCCCGGTGGCATATTGTACAATTTTGCAGCACCTCCCGGATCGTTCGGCGCATGTGGTGCCAGTAATACCTGCGGCTCAACGCGGCGAGAGTTTCTGGTACCCCTCGATGATTGGTTTTCCCTTCGTGATAAGCCTTAACTAAGTCTTTTTGCCGGTCTGGTTCCTTAACGGTTTCTACCATTTTTGAGCATAATATTAAGTTCCTATCAGCTCCTACGCGCTCTGTTTCTAATAGATGCTTGATTCGGTCTTGAACCGTTTTATTTCCTACATAAAGGTAATATGTCTTGCCCGGTTTAGTACTCATGTTAAGAATGCGGGCGACATCCGCCGGTGGCACTGAGGGAACTGTCCAAACGGTTACAATACTGTGGCGACCATACTTCGTGTATTCCGTTCGCGACATTCCTTCCGTACGGGTTTTCCAGATGACCTGGCGCGTGTGTCGGTTCACTATGGTGTCCATCTCGTTGAGGGGGGTATGTCGAATTTCCTCGGGAATCTCATCCGCATCTACTGTATCCTCCTCATCACGCAACGTCTCTTCCCCGGCAGTGTCTCCGGAAGGACCCGCTTGCTGAAGCGGATTCGTATACAGGACCCGAGACAACCAGTCCGCAACGACATTTTGTGATCCTTTTTGATGTACGATATCGAAGCTGTACGCGCGTAGTTTTTCTTTCCACCGTCCGATTCTGGCTGACGATTCCTTTAGTCCGTCCGTCCATAATAGCGGTTTGTGATCTGTACGGAGCGTAAACCGCCTCCCATATACATAAGGCCGAAAGTGGTCAATTGCCCAGACGATAGCTAAAAGTTCCCGTTCGAGCGCACTATACCTTGACTCTGCGTCGGATAGTTGTCTGCTCGCAAAAGCTACCGGCCTATCCCCGATATCGGATTCCTGCGATAATACCGCCCCGAGCGCCCTTTCGCTAGCGTCGGTCGTCACTACGAATTTCGTTTGAAAATTTGGGAATGCAAGCACTGGTTCCGCAGTAAGGGCTTCCTTGCACCTATGGAAGCTCATCATATGCTCATCGGTAAAAAGGAATGACCGACCCTTCTTCAACAGTTGCGTAAGTGGTGCGATTATATCAGCTGCGTTCGGTAGGAATTTTCGATAATAATTCACCATTCCGAGGAAACTCTTAAGCTCTTTTTGATTAGCGGGTGGTAAAACGCGGGAGATGGCTTCGACTCTGACTGGGTCTTGTTTGACTCCCCGTTCCGAGATAAGGTGACCCAAAAATTTTATCTCTGTACGAAAGAACTGGGACTTCTCTTCCGATAATTTAAGCCCGAATTCGCGGATGCGCTCAAAGACATCCTTGAGGTGAGCTACATGGCGCGATGGAGATGAGCTAAAGACGATAAGATCGTCCATGTATATCTGACAATACTCTTCCCCTAGCCCACGGAGGAACTCATCCATCAGTCGCTGGAACGTAAGAGGCGCGTTTCTAAGCCCAAACGGCATTCGGGTGAATTCGTAATGTCCTCTGCCGAAGGTGAATGCCGTTTTTTCGATATCCTCCTCTCGCATCCGCACTTGATGGTACCCGGATTTTAGGTCGAGTGTAGAAAAAATACGAGCTCCCGCCAGACGATCTAACATATCTTCGAGTCTAGGGAGAGGATACCTCTCCTCTACGGTATTCTCGTTTAGTTTCCTGTAGTCAATTACCAATCGGTAAGAGGGGTCTGCTTGTGGGTTCAACCTCTTTTTTTCCACAACCCACAAAGGACTGCTAAATGGTGACGTGCTATGACGTATGATCCCTTGACGAAGGAGGTCACCAATTTGATCATTAATAATCGACGTCATTGACTGGGGATATCTCCGGCCTTTCGTATAGGAAATTTTATTTTCTTTAAGTGTTATTTCATGTCTAGTCATCCCGGTGGCCGGTAGTGGGCAGCCCTCCTTATAAAATATATCTGTGTATTCGGATAATAATGCTTCCGCCCTTGGTAACTCTGTACGCACCATCTCTACACGAAGTTCCTTTCCCGTCATTTTAAATTCTCGGTGATATGATTTCGACCCCAAGGTCATTAACCAACTTCCCTGACTGCCCTGCATCTGGAACCCGACCTTATCCAAAACATCGCACCCAATTAAAATGTCGTATTGATTAGTCAACTTTTCTAATACGTGTACGACCGCGCTCATTTTCACCCCGGTGAGATTTTCCAGATCCCATATATACTCTCCCAACACTTTACAAGGACCGCTCAGAGTGATAACAGAACATTTACATACCTTCAGTGCGAAGCCTTTGTCCAGCTCCTTCAACACCCCTCTACTGACCAAGGTACTGGTGCTCCCAGTATCAATTAGCGCCTTAAATCCGTCGCTGCACCCCTGCACTATGGGCAACCTCTCCCACACTCCACAAACACTATTTACTGACTCTACTCTGCCTGGGTTGCCCTCGCCTCCTCAGATAGCAGTTTCCTTTTCTGCGCCTGACTTTTTGGGTTTGTTTTTCCGATTTGACTGCAAGCTTGATCTTCCCGCTATCCTCGCCCAGCTGGGCCTCTGTTCGTCTTCTTCATCTGAAGAACTCTTCTCGGAGTGGTCTTCAGAACTTGACGTTGACGAGTCCCTATGTCGTCTTGTTCTATGTGTGTTTACCTCCATCGGTTCTGGGGCTGGGTTCCGCCTGAACATCCAGGGACACGCTCTAGCAACGTGACCTTTGTCGCCACATTCGAAGCATTTAACTGCGGGACAATTAGCTGCGATGTGCCCTGAGCGGTTGCATTCGTAGCATCTACGGCCTTCTTCTCTTCGAGGCCCTCGAGGTTTAGAGCCTCTCTGCACATCTTTACCATCTCTAGGATTCCTTCGGTGTTCAACCCTTGACGGGTATGACGGATGTGGCCTGGGGTCGAACCGTTCTCTATTACTGCTCCTCCTGTTCCTGAACGGCACTTGTCGCCACTGTAGTTCGTCAGCTTCTTCTTCCTCTCTGGCACCCTTGTCCATTACGTCACGGACACACTCGACAAAAGACTTTTCGGAAGCTAGTTTTTCTCTGGCCTTTAGGTTTCTTCCTAGTTGTACTTTTAGTACCTTCTCATAGATCGACAGCTGTTGGGCCGCCTCGGCCTGTCCTACGGTTTCAATCAACTTTTCCGAGATTGCCGTGAATTGATTCAACATAATTTCTGCGAAGCTATAATCCGACTGCCCGGATCGTCTGCTTTCAGTGAAGAGACGATAAACGTCTTCTTCTGGTGTCCAACGCCCTCCTCCGTACGCCTTTTTTAGTCTTCTGGTAACCTCTTCCCATGAAGTCAACTCATCCGCTTGTATGGCGTTGAGTACATTCCTTCTGACTCTTCCTACCAAAGATGCTCTCAGTTCGGTGGCGTCCAAAAGATCTACCCACCCAGCCGTGATCCTTGCCTCGATCAGGTTGCCTCTCTTCAGGAAGTGATTAAGGTGCCCTAGTTCTCCGCCGAATCTCTCCAGCTCTGAGACGGTGTTTTTCAGATATGTGGCAGTAGCCGTTTTCACTCTCGCCCATTCTAATTGCATTAATTGAGGATCATTGTTAACTACCTGCACTATCCCTGGATTAGCGCCTGAGCCACTATTCTGGTCCATAGGTTGACCTGAAGGATCCATTGTTTGACCTTGACTGTTTGCGGGCGTACCGTGAAGTTGACTGACTACGTTGTCTAACTGACTTGGTCGCAAAACCATGAGATTTTAAAAATTCTTTTCTCTCTTTTTTTTTTTTCGCGACCGTTAATAACGTGCACTTACTTTTTCCCGGGTTTCGGCACCAGTTAAAATACTTGAGAAATTAAAACGTAAAAAAAAGAAAGAATAAGGCACGAAGTGAACAACACTGATGCTTTGATAATACTGACTTTATTTATCTTTTGCAAGGGTTTATATAGTCTTACATTGTTTTTTTACACTAATTATTTACATACACTACTTATCATATATATATATATATATATATATATATATATATATATATATATATATATATATATATATATATATAAATAGCTCATCACATCTTCATCATAGTGGCGCGACAATACGGCCACCTCTTGCGATGTTCCTTCAGCTTGGTGTAGTAGCGAAACCCGCGATTGCACAGTTCGCAGACATAGGGATAGACGCCGGTGTGCACGAAACTGTGGTTCGTCAGGCTCCGGGGGTTTGTGTAACATTTCCCGCAGGTCTCACATAGGTAAATTTTGTCATGTTCAGGATATGAGGTAGACACCTTTACCTTCTTCCTATCTTGTTGAGGTATCTCCGCAAATTGTTCAGGTATCTGCTCAAATCGTTCAGGTATTTGCTTCAATCGTTCAGGTATCTGCTCAAATCGTTCGGGTACCTGCACAAATCGTTCGGGTATCTGCTCATATCGTTCGGGTATCTGCACAAATCGTTCGAGTATCTGCTCAAATCGTTCAGGTATCTGCTTCAATCGTTCAGGTATCTGCTCAAATCGTTCAGGTATCTGCTCAAATCGTTCAGGTATCTGCACAAATTGCGCAGAAATCTGCCCAACTTGTTCAGATATCTGCCCAAATTGTTCAGGTACCTGAACGATTTGAGCAGACATCTGCTCAAATCGTTCGGATATCCGCTCAAATTGACACTGAATTTCGGTTACAGTTTCAACAGATTTTGTCGGCTTTTCTTCAACAGTCCCTGCAATCAAAGAGTTATATTAATTTAAAAGAAAATTGAACTATAAATATTAAAATTATACTATTTTTCAAGTCAATTTCACTAACAATTTCAGAAATTTCTTTGTCATCAAAAGAATTATATACAGAAAAAACTAGATAATTCGTACGGATTCTCCAGTCCCTTTGAAAATCTCCCATTGAATTGGTAGTACTGAAAAACATGTCTTTGGAATAGCCTTTGTAGTACCTTCAAGATTTAAATCAGCTGTAATGGATTTCCAGCCCATCAATGAGAGGCTTTGCTAATTAAGGATAAGAGGGAAGAAATGCCATGCGACTCTCATAAATGTACCAGCACCTACGGAGGAGAAGAGTGAGGAAGAAAAAGACATTTTCTATGATAAGCTGGACAGAGCACTGGCAGCCAGCTCTTCCTCTGGTATGAAAATAGTGCTGGGAGACTTCAATTGTCAGGTTGGGCTTAGAAATAATTTGTATACCTACCACAGGGGAATATAGTTTGCACGCTAAAACAAATGAAAATGGAGTGCGAATGATAAATTTTACTGCATACTGAAGCTTGGTAGTGATGAGTACAATTTTTTCACACAAAGGTAAGCATAAACAAACGTGGCACTCGCCAAACGGAATATTTACTCAAATCGACCATGTTTGTCTCTAGTAGGCATTTTAATGAGATCAATGAGGTTAGATCATATCGAGGGGCAGATGTGAACTCTGATCATTTCCTTGTTGTAGCAGAGACGGTGAACAGAATAACATACACGCAACAGAGGTACCTCAATCAATAGAGCAAGTGGAGTAGAGATAAATTAAGGAATGAGGACATAAGGAGGATAATAAAGAACAGTTGGAAGAAAACATAAGGAACATCCCTGCTGTAAGTGGTGACAAAGAGGTAGAAACTCAGTGCAAGGAGTCAATTACTGGAGCTGCAATTGCCGAATAGAGAGGAAGCCTCCAAATAGATCTTGGTTTGATACAGAGTGCGAAATGAAGCCATCAAGGCTCGCAATATACTAAGGACCAAGTGGCTGGGTAAGGACACACGGCAGAATAGAAAAGATTTTCATGACGCTAGGGCCCACGCTAAAGAATCATCAGGTCAGTGAAGAGAAACTGGATGAATGACAATGCTAGAGAAATAGAAGAAGCCAGAAGCAACAATGTGACTAGAAAATTCTACAAGGAGGTCCAGCAGCAGAAAACAGGTACTACAAATAACAAACTGGTTATAAGGGGTGAAAATGGACGCCTATTGGTGGCAGACGTAGAGCTACAAGAACATTGGAAGAAATACTTTCAAACACTCCTGAGGTCTGAGCATAATATTGAAGCCACGAGAACAGCAAATTATGCGAGTGTTGGTCATGACGACGAAGATATCCCACCAGATAAAGAGATGTAACCTTAAGATCAGATGTTTGTTTATGTTTGTAACATATCTGTTAGTTTTTGTTTAAAAGTGTTAGTAAGGAGTACAGAGTTTGATTCAAGAGTGTATTATTAACTTTAAAAACCGATTTATTTTTAGGTAAGTTGTTTGTTTTTTGTTTTGATGAACACATTGTAAACTATTGCTATTGTAAATAATGGTAAATAGAATTGTTATTTTTAGGATCAAATTGGTCTAAAGTTATTGAAGAATTCAACCCTATTTTACCACATTTGAAATCGGATTTTCTGAAGTTAAAATATAGTTGCATTCGCTTTGAAAGTGAAACACAGCAGCATGGTGACTTGGTAACTAGGGTGTTTTCCATAAGGTTACTGTCTTTAGACACAACATATGTGTTTCCTGAAGAATATCAACCATTAGAACTTCATTCCCAATTTCTTCAAGATTAGCATTATTAAGAATGCCTGCAAATCTTTTACAAAACCAGGTCAGTACCGTAATGGTAAGGTCAGCAATAGTTCCTGTGTATTTTGATGAACATTAACAATTGTGTGTTCCAAAACCTCTATTTAGAAGAATTACAACAAAATGCACAATCTCTTTGAACCGAAGATAAAGCAATGGCAGACAATGGATATGAATTAGAACTAATAAAGTTAATTGAGAAGCTTACTGAAAGGCTAGATACCAGGGACAATAAACCTGTAAATATTTCTAATATACAAAAAGAGTTTGTTTTAGAAAATTTTCAAGGTAAAGAGACTGCTCTCCAACGGATTGATAATTTTGAAAAAGAATGTGGTAGGTATAAAATAATTAATGATGAAAATAAGATACAAATACTAAGGTTATTTCTAGAACATAACGCTATAGATTGCTATAATTCAACTTTATGCAAGCTGACATTACAAGCCAAATGGAATGAATGGAGAACTTCATTTTTACAAACATTTTAGTGACAAAAGTTGGCGTAGAGTGTACCATGCGTTCAATTTCAAATTCATTAATGGATCCTTGTTAGATTATGCAAGAGAGGTTATTACTAGAAAAAGAACCAACCATGTCTAATACCTCACGCGTCAACCACATTGTTGTTGGTCTCCCATTGTATGTTCAAGACCATCTGGACTTAAAATCAAGCTCATCCGAAGTTAAAAAAAGGTGACACAAGAACATCTTATGGTGCAACTAATAATGGTGTATGTTCTTCTGATAGCAAGAAAACAATAGAAAAAAGACCTTGTGCTATCTGTGAGTCAAAGGTTTATCCAAGGCGTTATCATCCACTTGAACTTTGTAGGAATAAAGCTTACTTCAAAGAAAAACGAGTTAATTTAAATGAGGTTCAGGAAGTCAACTTTCACGAAGCGGCCAAAAACTTAGTACACACCCACTAATTCGACTAAATATAATATAATTTTTGATGTAAGCTTATTATGACCTTCAAGTAAAGTACCCTTATCGGCTCACCAATTTTAACCAAAATATATTAAATACATTCATATCGATATAAAAGTCCTATTTACCAAATTTGAGATGTTTTACATTATATTTTAATATAATTTTCGATGAAAGTCTAATATGACCTTCAAGTAAACTACCACTTCCGGTTTTTCAATTTTAACCAAAATCTAGTATGTTATTCAAATCAATATATAAGTTATAAATACTAAATTTGAGAAGTTTTGCATAGTATTTGGAAATCAATTATGACCTTCAAGTAAAGTACCACTTTCGGTGATCAAGCAGTGACCAAAAAGGAGGTTCACAACTAGATTTTACAACAATCTTAAATAAAATATTTCAACTTTCTACGGCTAACCGTTTTTGAGTTATGCGAGATACTTAACCCACATAAGATGGATTGACTAACTAAAATATAACATTACTGATCTCAAATTTGTTAAAAAATCAATAAACAAGTTACAAATCATATATACACCAATAACAAAGATAAAATAAAAAAGGAAGACAAAGCAATTATTATATATCAGATTGAATGCATTGAGAGTAGAAATATTAATGAACACAGTGATAATAATTTATAGACTTGTTATATAGGGCAAACTAAAAAAAAAAATTAAAAAGCAGGATTGGCCAACACAGAAGTAATTGTAATTCCAAAATTAAAAAGTATAATAAAGCTACAGGTCTTTCCAAGCATAGCATTGAAAACAAGCATAATTTTGATTTTAGTAATACTAAGATTATTGCAACAGAAAAGAAAAATACTTGAGTCCATATACATAACAAAAAATTTGGATAGAATGTGCAATTTTAAATCTGATACAAAAGGTTTGAATAGCACATATGCTAATATAATTACTAAATTGAAGTTTTGATTTATTTAAATTAATATGATTAATAGATTGTATTTTTGGAGGTTTCAATGTATGTAGATTAATTGTTGCATAGTTATTAATGATTGCTTAGTAAATTATTCAGTTGTCATAATTGGCTGTAACATTGTATTGCCTTTTTCTTTAGAGTTTCGCCTGTGATGGCTGTAATGACCGAGATGGTTCCCTTATTGTTACTTTATTTTTAAGTGTTTTATTGATATTAACATAATAGGAATTTTGCATTTTAATTTGTAATGAAATTTGATCCAACCTCAATTTTGTTATTGTGTTTTTATTATAATTTATTTTTTTAGTGACGCTGTATATTTCCAATTGGACTTAAATATGACAGTATAAGCATTTTAAATAATTTTAGTATGTATATAGTATTTATTAGAATATTTTAGTATATTTAATTCTGTGATATGTTATAAATTGAACTAAATAAGGGCCTTTTACAGAGATGCCTGAGGATGGCTTGTAGGCCAAACATTTACGTCATAATAAATTAATTGGTGAAATAGCAACACCCAGCCTTTATTTTTATATATTAAAGTATTCACCTAAATCAACAAACATATATTTCTATTTTGTATAGTTTCTTTCTACCTCAACTAATTTCTTCATTTTTTTCTTGGAATGCCATATATTTTACTTAAAAAGTCGATTAGAAAACATAGACAAATCTAATATAAATAAGTTGATTTGGTAAAAAGTTTTTATAACATCCCAGATATATATATCCTTATCTCAAATACGCAATTTCATTTTCGTACAACTTTTAGTTATTTGGGCCCAGGAGACTTTAAAATGTGTATTTACAAATTCGAATATTTCTTAATCGGATTACTTTCCCTTACTATATATCTCATTTATAGGTGTGAAAATAAAAAATAAAAAAATCAACTGAAGTTACTAAAATAAACTAAATAAAAGTCAGTTAACTTTTTCTCAGAATATGTTCAAACATTGGATTTTTTTTTTCCTATATCTTGGAAACTGTTCTTATGTAGAAAACTATTCTATGCAAAATTAAAGTGGACTAAGTTTCCTGCATTTTATGTCCTTACATTTCTCTAAGATTAACCACTAAGCCGCTAGAGCAAAGGGGACCGAATTCCCCAAAAAGTGTTCAAAACACGATTTATGGTTCTTGACATACGATTTCAATAAAAACTATCCATGCTATGCTACTGTTGGCCATACATGATATCACTTCATCAAATACACATATAAAAATATATAAAACCCATGAAATGTACATTCATATTTGATGTATCGGAACAAGCGTAACAATTACATTACTGGACATTTGACTGTGAAAGAGGTCCAGCAAATTTATCTTCGTTACTTCTTCCGTTAGTAAGGAAAATCCCTTGTAACTCTATGATTTCATCAAGACCGATTATCATCATCATTCATCATTAAATTTAAAAAAAATATGTTGACCTCTTGGTCATTGATTTTGATCCCATTGGTCTCTGCAACGATGGAAGCACCAATATAAAAAAAAAAAAAAAAAAAAGGTGCCAGTCAACATATCTGTCAGCAAACCTTAATTGTGTTCAGCGACCCAAAAACCTAGGGTATACCAAATTTTACGAATACAACGTTTTCCTATATTGGCTTGGCTATATAATAACATTCAAGATATAATGTTGCATATTAAAAAAATTAAAATTACAGTTTGTTAACTGACCACATTAACTCAAGAGTGAGTTATACGAGTTATGCGAGATTTCCATAATGAATGAGATCTATGTGGGTTAATGATATAATGAATGAGATCTATGTGGGTTAATGATATAGTGAATGAGATCTATGTGGGTTAATGAATTGTATTTGAACTTATTATTTTGATTAGTTCCATTTTCATCCACACTCAATATTCTATTTTCCGTCAATGTATTATTATTGCCTGTTGGTTTAAAATAATGTGTGATCAGTTTGTTCGTGCTACTGTCATGCTTTGGCTTGTTAAAGTTGTGAACTATTATTTTATCGTTGGGCTGTTCATTAATTTCAAAGGCCTTCGTACTATGATTACTTTTAGTATATTTAGTCTTATTCCATAATTTGTCTATTAAATTTTTAGGGTACCAATTTTCCAACAAAATTTTATAAATATTATCCTTAACTATACTTAAATGCTATTTATTTGTGAGTAATATTGCTTTAGTCATCATATTCTTTGCAATGTCAACTAAAGTAATTTAACAATCGGTTGCTAGTGCCATCTTTTTTGGTCCATTCAGTTGATAAATATCAGTTTATATCTTTATGATTAATATCTAAAAATCTAATCCTATTATTGCTTTCATTTTCATGTGTAAATGTTAGGTTAGAAATTGTTTTAAGTATTTTTAAAAATTCTTCAATATCCTTTTTATCGATACTACCCAAAATGTCATCAATATACTTAACAATGAGTGGCAATTTTTTATCATATTTTTTGATAGTCAAGTCTAGTATATTATTCATAATACCGGCTAAGTTCACACTCATGGCACCTCCCATAGGGATACCTTTAAACATTCTATAAAACTCATTTTTATATACAAAGAAATTATTTTCACAACACAACTTGACACCTTCAAGTATTGTATATACAATCTCATATTTTTAATTTGTGTATAAGGCTCAAATAATTTCCAATTTTTTTGTATGATTTTAATAATCTCCTATATATTAACATTAGTAAATCTCACCTGCGATGGCTCCCTTATTGTTATTTTATTTTTAAAGTTGTTTTATTGATATTAACTTAATAGGAATTTTGTATTTTAAACTGCAATTTAATTTTATCCAACCTCAATTTTGTTATTGTTTTATTATAATTATTTATTTTTTTAGTGACGCTGTATATTTCCACTTGGTCCGGATCGGACTTAAATATGACAGTATATGCATTTTAAATAATTTTAGTATGTACATGGTATTTAATAGAATATTTAATTCTGTGATGTTATAAATTGAACTAAATAAGGGCCTATTACAGAGATGTCTGAGGATGGCTTGTAGGCAGAAAATTTGCATCATAATAAATAAATTGGATAAATAGCAACAGCCTGCCTTTATTTTTATATTCAAAATAGAAATTGAAAAGTTTTATTGTCGATAAAATTCAAAATATTCACAAGAAAGTAAGGCAAATAATAGATAGGGTGCAAGATAAATGGAAAATTGTATTTTATAATTATTGGTACTCACCGACTGCATATTTGTGTCGATTCCTTCAATTACCTTCTAATATTAATACCAAAAATATTTTCAATTTTGTATTTATCCTGCAGTAAAAAATTTTTCAAGTTCACTATTGTCACTCAACCATGATTCTTATAGAAGTAGATATGCAAGTACATTCCTTCAATTAGGATGGAGAGGGTTACAAGATGGGGGTTTTCATGGCTTTGTTTTTAATTAAAGTTTTTGAAGGAAACTAAACAACCTCTAGTCAAGAAATAATTTTCTAAAAAAAGTGGATATATTGACTTCCGATAGAATGCTCCTAAAATGTAACTTTGGCCAATCCATGAAGATGCTATTTAAAAGTTTGGTATCTACTCGTATTTAAAAAAAATATTGTTTTAAGCGCACCTCCGATTTCTTACTTTTTTAACCTAATTATGAAAGATAATCCGTGTTTCTTAAAATTGAAACATGCCATTTGAAAAATAAAGGAGATTTAAAAAATGAAATGAACGTTTATTAAAGCGTAAGTAACATGGACATACAATGTATTATTTAGAAATTCATCAACTGATTACTTAAAAATATGGCCTTCAGGGCAATCAAAGTAATTAAAACAAATTAGAAGCTCATTGTAATATACACAAAAAAACTGGAAATAAGAAATGTTGAATGATATTAAAAATAATGAAATAAACTATCAGTAATAATATTTCATAAACATTATTCGTTTATTATCAATCATCAAAAGTATATTTTAGAAAAATAAAATTGCAGTAACAAAATTAAAAAATATTTATAAAAGTAAATAAATAAATTTCAATAACAATGCAGACTACAATTCTGCTGAGCTCTGTCCGCACGGACTGTCACAGAAGACAACAAGGCTGTTGATGTCACTGGAAACCGCCCTTAGACCTCAGGTAGTCTGCCACAGCTCTGTGGTTGTAGTCAATAGCCCAGCCTAAGGCAGTCCATCCATCACAATGCCTATCATTGAGAGGAGCCCCGCGGTCAACAAGCAGCTACACCACGGCCAAGTGACCTCCAAATGATGCTATTATTAGCGGTGTCCAGCCCTTATCTGCCTTAGATGCTGGGTCTGCCCCGTGTTCCAACAGTGCTGTCACCACTGCGGTGTGCCCTCCATATGCCGCATAATGTAAGGCAGTGCACTGGTACTGGCTTTCCATATTCACCGCCACCTCGGCATCCAGCAGCGCTGTCACGACTGCTGTCTCTCAGAGCCTGATCAGCCCCACTCTCCACCAGCAGCTGCAGGACTTCTGGATTATTCTTCACAGCTGCTAAGAAGGCTGAAGTGTCCCCATTATTGTCCTGGTCATCCACCCTGGCTCCAGCGATCAACAGAGAATTCGCCAATCCAGAGTAACCTCCTGCAGCGGCGTAACGAAGTGCGGTCTGATCTTTTTTATCTTTTATCTTAGGATCGGCCCTCTTCAGAAGTAACAAACTTACGATATCTGCCTTGTTATTTCTAGTAGCAATCATCAAAGGAGTGCAGCCCGCGCCATCCTGTGCGTCTATAGCTACTCCCATCCTAAGGAGCATTCTCACAACCGAAGGATTACAAGCGACATGCAATGGTGTGAGGCCGTTTTGATTTTTTATGTTTGCTGGTATCTTCCCATCATTCAGTAATTTGAGGACTTCGACATTTCCTGAGCGAGCTACGGAATGGAATATGGAGTCTCCATCTTTCAATCTGACATCCTGTACAGCACTGAAATCCGCTCCTTTCTTCACTAACAACTCAATACCCCGGACATTATCTGCCTTAACGGCTTGCACTAATGGCGTTTCGCCTAGATGGTTCTTTTCGTTCAAGTTCATTCCCCCTCCTAGCAATGCTTCCAGTAATTCGTTGTGGATTCCAGCGGCAGCGATATGGAGGTAGGTGTCTCCTTCATCCGAACGCTTGTCATATTTAGCGCCAGTCATTAACAGAGCCTTAACTGAAGAGGCACTATTATATCTCACTGCTTCCTCCAGTGGAGTGGCATTACTGGAGTTCACAACTTCCAGGTCCGCGTTCAGGATACCAAGGGCTGCGATGGAGGCACTGCTGCCGGCCCAAGTAGCCAAATGCAGAAGGCTGTCCCCAGACTGAGTAGACCCACATAAATCTGCTCCTTTACTTGCCAGCTCGAAAATTTCTCTGGGACTGTTGTTAGCAACAGAATTTTCGAGTTGAATCGCCAAACCGCAACAGCCCTCCTGAAACACAAATATTCAATTGTTGGTATAAATGCATCATATCCAATACATCAATTGACTTGATAATAAGAAACCAAAAATGACATATTTATTGATTAATCACGAATCGATTCTTATTTACTTCTTCCGATATATTCGATGCTAGAGTCGATTATTAGATTATGGAGGACGCTAAATGAGATGCTTAAACACAAACCCGATCAGAAAATTTTTGATAAGAATAAATTAGTCTGTTCTAAAATCAGTAAAAAATGCTCTTATTAACCCATCTCAACCCCCTCCCGTTCCCCAAACTGAAAATATTGTTTTGGAAATTTAGGAACCAGGCATTTTATTTTACAAAAATAACAATATCTACAGACAGAGACCTGATAGAATTGGCCAATTTACTTTAAAATACTCCTGAATATATAGACTATTAAATAAATAAAATATATAGTTTTCTTTTTAACATGTTTAATTACTGCGCACAACAGAATGAAATTGCGCCTTCAAGGCGCACTCACACATTTTTTTTTTAAATCTAGTCAAGATAACATCATGAGAATTCAAAGGGAGTTTGTTTGTTATCAATAGATAATTAATAATAATTAATTAATAACAATAATTATTATAATTAATATATTTTGTTTAGCATAAGTATTTGCCATCTTTTGAATTTTAAAAGATATTCTATTGCTGTGCAGAGAACTTAAACATGTTAAAAAGCCTGCTATATTTTTTATTAATCTAATAGGTTATACATGTAAGAGTATTTTAAAACAAATTTGAGCATTGTATTCGGTGAGAGACTGAAGATATAGTGGGTTTTGTAAAACAAAACAAACATCTCCTAAATTTCTAAAAAAATATATTTAAATATTCATTATTTTTTAATGGTGAGAGTATTATAATTAGTATTTTTTAATGTATTATACTGTATCTTTCATTTATTCATTATCTTTCTTTCTATATTTTCACAATAATTTTAAATGAAAAAGTTTTTGTCATTATCTATTAACATATTTTTCTTAATGCTTTATTAATGTTATTTATACTTTATTAATATATTTTTCTATATTCCTTATTTTTCACATTAACATTGGCATATTAAGATCAACATATTTTTCTTTATACTTTAAAGTTTTTAATTTTACCATTTGCTAACTTTTTTACTTCCTTATACGCAGTAAAGGAAGTATTGTAATCGCGAAAATTTTCGGTTTTCAGATTTAAATGGAATCTAACCATTTTTACTAGTTTCATTGTGAAGTATGTACGTACGTTCGTATCTCGCATAACTCAAAAACATTTAGCCGTAGAAAGTTAAAATTTTGTATTTAGGATTATTGTAAAATCTAGTTGTGAACCTCCCTTTTTGGTAATTACATGATTACTGAAAGTGGTACTTTACTTAGAGGTCATTATTGATTTTCATCAAAAATTATAATAAAATATAATGCAAAACTTTTAAAATTTGATATATAAGACTCGCATATTAATATAAATAACATAATAAATTTAGGCTAATATTGGCAGACCAGTAGTTGTACTTTACTTGAAGGTCATATTAGACTTTTATCAAAAAGTATATTAAAATATAATGTAAAACATCTCATATTTGGTAAATAGGACTTTTATATCAATATGAATGTATTTACTAGATTTTGGTTAAAACTGGTGAGCCGAAAAAGGTACTTTACTTGAAGATCATAATAAACTTACATCAAAAATTATATTAAAATTAAATAAAGAAATCATATGGTCATAAAACACAATTTTGTTTCCTCCCACTTTGTGAGATGAACAAATCTGCAGCAGGAGAATAAGATATAAGTTAAGTGGGTTCTTCCGCTTAAAATGTCGAAACTGTTGATTTCCAATGATCTAGTGATATAGAAAGTTCTAATGTTGTCATGAAACACGAAGAAATCTCTTGGAAACTAAATAGATGGATGTCGTGACGCGGATTTGAGATACTGCAATCTTCGAAACTAGTACCAAATTCAGGATCACTTTTTGGGCCATCGATTTATGGTTTAATAGGCGTACAAGGAAGTCATGGGGTTTCCACATCAGATATTTATTATTACTGTTACTGCCACTGTTGTTACATCTATTGTTATCTTGTTTTTTTTTTCTTAGTCCTGATCATGGCCTAAAAACTTAAGACAAAACGTCGTCATACATTATAATAAGTTTTTTCTTATCTGTGTGTTTATTTATTGACAGCACTCCCAACGAAATATTCTCCTTTCAGGGGATGAAGATGGGTTAATAAGAGCCTTCATTGCTGCTTTTTGTTATAACATACAAACTTCCTACCAAATTTCATAACTTTCTACATGTCTTCAAGAAAAATATTTTGAAAGCGGTGAGTTCATGTTAAAGGTGCGATTTCCTTCTGTTGAGTCCAGTAACTAAACAGATTAAAAAGCCACCTACCTATATTTCTTATTGATCTAATATGCCATATATTTAAGAGTATTTTAAAACAAATTTGAGTATTCTATCTGGTCTAAGTGTGTAGATACTATAGGTTTTGTAAAACAAAACACCTGCTTCCTAAATTTCTAAAAAATACATTTTAATATTATTATTATTTTACTAGCTATACCCACACGTTGTTGCCCATGAAAAGAATTGCGAGTTGGATACCCTCCTAAATTTCAAATTTTTTTTATATTTAACTTTGAAAAGATAATGGAGACATTATTCTGTAATATGATAAGAACTATTGTTCTTATCATTCCTAATCATCATACTGTAAACTTTGTACAAAACATTGAAAAACAATTTAAAAAATATCTGATGAGGAGAACAAATGACTTCCTTGTACGCCTATTAAACTATAAATCGGTGGCTCAAAAAGTGATCCTGCTGGTTACTAGTTTCCATCTCAAAAACCACACTCAGAATCGCGACATCCATCTATATTGATACACACATACACAAATGGGGAGGAAAACCAGTTTTTTACACTCAATTTTAACACTTCAAACCAGTAATAAAAATGTTTAATTGGGTTGGAAACCAAATTGCGTTTGTAACCTTTATTACCGAAACATATGATTTATGACTTTAATTTAAAGATAATTTTTGATTTAAGGTTATTATGACCTTCAAATAAAGTACCCTTTTCGGCTCACCAATTTTAACCAAAATATAGTAAATACATTCATATCTATATAAAAGCCCTATTTACCAAATTTGAAATGCTTTACATTATATTTTAATATAATCTTTTATATTAGTCTAATATATTATATTATATAAGTCTAATATGACGTTCAAGTAAAGTACCGCTTCCGGTTTTCCAATTTAGACCCAAATCTAGTATGTTATTTAAATCAATTTATAAGTTATAAATACTAAATTTGAGAAGTTTTGCATACTAATTTAATATAGTTTTAGATGGAAATCAATTATGACCTTCAAGTAAAGTACCACTTCCGGTGATCAAGCAGTAACCAAAAAGAGAGGTTCAGCTAGATTTTACAACAATCCTAAATACAAAATTTCAACTTTCCACGACTAACCGTTTTTGAGTTATGCGAGATACGAACGTACGTACGTACAGACGCCACGACGAAACTAGTCAAAATGGATTCAGGGATGGTCAAAATAGATATTTCCGTTAAAATCTGGAAACCGAAAATTTTCACGATTACAATACTTCCTTCACTTCGTACAAGGAAGTAAAAAGAAGAAAAGATTTAAGTTTAACTTTTATTTTTGTTTTAAAATATTAATTATATATTGCACATTTCACTATACTTATTGCTATATGAAATGAATGAGAAAGTAAATAAAAGTACTATAACGAAGTTCGATTCACCGAATAAAAATATCATTCAATTCAATACATGCTCAATACTTGCTTTGCCGTGGTTATATGGAATTATAAAAAAGGGAGTAAAAAAACATAATTTTTACAAAAAAAAATCATTTTTTTAATGTGAAGTACTATTATAAATGTGATTTTATTACTTATACAACCATAGGTTATCAGAAAAAAGTGTATTTTTTTAATCAAGTCATATTTCTTTAATATTTTTCAAGTTGAAACGAATTCAGAAAGCATTTTCTAAAGGCACTTAAACTCTTTTGCATTTCTATGCTTCTATTATTAGAACTCTTAGGAAGGGCTACCGAAACTTTCAACAAAACAACCGGCTACCAACAAAAATTTTGACTGTAAATATTCCAGGCCAAAGGGGTGTAAATGTTTCTCTGTAATCGACTGCATTGTTTATAATTTGTCTCATTCCTTTAGACGTTTTATAGAAACAAAAAGTCAATAAAGTTTCACATTTTTACATTTTTTTCCCCTTAATCTCCGATCTTATTAACAAATGATGCTTTAACACCATAGTTTCACCCTTATTAAAATGTTTTTATAGTGAACTTGCTTCTACGTGTAGGAAGTTATCATGCGCATTACACAATTATCTATTTTATTTAATACTTTTTCCCCATTACTCCTGTTAAGTGGAAGCTTGAAAAATTTAATACATATAAACCTTCCAGAAGAAATTCTCTAAATGATAATGAAAACCGCATCAAAATCGACAGACTACTTTTAGAGTTTTGCGATAACAAACATATGCAGGCTGAATTTTTATATATATAGATGGGATTGAGATAGGTCAATAATATTATTTTTTGCTAGTTTTAGATAAACAAACTTTCTGCAAAATTTCAAGATGGTATCTTGAATAGTTATCGAGACAAATATTTTTAAAGTTGTAAGTGCATGCACGTAAGGGTTCGATTTCAGAGGCTTCGAATAGTGCTAAATTTAAAAAACAAAAAAATTAATTTAACGAAAACTATAAATGATAGAAAAATATAATTTTGCAGGTGTTATCAGGATAGTAATAGGATCAATCACTCTAAGTTTTATCAAAATCTGAGGGGATAGGTGTCATGACCAGGCGATTAAGATATGGAATGACCCTTAAGTAAGTTCTAAATGAGCACATATATCGCATGAAACATGTCTTTTTGAGCAAAATTCAATAAAAAGATAATTTATAAACAGGTAAATAAGAATTCCTAAAAACTTCTATACGCTAGTGAAAAAACACAGTCCACTTTAGCCAAATGAAAGGAAAACAAAAGTGAAGTATCTGAAAATCAAAATAACATCGAAATGCGATAATATTGATTTGATATCCATATCTAGCATTCTTTATACCCAAACGATCTTAAAATAGCAAAATAATTATGTTAGAAAAACAAAGACAATATGCAAGTCCGCTATCTATAATATCGATTGAATACTCATACTTAGTACCATCGATAAGGATAAAGCAATTAAAATAACTAGGCAATCTTTAACAATGCAAGTGCCTTTTTTTAGTTTATAAATCAAAACTTAAATATTAAAAGGCTTATAAAATTGTGAAAAAAATTTTACACGAGTAATTTATAAAGATCAGAATTTCTAAATTTCATATTGATCTTAAGATTGCCACAACAATGTTTACTTTATCCTTAAAAAAGATTTAAAAAGCGAATTTAGATTGTTGATTGAAAAAAATAATAAAACAAAAAAGGTGTTTAGGTGTTTGCTTTGTAGGAAATAATCCTGAGGAATAACTGTTTTTAAAGCTTTAGTATTAAACAATTGAAAGAGATACCTCTGATAAAGTTCTGAGCTGTACACCAGGGATCTTGTACCGATTGGCTAAGGCAGTCATTATAGTCATCACGTGACCGGGCAGCTTGAGGGTACCATCTCCTACCAGCCTGACGAGGAGTCCCATAGCATCCTCAATGTCAGTCCGTGGGAACAAGAAGTCATCCAAGAGCCACATTCTGATGTGCCTCGAGCGGAGCCTCTCGACCTTGTGGCAGATGTCAGCCAGCAATGCACTGGACATTACGTCTCCCGTCACTAACGAGTGGAGCAGCGCCAGCAAAAGATACTGCGGCGTGCTGAGCTCCATGTCAGCGATGGTCCTGGGCCTATAGATATTCGTTTCGGCTCCGTAGGCGGCACCAGAGAGCATCTTAAAGAAGGAGAGGTTACGGAACAGGATGGTTCTTCATTGGCTGGCTGGATGTCATCTCTTTAAACTGCCAACATGAAATTAACGATAGTAACAAGAACATAAAAATAAAGATGTATATAATTATTTTATTTTATTTATTTTGCTATTAGTATTTTTTGGATAAATTAAAATTAAAACATATATAGCATACTAATATAGCTTTTTCATTTGTTGGTATATTTTAGCACTTTTGGGTGAATATTTTTTAGCCTTTTACTATAAAAAATCCTTTTTTATCAAATGCTGCGACTTCATATTAAGAAAAAATCAATAAAAATAATTGTTTAAATTCAGTTAAATACGGTACATTTTCTTTAGTGCAATATTGTTATCTACCGCTCTGTTCAAGGTCAAGATAAGAATAAGTAGACCAATTTTTATTAAATTAAACCAATATGAGGTAAATGTATCTCACTTCTTAGTATTTACATAAACACACATATTACATGAACAATTTTGTAATAAGTAAAAAATTCTCAATTTTCAAGAAGAGCATACTAATATTATTAAATTTTAATAAGAAGACTTTTTTTAAATAAATTAAGTGATATAAGAAAACAAAAAGATTGATCAGCTAAAGTTAGTTAAAGCTTTTGGTAAATGGTTTAAATGCATTAATCAGTTGACATCCGCATGATAATATAGAAGGATCAATCCCTAAATACATTAAATTAATATCCACATTAACTTCTATGAAAATGGTCATACTGGACTACCAAACCAAAAAAAATTACAATTTCTTTAGTATTAATATTTTATCTTTTTTTAATTTTAAAAGATTTCAGACTTGATTATAAAACCAATTTACAAAAAGATTAGAACTATTACTTGTACCATTAACTACAAATAATTGTTGAAAATACAAAGCCTTTCTTTATGATAGCAAAGGGCAAAGCTTACTTTTCCCCTAATAACAGAAATACTATCCATTTTTCAATTAGCCCTCAAATCCAGAAGAGTTTAACTTTACTTTGAGGATAACTTTACATGACTAAAATCATCATTTGGCTCATCCATCAATTCATTAATCATTAAACCATTGCGATTTCATTAGTAAATTTTGTCCCGGATGCTAACTCGAAAAAAAAAAAAAACTCAAGAAATAAATGATTCCAAATACAAATTTGACACCCGAATTGAAAAATAGTATTATTAATTAAAAATATTCATGATACATTAATAAATGCATGTTTTTTTTTTGTTTTTTTTTTTTTATACTTTGCAAATTGTATTGAAAGATTCATTATGAAATTGAACTCTCATTAGCTGAGAGGATTCAATTATAGCCGATCTTAGACCTATTAAGTTTAATAAAAAAGGCCTCACATAAAATAACTTTTTGAATTAAAACTTCGGGTCTTATAATAAAATAATGCATCGTTCATCCTAAGCATAATGAATGTTTGAAAATAAATAAAACAACCATTGAAAAGTAAAGCGATGTATAACAAGATTCTCAGTTATCAAGAAATTTATGACAGCCTAATTAAAAAAATTCAGCAGAACTAAACAAAGTAGCCAGTGGCTGCTAGGCAGGCAATCCCTCCGTCCTCCTAAATCGAACGTCCTTTTTCCGAACGACTAAAGCACACAACATTTGCGCTGCCTCTGTTTTTGTGGTTTAGGCCTCAACACCACGGCTTACAGTCTCATCAAATACCTGTTTAAGACAATGTTGAGTGAGGGCTGATTCAGTGTACTTGACGGCACGGATCTTATTTGGCAAGTTTTAGGCCTTTTTCTCATTTAATTGGCAAAAAACCTTGTTCCACCAAACCATTAAACGTCTCCCTATCCTCCCTCAAATCTATTTTTGTACAGACTACAATCATAGGCACATCTGGGCAGTGATGTTTTAGTTAATGATACCACTTAGAAGTAACATTGTCAAAAGAAGATGGCCTAGTGACACTGAAGCAGATCAGGAACACATCAGTCTAAGGCCTCTAAGTGGCCTCAATCTGTCATAGTCTTCTTAACCTACTGTATCTTATAAACCCAAGCGGACTGGATACCATCCACTACTATCAGTGCAGAATAATTAACGAATACAATGGGTACGTATATTTATATGTAATTATTTAATAATAAATACGTATTAATAAAAAAATAACCAGAAGCTTCTCCAAAACACTCTTTTTTTGGCATTTGATACTTTCTGCTGCCCTCTAATTTATTATTGCCACTCTAACACATAGCGTTATGGAATAAAAATAGACTCATTTCAAAGTGGTTCGATTCTCTACAAGGTTTACTTTAATAGTGTATTAAAAAAATGTTTCCTTCAGAGAAATTTGGAACTTATTATTAGAATTAAAACCGTGTTTTGGCAATTATCTTCCTGGGAAGGCATCGGATCAAAAAATACCAAATATGAATTTGTCTTAAAATTTCATTTCCTATCAGAATCCGTAAAAAAAAAAAAAAAAAACTACCTCATTCCAATTGAAATTCCAGTTATAAGAACTGGAGAAGGTTACAGGGGCAGTAATATCATAAAAAGATATTTCATAATTGATAACAAAGACCCACGAGTTTCATCCCGTTATTCCAAATACTCTGGACAGAGGGTGATCCATGTCTGTTGGGACATCCTGAATATAAGAATAATATCCTTTCTCATGATTGCATTTCTTGTTGTTGGTTAACTTAACTGGCATTTATCTCAACAAATTTATAAAAAAAATGAACTATTATTTATTAAAAAACACATAGACGATTTATTCTTAATTGTTGAGAATAATTAAATTAATATTTTAGAAATATATGGTTCATAATTAAATTCACTATAGAAAGAGCTGTCACAGGTAAACTTACAATCAGATTTTTAATTCCCGAAACGTAAAAATTGTATGTATAAGTGAATAAAAGAAATGAAAATGTTTTATGTTTGCTTATCATTTAATTTAGATTTTGTATTGTTAATATGCATCAGTTAAAGACTACAAAAATATATAATCTTACAAAAAAATAAATATAAAAAAGGACTAGTAATTCAAATACAAAACCTACTAAATGAATGAACACAAATTTGGTTTTCTTGGAAGCGAATCTTCCATGTATTAGAGATGGTAACAGGAACAACTACATCAACCTTCTTTTCTATTTACACAGTTGTCGCATACCATTGATGAAAAAATGGAATTATTCGACTAAAACAAAAAATTCCCGATGACTAGCTGTTTTTCAAGCATAAGTCTCGATTGTTTCCCGATGGGAAAAATTTAAGTAGAATTTCCAATTTTCAAGGAATTCAAGGTTTCTTGACATCCTGTCGATTGCTAATTTCATAAATTTTTATTTTGTAAGTAATTTAATTGTCTTTTAAATGATTACTAAACAATTTACTATAAAATGGCTCTACACAAAACCAATCTCCAGTTAAAAAGATGGACACTACTTCAGTTTTCCTATCCCAACATGGCGGCTGGCCCACAAGCCAAGATCATTTAGATTCACTGTACATATCGAAACTAGCCGATTTTTGCCGAATAATGAAATTTAAGTAATGGTAAGGTGCAAATCTCAATTGAAAAGAATCCTTTGGGGGTTTGTTTACCACTTGAGCAAGCCTAGTGAGTGGAAGCAGACTAATTAGCTGTGATCTAATTACAGCAGGAATAATTTTAATAATTCCTAATGATCTCAATGAATACAAATTTTTAGCGTCCCAAATAAATTGCCTGATGAAGTTTATGTAGGAGTACCAAAGTTTTATAAAATCTGAGAGTCAGGTTGAAAACTGCACATTTAAAATTTGACCTGAATGCACTACCTTCTCACCTAGCTTCGCTAATGTTCTCCTTTCTTAACAATGGGCCCTAGTGTAAAGGTCCTAACCACGTGCAAATCACTTCAGCAATAACCTTCAAATGCGCTTTAGGTAGTCCAGTGTTGCCAGGTAAGCCCTGTATTTTCCTCTTAAAACTCTCTAAATTTTCCCCTAAATCTACCTACTTTAACCCTAAATTTATCTAAATTTCCTCTAAACCCACCAACAAACCCTAAATGTTTAATTCTTATTTTTCTATTATTGAATAATTAATAGTTGGTCATAAAAATTATCTGAAGGAATGAGATGGTCTGGGAGGCAATCAAAAAGAATGGATCACAAATAGTAAAAACTATGACGTTTCGACCCACTTTGCAAGTCTTCAGGTCAGAGCTAAATAAACAAGATAGACAAATAAAAATAAAACAATGATATATACAGTGAATGACATTAAAACTTACAAAGTTTTAGTTACAAAATATTTTGTCAATATTTCATATATTGTACAAATATTTACTTTGTAAATTTTAATATCATTGTTTTATTTTTTATTAGCTCTGATGAAGACCTGCAAAGTGGGTCGAAATGTCGGTTTCTAATAAATAGTTTTTACTATTTGTGATCCATTCTTTATGACCACCTTCCTGACCATCTCATTGCTTCATATTTTTCTACTAGTTTAACCAAAATTACCCCCTAGTATAAGATAAGAATAAATAATTAAAACGTATTTAAGGTTTATTTTATTTTATTAATAGGTCAATTAACTGATTACAAGCAAACTTGAAAACCACAAAACAAGATACAACAGAGATGAACGTTAATTATAGCAAAAAAAAAAAAGATCCAAAATTATTATTCAAAATTGTCGCCATTAAGGTTTCATCATATTATTTATGGAATATTGTAATATCAGAATATTTAGCATATATCTAGTATGAAGTTTTATAATAAACTAGTTTAAAGAAATAAGTCAAAGGAATAATTACGAATAAACTAAAAACAAAACTAAAATTGAATATGATCTGCAAAACAGACTCCAAAAGTTTTGGTTAAAAATATCCCGTTACAGGTTTATCATTAGCCTACTAAAAATATTTTTGATATTAGGAAGTATAGTATGAGCTAGGAATTCAATTTAATTATAATTAAATTGAGAAAAAGTTAAAACAGTAAACACAAAGTTAATAATGCAATAAATAAAGTTATCAAAATAAAAGAAAAATAATTTAAAAAATCCGTGAATTCAATTTATTTAAGTTAACTTATGCGAAATAGAGAAGTTAACAAATGTGCTTAACTTCTTATAATAATTGTTACTACAATCCTAACATTCAAACCAATCGTTTCTAATCATTCTAATTTATAGTTTCTAATCAGCTAAAAATGGTGGACATTTAACAGATTATTGAAAAAAAAAAAGAAACCAAAAATAATTACCCTAAAAAAAACCCTAGAAGGTGAAAAAAAACCTAAATCTAGGGGGGAAAACCCAGTCTGGCAACACTGACGTAGTCTGAGAGGGAAAACCGTACCCTTCTGCGTTGTTGATTGTCACTATCGATGGATCGTTTATTATCCAAACAATCGATTGCTTTCAAGAGGTCCTTCTCGCCCCATCCAGTCCCCCTCCCGCCGATTCAGATTCACAGTAATCTTTCGTTGGAAAAGCACCTACTTGAAGAATTCTGTGAACTTCCTTTACTTTTACCTTATTTCTTTCCTAACTAATTCAAATAGCTTATTGCGTTGACCGATTTTAAAGGAAATTTATTGTAGTTTCTAAATATGAACTTGTTTTTTGCCAATTAAGTATTTATTAAAACCTTTTTAAGATAAACCGTACATCAATATTGTTTTTTCGATATACTTTTTTATTCTAGAATTAATGTATGCCATTTCAAGACAACGATTTGAACTAACTCCAGAATAAAAGCAACTCAATGACCTATAAATGGTTTTAAAGGAAATTTAATGTAGTTACTAAATACGAACGTGTTTTTTGCCAATCACGTATTTATTGTTACTTTTTTTTAGAAAAACAGTTCATTGACAAACAATACTAACGTACGATTATTCTTAAACTAGTAATTATAAATACTAAATTAGCAAACAATAAGTTAATATTTGAAATATACATCAAATTTCCATTAAAACCATGTACAAGCTATCGCACTACTCTGTGCTACTTTTAACCTTTTTTTATTCTGGATTTAATCTTTGTCATTTCAAGACAAGAGTTTGAACAAATTCCAGAATAAAAAAAGTATTAAAGTAGCGCGGAGTAACGCGATGACCTCTACATACTTTTAAAGGAAATTTAATGTAGTTTCAGAAGTTTTGAGATGCGTAAGCATGCTGTATGACAGTAGGGTTGGAATATCGAAAGAAAAATATCGATATTCGATATTTTAATATATCGCGAAACCCAATATCGATATCCACCGATAATCGATAGAAAAATATCGATATATCGAAAGGAAATGGACGAAAAAGCAAAGAAAGCCTTCATTAAATTAGTATAACGTTATGAAATTTATGAGAAGGTTATGAAATAATATAATTATTATTTATAGAGCAATATTTTTATTATCCATGAATCATTATAAAAAAAGATAGAAAAGAATAGTATTTTGGTAAAAAAAAATAAGTATTATAATACATTTTTATCTTGAAGGTTTTTTGCCATATTTCATATATTATATTATTCTACAATTTTTTCAAAAATAAAACCTTGTTTTTAAGTTACAACAGCTCAAAGACAGCGTCCTCGATTGATTAAATAATTAAGCTATAATGTAAAATTATAAATATGAAAAAGAATAAAGGAAATTTCTAATTAAAATAAAATAATAAAGCTTAAAATATCAATATTACCGATATATCGGCGTAAAATATCGATATATCGGGTGTTAGGATATCGATATAATATATAGGTTTTTCAAATCCGATATATCGCGTTTCGATATTCCAACCCTACATGACAGTATAACTGCAAAACCACGTAAGTGCCATTTATAGGGTTTTGCTGGTATACTGTCATTTTTTTTTTATAAATATAAAAAAATATCACTACAGCCCATGAAGGGTCTTGGGTTCAGTACTAGATAAAGACCGTACTGTTTCTAAGCCAACCATTGTGCAAGGTGATTTGGCCGAGATCAGGCTCAACCGTCAGGTTTTCCCCCCAATTAAGGGTACCCTCTTTATAGAGCTGGGTGATCCCCAGGAGGATCTCCCGATCCCATAGGGTCGATCCACGGCTGATAACAGAATAAATAATTATCTGCCACAGCCGGTCTCGAATCCGGGACCGGGAGCATGGTAACACAGTGCCTTACCATTGAGCTACTCCGCTCCCCAACACATATAAAGCTTACCTTAAAAAGCTCAACGGTCACCGCGCATGAAAAATAGACAGAAAAGCAAACTAAATAACAAGAGGTATAACAATTCCTTGGAGTCCCAGAGAGTTGATATCTAGGTAATATCCAGAGAAGTGATAATAGTAATACACAGAGGTGATAAGAAGGCTAACAATGGCGGCGTTTTTGTAAATTTTTTGTTTTCAACTAAAAGACGCTAAAATAATATCAATCAAATGAAACATGAATAGAATATTGAAATTATGCCATAAAACACTCGCCGATCAATTAACTCCAAAAATAGTGGCAAATTTGAAATCAGCACAATCAGAAAGGATTATATGAAAATGTTTTTTTCGTTATGCGATCCATTTTGTATTGCAACACAGCAAAATTTTGAATTGCAGTATTTTTTATTTTCTTCAAATTGGTATACATTTTTTTTTCTTGTATGTAAAGTATACAAAAAACTATTGGAAGAGGAGATTTTTCAGCAATCAAGGGCACACTCGACGAACAGTATGTGGCACAAAAACTTGCCGATGTAGTATAAAAAAAAAAAAAAAAAAAAAAAAAATGGTACAAATCTCTTTTAAAGAAGCCCGTAGGAATGAACGTCCCAATAAATTAAATGGGTCACCGATTTAAAATAAAAAACAATTTTGCGACTCTACATCCAAAAATATTGGACTTGTGCCCCGGGGTTTATTCAAATTGGCCTTAGGAGCCCCCAAAAAACTGCGAAAGTTTTAAAAATATCCCAAAATGATATAATCAACACTATAACCAAAATTAATTAATATATACTTACTGTTTTGTTCTATTTGACGGACCCGGTTTTCTCCTTATAACTGACAGACGTAATCTGAGTGAAGATTTTGTTGAAAATCAATTATTTTCACTCATTTTTCTAACAAAATAAAAAACACACTAACACGAAATACTAACTGTTTGATTACAAAAATACTAATAGAAGAATTTAATATATGTGGCGACCAGGAAGGGATAGATAATTGGAAATTCCAAAGAGTTGGAAAATTTGAGAATTGAGAACGTACTTCAAACTGCGAATAAAAAGAAAAAATTTCCTCAAAGAGTTACTAGAAATTAAAACCAATGTAAATATGTTTTTTTAATGATTTAGGTGAAGAAATGTTTAATTCGATTAAGAACAATGAGCTGTATTTTATTTCACCAACTTTATTTTATTAAGTTTCAGCTGTATATGCCATCCTCAGGTACATGATATGTTGGAGCTGAAAGTGTTCTATTGGAAGGATTTATCCATACCTTTTATGCAAGATTGGAATTTTATCGAAACAATATTGTGTTAGAATAGAAAAAACTTATTTTGTCAAGCGTCAACATTCGCAATATTTACGTGAAAAGTTCGAATTCAAAAGAGTTGAGGAAAATTACAATAGTTAGGGAAATTAAAAAATTTAATATAGTTGAAAAAACGGTGAACAAAACATGTTGGGGAATTTTAAATTTTAATTTAAACGATAGAAATCCTTTAAAAGCTCAATATAACCAAAAACCCACTAAACCATTTTAAATAGTCCATATGGATAATATTACATTAGAAAATAAAAAATATTTAACTTTAATTGATACTTTTTTCAAATTTACCGAAGTTCACAAACCAAAGATCCGCCAAGCTTCGTAAGTTGTTAATAAATCAATTTCATATTTTTCCCATCACGGTTTACTGAAACAAATCATAATTGATAACGGTTTAGAATTTAGAAATTATTTAATTTAAGATTTATTAAAACTACATAATATTCAATTACATAATACCGCTAATCATTCACCTCAATCAAACGGAACTATCGAAAGATTTCATAGAACCTTAAAAGAACATTTAAAAAATGAGAAAAAAATGAAATATGCCCATCTTGCTAATAACAATTCTATTCATTCCATTACTCAGCTTAAACCAATCGAAATAATTTCGGGACATTTAAATGTAGACACCACCACTTCAATAGACCTTAATAATCAAATTATAAATTACGCACGAACAAATCAATCGCCCCAATCAAGAAACTTAAGATTGCAACCGGGAACAAATGCCGAAAGACATACCTGATTCGGTATTTGTCGCAAATAAACAAAACAGTCAAAATTAAATATAAAAAGGAAAAAAAATTAAAGCCGCTATTATTGATAAAAAATATTATAATACTCGGAATAAAAAAATATCTCGT
This sequence comes from Rhaphigaster nebulosa, assembly GCA_948150685.1. NCBI lineage: Eukaryota > Metazoa > Arthropoda > Insecta > Hemiptera > Pentatomidae > Rhaphigaster > Rhaphigaster nebulosa. The sequence continues at coordinate 135,168,788 of OX411310.1, read as the reverse complement.
AAGGCCAAGAAGTAACGTACAAGTCGAGAGCTGCCGACATACTTCAAACAAGCAGTAGTAAGCATTCCTAGTAATAAGATTAGACGGCACGCGCATCACACTAGTTACCGTTTTAGCTTAAGTAGATTTAAGTTTTAAAACTGTATTTCATTTATTTAAAATTAAGTAGAAATAGGTAATTAGATCCTAGCTAGACAATTAATATATTTTTCTTTATGTATTTAATTTTTTTTTAATTACAAATAATCACGCATGGCAGGATCAGATAATATAAAAAATTAATATTAATCTACGAGAAAAGATGGCTTGCAAAGCCCAACAATAACTGATAATGGCTTTATTATATTATGATCAATAATAATAATAATAAAGAAAATTATTTAATTCTCCTTAGAGAATGGAGAATAAATAATAAGTAGGTTAAGAAACTGAAAAGCTCAGCTAATATAAGTTTATTAGTTCAAAAGATGGCAGTAAGAGGCCAAAAATATTAAAATATAATAATAATAAATGAGAAATAAATCTTATAAATAAAACTGAAGGATTCAGGAACTTTATCAGTTCAAAAAATGGCAAAATGACAAACCATAAAATATAAATAATATTAAATGAGTATTATAACTCTTATATACCAAATTAAAACAGTTTTAAATAATATCTTATCTTATTTTTTTCTATTTACATGATAAATAATATAATACTAAAATAAATACGTTGTAATTTTTAGGTTTATATCAGCATTCTCTGGGATGACTACAATAAAAAAGATTAAGTCTAATACAAGCATCATGCCTATCAATGAAGGGAAAGTTAGCATACAATAATTAATTTTTTCTATCTAATGAAGAATATATCTTTGTGAATTAGCAATTTGAAAGATACTTAAATGATTCTAATTTAATAACATAATTTTAAAAGAGCTAAGAGTACATATAGACAATTTCTAGCACTAGGTTTACAATCAATGAAAAAAAATAGATAGTATTAAATTATATGATACCAATAATAATTGAGTTAAAAGAGGTTTAATAAATGGTTTGGGTGCAATCATAAAAAGTATAACTGGTAACTTAGATGTTAATTATAAAAAGCAATTTTCTAAACTATTAAAAACATTAAAACACAAGACCAAATGATTGATCACTTACATAATAAATAATCAATCAACAATGATATATTCTCTCAATTCAATAAAACTATTAAAAATATACGAGATAACACATTACATGTTGCAGAAAAAATTCATCATCCTACAACCTTCTATTATTAATACTAAAACTTTATTTTAAGAATTGGAAAAAATAGCTCCACATTATAAAAATACATGTCTATACCCATTTCAATTTAAATTAGGAACTGATAAATTATTTGCCACTTCTATAATTTTGTTTTTATAGAAAACTAGTTTCGAATGTTATACATTCATCTTCAGTTCTAAAAACATACAAAAATAAGCAATTCAGACAAGAAATCAAATACATGTTAGTACTCACCAAGGTTTAAATGGATTATATCAAACAGAAAAGTTTGTACTGGTTTGTTCTCGCAACTGAACTAACAATGAAAGAAAGATGGAGTGTTTATAGGTAAATGGTTTAAGGGTTGGGGTTTTTCCAGCAATTACAGTGAGTAATTGTTTTTTCTGTTATAGATGGGAATACATTTAAGATTGGACTATTTAAGACACACTAAATTATCATATGCAAAGAATTTACTTAATTAAAATAAACTTTTATTAGAGATTGATAAATTATTTGCCACTTCTATAATTTTTTTTATTGAAAACTAGTTTCAAATGTTATACATTCATCTTCAGTTCTAAAAACACACAAAAATTCAAAAATAAGCAATTCAAAATACAGTTTGGTATTATTATACAAATTAAATTAGATGAAATATAAATTTGTATTATAAAACATTTATGAATTTAATTAAGACAAGAAATCAAATACGTGTTAGTACTCACCAAAGTTTAAATGGATTATAACAAACAGAAAAGTTTGTACTGGTTTCTTCTCGCACTGAACTAACAATACAATTGTTAAATGCACAATGTTTGATTTTACATTCTTAGAACTAGTAGCCAGAAGGCTTATATTCTCTCACCACTTTTGTATGTTGTTCACAGGAAAACTACTCCATGCCACTTCTCTTTCTGATGTTGTATTTTTGTTTGCTTTAAGTTTATCATTAACTGTAAATGTTCAATAAACATTTGTTTAAAAAGTCTAATCTTCTATATTGAAGATAACTAACTAACTTATATATATAATTTAAAAATTTCAAAAGAGTAGATAGATAGATTAGATTTAAAAAAAAGTCTAATCTTATATATTGAAGATAACTAACTTATATATATAAAATCTCTATAACTGAAACTATATTCAACTCCAGCTATGCAAAACTGGAAGTGATTTCACATTCCCTTGAAATTTTTAAATTATATATATTTATATATATATATATATATATATATATATATATATATATATATATATATATATATATATAACTTAGTTATCTTCAATATATAAGATTAGACTTTTTTTAAATCTAATCTATCTATCTATCTTACAGATGCAATAACTATAACTAGTCATGTCTTCATCGTCACCAATATTTAAGATTACACCAGTTTTAGACACACAATAATTATACACTAATTATAAGAATTATTTCTAATCTTAAATTATTGAGTAGGAGTCTTCGAGTAATAGTCTTTATGAAGTGTTGATGCTGCAGTCAGCAGAATCAGATGAGGTTGCGTGATCTAGGACTTTAACTATTGATAGGGGCTTCACATCTGAATGCCGGGCCTTTATATGATTTTTCAAGTTGTGAGGTCTAACAGATTTATAATCACATTGAGGACAGTGATAAGGCTTCTCACCTGTATGATGGCTCATTATATGTGTTTTCACATTTTGAGGTCTAAAAGATTTATAATCACAGTGAGGACAATTATAGGACTTCTCTCCAGTATGACGGACCATTATATGATTTTTCAAATCTCGAGATGTAATAGATTTATAATCACATTGAGTACAGTGATGAGGTCTTTCACCTGTATGCCGGGCCATTATATGATTTTTCATTTTTCCAGATTGCACTGATTTATAATCACAGTGAGGACATTGATAACGCTTCTCACCTGTATGACGGGCCATTATATGCCTTCCCAACTCTTGAGGTGTAACAGATTTATAATCACAGTGAGGACATATATGAGGCTTCTCACCCGTATGGCGGGCCTTAGTATGATTTTTCAACTCTCGAAGTTGTACAGATTTATAATCACATTGGGGACATTGATGAGGCTTCTCATCTGTATGATGGGTCATTACATGGCTTTTCATACTTCCAGATTGTACTGATTTATAATCACAGTGAGGACATTGATAAGGTTTCTCACCTGTATGACGGGCCATTATGTGCCTTTCCATATCATTGGGTGTTACAGATTTGTAAGCACAATGAGGGCAGTGATAAGGCTTCTCAACTGAATGGTGGCTCATTATATGTTTTTTCAAACTTTGAAGGGTAACAGATTTATAATCACAATGAGGACAGTGATAAGGCTTCTCACCTGTATGACGGGCCATTATATGACTTTTTAACTCTTGAGGTGTAACAGATCTATAATCACAGTGAGGACATACATGAGGCTTCTCACCTGTATGACGGGCCATTATATGTCTTTTCAAATTGTGACTTGAATTAGATTTATATTCACAATAAGGACATTGATTAGGCTTCTCACCTGTATGACGGGCCATTATATGTTTTTTCACATCTTGAAGATTAACAGATTTATAATCACACTGAGGACAGTGATAAGGCTTCTCGCCTGTATTATGACGCGTCATTATATGGTATTTCATACTTCCAGATTGTACAGACTTATAATCACAATAAGGACATTGATGAGGCTTCTCACCTGTATGACGGCCCATTATATGTGTTTTCAAATTTTGAGAGCTAACAGATTTATAATCACAGTGAGGACAGTGATAAGGCCTCTCATCTGTATGATGGGTCATTATATGTTTTTTCAACTTTTGACGTGTAACAGATTTGTAATCACATTGGGGACAGTGATGAGGCCTCTCACCTGTATGACGAGACATAATATGCCTTTTTAAATCTCGAAGTTGAGCTGTTTTATAATCACATTGAGAACAGCAATAAGGCTTCTCACCTGTATGAAAGGCTATTATATGTCTTTTCATACTTCCAGATTGTACTGATTTATAATTACAGTGAGGACATTCATGAGGTTTCTCACTTGTATGATGGGCCATAATATGCCCCTTCAACTCTTGAGATGTAACAGATTTATAATCACATTGAGGACATTGATGAGGCTTCTCATCTGTATGATGGGTCATTATATTTCTTTCCAACTTTTGATGTGCTTCAGCTTTTATATCACAATGATGACTTTGAGCAGTCTGCTCATCTCTATGGCAACTATCCTTGGCACCTATAATCAGTAAATTATCATAAAAAAAATAGAATTATTCGTTTGATATCAATTAAATATATTTTAATATTTTTTGAAATTATTTTAAAAAAATTATGTTTCTTTTTAAAATTATGCAGCTAAAGCACTTTCAAATATAAATTAGTGTTTCATCTAATAAATACTAAAAAGTTCATAAGACAATGAAAATATAGTAAGATCAGAATATTTTGCTTTCTTTCTGTATTTAAGGGATTATCATGATTTATAAGACCCAGTAAATTTATTAATGCATTAAAAAAGGTATACCTGAAAACAAAAGCAGTAGGATGGACACAAAAAGATATCTCCAGCGAATTTTTTATAGAAAAGGGGTGAGTCAGAGATGTTTTTTGAGTTCAACTCTTTTTTTGCGTTTTGCTAATAATATAAAATAAGAATTAGGGGAAGGAATTACAATAGCGACAACTAAAATTAGCTCACTGCTCTTTGCTGATGATATTGTGGTGTTCATAGATTCACCATTAAAATTAAGAGAAATATTAGCTACATTGAAGGAGTATTTAGACAAATTAGCGATTATTGTATCAAAATATAAAATATAAGGTTCCTAATGGAGAAATCCCAAAATAAAATATAAATGATGGAATAAGGGGAAGAAGATAGAGGTGTAAGGAAGTATAAATATTTAGGAATAACAACTGTTGATAACTTACATAAACATTTTAAAGAAAAAATCCAGACAGCCAAGTTGGGTATAAATAGTATCTGGAATAATGTTTTTTGTAACAAGCATGTTATAATATCTGGTGAAGTAAAGAGTATTTCAGTAGGCAATGAGATTCGTTATGTGTTATAGTGCGCAATTTGGGGGATACTGTAGTATTTTTTATTATTCCATTCCTTTAAATCTTCTTTTTCATTCCAATAATTTCTGTTTAATCAAAACAAAATTTTAATCATATAATTATTTTTTTAAATGAATAATTATTTTTTATTCAAATGATTATTTTTTAATCGAATATATTTTTGTATTTAAATGAATGATTATTTTTATTTGAATACTGATTAAAAAATTATTAATACATTTATTCACTGAATATTAGAATAATAAATAAATGGGCTATTCACTTATCCTTGAGTAAAATAAAAAAAATATTCATTATTTTCTGTATAAAATTTGTCCAACACTGCCATGGGTAAATTTAAAACCTAACATTAAAAGATTTTTTGTTTAATAATAAAGTTATAGGTTTATTATAAAAGTCAAACTTTTATTTATTTAAGTAATTAAAAAATGGTTTCATTAAATATTAAGAAAAAATTATATATTTAAAGAAAATAGATAGGAGCAAACAAAACAGAAGAATGCCCTGTTTATTTTTGTTATATAAACAATTGTCTATTTCATAGAGTTGTATGTATCAGCATTTTTCTATTTTAATCCTAATCATCTAAAGCAGAACAGGTATTGAAAACAGAATCTTACAAATGGTTAATTTACTTAGCTTCGTACCTTGACAATAAAAATTAATGGGCAACCAATCAAATTAAATTTCTCATCACCTATGAGAAATAAACAGTAAATGGGCTCAGATTACAGGTAAAACTTCTCTTGAATGAATTACTATACCTTATTCTTAAATTCCTTTTGTTATTGATTAACTAAGAATACCCTTTACAATTACCATTTTATAGATTCACTTTTCGGTTAAATGAATTGTTTAAACAGGACTTATAATAAACCTTCTAGAAAAACTGTTACTAAAAAGTTCTAGTTCCAACAGAAAAACACCCAAAAATAAAAATTCCAGTCATATCAAAACAAATGAAAGTCAGCTCATAACTTCAAGCCTTGCTTTCAAGTTATAAACCAGTAGGGGTTGGGGATAGGCTACCTGCACCACAGTTAGCCCTATATTTTTACCTCACCCAAGACAATGGCAGAGGGATGTCATCCCTCCATGCTATTATAACCTCCCTGGCACAAATGATGAAAACCCAATGACAAACAAGAAATATTATCCTATAAAGCGAAAATTGATTCAATTACTTCTTAAAAAGTTACAAAGATAGCAACGGGAAAACCCAAGAGTCAAGTACGATAGTATATCCATGTAGTAAAGACGGTGAAAGACGAAACAAGCACAGATAGCATATCAACGTAAAGATAGTGAAAAACAAAACAAGCACTCACCTTCTTCCGGGATAAGCAATTCATGTTTCATGTGAGTAAGTCCATCTGCTGACATGAAAAAAAAAACTAAAATAAGCCAGTAAAAGAAAGTATCTAATTGCATATGGGCTATTCTAAAAAAAAAGTTCAACTCTGGTTTCCAAGGATTTTTAAAACATTTTCTGGAAACTATTAATTCAGAAAAATTCAGTTGTTAGATACTTAACTTTTTTCATCTCTTTTCATTTTTTTTTAAACTGTTGGTAATATTAATTTATATGAAACAAATGTATAAAGCCTCAAAAAGTAATTCTCTCACAATGTCCAAAGCCAACTTTTGATGGCTTTTGTAACTTGTCCCTCAAATATTATCCTGATTGGGTAAGGATCCTATTATTTTGAAAATCATCATATTCTTTAATTTAAAAACTATAATTAGAAGTGTTGTAACTATTATTGTAATGAATTAAAACGAGTGCCCAGAAGTTTTTTGTAATTCCCTCATATTCTTAAATTTTAGTATTTTTTTTTCAGTAGCAGAGATCGTGCGAGAAAGTAAAAAAAAAAAAAGTCATCTTTTCAACTTTTGTAACCTGCTTTTGTTCTGGAGAATTCAGTTGTCACAGGACTATCACTGTGTAAATGAAGGACTGACCTGGCGGATGGTAGTTTTTTAGATATAATTCCCTCATTCGTGTTTACCCGAAAAATTAAAAAAAAAAATCATTGAAAGTCTTATAAGTTTTCTGTTGATTCTTTCAAGCTATGTTTTTGCTATAGTAAAATAGCTATTCTAGTTGGAAAAATGCTCGAATAAATATAAATTTGTAATTCCATCCTTTCTATGATAGTGAGAGAATTATAACCTGCATGAGGGAATGCCCGCTAGACTTAATTTACTAATCATTTGGAAGTCAATCAATTTTTTCAGGTTACAGAAACAATAGGTAGGGCATATGCACTTATTATTCACATGACACTTATAACTTAAATTTGATAAAAATAAAGTGTTTGGGATCATGTAGGATTCAAAACTTGGTACCGTTTCTAAACCAAATTAATCAGCCATCGATTCGCCAAGATGAAGTATCCAATGGATGATAAAATACATAAGAAATATATATTTCTTCTAACATTTATGGGGTTGTTTAGCAATAAACCATAGAGAATTCAAGCATAATTCAAGGCTGAGAACAGGCAAATTCAAGGCGGTTTTCATAAATTTATTTGATTAAATTTAAAACAAAATTGGAACCATACAATTTTGTATTTAGTCCGCTCCTAATAAAATGAACAATGTCGGACTGAGAATGAATTTGAATAATTATAAAGGTTATATTTCTGTTTAATAATCAAAATTAGTAATCTAACTTCTTACACTCAGGGCTGCTCAATGCATAAAAATATATATATATTGTAATATACACCTTTTTTCATATTATAGGTACGTAGTAAATAATTGTTTTAGATATCTTAAATTAGGTTTAATATTTGGAAATAGGGATTCTCAGGAAAATAATATAACATTTATTTATCCTGACTGCAATCATCATAAATTATAATGAGGGGTGTGTTTGTTATCATAAATGGAACCAAAATAGATGCTTGGCATTTTAAAACATGGCGGCTCTATTTTGACTTCAACAGAACCTCTGCCATAATGATCGAGTGGGTGAAGTTGACCTATTTGTCAATACTTCGACAATAAACCTGATCTGAAGAAAATCAAAAAGAAGTAGAAGAGATTTTCATCAAATGAGGACTTAAGAAAATCATAAATGGTCCATTTGTATTAGATAATCAAAATGGCAGTTCGCCATTTTGAAAGCTGGAGAGGGAACAGACAACAAAGGAGGCCATTCTCGTTAAGACCAGGGACCGGCGTAGACGTCTTAAGAGCTCCCGTGAAACTACATCCACCAGATCCACATCATTTGGTAACACATTTATTTATATCCCATAGACCACGACCGTCGTTCTTCAAAGACCTGATATCGTTTTTAAAGTGTTAAGTGTTAAATTTAAGATAATTGACGCTTCACGTTGTATTATGTTTGTAATAGTTATAGTTCTGTGTGTCTGTGTCTGATTGTCTAGTAACCCACCCTGAGATTAGAGTCAAACTTAAATAAAACAAATAAATATATTAAAAAAGGGAAAATAAGTTTCATTTATTTATTTCCCCAAAAAACGGAACGTTACATTTGTCGCCCAATAACGCGTGGCCTTATTCGTTAAAAATTAGGTCACGGCAATCAGTACGCAGCTCACAGAAATTTTTAAAGTCTTAAATTTTTGTTTACAAATTGAAAATTATGGATAAGATTCAGGAAGAGACGGTTGTCCAATGCCTAGGAGACAAGAATGATTCAGACTCCGTAATTGATATGAATAGCGATAATTTAGACGTTAATAGCATGTTAAAACTTTTAATATCTAAAATGCAGGAAATGAATAAAAAATTCGAGGAAACAAGTCGTGAATCCGATAAAAAATCCGAGGAAAGAAGTCGTGAATCTGATAAAAAAGAGGATGCAAGATTTCAGGAACTTAAAAATGATTTAAAAAAACTTGATACAAAAGTCGATAAAAAATTTGATGAAAGAAGTCCTGAACTCGATAAAAAAGTTGATAATTTAAATAAAGAATTTAAAACTTTTAATTTTATAAGTGATGAAGAACTAAATTTAAAAAATGATAATAAAATAAATAATTCAGTAATACCAGAAAGATGTGAACCGGGACTGACAATAATTAAAGATGATCCAGTTGAAACTAATTTAACAACAAAATTGACCTCACAAAATGATGAAATATCGGAAAAAGTTAATGAAGGTCATAGAAATGACTCCGAATTATCCAAAAAATTTGATGACTGTCTCGTGGAAGAAAATAAGGCAAGCAACATAATTGTGCAAATAGAACCGCAATATAAACATGAGATTGGGCGGTTAAGTAAAAAAGAGGATGAAAATCGGAATGTCAGTGTGTTAGGGGATCAAAAATCCAATCTTGAATTCACGAAACAAGTTAATGCCCCATTAAAGTGTTTAAGCAATATTGCCACCAATAGATGGAATGATTTCCTATTGATTTTGAATATTTCCCACATTTTAAAATATACCAGACATGCACCTATACAGTGTATGTTTGGAATGAAGCCTTTATGCTTTAGGAGTACATTTAAAGTGTACGACCCGGGTGGATTGCATTTAGATCATGAGCCGGTACAGAAACTTATTAAAAATAAAATGGAAAAATTTGGATATGGAAATAACTTGATGAAAAAAAAAAAAAAAGAGAAAGAAAAATGCAATTTATTATTTTTGTATAGGCTTGGGATATTTCTATGATGCTTAAAATTAAAAAATAATGTTAAAAAATCAATACAATTTTATTTCAGGGGATTGGAATAGACAGTTATTTTTCTTTACAAATCAATCGTCTCATCTTTAAAATTGGTTGTTAGAATCAATGATTTTTATCTCTTTTATTACTGTTATTCCTGATGATTGATTTATAAACATGAAATATTTTTAAAGAACACCCTTTTCAATATTGTTATTAAGTAAAGGTAATTTTGATTTTAATAAGAAATGTTTAGTTGATTTATAGAAAAATATTTAAGAATTACCTTTTAAGAGTTTATTAAATTATCAGGAAAAATATCTCTCATTTAATAGGTGTTGATTTTTTGTAACCAATAGTCAGATCATCGATAATTCGTGAATTGTAGTTAACCTAGGAATATTTACCGCTTAAATAATTTTTAGTTTTTGACCTAAATTTAAAATAATTGGTGCTCAGCGCAGAGCTAACATTTTTGTTTTCTTTAAAAATTATAAGGCCTTGCTCGCAAGAGCTGTAATACAAATTCAAGTAGAATACTTAAATAAAATTTAATTATTAACAATGACAGTGATTATTTTTGGTATAATGAAATTGTTGTTTTACTCATTTTCTGATGGACAATCTTCTCTTGCTCATTCCTATTTTCTTTGATTTTGGTAGCATAACAATGTTTCTCATTTAGTTGCAATATCCTGTTTTTTGATAAACAGAACCACATCTTATTGGGGTCTCAACAAAAATTAGTTTGTCTTCTCTCAATTGTTCTTTTATATGATTTATGTATAGTTTTTGAAAAAATATTTGTATATAGTTTAATTGTATTCTGTTTAGAGATAAGAAAAATTATGTAAATCAATAATTAAGAAGAAAATGAAGAATAAAATTAAACTTGAATTTAGTATTTAAGGAAATAAAAAATTGTAATTATTAGTAACTCAGAGGCAATTGGGGATTAATGTTTAATTGAATGAATGGAGTATGAATGTTTCAGTATTCTCTTGTATAATTAAAAATGAAAAAAAAAAAATAATAATAATATTTGCGTGCAAAATATCATTATTATTTTTTTTACCTAGAAGGAGTGAGAAATGTAATATACACCTTTTTTCATATTATAGGTACGTAGTAAATAATTGTTTTAGATATCTTAAATTAGGTTTAATATTTGGAAATAGGGATTCTCAGGAAAATAATATAACATTTATTTATCCTGACTGCAATCATCATAAATTATAATGAGGGGTGTGTTTGTTATCATAAATGGAACCAAAATAGATGCTTGGCATTTTAAAACATGGCGGCTCTATTTTGACTTCAACAGAACCTCTGCCATAATGATCGAGTGGGTGAAGTTGACCTATTTGTCAATACTTCGACAATAAACCTGATCTAAGAAAATCAAAAAGAAGTAGAAGAGATTTTCATCAAATGAGGACTTAAGAAAATCATAAATGGTCCATTTGTATTAGATAATCAAAATGGCAGTTCGCCATTTTGAAAGCTGGAGAGGGAACAGACAACAAAGGAGGCCATTCTCGTTAAGACCAGGGACCGGCGTAGACGTCTTAAGAGCTCCCGTGAAACTACATCCACCAGATCCACATCATTTGGTAACACATTTATTTATATCCCATAGACCACGACCGTCGTTCTTCAAAGACCTGATATCGTTTTTAAAGTGTTAAGTGTTAAATTTAAGATAATTGACGCTTCACGTTGTATTATGTTTGTAATAGTTATAGTTCTGTGTGTCTGTGTCTGATTGTCTAGTAACCCACCCTGAGATTAGAGTCAAACTTAAATAAAACAAATAAATATATTAAAAAAGGGAAAATAAGTTTCATTTATTTATTTCCCCAAAAAACGGAACGTTACAATATATATATATACATAGAAAATAGAGCACAGAAACAATAATTTCAAAAGTAAATAAATAATATCCACTTATTGGAGTACATTTCACCATTTAAAAAAAAAAAAAAAAAAAAAAAATTATAATTGAGCTGTCAGTGTTACTGTGGTATGGTGGGCTCTAAGTAAATGCCATATTTAAAAAAAAACAAAAAAAAAAACAGGATGATTTATATTACATTATATAAATTATATTACAGAGGATTTATATTAAAACTGCCAAGAGACGATGAGAATAAAATTTTAATACTTCCTTGAAAATTACTAAACCCTTAACCACCAGATTTGACCAGATTCAGTTTCACTGCTATAACTAAATAAATATTTTCTACAATCCTAATGCACTACAATAACATTTTAAATAAACTGATTTATATTTTATTTTATTTATATAATTTTATTGAGCCCAAGATTTTTTAATAATATTTTATTTTTATTATCTGATTATATAGGCCTGAGGTGATCGTAAGTGCACCAGAATATAGGTGAATACAATACAAAAACGCCATATCACTCATGAATAAATCCCTTATTACACCAGAAATAAGCATTGATTGATAATACATGTGATATATACTTATGGTTCGTACATATATAATTAGTTAATGATGATATTACATTCAGGAATAATAATTTCAATAGCGGATGATATTTTCAGTTTCCAATCCACCTTCTCTAAAATTGTTATTTCAATATATTTTGAAGGTTGTTGAGAGCAATATTTTATATGAATCATGTACAAAATTTAATCCTGTACAAGATTGGTTATTATGCATTTTTCGCTAAACTACACTGAAAAATAGTTATTAAGACGGAACCAAATTTTTTTTCATTTTTGAACATATTGGAAAATTCCCACGGCCCCTTCTCTCAGTAGTTATTTTGAATTTTAAAAAATATTACACAAAAAGCATGCAAAAGATTTAACATTCTTTAAAATTGGCAATGACACATTTTCATGTTAAATACACTGGAAGAAAGTTACAGAGGAATAATTGAAAAAAATGCTGTATCTTAGCGGTTTTTCAAGATGACAGAAAACACACAAGAAGATTGAAAACTTGGATTTTTCAAGAGAGGAGCAATACATAAAATATACATGAAAACCAAAATTATTCCACTTTTTACAATTCAAAATTATATTTCTAAAGGACTAATATGCCAATCTTGGAGATCGGAAAATTGCCAATTTTGAGAGGCGTTTTTGACCAAATTTAAAAGTTTGATACTAAGTGGACGCAGAATTTGATGCTCTACTACTTTTAGTCCACAAGTTTTTCTTTTAGAGAACTCATTTCCAAGCTATAGACTCATATATAGTACTACTTGACGAAGTTGAAAAAAAATTGCTGTTTTATGGCTGTGGTTTATGACCACATCATTTAACCGAACTATTTCGTTGTGGTATTCATTTGACACAAAATTTAATGTTCTTTACTTTATTATACCATAACTTGTTAGAGTGAATGCACCGTTTAGGAATTATAGGCCAAAAAATTTGAGTTTTTATGGATGCTAAAAGTTCTCCCAAGGTCACCCCTGTTCGCATTTTTGTTAAAATTTACACGTTTGCACCCATATATAAAATTTAAAAAAAATAATTAAAAGATTCTACACCATCTTTTACATTGTAGACCCCAATTTTGCTCCTCTACAGACTGGCTTACTAACTTGTATTAGCATAATTTGTGAGAAAATTACGAAAAATATGAAAAGAAAAACCAATAACAAAATAAAAAAAATTTATTAGTTCACTTTTGAAGGATTGCATGGGAAAAAGGTTTTTGGAACGAGATATTTTGGAAAAAACAGTCAATTTTTGTAATAAACTCATTATTTTCCAGCTGACCATGTGGAATTCCAGCTGGACCATGTGGCAATCTCTAAGAAATTCTATAGAATTAGAGATTATAATTAGAGAGATTAGAATTAGAGATTATAATTAGAGATTATAGGGAAATTCAAAATGTAAAAGTGAGAAGAGCGGTGAATGTGACTTCGGACCACTTCCTGTCTCAGATTAAAATTAAAATGGTGCCGGCGAAAAAACGCAAAACTGGGGATGGGTTTAGAATCAGGAAAATAGACAGAGATAACTTGGTTAAAAACAATGGGCAGGCCTTTGGGAAAACTTGGAGTTACCACAAAATTGGGAAGAAGCCACTAGGAAAATGGTGGATCTGGCAGAAAAACTGGCTCCCGGAAGAAGGATCAAGAGGAAAGATTGGTGGGACAGTGAGTGCGAGAAAGCAATCAGGAACAGGCTCGAAGTATGGAAGAAGTGGAACCAGAACAAAACGGAAGAAGGATACAAGAAGTATCTCTTGGAAAGAAAGATTGCGCATAAGACCTTGAGGAAGAGAAGGAGAGAGTTCTTCAATGAACAATTGGATGAAATGGAAAAGAACTTCAAGAAGAATAACACGAGTCTCTTCTACAAAGTGTGCAAGCAAAAGATCAGAGGTTTCACACCCTCTGTTGTGATGCTGAGGAGGAAGGATGGGACCTTGGTGCAAACCAGTGAGGAAAATTGTAACATCTTTGCTGAATACTTTGAGGACCTGCTCAACTGCCAAGAATCACAGGAGAGAATGACAACCTGGAAAAGTCCTGTGGAGCGAATGGAGTCGGATCCCCCAGATGATGAAGAAATAGATGATATCATAGCGGCCCTCAAAAACAACAAAGCATCAGGTGAGGATGGAGTGCTAGCGGAGATGTGGAAGTTGACTGGGGAGGACCTCTTCAGGAAGAGGGTTGCGGAGTTGATGATGGATATTTGGCTGGAGGAGAGAATTCCGGATGAGTGGAGGACTGCAATTATACACCCTTTGCACAAAAAAGGCCCAAGAACGGACGTAAACAACTACAGGGGGATCTCCCTGTTGTTCGTAAGTTAAAAGATCTTTTCTAGAGTGCTCTTGAATAGGTTAAATCCGCAAGTGGATCCGATGATTGGGGAATATCAGGGGGGTTTCAGGAAAGGAAGGTCATGCCAGGAACAAATTCTGAGTCTGAAACTACTAATAAAGTACTACAACTCTAGGACGAACAAGAATCTTTATATTTTTGTGGACTTTAAGAAGGCCTACGATTCTGTGGATAGGAGGGCTTTACTGGGGATTCTAGAAGAATATGGAGTAGATGGAAAGACGAGGAGGTTGGTTGAGCAAACGCTGACCAACACGACCTCGAAGGTGAAATTCCAAGGAGTCATCAGTGGACCCTTTCTGGTCAGAACGGGGCTCAGGCATGGGGATTGTCTGTCTCCGGTACTCTTCAATATAGTCCTAGATAAAGTAATGAAGGAGTTATGGGTCAAAAATAGCGCGGGGGCAAAATTAGGAACCAAAAAGAATAACCTCAAAGTAAGTTGTCTGGCGTATGCTGATGATCTGGCCCTTCTGGCGGAATCTGCAGATGAAGCAATAGGGCAGTTGAACACCTTAAAAGAAGTAGCGGAAAGAGTGGGTTTGCAAATATCATTCGAAAAAACGGAGATGATGACTACGGATCGAAACTTTCGGGAAAAAGCAGTTAGAACAAAGTATGGGGAAATCAGAGTCACAAATAGCTTCAAGTATTTAGGGGAAATTATTTGTAGTAATGGGTCCGAGAGAAAGGGTATGGAGGAGAGATTGGTCAAGATGGAAAGACTCAGCTTTGCCACCAGTAGCCTATACTGTAAAAAGGGTCTTTCAATAAGAGCAAAAATAAGACACTACAATAAGGTTGTCAAACCGGTTATTCTGTATGGAATGGAGACCGCTTCTCTTCCTAGCTTAAAAAAACTTTTGGGTATAGAGAGGAAGATCTTGAGGAAGATTTATGGGCCAATAAAATTACCGGAAGGATATAGACTAAGTCCTAGCAGAGAATTGTACAGAGAAATGGATGACCTGGAAACGGACATTAGGCTAAGGAGGCTGCGTTTCTACGGTCATATGGTCAGGATGAACCCAAACAGAATAAATAGGGAGATCTTTGGGAAAATGTGGGGATATAAAGGGGCTGGGGGGTACATCAAACAGATAAGGGAAGAAATGGGGAAATTGGGGATCTCAAGTCAAGACTGTTTCGATAGGGGTGAGTATGGGGAAAAATTAATGAAAATAAAGGTCCTTGTGGGTGCCAAAGAGATGAGAAAGGGAAGAATATGGAGCGAGGAAGAAAGAAGAATGCAGTCTGAAAGAATGAAGAAGAGGTGGGAAGAGAGGAGGAAGGGGAAGTGTGTGGGGATAGTTAGGAAGAAATGATTTTCGCGTGGTCTGTAAGGCCGTTTCGTGTCAAAAAAAAAAAAAAACTCATTATTTATTACTGTTAAAAAGCTAGGCTTAAACACCAAAATAAAATATGTAAATATAAATAAAATTTCAAAAAGTTCATTTTTTTTTTAACTTACACATATCAACTTATTTATTATGCATTGTTAACCACTAATATTATTAACGTTTAGACAATGAAATTAAAAAAAAAAAAAATTGTTTAGTACATTTCTGAAATTATCTTATTTCACTTAAACTTCCACAAATGGACCACGGTTTCCACAATTGAGTTATTGCTATTGTTGAAACCATGGATCACTGAGTAAATATTTTGTTTAAATTTATTGTCTGGATATTATTATTTTTCACATCGCTGGAGAATTCATCAAAATGAATAATTATGTTAGTGCAATAAGTAGGTGTAAGCTTCAAATTTTTAAGGAAGCAAAGCAGTTCCAATGCTCCATAAAAACGTATTAAGAATACACTGTGAGGAAGGAGCTGCAAGGATATAAGAGCGGGGAAAGCAGCTAGAGGGTTTGCCTAACCTTAAACCACCTTGCCTGCCCTGGGTGCCGCTTCTAGTCTATTGCATGTTCTGAGAATACATACAAGAAATTTAAAAAGAAAATATAAATTCAATAATCAGACAAACTTCAGAAGAATATGATAAACCCTTCCCCCATGACTTCTAAGCTCATATGCGGAATAAGCCTAACCTATATAAAGCTATAGAAAGACCCTGTGAAAACAGAAGCAAAATGCTGCTTCAAACAGACAAAGCTATGCTTGTAAAAGTTATAGAAATATACATGCAATGGTCACTATAAAGTAAAAAAACACATGTACAACTGCACATTGAAGGGGTCTCCCTTATATAGATTTTGCAACACACGAGGACGAAACAGCTTATCACATCATTTTCTAAGGCAATAGATTAACGTTCATGCTTTTTGGCATAAACCGTAGAGCAGACCCTGAACTTTGTAAATTAGTCAATCCACTAAGCTTATGGAGATTTACAGAGTAAACTGATTTTTTTTAAGGTAGCTGATTTAATAATAAGCACACCATAAAAACAAAATTTACGTTGATTATTTTGAACACATTTCATATTAATTCAATATTTTTCTCACCACAATAAATCTGCTCCCCCTCCTCTTCCTTGATACTAATTGCAGGAACTGTAACCAAATACAATAATTATTAAATTTGAAACAATTTTCATTGCTCCATCGATTCCTTAATTTAATTCTTTACTAAATTAGTAATTGGTATTAGAAATAATAATAATAGAGGCAAAAATGATTAATACTTCAATGTGTGAAAAGGATAGCAAGAAAATTTGATGAACAAATAAAACATAGTTAGCTAATACAAGAACTTTTTCTCACCTTCATCTGGGATGAACATCTCTCTTTCTTGTTTCACACAAACAAGCCCACCTGATGATATATAAATAATATTTTGAAAGATACAATAAAAGAAAAGATTACATAATAAGAAAGTTAGGCACTTTTTTTAATAGATTTTTAACAACAAAAGTTTAAACTAAAACTAAATTTTACCAGCATCCGAAATAAAACACATCTTATTTCTAGGATCTGTAGCAAAAGTTACAACCCTATAATAAAGCAGGTATGGAGTGGATCAGAAAACAAAATACCATAAGTATTGTTGATTTAGTAAACCAAAACTGGTAGCAGAAAAAATAAGTAAGCCCAACCTTTTTTTTTTTCCTCCCAGCATATATGCACCGCGGCATATTAAGGCCTATTGTGCGCAAGCCCAACCTTAGCTATGGGCAGTTGATATCCGCATGATGGTATAGAAGGATCAATCTAATTAGGGATTGATAAATTATTTGCCACTTCTGTAATTTTTTTTTTTAATGAAAACTAGTTTCGAATGTTATATTTTAATCTTCAGTTCTAAAAACATACAAAAATTCAAAAATAAGCAATTCAAAATATAGTTTGGTATTATTATACATATTAAATTAAATGCAATATAAATTTAATTTAATATGTATAATAATACTAAACTGTATTTTGAATTGTTCATTTTTGAATTTTTGTGTGTTTTTAGAACTGAAGATGAATGTATTCGAAACTAGTTTTCAATAAAAACAAAATTATAAAAGTGGCAAATAATTTATCAATCCATACTTAGCCATAGGGTTTCTACCAAACAATAATCCAAATTTAATAAGTAAAAAAACTCAGAAATTAAAGGATTAAATATAGACTATTTTACCAAAGTACATTTTCCTGATAAAATGCAGTACATTAATGAAGCCAAATCGGGCAGAGGAATTAGGAAAGGGTGATTCAAGAGATGTTTTTTTCGGTCACAAGTCCCCTCGTTAATGTTATCTCGGAGCAGGGTTGCCCAAATCACACTTTTTCTGAAGTGTGGTTTGGGCAACATTTTCTGAACGGAAAGGTCTGTTTTGATCTTTATTAGAACTGAATTTTTCTAATACACAGTAAAGTCTCTATCATCCGGCCGTTCGCTAATCTGGCAGAATGGGGGCCATTGGCGGGTAAGGTGTTTTTATGTTTCCGCAAATCTGTAAGCGGGAGACAGTACTTCTCTATACTATTCACAACTAGTGAGCTGTTGTCTGCTGTCAGTGATTATAGTGCGTCACATTAAATTGTTATGAGTGGATGAGTATTAAAAGTATATTAGACGTATAGTGCGATGTCACAAAAATGAAAACATGACGAATAAATGTTAAAATAGTGATTTTTATTATCCTTTGCATTATAAATTACCACCATTTATTTTTACTAAATATTCCTAATAGCTTCTGTAGGTAATTTAAGATCTTTTTTTTAAATATACCTACATTAATAGGGCAATTTCGGTAATCTGGCATAACCAATAGGGTCGGATTAGTGAGATACTGAAATCTAAAACAAAGATTATATAAATTTTATATTTTCCTCACCATAATCAATCTTTGGTTCCTCCTCTTCTTTAATAACAATCGTGGAAACTGCAACAATTAATTAATTTAAAATATCAACCAATATTTTTTCATGACTGCATGCCTTAATATTATACTTAGAAAAGTTTGTAAATGATAAAAAAAATATTCATCATTAGGATAATCAATAGAAATATGGAAAAAAATAGATTATTTTAGATTTATTATTCCTAGTGCCATATTTCATAACTTATCAGAAAGCATTATATAAAATATATTTTAAAAGGTCTTGAAACCATAATAAAGACCTTTTCTTAGTTACCTATTATCGACAGCCTAACCTTCCATAGTATCTGTCTTTATTACCAGAAAGCCTGTATTAATCTTTAACAAAATTGAATTACACAACATAATTTAAAACAGGATTATATAAATTGAAAGTTTCTTCATTACAATAGATCTGTTGCCTTTCCTCTCCTTTGATACAACAGTGAGAACTGCAACCACATCAAATAATTATTCGATTTGAAATGTGAACCAACTGCTGCAAATGCATTTCATTTTTCTCTTTATTTCATATTTCAAATAATTAACTAATGTTTCACACTACAAATTTAAATTATTTGGAAAATATGAACAGTTTTCATTATCATCACTGTGACCCTATTCTCAGTCAAGGGCTCCTGCAGTTTGGTCCGCATCTTTTCTACTGGTAGCTGCTGCTCTCCAGTTGCTGATCATCAAGATAGGCCTTGCATCCGCTGCCACTCCAGCCATCCATCGGAGCCGAAGTCTTCCCACTCTTTTAAGACCATAAATCCTGTCATCTCGGACCATCCTAGGAATCTGATCAGGGGTCATTCTAACAATATGATAGTGATGTAAAACTATTGATAGTTTTAAACTATCGGAACTATTGATAGTTCTAGTAACTATCGATAGTACTATCAAAAATAAAAATAACTGTTTTTAAAAATTTCTTTTAACAAAAATAACATCCAAATCACTAAATTCCTATGTCCATACAATTAAATCATTTAAAGGAAGGAAAATAAACGAAGTAATAGGGAGTAATAGCAAAGGAAGTATATTTCTTCTTAGTTTTTTCATGATGATAAAACATCATTAATGAAAACGAAAACATTCTTGAATAAAAATTTAGAAAAAGCCATTGAATGTCTGAAAATAAATTTGTAAAAACATTGATGTTTTCCTTTGGATGCTCCATCGTTGTACAATTCATTTAAAATCAATATTGCCAGGTCTGTCATGTATTTTCCTCTAAATCAACCAGCATTAACCTTAAATACTTAATTCTTACTTTTCCATCCATATTACCAAAATAATGCCTGAGAATCAGATAAAATAAATGATACAAAATGTACTTAAGATTTATCCAATTTTTTTAAACATTTTTATATTACTTCAATTCAATATATTTAATATTATTTAAATTAGTTGAGAGATCAGGCCAAATGAATGATTATGAGCAAACTTAAAACAACACAAAATAACATAAATAAAAAATAAACATTTAACAAACAAAAAAAATGATTAGTTCAAAATTGTAGCAATTCAGGTTCAATAAAATTATTTATTGAATATTTTAATTCAGTCTCAGCACTACAACGTAGGACTTTAATGTCAATTTAAAGAATACTTAGCCATGGGAACATCTTTTTATTAGCTTATTACTCTGCACATTTAGAATATGCATGTAGAATAAATTAATTATAAAAACTCAAGGTGTGTTGTTTCAAACTACTTTTTTTTTTTATAATCATTATAGTTTTTGATCAGATAATAATGGTGAACGAACTTATCAGTAGATAAACTAAGAAAAACAAAACAAAAAAACTTTCTCAACAAAAAAAAAAAAAAATAATCTAAATCTGGTTCTGAAAAACCAACCTGCCAACACTTTTAAATTTTTTTAAAACTATCAATAGTATAGCTACGGTAGTATCGGGACTATCAATAGTTTTACATCACTACTATACATCTGAGTTCTTGCAGAGTTCTGTTAGCTCAGCATTCCTGTGTATTCTTCAGGTTTCATTGGCGTAATCTTAGCCATAAATCCTCCTTTATACTAGATAATGTCCAACAGATTCAGAGGCAAGAGTAAGGACTGGTCTTATATATTAGCACTTCAGTGATCTTAGAAATTTCCCTGCTCCTTAAATTGTTTTGTAGCCCGAAATAACATTTCTTTGCAGGCATCATTCTCTGCAGGACCTCGGCTTATATCTCATTATTCGAGTTTACTTGAGAACCAACATAAATATACTCATTCAAGTTTTTTTTAACAGGATCAATAAATTCATAAAAATAATATTTTAATGAATTTTTTTATTAAAAGCGAATGTTAAAAACCATTTTTGATTTTAATGCATGACATAACCACGATCTAGTCTAAATAAATCAGTTTAACAGCATTCCGTGATGGATTAAGTTACAAACATAGGAGGGGAAAATCTTAATAAAGTCGTTTTGATGATATTAATTTTTCAATATAATAACAAAATGATATGATCAATATTAAAATCATACCAATGAAGAAAATTAATTAAGACAAATCCAGGTACTAAAACTTAGATGATACTTTTCATATACTTATTCATTAATACAAACCTTCATAAAAGAATGTATTATTAATACATAATAATAAAATTAATAAATTTTAATTAAATAAAAACACTAAATTTTGGGTCTAAATAAATGAGTTCAACATCTCATGATGGAAGTTAACAGCACCTGATTCATTTTAGTGCATATTAATTTAAATTGGTTTTGGTACATATGATCAAAACAGACTAGCTTGGAAGAAAACTGGCACAACCACAAAACCTGTACTTTTGAAAAAACGGTGCTTTAAGTTTTTATCGAATTTCAACAGATTATTAGTTTACTTACCTTACAATTGTATAAGTTACATGAATTCCAATTACAAGTAAATGCTTGGAGGTAACTTGTGTAAGGTATTTTTTTATTGCAAACATAATTTTATGCCTAAATTTTTTGACTTGTGACAGTTTTGTTAAAAAAACTGCTCTACATCAGTCACATATTGAATATTTGTTGTCGCTTTCTTCATAATAAAAAAATAAGCATCTCATTAATTATGATTAGAAAAATATTGAAAAATTGTTAGTTTTTGAGTTGTGTCATTCTTCCAAGCGAGCGATATAAAAAACCCAAAAAGAATAAATAAAAAAATACTGAATATTTCATATTCTGCCATGGGATCCCATAGCAACAACTTCAAGAAGCAGAAAAAATCATGAGGGACTTATATAACTTTGTAAAATTCAAAAGGTTTTAAAAAGAAAAACTTACGTGAAGACATAGTTTCATCAGTCATTTCTTTTAGTACAGAAACACCCGAATTACTTTAACCTGAAAAAGTAAATAAAATGCATGATACATATATGATTTATGACATAGTTAAATCTTGGCTAAATCTTAAAGTAAATTAATAATTCCAACAATCAGTTTGAATGTTGAGAATTCAAAATTTTATACTTTTATTAGATTTAACTGTCAAGAAACTTTCACATTGTTAAAAATTATATCCATTAAATATATTTATTTGAAAATAGTATATTCAAGAGTAATACCTAATGCAAAATTATTTAAATGTTCAATCACATCAGCAATGGTTAGTCATATTTAAAAGCTAAGATCTAACTGCCCACACAAATAATGGTAAGATTAATAATAAATACAGAAAAATCAAATAGTAAATTTAAAAACAGACAACTAAATATCTAAATATCACTAGAGATGTAATAACAAAATGTTTTTCTCAAGTTAAAAGCCAACATAAAACGAATCGGTCGTAAACATTCATGAATTGAATAGCAACAACACAAAACAGACTCTACCTTCAAGTGTATTATATTTACAAATACAAATGAATAGAACATAATAATAAAATATATACATACAAGAATAGTTACAATTTTCTTTTATCACCCAAGTGTGATAAAAACTACTGAAGTAACTTCGTAGTTAACGTAATATGGGAATGGCTGAGAAAGACTTTCTCCTAATAAGAGACGCCATAGAGGTTAGACACTTTTAGTCAACAAGTTTATTTTATTTTTTTAAATCATGGACATAGATTTTATATCTTAGTATCCCTTCAATATATCCTTACCTTGAATAAAAATTGTTACAATTAAGCCATTATAATTAATTGATATTTATAATTATTTTCAAATAAGATCCTCACATAAGATAATTGAAATTTTCTGAATCCCAACAGTCGCACCTTTAAGGGTAAAATAATTTACCAAAATATACATTTTTACAAAATTTATATAAATAAAAACAGATTAAGTGGAACAATGAACTGCACAGTTTTAGACTTTGCTATACTAATAATAATAAAAAATGTTTTTCAGTAAATACAGTGTTTTTAAAATTTACGATATTGATTCTATAAAATATTTTTTAAAATATTGATAAGGATAACTTATAATTTTTTTACTAATAATTATATTAGAAAATACTTATAAATGTTAATTATAAGTAAATAAACGTTTTTAGTGGATTTGTAATATGCATAAAATGTCCACTATTTTATATATTTTTCGGAGAGAGGGTCAAAATTAAATTATGTAATGTTTTTGCTATTGTTGAACCACTATTTCTAGACCCATTAATGTATGTTTACATGAGCATTAATCACTACCTGTTGGTAAAAAAATGGAATAATGGAGTGGAGTGATCGCCAGTGGTGTTCCATGTTCCATTTGGAGTGATGGTCAGTGGCCTCCGTTATGTATCTACGTGTTGGCACAAAAATAATTTACCGAAATATACAGTTTTGCATTTTTACAAAATTGATACTAATAATAAATAAGTAAAATTTCAATACTGATAAAATTGCATAAAAAATAGCAAAACATTGCTTAATAATTATTTGGTTAGTATACAATCACGTTAAGAAACTTATAATTAATATTCTAGTCAATATAGGAAAAAATATGTAAAAGTTTTATCGTGTATATATATTCATTATTTCGAGGCTTGTATTTACGTCCGATATTCAAAAAAACTATCCGTGCTAAACTACTGTAGACCATGCATGATATTAAACTTCATGAAATACTCATAAAAAAGTATAAAATACAAAAATTGTACATTCATTTTCGGTGTATCGAAACGTAAAGAATGTATCGACCCAATATAATTTTTTTTACGTTTGTCTGTCATTTTTTAATCAATATTTGTCAAATATGTAAAGTTATTGTACCATTGCTCATATTTGCATAGGAAAAATTTTATTTGTCATAGTAGTTCTAAAACAAATGTTAAAATCAATTATTATTTCAGACGCTATATCTCAGTTAAAATAATTGTAAAAACAATTATTAACATACTTGAAGTTGAATAGAATTAGCTCCTTTTGCAATTGCCCAGCTGTGCTGTGTGAACTGTGCCCAGTGTTGTTTTGTTTATATAATACTAGTATACCCGAGCTAGAACTCTCGCATTAGATATCAATCTTTCTTCTAATATATAATACATTAGAAGTATAAGCGATATTAGGGAGATATATTTATTCGTGTAAACAATATAACATTATCAAAAAAGTTTATTTAACTCACACGTTTGTTAAAGTTACATAGTTTATAATGAATATGCTGAAGTTACAGTTTATAAGTAATTAGCTTACCCCACTGGAAAACATCTCTTTAATTTAGCAGTTAGGCAATTAGATCCCCAGCTATACCATTTTATATATCTAGTATTCATATTTAACAGTTAGGGTTGGACATGGGAACCAATATATAATTTCCCACTCATTAAAAGTTTTTGTAAACAGACTCAAATTGATATAAAATTGATAAACAACGGCACGTACGCAAGATGGCTTCGATCCCATACGGTCCTATATCGTGTATTAATTCAAAAATAGTAGATTTTAAGGCTTTATAACGCTGGACCAATACGTTCCCTAGGAACATAAACGATCTTGATGCCCGCGTCGAAATCCTTAAAACGCGACCCGTCCCATCTCGATCTCAAAGTCTCACCACCTTCAGAATTTTGAAACCTCCCAGTTTTTCCATCACTTTTATTTGAGTCCTAGTAAGGATTTAACAATTGAAATTAGGATTCGTCACTTCTCCGTGAAATTCCCTTTCTTTTGATACCTCACTCATCAAAATCAATCGCTCCTGAGAGCCGAAAAAGGGATCAATACTACCGTAATACTATATAAGTAGTGATTTGCTTAATCCAGTCAATCAATTATTATTCCCGCTTCTAATTAAAAAGAATATAGGAATAATGCTGATCGATAAGTGCAATACTATGGTAGATTTTTATATAAAAGGAAATGCGAGGAAAAGTGGGCTAGCTCGAGACAAACTTCTCGACGATTTTTCGAAATAATAATAATCAATCAAGAGAAGTAACCTGTCCATTCCACATTATTTTCAGAGGAGAAAGTAAACCCTGCAGAATATAGACTAGCTAGGGTATTCCAGTCTGCAGACCACAACTTACTTCTGGCAATGATCTCAGAAGCGACTATTTTAGAAATATGGATATCGTGGCATCAAGATATCTAGCAAAAGTAGTTTGAAGAAATTCCCTAATCAGGGTGTCTAGCAATGCAGCTTGAAGAAATTCTCTCGCTTTTCCATATCTTTAACTAATTTTTCCTGACCAAACATAGCACACTTTAATCGAACCGGTAATATTTGTTACCTAATTAAACATGCATTCAATTCTAATGATTATGCATTATTCAGTAACATTATTTAACTTATTAAAAGCACTTATGCATGTTATACATGTACATGTTGATACAGGTAAATTTTATTTGGTAGTTAAAGCTTAACTAAGTTGTTTTTGTACACCGAAATTTAAAAAAACGCTGCAAATTATTACTAACACAATGGTTTATTATTAACTATGAATATTATTAAAAGTGTAAGAAAATCGGCCCGGTGGTCTCAGAAGAAAGCCGCAAATGACGCACAGGGGGATGAAAAGCTCCATTTTCTGGAAACGTTTTTTTTCACCCAGATATTCCCCATATTAATTTCAATGGTGGCCATACTCTTATGTACTTTTTCGTACTGAATCGAATGGTGAAGTAGGGGAGACTAGCGTTATTTGGCATAAGGAGCTAGTTGGCGCACAGAGTTTATTTCCGTCCACCGTAGGGCTAGATCGCTGTCATCTTGCTAGTAGAGAGTGTATAGTGTATAGTGTATTTCTAGTATGTAAAGGTGTATAATCCTCCATAACTTTAGTCTGTTTGGAAACGTCACGAAGGAAAAATCGCTGCTTATCCTTATTCTGACTTGTTAGAAAATTTTTTCATCGTGAATATTTTTGTTCTGGTGAACCTCTAAATCGAATGAATGTCCCGCTGATGGCGATTTTCGAAAGAGTGGTTAACTGTGGTTCTATGCATTTATTTTTTGCTTCTGATGTTCCGGATTATGTGGTATCCATATTGTTTTGGAAATCCATATGGAGCTACTTGGTATAGTTAAGTATGGGGTTAGTTGCCATAGCTACAAAAACTCACCAACAACTATTCCAACTAACCACTCCATTACTGTCCATTAAAAATGAAACAATTACTGTAAAAAATTACTAATTACGACTTACATGGTAAATAACTTTCTGAGATAATAATAACCACCTATTGTTTTCAGCTATGAAGAAGTACAAGAAAAAAAAAACCCGGGAGCAGTAGAACTCCGTCACTAAAGTCGTATTTTCCCGTTAAAATAAGATAAAAACGGAGGAGTAAGAAAAAAATTGAGACCTACAAAAGACAGTCTCCTAACATACCGAAATTTACATATGAAATGAAAATTTACCGAAAATGACATCTCCAAATTTTGGAGTCAACTTGGAGGGGCTTTAAGGGTGCGTAAATGTTTTAAAAAATCAGAAAACCCAGGGAGATGGGGGGACCAAGTCGAGACCCCCAAAGGATACTTCCCCGAAACCAACTCAATTCACATACAAATTTTCAGCCCTATAAACTAATATGGTGGAGCTGTAACGATGCGCAAAACTTAAAAAAACGCCGAAATTTCAGGTAAACAAACCGAAATTTTGACTGGAATTTACTCACCGAATTTCAGCTGATTTGACCAAAAGGGGGACGCTGGAGGTGCTCAAATGTTGCGGGAAAAAAAATATATATAAATATATATCAGAAATCTCCAAATTTTCCATAATCGCGCTCTAGGTGTTATGAAACGGATATAAATCGCAGTCCCGCCGCTCACCGCCGACCTTCGACCCACTGCAATAGCCTATTTTTTTCGGGGAAAAACGACTAAAAACAGACCGAACAAATCAATCAATTCAGAGGGTGACCGAGGTCGTTTCCTCCCATTATACGTGTTACAGATATTTTGATAAAATAAAAAGTGTTTTCCCACAAAAACTACTCTGCCTAAGCATCCACGTGCATATCACGTTATGCCAACTAACCCCATGATAGTCAAATAGTATATGAAAGCTATCCGCATTCACCAGTATCTCTCCAAGTATCAGCCCATAAAGAAATAGGAAAGTTGAAAACTGAAATCTACGCCAACCCCAGTCTTTCCTGCGTTTATTGGTAGCAGTAACCCGAAAGATTTTATTTTAACTGCTACTCAACCCTAACTGCCACAATCCTTTTTTTCTGGGTCCTAACATGTTAAATATTTTTTTTAAATGAAAATATTTCACTTATTCCCAATCCATCTCTGTTTCATCATTTTCATTCATTCATCAGTGAGGCGAGGTTTAATTCCTAAGATGTCACTTGCTTCAGGAAAAATTTGTAATTAGTTACATTAGTACAGTGTGCCCTCAGATTTGAAATAAAACGATCCGATGTTATAAGCAAGGCGTGCAAAATGTCTTCTTTGGTTCATTCTTGATTTAATTTTTTGTATTTACTGGCCCTAAATGTTCTAAATTATTTGGGTCTTGCTTCTTGTCCCTCCTGGCTTAGTTGTCCAATTCGTACAAACACTTTTTAGATAACATCTTTATATTGAATCATAACTTTGTGTATGGTAGCAGACTTTTAAAAATGTTTATGCTCTATTTTAATAATGATTCAAAGATCAATATTTCGTTTCACAACACTTTTTATTTTGTCATTAATTGACTATTCGTTAATTTCAAATGAGTTCCACTTCTATCGCTAAATTTATGGTTATTAAAAAAAATAAATAAAACTGTATAAATTGAAATACATTTATTAAAATCAAATAAAAGACAAAAAAAAAATGTTGCTCCGTCCGTAGTATAGCATTTTCTGCAACAGTATAGAACGGATTTTCGTGAAACTTTACAGGTTGTTAGGCTTTTAGTCAAAGACGGATATTTCGTTATTGGATAACAGAAATTATGATTCATTGCTTAGAAATAAGCGCCTAAATTTAAAAATTCAACTTGCGATAAATTGGGTTTGACTCTACAACTTTATTATTCATAAGCAAATTTTTGTTGTTTTGCAATTCAGAATATTTTTGCATAGTTTAATCTAAACCAATAAAATTTCAATCAGGACTGAAACTAGTTGAGGAAGCTTGTACCTATCCATTCGAAATACATAGAGGGTATTTTTACATAACTTGCAAAAATCACATGTTTCACAAAAAAATTTGTTTTTCTTTCTAAAAGGCATAATTGATGTAATATCAAAAGAAATCGATATGCGTAATTAGCCTATTTGAATAAATATTATAACATTTTGTGAAAAGATAATTTGTTTTTGTATGAAAAAGTTGAAATTCCTACTCAGTAACCCTCCAAAAAAACATAAAAGGGCAAATTTTCAGAAATTCAAAACTTTCCACCGAGATCCCTTTCTGGCCCCCATTTGATTGGAACCCATTGGACTAAGAACGGATACTCCTATAGGACCCCCCCCCCCCCAGACAAAAAAATGATATAGAACAAAAATGTGAGGAATTTACTCTCGTTTAATAAAGTATAGGCTGATGATGCTAATGAAATTCATGGTTTTCATGCTGTGCGAGAAAAAACGAAAAAAAGGTTTTGTGATTGAAAAAATCAGGTGGAAAAGCTGAAATTCGTGATCAGCACCCCAAAAAACACTGAACTACCATGTCTCATGCATATCGTCGCTTAATTAAGTCGAGATATCTTGTGAGCCCGCGGTATCAATCCTTTGATGACGAATCCCTATGTACCACCGATAGCGCCGGATACTGATAGAGGGACTGACGAAATAATGGTTTCTGCAATTTTTTACGAGTTTAGTTCTACAGGCCAAGATGAAAACGGGTTAAACTTTTTCGAGTTATCCATATATCGGCAGAAATTTGGGATTGTCTCACTTGACCATGCAATACGTTATTAAAAAATTTATTAGTTGGCAATTAAAAACAATCAGGCAGAAAATGCGCGAATCACGTGTAAAAAAATACGCTAGTATTCTAGTAGTAGCTCGTGAGGTTTTCACATTTCGCATAATAATGCTCCAACCTACATCAGTTATTTTTATTTTAATAGTAATTTATGAAAGAAAACAAAATATGTAATTTTTTTAAGCATAAACGACGTAAATGGCAGAATTTTATTTTTCATTGCACATTTTGATCTCAGTTTTTTTTTTTACTGCACGAAATCCGGACTCTTGTCATAAACTTAAGACACCATTTAAATAATAATATTTTTTTGTAAATAATTTTCCATCATGTTCAGATGGTTTATAAATAAATTATTTTCCTTGAAGATTTCCGATTTTTTATTTATTTAGATTGTAAAAAGCACTCGCCTTTTTTGGAAAACCCTTATAAATTATTTATTTAATTTTTCTACAAAAACCCTCGGGGGAAGCCCCCTTCACCACTGCCCTTAGATGATCTGTATGCCAAGAAACTGTAAATACTGTTTTTTCAATGGATTGCCTGACTTGCCCAGGTCCCTGGAGACCATGCTAATACTTAAATCATTGTTGCTGCCTTCTCCTTGCACTGCATACAGGTAAGCTCCTTGCATCCTTCTACTATTCAATAGTACTCCAGGATAAAATAAAACATGGGTAGTCAGTAAATCTTGGTGGACTAGTTTCTCCAACAGTATCATTAATGGTAATGCATTGGAGAGAAACAAAACTGAAAAGGAGTATTTATTACTGTACAGGATCAATTCTCTGTGACCTCATTTATCTGAGAAGCAGCAACTCACACAAATACTCAGCCTTTTTTTTTTTTTTTTTTTTTTTTACAAATACATCATCCATACCCACATTTACAGAATATAGTTCAATCTCATTTCTTAACTAATTACTTGAAAAAAAAAAGAACACAACAATAACGATACTATTCATAACAATTACATTTTATTGAAAATTTCATTAACAGAAACAGAATTAATACATTTTGTACAAAAAAAAAAAAAAAATTAAATAAAAACATTTAATCTAAAAGAAACATTTACAGGATCTACACAGATCTAAGAAAAACAGTATATAATTGAATAAACAAAAACAGAAATACAACGAATAGTAAATATTAAAATATAAAATAGCTAGATTCTCCTTTCATGATATAGCAAATCAATAAGCTAAGCATATCAATTATGGTTAAGTAAGCATGCTTATTTAATAGCACAAAACCGTAAGAGTAAAATTAATTTCATTGATGACTTATTGATAAACCAGCCATTCTTTTAATAACTTTTTTAACTTAAAAAAAAATGTAGGAAAAATAAATTGGCTGTTGGGAATGGAATGTGTTTTCAGAATATAACATTTCCAAATCAATTGTAACCTTTTCCAAATTAATTATCACCTAATCCATTTCAATAGTAACTTTTTCCTTTTTAATTATGTAGCCCAAAAGGACATGAATTAATCCTATTTTTTTTTATATATAGAAAAATAATTATTTTAGTTAAAATAATGATTTTTGAAATAATTACGACAAATTCTTTCATTTATTAGAGAATTGATGTTGAGTTCTAATTTCAACTACTTAAAATTTTTGAAAAATGATAATTGTTTATTTATTATAAAATACTTATATAAATAATATATATGGTTATGGCATAGGGTGCTGGCAATCCTATTGCCTGGTCTTTGTACCGCAGCCAACAACTGGCCCTCCAGGTTGGAGGATCAGGACAATGACACATATACAGTACACTTCTATGCTACAGACAAATGACAACAACAGTGCAGGGTCAATACAATACCTCTTCAGGAAGTCATCCCAGATGGAGAACCAATCAGGAGGTTTAGGAGGCAGCCCCTCTACTTAACTCAGGAGACATAGATCTGATAAACCTACTCATCCTAAATCTTATCTATCAGGAAAGCAAATCGAAGATTAGCTGGACTGGAACTCCGGAAACAACACAACATAAAATGTGCCTCGCTTGTCTCGTGGAATATTTTATATCTTTGCAGACCTAGAGCACTCCAAGTGCTTCTAAATACTCTTGAAAACTACTCCATAGACATAGCTGTCATCCAGAAAATCAGATGGACAGGGCAGAGTACCTTCAAGAAAGGAACGTATACCACTTATTACAGCTACGATGACCGCCTCCACACTTTTGGCACCGGATTCATTGTCAGGAAAAGGCTGTCACAACTTGTAATAGGATTCAAACCAATTAACCCTAGGGTGTGCAAATTGCGAATAAAAAAGAAGTTCCAAAACTACAGCCTGATATGTGTTCATGCTCCAACTGAAGTATCAGAAGATGATCTTAAAGATGAATTTTATGATCAGCTAGAAAGGAGCTACAATGAATGTCCTAGTTATGATATAAAGATAGTGGTTGGTGATTTCAATGCCCAAGTCTTTAAGAAAAGGGTATATCAACCTACTATTCGTCGATTTAGGTTGCAATCAGAATGGAAAATGACTTGTTGATTTTGCAGCATCAAAGGACCTAATTGTCGGGGATAATGTTTCCTCCATTAATCAATTTACTTGGGTACATGGTAGAAGTTTGGACCCCAAGGACAAATAACAAAATCCCAGCATAGACCATATGCTCATAAGTGTGAGACACAGATCTTCCCTACTGGATGTAAGAGCATATCAAGGGGAGAATGTCGATTAAGACCACTATCTAATTTTTGATAAAATAAGAAGTAGGATTTCAAACATTAAAACATGGGTGTGGAATAAATAGATTTGACATTAGCAAACAAAAGGAGCCTGAAATAAGCCGATATGAGGAGATATTCCCATACTCTACATTCAAAGCTCAGAGAAATTAGTGGCAATCAAAATATCGACAAAACTTGGGAAGCATGTAAAGAAGCACTGTCTGTAACAGAGAAAGAGATTCTGGGAACCAAGAGACATAACAGGAGAAAAGGATAGTTTGATGAGGAATGGAATCCAGAAGGGAAGAAAAGCATACGCACCGAAGAAACAAAAGTCATAGGGAAATTAAATTTATAGAGAAGATGGAACAGTCTTTTGGTACAATAGCAGACATTTCTTAGTAAATGTGAGGCGCTGGCCCTTTAAGTCTCACAGCCAAGCCTGTAAAAGGGAAAACGGAAGCCTAATAACCAAACAGCAAAAGATCAAGGACAGATGGGCTAATTATTTTAGCTGAAGAAATATGCTAGAAGATATGCAACTAGAAGTGGGATAGGCTACACAGGAAGCAACTAGCGATCAAGACTTCATTGAACCACCAGAAAAAGAAGTACAGGAAGCTTATTGATAAATTAAAAAAAATCATAAAGCGCCTTGTTACGACGAAATTCCTGCAGAGCTCATAAAGCATGATGATAGTGAATTGCTTAAACTACTATATGGTTTATTGATTGATATATGGAAGGAAGAAAGACTGCCAGTAGAATGGAAGGATCATTATTTGTCCAGAGAGAAATGATTTATTGAAAATCAGTGCTGCCCAAATACATTGGGTTGCTATAATACACATTATTTATATATATATATATATATATATATATATATATATATATATATATATATATATATATACACATTTTACATTTATTTATTTTTTTCATTCATAGCATTTTCGTCTTTATTTGATTATACAACATTTTGTTTTTCTATCTTTTATTAATTTTTATCCATCCAATTTCCAACTACTTTCTCACCTCTCCATAATTTTCTCTTCCAGTTAACAATCAAACCTTTCTTAATCCAGTATACAAACTCTAGATAATTGGAAAATTTATGAAACTAATCAAACATCAATATTTGACTGCACACATATATAGATCAACAGTACAGGAAAAAAAAATAAAACAAATAAATATATATACTTATACAAACAAAATAAATAAAAAAAAGGTGATGGACTGGAATGTGGCAACTACCGAGGCATATCTCTACTTCCATGAGCATATAAGATCCTGCCCATCATCTTATATGGAAGATGGCTACGTCTTGCCAAAAAGGAAATCAGAAGATACCAGGCTAGGTTATGAAGAGGAAGGTCAGCCATCGACCAGATTTTTACCCTCCGGATGCTACTGGAGAAAACCGTGGAATACCAGATCCCAACTCATCATATTTTTGTATATTTTAAAAAAACATATGATTCCATAAATTGTCAGGAGGCATACATTGCCATTTTAGAGATGAACATTCTTCCCAAACTTTTGCGACAAGTGAGAATGACTATGGATAACAATATCTGACGCAGATCCGCCCAGTCCTTCCCTATGGCTCAGAAATGTGGACAATGACTAAAGCAATGGAATTGCCACTCCTGAGGCTCAAGAGAAAAATTCTCCAAAGAATATTCGGACCAATATCCATCTCATTTCCTTGAAGTTTGAGTTTACGAGAGTTGACTGTGTTAAAATGTTTGCAATGCAATCACAAAATATAACTCTTTAAACAGAAAAAAAAAAAAATAAAATAAATCTCACAAAGTAACATCATAGCATTAATATAATTAAAAACTATTCATTATCAAATAATAATGTAAAGGAAATATCAACATAATAATGGTACCAACAGCAGAAAATATTCTGTAAATCTTTTCAAATAACAAAAGCATACTACATTGTACTCATAATGAAAACTTTTTCTGCATCATGCTGAGACTTAATATGTAGTTTTAAAAAACAATTTTGAGATGCTTTTGAGTCACAATTAGCGCATTATTGAGACCTATCGCCCATATAGGAGCAATTAATATGTAATTATAATCTAATTTTTAATCTCTCCTGTATGAGAGGACATTATATGTCTTTTCAACTCTTGACGTCTAACAAATTTGAAGTCACAATGATGACATTGATAAGGCTTCTCACCTGTATGATGAGACATTATATGTTTTTTCACATCTTGAAGATTAACAGATTCATAATCACACTGAGGACAATGATGAGGTTTCTTACCAGTATGACGGTCTATGACAGTATGACAGGACATTATATGACTTTTCAAATCTTGATACTGAACTGATTTATAATCACATTGAGGACAGTGATTAGGCTTCTCACTTGTATGACGGGCCATGATATGTTTTTTCAAGTTCTCTAGGTGAACAGATTTATATTCACATTGAGAACAATGATGAGGCTTCTCACCTGTATGACGTGCAATATGTCTTTTTAACTGATGACGAGTAACAGATTTATAATCACATTGAGGACAGTGATGAGGCTTCTCACCTGTATGATGAACAATTATATGTCTTTTTAACTCTTGACGAGTAACAGATTTATAATCACATTGAGGACAGTGATGAGGCTTCTCACCTGTATGATGAACAATTATATGTCTTTTTAACTCTTGACGTGCAACAGACTTATAATCACATTGAGGACAGTGATAAGGCTTCTCACCTGTATGACGTGCAATATGTCTTTTTAACTGATGACGAGTAACAGATTTATAATCACATTGAGGACAGTGATGAGGCTTTTCACCTGTATGATGGGCAATTATATGTCTTTTTAACTCTTGTCGTGCAACAGATTTATAATCACATTGAGGACAATGATGAGGCTTGTCACCTGCATGGTGGGCCATTATATGCATTTTCAAGTTTTGAAGTTGAACTGATTTATAATCGCAATGAGGACAGTGATGAGGTCTCTCACCTGTATGACGGAGCATATGTATTTTCAGATCATGAGATAGAACACATTTATAATCACACTGAGGACAATGATGAGGCTTCTCACTTGTATGACGGGCCATTATATGTCTTTTCAAATAATGTAGTGAAACAGATTTATATTCACATTGAGAACAGTGATGAGGCTTCTCACCTGTATGACATGTCATTATATGTGTCTTTAATTTGTGACGAGTAACAGATTTGTAATCACATTGAGAACAGTGATGAGGCTTCTCACCTGTATGATAGGTCATTATATGATTTTTTAAGTTTTGAGATGTAACAGATTTATAATCACATTTAGGACAATGATGAGGCTTCTCACCAGTATGACGGGCCATTATATGATTTTTCAAATCATGAGGTTGGCCAGATTTATAATCACAATGAGGACAGAGATGAGGCTTCTCACCTGTATGACGGGCCATAATATGTTTTTTCAAGTTTTCATGTCGAACAGATTTATAATCACATTGGGGACAGTGATGAGGCTTCTCACCTGTATGATGGGTCATTACATGTGTCTTTAACATGCGACGAGTAGCAGATTTAAAGTCACAATCAGGACAGTGATGAGGCTTCTCATCTGTATGACGGAACATATGTATTTTCAAATCATGAGGTTGAACACATTTATAATCACATTGAGGACAGTGATGAGGCTTCTCACCTGTATGACGGTACATTATATGTGTTTTTAATACCATACGTGTAACAGATTTAAAGTCACAGTGAGGGCAGCGATGAGGCCTCTCCCCTGTATGAATAGATATTATATGATTTTTTAAGTATTTACGTTGCACAGATTTATAATCACATTGCAGACAGTGATAAGGCTTCTTATCTGTATGATAGGATAGTATATGATCTTTTAAGTATTTAAGTTGAACAGATTTATAATCACATTGCAAACAGTGATAAGGCTTTTCAACAGTATGACAGGACATTATATGACTTTTCAAGTCTTGATACTGAACTGATTTATAATCACATTGAGGACAGTGATTAGGCTTCTCACTTGTATGACGGGCCATGATATGTTTTTTCAAGTTCTCTAGGTGAACAGATTTATATTCACATTGAGAACAGTGATGAGGCTTCTCACCTGTATGACGTGCAATATGTCTTTTTAACTGATTACGAGTAACAGATTTATAATCACATTGAGAACAGTGATGAGGCTTCTCACCTGTATGATGAACAATTATATGTCTTTTTAACTCTTGACGTGCAACAGACTTATAATCACATAGAGGACAGTGATAAGGCTTCTCACCTGTATGACGTGCAATATGTCTTTTTAACTGATGACGAGTAACAGATTTATAATCACATTGAGGACAGTGATGAGGCTTCTCACCTGTATGACATGTCATTATATGTGTCTTTAATTTGTGACGAGTAACAGATTTGTAATCACATTGAGAACAGTGATGAGGCTTCTCACCTGTATGATAGGTCATTATATGATTTTTTAAGTTTTGAGATGTAACAGATTTATAATCACATTTAGGACAATGATGAGGCTTCTCACCAGTATGACGGGCCATTATATGATTTTTCAAATCATGAGGTTGGCCAGATTTATAATCACAATGAGGACAGAGATGAGGCTTCTCACCTGTATGACGGGCCATAATATGTTTTTTCAAGTTTTCATGTCGAACAGATTTATAATCACATTGGGGACAGTGATGAGGCTTCTCACCTGTATGATGGGTCATTACATGTGTCTTTAACATGCGACGAGTAGCAGATTTAAAGTCACAATCAGGACAGTGATGAGGCTTCTCATCTGTATGACGGAACATATGTATTTTCAAATCATGAGGTTGAACACATTTATAATCACATTGAGGACAGTGATGAGGCTTCTCACCTGTATGACGGTACATTATATGTGTTTTTAATACCATACGTGTAACAGATTTAAAGTCACAGTGAGGGCAGCGATGAGGCCTCTCCCCTGTATGAATAGATATTATATGATTTTTTAAGTATTTACGTTGCACAGATTTATAATCACATTGCAGACAGTGATAAGGCTTCTTATCTGTATGATAGGATAGTATATGATCTTTTAAGTATTTAAGTTGAACAGATTTATAATCACATTGCAAACAGTGATAAGGCTTTTCAACAGTATGACAGGACATTATATGACTTTTCAAGTCTTGATACTGAACTGATTTATAATCACATTGAGGACAGTGATTAGGCTTCTCACTTGTATGACGGGCCATGATATGTTTTTTCAAGTTCTCTAGGTGAACAGATTTATATTCACATTGAGAACAGTGATGAGGCTTCTCACCTGTATGACGTGCAATATGTCTTTTTAACTGATTACGAGTAACAGATTTATAATCACATTGAGAACAGTGATGAGGCTTCTCACCTGTATGATGAACAATTATATGTCTTTTTAACTCTTGACGTGCAACAGACTTATAATCACATAGAGGACAGTGATAAGGCTTCTCACCTGTATGACGTGCAATATGTCTTTTTAACTGATGACGAGTAACAGATTTATAATCACATTGAGGACAGTGATGAGGCTTTTCACCTGTATGATGGGCAATTATATGTCTTTTTAACTCTTGTCGTGCAACAGATTTATAATCACATTGAGGACAATGATGAGGCTTGTCACCTGTATGGTGGGCCATTATATGCATTTTCAAGTTTTGAAGTTGAACTGATTTATAATCGCAATGAGGACAGTGATGAGGTCTCTCACCTGTATGAAAGGCCATTATATGATTTTTCAAACCTCGAGGTTCAACAGATTTATAATCACACTGAAGACAGTGATGATTCTTTTCACCTGTGTGACGGGCCATGTGTCTTTTTAACTCCTGACGAGTAATAGATTTATAATCACAGTGAGGACAGTGATGAGGCTTTTCACCTGTATGACGGGCCTTCATATGTCTTTTCAAATTTTGATGTTGTACAGATTTATAATCACATTGAGGACATTGATGAGGCATCTCACCTGTATGACGGGCCATTATATGAGATTTTAAACTTCCCGATTGTACTGATTTATAATCACAGTGAGGACAATGATGTGGCTTTTCACCTGTATGACAGCTCATTATATGTGTCTTTAAGATGCGACGCGTAACAGATTTATAATCACATTGAGGACAATGATGAGGCTTCTTACCTGTATGACAGGCAATTATATGTCTTTTTAACTCTTGTCTTGCAACAGATTTATAATCACACTGAAGACACTGATAAGGCTTCTCACCTGTATGTTGGGCCATTATATGTCTTTTAAACTCTCGATGTTGAACACATTTATAATCACAGTGACGAGGCTTCACACTTGTATGACAGCGAATTATATGTCTTTTTAACTCTTGGAATTCTTCAGATTTATACTCACAATAATGGCATAGAAAAGATTTCCCATCTGGATGATGGTTCCTTATATGTTTTTTCAAGTTTTGGGTTTCAACTGATTTATAATTACAATGAGGACAGTGATGAGGTTTCTTACCAATATGATGGTCTATTATATGTTTTTTCAACTCTTGGCATGTAGCAGATTTATAATCACATTGAGGACAGTGATTTGACTTCTCACCTGCATGATGGGCCATTATATGTCTTTTAAAATGTTGACGGGAAACAGATTTATAATCACATTCAGAACAGTGATAAAGCTTCTCACCGCTATGACAACTTTCCTTGGTACCTAAAAGCAATAAATTAGGTTAAACAAGCAACTAACAATAAAATTAATAGCAGTAATAAATATAAGTATACTCGTGTAACTATCTTAACCTATTCCATACTGAGAGCACACCCGTGCGCTCATTGAATCTTTTCCCAGATTGAGAGCACGCAATGCGCTCTGTCTCCGTGCTCTTCAGTTGTTCAAGAAAGCCTTCTTTCCCACTTCAGTATATCTAGAAAGGAATTGAAAACCAGAAGCAGGGGACAGTTATGGAATATCTTTCACCGTTTCAAAGTTATAAGCCTTTAAAGTTCAAGTAGGTGAACCACATTTTTCCTTGAATAAATTAAGTAAAATACATTACCCTTTGAAATAGAATTTTGTATTCAAGTTATTCTTCATACTAATAAAGTAAAGTAGTAGATTTGTAGAATTGTAGCTCATTTTGCGATTTTACATTGAATTGAAGAATGATAACCAATCCCTTAATTTAATTTTGTTTTATAGCTTTATAACAAAACTTTTAGTGTTTAATTACATCGAATTGTGGAATAATAATCAATTTGTTTATTGATCT
The DNA here is from genome assembly GCA_948150685.1 of Rhaphigaster nebulosa. Lineage (NCBI taxonomy): Eukaryota > Metazoa > Arthropoda > Insecta > Hemiptera > Pentatomidae > Rhaphigaster > Rhaphigaster nebulosa. The sequence goes on along the minus strand of OX411310.1, from coordinate 135,129,322 downwards.
GAATCTATAATACATGCTACTGTCCACATGAACAACCTGTAAACAAGAAGAATACACCTCTCATAGGGTTTTAGCTTTAGAAACTATTTTTGAGAGCTATACCAAAGAGACATGGCTCCATATTTATACTGAAGGATCAGCAGTAGGAGCAACAAAAGATGCTGAAGGGGGAGTATAATGCAGAGAGTTTGAAGTGGCTGAGCTTGTGGGGAAGATTACAACAAATTACAAAATGCCCTGCGAGTCACTCAAATGTTTCGCACTGTGAAGCAAGGTGCATCATTGCCAATAAAACTCCAATTGACCTTCTGGCACGGTAGAGGTATGGAACCGGATATTCCAACGAACATAAGAAGATTTGGATGCTCACTGGGCGACAAAGGCAGAACAAGAGAGAAATTATACTCTTGAAAGATGGCAGAGACGCTGAAATGCCTCATGCTCTGAAAGATGGACACACAGCCAGATTCCTGACATTGCAGCATGGATATCCTGAAAACATGAAGTTTGATTATTGCTTGACCCAAATGCTTACTTGACATGGTTACTTCAGGCCCTAATTAGCCCACTTCGAGCAAGAGGATCAATCATTGTGCCCTACATGCACCCCCTTGGATGATATAGCGGAACATTTTGAAACAAGGAAGAGTTTACTTATTATTAGACTAGACAGAAATCTTAGACAGCAGTTAGTTCCGGAAAACTTAGTCGATCTAATGATGGCTAGGCAAGAGAGATGTTGCTGCATATGCAGTACGAATTTATAGGCAAATTGACAGCAAATTACAGGCGAATTGACAGGCAACTCAGAGCACAGGCGTAGGAATCGTTTAATAAGGAGTCCAAAGAAGAAGTAGGTGCATCACAATCCAACCCTCTATGAAGTAATGCGTGAGAGCAGTTCCGCAGGGCAGTTAAGATAAATAGGGAGGTGGTTTTTTAGTGGGTAGGAATCTCACACTGCTGTGGGCATTTAGTCACAAATCGTCTTATGAAAGATTTTTCCACTTCCCTTAAAAAAAAAAAAAGTACCTGAAAACTCTTGTTTATATCTTAACATTATTCAAAATTCCAAGAAGTACTTTTAAAGATTACTTTTTACTGTTGAAATGTACCTAAAAATAACTAGTAGTAAATAAAAAAATCAGGATGCTCTTTTTTTTTTCACTGACAAACAAGAAATGCTATCCTACAAAGCAAAAATTGATTACAACAATAGCATCTTTAAAACTAACAAAGATGTCAACATTAAAGCCCAATATTAGTATATCAATATAAAGATGGTAAAAGATAAAACAAGCACAAATAAATACGCTAAAATTTAGAAAATATTCTTTTTAGACCAGCATCCCCACTCAAAGCTTAATTAATAAAAATCACCTGTTTCACATTAAGACCACCTGCCGACATGAAAAAAACAACAAATATCTGATACATTTTGATGAATGAAACATCTTGATTAATGAATATGTTTCTTTCAAATATGTGTCCCCTTTATTTGTTTTTAACTCTAACAAAAAAATTATTCTTGAGAGATGGCACTCTTGCAGTTCAAGGCTTTAAACCTTTCAAAACCATTAAATGGAATATCCATTCATTTGGGCCAGATGTTCCCAAACCATGATACGCGAACAAGCAAGTAAAAGTAGTAGATAAAATCATCTCTTTAAAACTTTCAATGAAGGATCAAAATGTTTCAGAAATTTATTATTGAATAAATCGATTATAACATGAATAAACACGATCTGCAATGAATAAAAATAATTCTCGATAGTTACCGTAGTAAAGGCACTCTGTGTTTTCACTCTGTTTAAGAGGAGTTAAGAATCAAGCCAAACATCGATGCTCCGTTTACAAATAAACAACATGCTCTCAATTGAAAAATATTGATTCTTTTCTCGACAACGTCCAAATTTCTTACTTTTGATGGATATACTTTTATTTGGTGAATTTTTGTTGTTGATATGTGAATCTTATTTAATGTGAAATTGATAAGCTTTTGATTTCTTAACTTAATTTTCAATTTATTATTTTCTTAAGCAAATTTACTTTAATATATATTTAATTAGTTTCAATTTTTGACCTTCCATTATATTGTCGGTTTAAAAGTAAAATTGATCAATTCCAATTTTTGCGAAGTTATAATTAATTGTTTTTGATAATTTCTCAATTTTGTCAATTCTGAAGAGTAAAATTGGTTCAGAAACAGGTAAAATTAAAAAATAAAACCTCATCTTCGCTAAAATTACAGTTGATTACTTTTACCTCCAGATCGATGTATTTCTTCACTATTTTTAATTGTGACCTTGAGGCAAAATAGTGAAGAAAATAATATATATTGTTTTGTTTGACAAACAAACTTTGTATTTTTTTTAATGAAGACAAATCTTTAATATTGATATCATAAGATTGCTAGGCCCAGTTATCTGAGAAGTGGAAGTGATATGCTGTGACGTAAGATCTGTGAACCGCTGCTCTACAGTATTTCAGTCTGTATTATCAGACATCAGCTGTTTCCTCCATATTATAGTGAAAGAGCCAGGCAATATTGGCTAAATAAGAAGCAGCTCCATTCTAAGATCTCATTCACAATGGAGCACTGACCTTCGCACCACCCCTAGCTCCCGGGATGTACAAATCGGAGCACCACCAGTAGAGTTTAAAATATCATGTTAAACGGAACATCTTCTGATGAAGATATGGCACTGCATTGAAAGCCATCCAATTATTATCATCTATATTGCAAAAGAAAAATGATCGGAGTTCATTTTTTGAATAGAAAGAGTAATCACAATGGTGAATTCCATCATTTGTTCGAGGAATATTAATAGAAATTTTAATCTTAAATTAATTTTAAAATTATAAGAACATTTATTAAGAATTGGAGACAACCTACTATTTTCAAGAAACTAGTTATTTAATTTACCAGTGTCTCTGTGAATTGTTTTCACAGATTTAGAAAACAACTTACAAAAACAAAATCCTTTAGCATTAAAAATATTTTAATCAGGAACCAACCACGTATCTCTTCACTTGTTTTACAGCTTCCAACTAGTTTAGTTAAATTAAAACATATTCAATCGATGTTTTTATGGTAATAAATATTGTACTTCTCCAATGATGTCTCAAAATAAATTTTGTGCGAGAAATCCCATAATTTAAGCTAAATCAGTTGATTTATATTATATTTTAAATGAAATTATTTAGTAGAATCAAAATAACAACTATAGCATCAAAATAAAATAATAGTAGCACAAAAATTAATTATTAAAGAGAAAATTATTAGCTATTATAATAGGAAAAATTATACAAATTCTAATAATTGTAAAGTACATAATTATATGACCGATTAAATAAATTCAATTAAGGAAACTTAATTATGATTGGTTGTAGTGAAAATGAGATGATATAAACAGATTTTTATAAATCTCGACGTTCTCAGATCTGTAGGTGCAAGGGCCCAGGATAAAAGAATTGGTGAAGCAATTCCTTGGTTTGGTGCTACTGGGGGGCGAGAGTCGGTGCTTGGAATGAGACTTCAATACGGCCAGTCCTATAGGAAACTGTATTTATTTTTTCTTGGTGCAAGTCCCTAGGTGCGGTGCTCTGCTATGGATGAGGCCTAAGCTGTTTCTAGAAGGACTCTGTGAAAACAGAAGCAAAATGCTGCTTTAGATGGACAGGGCTACAATTGGGAAAGTTATAGGAATATGCCTACAATGGTCACTACAAATCAATGGTCCGCAAGAGCCTCGGGATCATTGTTGAGGACTTATTGTTGATAAAACTGTTTTATTGTTTACCTTTTCTGATAATAGAGTGTTAGTTGAAAAGTATTAACAAATAAATACACCATAAAAGAGCCTCGAAATTGCATATATCCTAATCCTGGCTCAGTGAGTCACAGACCTCTACGGCTGGGAACCACTGCTACAAACTTAACAAGCACATCTACAACCACAAGTTGAAGGGATCTTCCATTTGTAGATTTTGACAAACAGAAGTCGAAACAGCCTATCAAGTCATTTACTGACGTGATTCGTTAAGTTTCAAGCTTTTCAGCAAGGAACACATCGCCTAAGCTTTGTCACTTTACTAAGCTAATGGAGAGCCACAGAATTAACTGAACTGTTTTAAATACAACTAATTTAATAAGGCACACACCAAAAAAACAACAACACAATTTACATTAATTATTTTGAACAGGTTTCATATTAATTCAATATTTTTCTCACCATAATAAATCTGCTGTCCCTCCTCTTCTTTGATACAAATTATGGGAACTATAACAAGATGCAATAATTATTAAATTTGAAACAGGATAGCTGAGCAGGAAGATTTGATGAATAAATAAAACATTGAATGGCTAATACAATAAATTTTTCTCACCTTCATCTGGGACGAACATCTCTATTTCTTGTTTCACATGAATAAGCCCATCTGCCGATACATAAAAAATATTTTAAACAACGGAAATATTTTATTTCACCTTTTATTATTTTTCATAATAACTAGCAGTGGAAGCTCCCAACAGAAAAAGTAAGCAAGGCCAACCTTATGTGGTGTTTCTACTAAAGAAGTATCAAATTTAATAAGAAAACAAACACTGATAAAGAAAGGAATATTGATTTTAGTAACTTGTTTGAATGATCAAACAAATTAAGCAACAAAACAAATATAATTCGGTTTATGCTGATTGGTAAAATTAATTTATCTCTTTTATTCTAAGTATTGTAGGAATAAAAAAAAGGGCTGCTTCACTAAGGTTGTATTTTCCATCTAAAGAAATTTATTTTTTTTCGTATTGTGTAACTTGTTTTGAACAATTTTTAACAATAATTGCTGATCTATCTTTCTATCTTGATTTATATTCATCTATAATTATTGAATTATCACTTAAGATCCCTATTTCTTTTTTTCATTTTAGATTACCCAAAGCTCATGTTGAGGCTTCTATTTCAGGTATAATGATTTTAGCAGCTATTTTATTGAAATTAGGTGGTTATGGTTTAATTTGTTTTGTGATAGAATTTACTTGTTTTCTATAACTCAACATGGTTATATTTATAGTGGGTTATATATTTTTTTAAATTGTTTTAGTATTCATAAATAAATTTTAATTGTCTTTCATTTTTTTCCTCTTAATTTTGAAACATTAAAGTTTGATAATTTATTCAAATATGCAAAGAATCTGAAATTATATATTCTCCTCAACTATAAATAGAATCCATAAATAAAGATCTCATTTTAGAATAAATAAATGCCTCATCATGAACTAGGTCTAAATCATTGAAAACCTATAAATTCAGTAAAATAAATATAAGAAACCCCCAAAATGTTATAAATAATTATCAATACGGATAATCCAGTCAAGCTCCTAAAAGGTTGAAGTGATTGGATTTTGGATTTCAATATCGAAGACTATCCTTCCTACACGGCATTCGTTGAACAGACCGTTCCAAAAACTTTAGCCTACCTGCCATGTTGAGGTAGCGAAACTGGAGTAGTACCCTAGTGGTTTCATATTTGTTCTAAAAAAAAAGGTGACAGAAGGATTTTGGTTTTTCAACAGCCTCAAAAGAGATGATTTTTTGGGCCGAAACTCCGCGGACCACTATAGTTTCTGATCAATGGATAGGTTATTAAAGGTCTACTTTGATATTTATTAGAACTGAATTTTCTTTATATAATTTAAAACAAGGATAATACAGGCCAACAATGAAAAAACTTTTGTATTGAAAATACCTTATTCCTATAGCTTATAGGGTGCTGAATCCAAATATGATATTAAAAAAGCTGTATCACCCACAATTTCTTCACATTTTATAGTTAAATTTATTAAATTAAGCAATTTTTAAAGAATTGAACAGATTTCAGTCTTAGGCCTCATGAAACAATTTGTAAAGGCTTTGCCTAAAGATGGATCATGTTTCAAGTATCTCTGCCAAAAGTTTCCATGCCTTTCAGAAGCTAAACTAAAAGAAGGAGTCTTTATCTGACCTGACATTAGAAAAATGATGTTTGATGTTAACTTTGAATCCACAATGACCTTAAATGAGAAAGAAGCATGGGTATCATTCAAACAAGTCGTTACAAAGTTCTTGGGAAATGAAAAAGACCCAGAGTATGTTCCTATTGTAGCTAACATGTTACAGAAATTTAAAAAGTTAGGATGTTTGATGAGCCTGAAACCTACGGAAAACTATGGGTGATACAAAAAAAATAAGGCCAGATTTAGATCCAGCACATACAAATCTATAAAGATCAACTATTAAAGTTAAAAAGTTTAAAAAAAATTTTTTTTTGTTGGCCTGTGTAATTAAATATTTATATTTTCCTCACTGTAATCAATCTTTGGTTCCTCCTCTTCTTTAATGACAATTGTAGAAACTGCAACAAATAACAATTAATTAATTCAAAATGCCAACAAATATTCGTTGATGACTTCATGCCTTAATATTACACTTAGCAAAGTTTGTGAATGATACCAGAAGTAATCATCATTAGGACGAACAATAGAAGCATGTATTATACGGAAAAAAAATAGATGATTGATGATTCTAAATAAAAGGGAATAGTACTTAGAACTAATGAACAAATAGATCAAGGCAAATATAAATGAATTCTAATAGATACGCTAATCAATAATAATAAGGATAATTAACCCTATCAATAAACATTCATTGAATGACTGCAAGCCTATTGAAAGGTTTTTAAGATAAATAGTTCTCACCTTCATCTGGGATAAGTACTTCTTCTTGTTTCACGTGAGTCAGCCCTCCTATCAACATGAAAATAAAAATCAAAACAATAAGACACTTTTTTAGAAATTAATGAGTAACTTTCAGTCAAAATTATACCAGATGAGTAAATATGAAACCGAAATTCATCCATAGATGGCTTTAGCTGTTAATATAGTTACCTTTAAACCGCATTATTGGTACCATTTTGTTTATTCGACAGCTGGAAAAGATTTTCAATTCACAAAAATACAAGTTTCATATAACAGCATCATTTTAATAGTGATGAACATGTCGAGTTTTGTGCCTATAAACTACAATTTGCGGACAGCATTTTCTGTTATCATTTAAAGAAAACTGCTGTAGAATCGCATCAAAGGTTTGTCAAAGTACATGAGTAAGACCACTTAACGACATGAAAATAATAATCAAAACAAGCCATGAAAAGAAAATATCTCAATACACATCCCACAAATTTAATAAGAAAACACTTTTATAGAAATAAATAAGGAACCTTCAGACATTATACATTTTACTTTAGTTATGCTGTTAAATATAATAATTGTAAGTTATTTTATATATATATATATACACACATATATATTTTATATCACTATACAGTAAAAAATATATGAGGGAAAAACGTTAATTAAATCATTATTTTGATAATAAAATATAAAATAAAAGAAGATATACTATGATATCTACAATTGGTATGATATCTACAGCCCAACCTTCCATAATATCCATCATTATTACCACATAGCCCTGCATTAATCTATACCAAAACTGAATTTACATTGTATAATTTAAACTGGATTATATAAATTAAAAGTTTCCTCACCATAGTAGATCTGCTGCCTTTCCTCTCGTTTGATACCAACTGCGGGAACTGCAACCATATCAAATAATTATTCAATTTAAAAAGTGGATCAACTTCTGCCAATGCATTTTTCTCTTTAAATGATACATTTAATAATTAGCTAATGTTTCACAATTAAATGTATATTATTTGGAAATAAAAACTAATTTTCCCTTTTTTTTTTTTTTTTTTTTTTTTTTTTACAAATTTAGTCATTATAAATCTCATTAAGAGAATAAATTACAAACCATTCTTGATTTTAATGTATAATGTAAACATGTTCTAATCTAAATAAATCAGTCTAACAAGATTCCGTATTGATTAGGATAAAAATATAGGCAAGGGAAACCTTAATGAAGCCGATTTGATAAAAAAAAAATATATATTACATGGCTATACTAAGGTTTAAGTATTCAGCATAAAAACATATTTAATCTGTATTAAAATCAGACCAATGTAAAGAAATGAAAAATTAAGACAAATCCAGGCACTAAAATGGATATAATACTGCCTATAAACTTATTCAATATTAATATTAATTTTACACATGTGTAAATAAAATTAATATATTTTAATTGTATAACAAAACATAATTTTGGATCAAAATATAAAAGTTCCACAACATATCATGAAGGAAGGATAACAGTACCTAATTTGGTTTATTTACACATGATTTAAAACATATTTAAAAAATTCAAAAAGGATAAATAAAAAAATATTTAATACTACTTATTCTGCTATGGATTCCCATAATAACAAATTCAAGAAGCAGTTAAAACCATAAGAATTCTATTAAACTATGTAATATTCAAAAGGTTATAAAAAGAAAACTTACATGAAGACATAGTTTCATCAGTCATTTCTTTTAGTACAGAAACACCAGAATTACTTTTACCTGAAAAAATAAATAAAACACTCGATAAATATGTGATTTATGACATAGCTACATTATATGTAAACTTTGTAGAAGTAGGAATCTAATTCAGAGTTTTTACAATAATCTGACTAAATTGTAAAGAAAATTATTAATTCCCAAAATCAGTTTGAGTATTCAGAACTCAAAATTCTGTACACTGCCCTGATGAGTTAAAAGGGACTAACTCCAAATAATTATTCTAAACACATTTTTGTAGTGTACATGTATTGGTCTAAATATTATACCATATTATGATTTTAACCCTAAAACCAAAGATTGGGATTTTCTAATGTCATAAAATAGTACACTTAAACAAATCAACCATCACATCAGCAATGGTGAGTCCTATTTAAAAAGCTAAGACATAAGACATAACCCACACAAAAATTGTAACATTAATTTATAAATAGAATAGCAAAATCAAATAGTAAAATAAAAAATAAAAAAAACAAGACATAGTATGTTCTAAATGTCACAAAATATGTTATAACGAAATGTATTTCGCAAGTTAAAAGCTAACTTACAAGAAATCAATGGTGAACTTTCATGAACCGAATCGCAACAGTAGAAATGCTCCAACAAAGTGAAGTAGTTTAATTTGAAAATGGCTGATAAAGACCTTCCCCCTCCAGTTGCCCAGAGACGTAGAAGCCAAACAGTTTCGGTCAGCAAGTTAAGATAAGAACATACCATCACCCAAATTAAGAAATTGTAATTCAGATTTCAAAAGGAAAATTGTAACAAGATATAATAAAATTAATTAAAGACTTTGTATACCCAAAACTAAATGTTGTCTATATTTTGAAACTGATTTTTACACTAACTTTTATGAAATAATGATAAAATACTTTAAACATTCGGAATTAAATTTCTTTAAAAACACAAGAAGACTCAGTGATACACAGTGGGGCAAATCGTATTGCTGATTGGAATATCGAAACGCGATGCATCGATATATCGATATTTTACAACGATATATCGATTACACAGGTATTTTTAACTATATTATAGTAGAATATGGATAATTCATATCCCAGTAATTCGTATATCCTGATAATTCGTAAGAATTCTCTGGTCCCTTGAAAATCTCCCCTTAATTCGTATGAAGCCAATGCAATCCGGTCTACTCAACATTTCGTATTTATTTTCGTCTTCCAAGCACTGCGAACGTCTTATAATTCGAATTTCAAAATAAAAAATCTGGTTAACTCCTAATCTTACCGGGATATGAATTATCCAGATTCTACTGTAATATAGTTAAAAATATCGGTATGATCGATATATCGTTGTAAAATATCGATAGATGAGAGGAGAGTGAGTGAGTGAGGGGGGATCGTTTCTATCAATTTCGGTCGGTTTACCCTTTTTTTTTATATTCACTTCTCTTAAAAAAAAATTGTAAAAATCTATAACCATATTGTTAGCCGCCAACATGGATTGATCAGAAAAGTTATGTTCGTTCATGACTGGTAAGTGACGAAACCAACGTGATTAAAAAAAAAAAATAACCGATAGCCTATCGTGCAAACACAAAAACATGGACCACAAGCGAAATATTCAACGCAAGTGTACAATCAGATATGGAATAAAAAAAAACGAAAATCGTCAACTGTTTATGGATAATTGTCCGGTCCACAACGGTGCCCCATCTCTCAGCCTCCCGAAACAAACTCTGAATAGCAGTCTCTAAACGGCCATAATTAAACTATTAAAGACATTAAACGCAAGGAAGTAGTGATGCAACTCTTTGACAACATCGAGGATGGGAATCACCTACCTCAAAAAGGAAGAAACTACGACAACTTTCCGCGATTTCGCCTATTTTGACGAATGCTTAGCGGTAGCTAGGATCCTAACTGACGAGAAAATTTTGACTCCGTTTAAAAAGGAGATGAAGAAGAAATTTATATGCCGAGTAGTTCTAAAATGGTGAAATAATACATCTACAACGCGCATCTTAATTTAAATTAAAAATTTCCTTTTAACCCCAACATGGCGAAGGTCTAGCTGAGCTTTCCCAACAAATGCTCAAATAAATATTTACTCAATAAAACGACTTCCGCGTCGTTAATTTCTTATCTATAATTCAGCATGGCTGTGTTTTGTTTGTTTTAATTCTGTTTGCATTTGTGAATAGAATTTCATTGGGAGAGGGGGAGGAGTTGCTTATCTCTTGAGCGAGGGCGGCGAGCGGAAGTCGACAGCTGTAATCTAATTAAAGCAGTAATAATTTAAATTACAGTAAGGCCCGATCCTCGACTGATAACGATTTTGTTGTAGGCATGTGCAGTCAGGCCTTAATAATCTAGACGTCCGTCAGGTTAGGGTCACGATTCCTGGAGTTCTACCAGTAAATATAAGAATAAGCAATATTTAATTATTAAACAATAATTAGTAGATAAGATTTATATATGAATAATGTTAATTAATCAAATGTAAAGACTATAAATGTAAATAATATAAATGGTGATTGAATCGGGATGTATACCAACTGAATTACATGCTTTTAGATGAATGTTTTGAGTATGCACAGGATAGTCGGAAACATTATAAGATAAATACATTTTTTAGGTTTTATTATTAAAAAACTTATATAAGAATTTAATATATATAACATATAGCTAAAAGTCTAAAAGATATAAATGTGTTATAACTTTTTTTTTTTTTTGCCAAAGTACAATTCTATTAAATCTTCTTTATTTATAACAATTCATGGCTAATAAAAATATTGTTTTATAAATAATAATTATATTATTTCATAATTCTTTGCAGTTTAACATTATACTCATTTATTGCACTTGTCTTTTTTTTTCATGCATTTTCTTTCGATATAATAATATTTTTCTAGCGATTATCGGTGGATATCGATATATGGTTTTGCTATTTTGCAAAATATCGAAATTTTTCTTTCGATGTTCCAACTCTAGCTTACACCAACATTTTTCGAACGGATCAATCTTTTATGACTTATTATATGTCATGTGCTACTACTTTATTCATTTTTTTTAATCTCGAAATCGCTAAACATAATGATATTTCATTAATCATAAACGACCCAATACTCTTCTTTTGGTCTGTCCGAGGTCACGCCTTGTAACTTTCAACAACCTGTGTAAGGGCAATAACACGTCAAGACTAGATTTTGCATGATGATATTTGTACCAGTTTTGAAAGCTAAAAAAACCTTTTAAGGTAAGAAAAGGAAAAATTATCCACGACTCATTTTATTCCTGTCCTACAATCCAATTCTCATTCCTGTATCAAAGTTTGAATTTCCAGCCAGAGACTGTTACTTGTTAAGTTCATTATTGTTGCTAGCAAGGCAAACTGGCGGTTTCGGCCTGACATGTTTACACTATTTTTGTTGATTTAATTAACAATCAATACATTAAAACCGCATTACGGTCTATGTCATCTATCTTTATCTATGTTTATGTCATAATGTAAGTATCTTTCAAATATGTTATTATTTTATCTTTTTCTAATGTATGACCTTGTAATTAATAGACAAAGTTTTTTTTTAGTTAAAAGATAACTGGGCTTTCACCTGTTGCAGCCAAAACCCTCATTCCTTTGTCATAATTATTTTAACAGTCGGCAAAAAATGAGATACTTGACAATAAAAAGGGATTTTTATACTTAAGCCCAGAGCCATTACAACTACCTCTCCAGTCCCCACGTAATAGCAGATTCCAGGCTTGAAGAGGGGACTTACTTATTTTAAAAGCATTTTATTTAAAAAATATCTATACAGACCAAGTGGCCAAAATGTGCTCCTTAAGGAGTATTGAGAAGTATTGAGTATCCCAAATATCAAGCAAAAATAATAGTTTCAAAGACGAGTAATATAAAGTGTATATTTTATTATTTAATTGAAGTAAAAAATTATATTTTCGAGTAAAATCTCGATATTTGAGACAAAACAAACAATGAAAAACTTCTGGCCATGCCAAGATTATTATTGTATTTATTTTATTATTATATTTATTTATTTATTATTATTATATTATTATTATATTTTATTATATTTATTAGTGGACATGCCAAGAAACGGTTTTGGTGATAAAAAAAGCCAAATTAGTAACATATTATTCAATGAAATTCCAACATTTAAAATGTCCAGTTTTGGGAGAATCATCCATATTTAGAAGTGAAGAACTCTTGGCTATCGCTGTCATGAAAAAAATTACAAATATCAATCATATAATGATACAAAATTTACTAAATTGTACTATGAAACAAAAACAAAGGCTCAAATGGTGGTTAAATAAATAAATACAACTGTAACTTATTTAAAAAAATATGATATTTACAGAGATTAAAACTCATCATAATCATGAATAATAGAGAGAAAAACAAATATAAAATATAATATTGTAGACAATATAATAACCTACTACTACTAATAACTTATGTATTCTAATTTTCTTTGTTTAAAAAACACCTCAAATTTTCCCAAGTTTAAAAAACGGTCAAGCAATGGAAGTTGTTAACAAATTAATTTCAATTTTTCTTATCACAAAACAAATCATAACTGATAACCGTTTAGAATTTAGAAAATCTTTAATACCAGATTTATTAAAACTATTAATATTCAATCTCATTCTAGAGCTACTCGATCATCCCAATCAAAAGGACCGATCGAAAGATTTGATAGCACCTTAATAGAACATTAACCAATTAAAAAATGGTAAAATTGAGAAAAAAAAATTAAATATGCCGAATTCGCTTATAATAATACAATACATTCTGTTACTCATTGTCAGCTTAAGTCAATCGAAATAATTTCCGGACAAATAAATGTAAACACTTATTTCATTGGACTTCAATAATCAAATCATAAGCGATTATGTCGCAAGACATAAAGAAAGAGTTACATTTTACATAAAGAAATATTTTAAAAGAACAAATTAATCGTCGTAATCAAGAAAAAAAAGTATATCACTAGATCAAATAAAAACCATGAAGAATTACCAACTTGATACGGTCTTTGTGGCAAATAAACAAAACAATGAAAATTAAAAAATAAATAAAAAATGGTAAAAATTAAAAATAAATGAAAATAAATTAAACTAAATTAAATTAAATTAAGAAATTAAGACCACTGTTATTGGTAAGAAACATTATAATAGTTGGGATAAAATACACCTCAAAAGAACAAGAGGTAAGAGGAGAGCTGCCGATGCAGTTCAACCTAGTAGCAGTAAGCATTCTTGAAAGTAAGATAAGAAGACACTCGCATCACACTCGATACTGTTTTAGCTTAAGTAAATTTAAGTTTTTAAAAACTGGATTCCATTCCTTTAAAATTAGGTAGAAATAGATAATTAGATCTTATTTAGATAATTAATAATTTTTTCTTTCCTTATTTTTTACTTCCTCTTAGCTATGTATGAAATATATAGCAAGAGAAAATATTACGATCGTGAAAAATTTAGAATCCGAGTTCTTAACGGAAATAAACCTTTTAAGTCCCTCTGAGTCCAAATAGCCAAGTCTCACAAAGTGGTATCTGTGTGTATGTGGTAAGTCTAGCTGCAAACCAAAAAGTTGTACGAGACTGAAATTGCGTATTTAAGATAGGTATAAGGCTATGATGTTACAGTAAGTTTTTCGCCGAAATCGACATACCAAAAGCACCACTTTATATCATCGATTTTACAAATTTTTTACAATCTTCTTAAAAAAGGCACAAACGATTTTGATCAAACTCGTTGTCAATAAACAATTAAATTCCTTTAGTTTCAGCCCGATCTTATCCTCATTGAAATAGTTAATGGTAAGGTTTAAAAGCCGAATTTTCAAAATCGCTTCCTCTAAAGAACCGTTAATTTTGTTTATTTGAAATAATTAAAAGTCCCTTTTAATTGTTACTAGTTATAAAAAATGGATAAATATAGATATGAAGGAATTTGATAATTAACAAAACAAGAAATACTCTCCCACGTTGAAAAACAAGTTTTCAGAAAAAAAATTAGTAATATAGGTGTGTAATATACCGTTGGAAAGCTGAGGGTTTTTGAAAAAATAATATAACACGAAAAACGCATAAATTAAAGTGATTGCTGTAGACAATAATTTCTACTTTGATATAATTGAGACAAAAATAAATGTTTCCATGGAAACTAAACAGAAAATTTTAAAACTTATTTCAAGTAGCGTGGTAAGTGAAAGTTGTGTGATGCACTGACAGTAGCGGTTTTTTTAAATTATAGATAATCAGACATGACTGGATCAGAGAATATGATACCTTGTCAATGTTAAAAGACGGTTAATAGAATAACACATCATGCGAGCCCCTAAAACTATCTGAAAAGAAAGGTGTGCATACTTATTAAATAAGGTTTATAATAGATTCAATATTACAAACCTCAATTCTATAATTAACTAAAAGTTAAAACTGTTGCAAAAGTTAGTGAGCGTTGCTGGTGAAGCGGTAACATGCAATGCTCCCGTTTTTGTCACTCTGCAACAATTGGTCTGAAATCAAAAATAGTTGGAATTTTTTTTTTATATTTATAGTATATTCTACTTAGAACTTATATTGCTACATATAAATTTGAATTGATATTTTATCATACATTATGAGCATAACCGTTATATTTCAATCATTTAAATATTTTCGCCTTCTACGAGTATAAGATATTCCAATATCACAGTAACTAATAAATAAAAATAATGTTTTAACAGGCAATATTTACAATAAAAAGAACCTATCTTCTAACGCAAAAATAAGACACTAAAACACGGTGATAAAACCAATAATTTTGTATGGGATGGAGACAATATATCTCCCTAGACTAGAAAAATGACTAAAAATAGAGAGAAGGATCCTGAGGAGAATCTATGGGCCCAAGAAAACACAGGGAAGGCTACAGGTTAAGACCCAACCAGGAAATCTACAGGGAGATAAAAGACCTGGAAACCGAAATAAGAATCAGAAGACTAAGATTCTACTGGCATATGATAAGAATAGACCAAGAGAGACTAAAGAAGAAAGTCTTTGATAGAATCCGTGAATACAAGAGCGTAGGAGGATATGTGAAGCAAATGAGAGAGGAAACAAAAAAATTGGAAATAACAGACGAAAATTGCCTGGATAGGGAACAATATGGAAAAAAATTAAAAGAAATCAAACTTCTTGTGAAAAATAAAGAGAAACGGAAGGGTACTGCGTGGTCGAAAGAAAGGAAGCAAAGGCACGCAGAAATAATGAGAAGATACTGGGAGAAAAGAGAAGCGAAAATGAGATAGCAAAAGTTATGATATTCGCGTGGTCTTAAAAGGCCGTTTCGTGAAAAAAAAAAAAAAATAAAATAATGACAACCCTGCATCGCTTCTCGGGCCTGTAAATGAATATTTATTTCCATAAAAAAAAAAAAAAAAAAAAAAAACAAAAAAAAAAAAAAAAAAAAAAAAAAAGGCGAAAATGGACAGAGGGTCTAAAATGCAGATGTAAGTAGGCAATCCAGGGCTACAAGATAGCCCCAGAAAGAAAAAAAAAATTATTAGATATGATTTTTCTAAAATTTCATTCGAATTTTAATAAAATTACCTTTCCATACATTGCAATAAGCTTTTTATAACAAAGGAATGAGTTTTGTGCGAGTAATTCTATAAGTCAAACATGATAACTAGATTCCGGATTTCGTGCTGTAAAAAAATTGTAAAACGTGCTATAAAAACGCCAAAATGTGCATCAAAAATTAAAATCCTGCCATTCACCGGAAAAAAATTACATCTACCTATTTTATTTTCTTATATAAATGAGAGTTTTTCATCACAAAGCTAGGTAGGATGGAACATTGTGATGCGATGTGTTCCAAAAGTTCAGGAGCACTTATTTGAGCATTTATGGCTACTTTTCGCACGACTTTTTCACGCACTGTGATAAAGTGTTTCGGGCCAGTGTTTTTTATTATCCGCTGATCCGGCTTTAAAGCTTTAATTAAGTATAGTATGGTCGAGTGATGCAATCCCAACATTCTTCCGATAAATCGATGGTTTTATATCGATAATCCTTGTCATAATTGAACAATTCATATTTCCAGATAGAATTAAATTCTTTAGATCTACGATCCATTTTGGTGGAATTATCTATCAATTCTGATCATTTGGGGTTAGTATTTGAATAACGGCTTAGCATGAGCTGATAACAAACTAACTACTTATTATCACGACAATTGTTACTGAATAAATAATTTTTTAGCACGACCAATTTTAATTTTTGTTTTTAATAAGGTTGTACGATTTACTCATTTCCCTCACTTGTAAAAATTAATGCGGAATTTTGTTTGTTATCATATTCAACAGTTAATTTGTGTCCAATAAATTATAAAACATATATATTTCCGAAAAACTATGTATTTTCTCGTTCCAAACAGTATTCTCTCCTTGACTGTTTGTAGGTAGACAAAAAGGAAAACTAGTGTGAAAATTTTTCCAACTTTTTATTCGCTTTTCCTCTTACATCTCGTGAACGGGTAAATGTATTTTCTTGGTCCAAACGGTTTTCCGACCGTTTGTAGGTAGGCAAAAAGGAAAACTAGTGTGAAAATTTTTTCGACTTTTGATTCGCTTTTCCTCTTATATCTCGTGAACGGGTAAATGTATTTTCTTGGGTTCGTTTGGCGTCTCGAAGACGTTGAACACGATCACCTGACGAGTTTTGAAAGACTCCTACTTGAGTTAAGGAGCTTTTTATCAAAAGTTAACATCGCCACTTCCGACAAAAACAAATTTCGATGAGTTCTCGTAGTTATCCCAAAGCTGCATTTAATAATCCTAACTATACTTCTGTCAAATGTGCTATTTCTCCATAGAAAAGTGAATAGAAAGTTTTTTTCTACTAAAAATAAAGTAAAAATGAAGCTGAGAATGGCGGAAAAATTAGTTTCACTTAGCAAACAAAAGAGGAAATCAATTCTAGTACACGTTTAAGCTAATCCCCCGCGTACATTGATATCTACCGTCGTAATTAGTGGTTTCTCATTAGTCATCCTCTTCCTTCTTACCCAGATACTAGTGTTGAGCCTAATCTTTCATAAGTATATCTAATTCATAACGTACGTCAATAATAAAAAAATTAAAATTTTAGCATCTTGTTGCGCTGATATCTGACCCAATTAGCTTACAGCTAATGATAAATTATATTGGACAATATTGTGTAAAATAGTGGATATAAATTAAATTTTATTGAAATCTAAGTTGATGGTATTTAGGAATTGTGGCAAAGTTAGAAGGAAAGGTGGTTTCTTAAGAAGGAAATGATAGAAGTTCATTAGTAATTATAAGTACTTAGGAATTATCTTAAGCAGTACCCCACCATTAAGCAGTAATTTTAAACATAAATTGTAAAAAGCAAAAACAGGAATAAATGTTCCTCTAAATTACAAGTGTAATTAAACATTTACATAATTAAACAGTATTTAAACCAATAAGTAGGTACGGAGCACAATATTATGAAATAGACATTTTTTTATAATTTTTTGTTAGAAAATTATTCGACCTACCACAATGTACACGACGACATATAATTCAGTTGGAAACAGGATTGGTGCATCTTTTTTTTCTACACATTAAAGATGAATCGTGATTATATATTAAAGGTGTTAAGACAATAGATTCCCAAAATTTATAACCAAATAAATTATTCAGAATAATCTGTTTTACTTTATTTATTTAAAGTTTTAAAGCAGCTTGCGAAAAGTCATAATATGGAACAGGAAGTAAACTTTAAGGATCAGTTCTGCGCATGCGCTAGATTGTAATGATCAACCTTCACATCGTCTGTTTGAGATATTCATTTTTATAATTGGGAAAAGTGAAATCAGTGTCCGGACGCTTGTTATATGTGCTGAGGTGTATCACCTAAGCCAGCTGTCTTAATACAGCACCAGTCTCGGTAGGGGTCGCTCGTGCTCCTCGTCCCCGTGACCAGATCAAGTTCACTTAGACGCAATATTTTTTCCCCCTTCTGTTACTATTATTTTCTATATTTTTTTTTCTTCTCAATAAAATATGCGTTACTTTCAGCAAGTAATGTCTGTTAAGGCGGCTACAAAAGATCCCGAACTATCGGCTCGACACTTAGTACCTCGCCAACTAAACAAAAACACTACCAATGACACCTCCGGCTAACTCAATAAAAACTGAACCTCAACCTGGGAAATATTCACAAGGAATGACTGAGGAATCTCCTTTCTTCACTCATAAACCCTACCAGGTATTTCAAAATGAAAAGGAAACAATGGATTCAGCACGTCTACCCAGAGGACCTGAGCCTCCTCCGTTTTTCTTTAAAATTATAAAAAAAAATTCAGTTGGTCTGCACCCAACTGAATAAAGTCGCCGGTTCTGGCAATTACAGGTGCTTAAGCAGGACGAATGACACCAAAATATCCTCAGACACAGCTGATACCTATCGTATAAAAATAGTAAAATATATGTCCGAAACCAAGACAGATTTTCATACTTACCAACTTCGGCAGGAGCGATCTTTAAGGGTTGTGATCAACCCCTCAACACCAGCTGAAGCGATTGAGCAATAACAGAAGGCTTTAGGGTTCAAAGTACGTCAGATAACTAACGTATTAAAAGAAAATATAGGAAGACCAGATGTAAATAAAAAAGTAGCACTATACCTATTTTTGTAGGGCTTAGAACCTTCGCCTGGAATTGAACAAATTTACGAGGTAAACAGGATTTATCATACAAAGATTAAATTTGAAAAACCCTACACTAAAATGGATTTCGTTCAATGTCATACATGCCAAGAATATGGCCATACCAAATCATACTGTCACCATTTACCACGATGTTCGAAATGCCGTGAACAACAAAAGGCCGAATAGTGCATCCAATCGAAGCAAACACCAGTATGTACTCTAGGATCCGGCCAACTACAAAAGGTGCCATATATACAAAAAATCTTAAGAATAAATTTCTGAAACCCAGATGCTGAGAATCTTCTAAAACCGTCGGCTCGACGGTGTCCTTTGCTAAATTACTTGGAGGAGGAAACTAGAGCAATAAATGTGAGGCCCTGCCGCAACAACAACAAATACCTCAGCAATCTCAGCCCCAACCTCAACACTATATTCCTCTAAATTTACACAATCCTATGAACATCAAATTCCTCTTATCTATCCTCCATCAAATGGCCATTCTGTTGACTCATTCCTTTCAGAATTCAAATCCCTGGTTACCCCTCTGATATCACTCCTTACCAATCTTGTATTCCATTTCATCCTTCCATTAAGAAAAGTATCTCCTATTACTTTAGTTACTGACAAAACCATCCACCATGTCACTGTGCAGGTACGTCTAGGACAAACTTTATTCATCACCGGACTATACAGGCGTCCTCGCAGCTCGCTAATAGAATTTAATGGAATAATGATTGACTGCAGCAAAAAATCCAACCATTGGGCTATTGGAGATTTAAATGCACGTCATTCCCAATGGCACAATACCAAAAACAATAAGGCTGGCCAATTCATTCTCAAAATGCCCTTTACTGTGATACACCCTTCAACTCACACTTTCAGGCATTCAGCTAATCCTTCCATGACTTCAACTATTGATCTACTTCTCACTCGACAACCCCACAAAATTACTGGATGTGAAGCTCTCGATTTTATTTCTTCGGACCATCGCCCTGTACTTTATGATTTAATGGGTAAAATTGCGAAGCCGAAGCCGACAACTTTCAGTTATCGCATGGCGAATTGGGACATGTATCGAAACATAGTTCACACACAGCTTAATTGTGTCCCAACACTGACCACAAAGGAAGAAGTAGACTCTTACATATTTGATTTCTCAAATATATTAGTAACCGCTGCGAACTCCGCTATCCCGAAATATGCACCACTCCCTCCATCCTTGCAATCACCTCCCGATCACATTGTACAACTAATTGCACTACGAAACAAGTGGAAAACAAATGGTATCGTACTAAAAATTCTGATGTCAAGCGCACTTTTAACGCATTAACTACTCAAAATCGTAATCTCATGAAAAATTGGAAATCAACAATATGGCAAAATAAACTAAATGCGACCCACGGTGATTACCGAAAATTTTGGAGACTCATACGCACAACCACGAAACAATCAAATTCAGTGAGAATTAATGATGGGGGCAACATTATGCATACCGATAATCAGGCTGCCATACTGGCTGATTACTATGCAAAGGGCTTTAGCAGCCAAACAACACACGAAATGCTGCATAAGGAATTACCTCGGCAGGAGAACTTTATGTTTATATCTCCCAAAAAACTAAAAACGATACTCCGCAAATCAAAAGGTAATAGAGCGCCAGGGAATGATGGGATTCAAACAATCTTGTTAAAACAATTACCTAAGAAAGGTATCATTCACTTGACAAATTTATACAACTCCTGTCTTCGTTTGAGGTTTTATCCAGATGTATGGAAACATGCTATCCTCATTCCTTTGCTAAAACCAGCGAAAAATGGAGACCAACCAGAACACTACCGACCTATATGCCTACTTCCTCATATGGGCAAAATTTTCGAAAAAATAATACTTGAATTTCTAAGAGATTTCTGTTCAAATCACGACATTATCCCACCTGAGCAAACTGGCTTCCAATCCCAATTAAGCACCGAGCACCCACTGATCAAGTTGCAAGCTGATATCACGAGGAATCTTAGACAGAACCTGGCTACAGCTATGATATCCATTGATTGATCTAAAGCTTTCGATTCTGTGTCGCATGGGTTGCTATGCCAACAGCTCATGCTCTCAGAATATCCGGAGCAGCTTTGCTCAATTATACAGTCCTTCCTCATAAGGAGGAACATTTCAGTCAAGGTTGGGAACAGTTTATCAAAGCCAATAGCCGTGACTCGTGGTGTTCCCCAAGGCGCAGTTCTTTCTCCAGTGTTATTCAATGTTTACACAGCTCGCTTCGTAGGAGAACCCTACGATCATTCAAAAGTAATGGCATTTGCTGACGACATTGCGATTTACAGTACAAGCACGAACTCTTCCTTAGCAATGAAGCAAGCGGAGAACACTTGTAACAAAATAGTAAACCAGCTTCGTCACTTAAATATAATGGTAAATCCGGGGAAAACAGATGGTATAATCTTCTCGTTTCAAAAGAATAAAAAGAAATTGCCCACCCAGTTTACAGTAGACGGCGTGCAGAGGCGGATCTCTAGAAGTATCGTATACCTCGGTATAAATATTGATAGACATTTAAAATTTGCAAGTCATTTTCGGAAAAAGTTGGCAGCTGTGAGAACAAAAACATATAAATTGGCTCACCTCCTTACCTCACCACACTTAAGCCTACGACTTAAGTTATTAATTTATATCTGTATCATTCGACCAGCTCTGTTGTACCGTGCTCCAATGTTCGAACATATAACCCGCCCATACAGCGAAAGTGCTACAAATAGCACTCTACAAATACCGACAGTGAAGCAATTCCTAACGCGACTCCATGCCAAGTTTTTCGATTCGTTAACTCATGTCGGCAATCCGCTATTTGATAGCATTGTACCTCCACCAGATCCGAAACGAGGGCAAGATGCTGTAGCATCTACTAGATAAAATTAATTAAGTTAGAATTAAGGCGTAATTATAAGTTACTTTTGCAAACAGAAGTGAGCCCCGTCACAGGTATGATGAAATTTTTATTTGATAGCAAAAATATTTAGGCATATCAATCCTACCTTAAAATGTATCCAAGATACAGAAGAAGGATCAAAGACCAGAAATTAGCTATTAGCGAAAAATTGATCAAGAGAAAGAAAAAATGGGGATAGGAAAAAAAAAAAAAAAAAAAATAGCTGGATTGTAATAATATCGTAAAGATATAGATGGACTGTTGTACCGTAAATTATTAAAAAGGCTCTGGAGTTACACTATAAAATCTTCCTTTTTTTTCTTTAATAGTATTTAGTATTTCTATGAATTAAAATTAGAAATGGCGATTTCCGTCCTGCTGGCCTTGGCTTAGCAGAACTGGACTGACCAGGGTAAGCTGAAGTGGACTGACCAGTATATAAGATCTACTTCAGTCTTGGCCAGAGTCCATCTTGCTTCTCGCCATGTCGCTCTCTCTGATCTATCTCTTTCTCTTCTCTCTGCACTGCCTCGCTCTCTCTGTAAGTATATATATATATATATATATATATATATATATATATATATATATATATATATATACATATATATATATATATATATGTATATATCTAGCAAATGTCTTTCTATCTCACTAACACTAATATTAGGTTCTCTAGTAATTCAGTACCTAAATATGTAAATATATGCCGTTTAATTTTAGTAACAGTTAAACCTAAGGAAGAAATATTATTTAAAATTAACCAATGATGATTATTCGTGAACTATGTTTCATATTTAAAGCGGTTTTAAACGTTCGAACTGTACTAAATATCGTTTATAACGACCCTGAAGGTGCTTTAATTTTTCATCTTGATAGTCTGTGTTTGTTCTAACCGATACCAACTCTGGAAGAGAATATATCTCAAAGATGTGGAAAACAAATTGCCAAAAAAAGGGAATTTATTTTAAATTTATTGAAAGTATGAAATTTGAAATGGTTTGATTTACAGATTCAAATCGGACATCCAGAAATTAAAGGGCAAAACTCAAAAAATGTATTTTGTTACAACGAACATTAGATATAGGTTACACATTTGATACATCTTAAGTATGACACAGAAGCTGTTTTTTCCTCTAGCACAAGTTGCTGGCAGATCACCTAAGAACATTAAATTTGTTTAATAAAATTAAATCAGTTATGCAGTGCTGCTTCGAGCATTTGCTTATATAATATTTATGTGATATTTTAGTCTCAATAACATGTTAGTCATAAACATTTTAGTCTCAATAACATCAATAACCTGTTTGATGATGTCGCTCTGAAGGTCATCGTTTACTAATAAAAACGTTGTAAATTACGAATTGGTTTCAAAGGATCTCCCATTGTCCCTGCTCGTCATCTTCATCCTTGAAAATGTTATTACACAAGATGTTTTATTTACATCTTGAGCTCACTTCCACTCCTCTTTTCCTCTGCCGCGCAATTATAACCGAAGTTCTTAAACTATAGCTAAACGTAAATCAAATCGTCAAGAAGATAAGTCGTTACATTTACTTAAAATTGTATACAATAGGTATACCAAGTTCAAGAGATCTGAACTATTTATGAACTACTATGAATTTAGTCGCTATAGCCGGTTCGTGGCTTTAATCAACTTCATTATAGGTGTTATCCAGTGAACTGTAGAAGTGATAGTTTGTTTGTAGGGTCTATTATTAGAAAACAAACTACTGTTTCAATATTAACTGCATTTTATATGATTAAATATCTTCTATTCAGTAATATTCTTTAATGAGACATATTAATGTACAATATTTACAAATTAAAGTATTTTTTATATAACTTAAAAAGATTAGCAGAATAGCAATAGTAAAAAAACAAAGAATAGCATTAAAGATATCGCGGAAAATTTAAAATAAATGCAATTTTAAATCATTCATTTAAATGTTTAAAACAGTTTTGTCAGGTGATATATGTTGGTTCAGCGCACATCGACCGATATCAATCGTCTACCATGGGATAGTGAAATTCAACACCGAAAATATATAAAATATATTGAAATATTAGGGGAAATAAATGCTCGAGTAAAAAAAAATAAAATAATAATTTAACTATACATTTTTAATTCCTTGTACGGAGTAAAGGAAGTATTGTAATCGCGAAAATTTTCGGTTTTCAGATTTCCATATTGACCGTCAATATCCATATTGACCATCTCTGAATCCATTTTGACTAGTTTCGTCGAGGTGTCTGTACGTACGGTACGTCCGTACATAGATTCGTATGTATGTTCGTACGTACGTTCGTATCTCGCAAGTTATCAGAGGACTATTATATTTAACAATTTTTATAACGATATAGTTATATTCCCATAGGGCACCCTATTAGTACATCCGCCCTACTTTACTTGAAGTCATAATAAACTTACATACAAAATTATATTAAAATTAAATAAAGAAATCCAATTTCAATCCAATCAAACATTTTTATTACTTGTTTTAAGTGTTAAAATGGATTGCAAAATACTGGTTTTCCTCCCCATTTTTTAGATGAACAAGTCTGCAGCAGGAGAATAAGATATAAGTTGAGTGGGGTTTTCCGCTTAAAATGTCGAAACTGTCGATTTCCAATGCTTTATCAAGTGGCATAGACATTTCTAATGTTGTCACGGAACACGAACAAATCTCTTAGAAAATTGTTACCTACTGAACGAAAACGAAATATAATAACGGAATGAGACCACCAGAAACAATGTCTATGTGTGTGTGTCAATAGATGGATGTCGCGACGCCGAGATACTGCAATCTTCGGAAACTAGTAACCAAATTGTGGATCACTTTTTGAGCCACCGATTTATAGTTTAAGAGGCGTACAAGAAAGTCATGTATAGTCCACATCAGATATTTTTGTTAGAGTATATTAACAAATATTTAAAAAAATAATAAAAAGAGTTTATTAAAAAATAAATGAAATTTGGTCAAATAAATTTTAAAAAATGTTTAAATTGTTAAGTACATTAGTCTCATCGATTTTTTACAACACAATTAATGACCGATTTGGATTCAAGACATAAGGAAACCTTAATTTTGAAAAAAAAAATCATTGAAAACAAAAAAAAAATTTAGTTCCGAGTTTGTTAAATTTGTTTTAAAAATCCACAAAATTACGTTTGGATTCGCTCTATACCTCATCTTCAATTCCCCCGATATTGACGTTCTTGGGGTCGTTAAATAAAGGTGAGTTTCTTCTTTCCATACTTAAAAAAAACCATCGCATCATCTGAAGGTCTGGAGTCTTTTTTCAGTTTTAAGTTGTCAGTAGAGAAATCTATTCTGGGGCAAAATCAGATCAACTTCCTGGGGCATACGATATCGGAGGAAGGAGTACGACCCGATGCGCGAAAAGTTGAAGCTATACAAAAGATGGCAATCCCAACGGACGTTATCGTGCTTACTTCTTAAATGTTGCAGAAGGTTTACACTATTAACGCGGTCATAGGCTTACTGGAAATCGATGAAGAGATGATGAAGAGTGACATCAAATTCATGCGCCTTTTCCAAGAGCTGTCTCAGGGCAAACATGCTGTCCGTTGTCTTCCTTGCAAACATGCTTCCTTGTCTAAATCCGTTTTGATAGTCGCCTTCAGTCTCTTACAAATTAAGGACGATAGAACTCTGTAGGCTACATTAGATAAGGCTATGCCTCTGCAATTTTCGCACTCTAGTCTGTCTCCCTTCTTATGTATGGGGCATAAAAGAGCTGTAGTCCCATTCATCGGTATTTTTCCATTTATCCAGACATCGAAAATTACTCCATACAATTCGTCGAGTACTGCTCTTCCGCCGTACTTCAGCAGTTCTACTGGTATACAGTCGACTCCCGGAGCTTTATAATCCTTTATGCTGTGGAGTACTTCCCAAATCTCCTTCTCAGGTGGTGTTTCCACATCGTCGTCCATGTCATTTTCTAGTGTCCGATTCAGGTCGAATTTCTGCTGTATTACATCTTCGTTAAATTCTTCTTCCTTGTTCAGTAGTTCCTGGAAATGCCTTGTCCATCTATTCATGACATCGTCCATGCCCGTCAGAACATCGCCTTTTTCGTCCTTCATAAGGTGATGTCGTGGTTTGTATCCCTGTCTGATCTTGTCGTATTACTCCAAAGAAACTTCGTACATCCTTATTTTCATATTGGCATTTTATGAGCTCATATTTCTCTCTTTCGTACTCTCTTCTTTTACGTCGCCAAAGTACACTAGCCAATTTCCTCATATTTCTATAAAGATAGTAAGCCTGCCTCGTCTTCTTTTTCAGGTAGTTCATCCTGGCTTCATTTCTTTCCTGCATTAATCTGATGCAGCCCTCATCGAACCACTCTGCCCTTTCTTGTTTCTGTCAATAGCCAAGTACCTTCTCAGGTGATGATGATGATCTTATTATTCTTTCTATGTTTGGCCATCTTGTACTGGCGTCCGTACCATCACGACATTCAGAGATTTTCTTGTTGATGCTATCCTTATATGCCTGCCTAAATTCTTCATTCTTGAGTTTAATGACATTGTACGGGATGATCTTTTCTCCTGTTTCTCTACTGGGGTTCGCTATTTTTTGTTTGTATTTGATGATGCTGAGGAAGTGGTCTGAGTTGCAATCTGCTCCTCTATACGCTCGGATATCTCTAATATGTGTTGCATGTCTAGAATCCACTAATACGTGGTCAATTTGGTTTCATGTCTGTCCGTCCGGGGAGACCCATGTTTCCTTATGTATGTTCTTGTGAGGGAAATGCGTGGTGCTAATTGACAGCCCTCTTCCAATTGCGAAATCAACTAGTCTTCGACCGTTCTCGTTGGATTCTTGGTGTCTGCTGTGCCTTCCTACTGTTGGTTTGAAGTCTTCCTGAAAGCCTATTTTCGCATTCAAATCCCTTAAGACTATCTTAGTATCATATCTGGGCAGACCATCATAAATTCTTTCCAACGTACCATAGAAATTATCTTTGTCTTCTTCCTCACTCTCTTCTGTTGGAGCATGCACAGAAATCAGGGATGTGTTGCAAAACTGTCCTTTAATTCTCAGATAGCACATTCTATTACTAACATTTTCGTATTTCAGGATACTTCCCACTGTTAATTAGGATATAATCCTTGAGCACAGTGAAATCTGATTCTCTCCATCGTATTTCCTGCAGAGCCAAAATTTCAACTCCGTACCTGTTTAGCACCATCTCAAGATTTCGGCTTGCTCCCGCTGTGAAGAAGCTTCTTAAGTTCCACAATCCAATCTTAAGTCCTTTTCCTCGCCATTGTTCGTTGCCAATTTTATCAGTCCGGCCTTTCATCTGTGATGTATTCGTGATAAGAGAAGTTTAAGGAAAGCGGGTTACCAGCCCACTGCCCCCGAGTCAAGTGAAGGAGCTGCCTTCTCAGTGCCTCTTAACTTGCACCCCATCCGGAGCGGCTACCTAGGGAAGGTGATCCTAGAGTATGTACTGTGAATGACCTTGGTCTGTAATATTGGGGTGATTGTAATGTGCTGTAGTAGTGTACTGTATGTGAGTGTCAGTGTATTGCTCCCCCAACCTGGAGGGCCAGTGGCTATCTGCGGCACAATGGCCGGGCGATGGCCATCTCCCTACGCCTAACTAAAATAACTTTAATTTTGTTTATTTTAAATAATTAAGCCTCTTTCATTATTAGTAGCAATAAAAAATGGATAAATATCAATTAAGAAGGAATTTGACAATTAACTAAAGGAGAAATATTTTCCCTCTATGAAAACAAATTCCGGAAATAAGAGTAGTAATAAAAATCATTGAAATCGAACCAATATTAGCAGAGGTAGCATATTGAACTTTATAGACTGATTTCCAGACGCTCTTTTGACGCTTAGTTATCCTTTTCCATTTTTTCCTGTTCCTCGCCCCTATCTTCCAATCGCGGGCACCCAGAACTTCTTTCCGCCTCTCCCCACTTCAGTCTTCTTTGGATTCATACTCCACATCCATTTGCTTCTTGGTCTTTCCTTTATTCTCTTCCCTCTGAAGTGTGCCTCCAAAATTCTGTACCATTTCACTCTCTATTCTGATCACAAATCCTGGTCATCTTTGCCACTTGCTATAAGAAGAGACTTTTTATTTTCAATTATTAACCGCCTCTCACTGCTAGAAGTAATGAAAAATGGATAAATGTAAACTATGAAATAATTTGAAAATTGACTAAAAAGAATAGAGAAGAGAAATATTTTCTCAGGTTGAAAACAAATTTCCCGAAATAAGATTTGTAATATTGATATATGATATTGTATATATAATGTTAGAAAGCTGAAGATTTTATAAAAGTTAATATCTAACATACAATGCCGTGGAAGGTAATAGAGAGTTACCAAACACGTATTAACCTAATTATTTGTTGTAGTTCATAATTTCTACTTTTGTTTTATTTAATTTTCATTCCCATGGAAACTAAATAAAAATTTTTATTTTGAACTTGACAAACCGAAAATATATAGTGAACAGAATATTTGTACTCCAATAGTTTAAATTAATATTTTATTAATTAATTAATGCACTTTAGTGAGAGAAGTCGAGAAGAAGTGCATGCTGCTGAAAATAATTCATGTGATGTTTATATGAAGTCTTTGAAATTATTTTAAAAAATGGTAATTACTATTTTATTGTATATATATATATATATATATATATATATATATATATATATATATATATATGGTGGAAAATTATAGTAGTGTGATAATGTTTTCTGCTTATTTTAATTGTATAAATAAATCTCGAAACTGAAGTAATATTGTTTTCATCGACATCATAAAAGCCATTATGGCATTGAAGTGTGTAGAAAAACAGTTTTTCGGCTGTTGCACGCAGAGGCCAAAACGTACAAAAAATAATAATAAAATAATGCAAAAAAACCAGTCCACTGGTTTAAGATATAATTCTGGCACAGATCCAAATACTATATTTATGGATATAAAAATGGCTTACCATTAATTCGATTATTTATCAATTTCAGGAAATGAGAAAGGAAGATGAAGAACATTCACCTATTGCGCGGGATATCCAAAAAAGTGGAGCTGTATTTGAAAGAATTACTAATGCTATGATTGACAATAGAAAGGCACTTACTCAGCAAAAAACTAACATTGGTAATGCTCTTCTGCATCTGGCGATAATCAACAGCAGGGGAAATAATGGATCCACACTGCTACATATTGCTGCCATGAAGGGCAACGAAAATGTTGTTAATTTCCTTTTGGAGAGGAATGCATCTGTAAATATTAGAGATATGTATAATAACGCTCCAATACATGATGCAGTATACCATGGGAATCTGAATGTTGTTAAGAAACTTATCGAAAACGGTGCTGGCATCAACTGCAGGGGAAATTTTGGACTCACGCCCCTCCATATTGCTGCTTTCAAGGGTTACGATACTATTGTTAATTTCCTTTTGGATAAGAATGCAAGTGTGGATATTAGCGATACATTCAACAAGACTCCGATACATAATGCAGTAGCAAATGGGAGTCTGAATATTGTAAAGAAATTACTAAATCATGGCGCTTCTATCAATGGCAAGGAAAATCTGGGACACACGCCTCTCCATATTGCTGCGATGAAGGGCAACGAACAAATTGTTGATTTCCTCTTGTCGAGGAATGCAAGCGTGGATATAAAAGACATATATAATGATGCTCCAATACATTTTGCGCTATACCATGGAAACACACCACTCAACTTAGCGGTAAGAATTACCATTAATGATATGGAGGAATCAGGATATTTTCTGGATTCCATAGACAGTAGAATAAAAGTCAACAATATCACAAGAGATTCAGCCGTAGAAAACAAGATAATTACTGTTATGAAGGCTCTTATAGAGCGTGGAGCTGACGTGAATTCACAAAACCTCTATGGCCAGACGGTGCTGCACGAAGCTGCTGATATCGGTTATGCTTCTGTTGTTGACTATTTGCTATCCGAGAATGCTAGTCAAGGAATCGAAGATTATATTTGCTACGCTCCTTTGCAACGGGCAGCTGAAAAACTAAATATAAACGTAATAAAGACCTTGCTAAATTATGGGGACGACATTAATAGAATAGGATGTAATAACATTACAGCTTTATACTTAGCAATAGAAAGAAATAACGCTACGTTAACTGAATTTCTTTTGTCTGAAAATGCTGACCCCAATGTGATGAGCGAAGAAGGGAGAACACCTCTAGACGTGGCTTTTTTAAAACCATCTGAAAAATTAATAAAATTACTTTTAGAACATGGAGCAAAAGTCGAAGATAAAAGTTACTTAGGATCAAAAATTCTGTTCGACGCGGTTTCAAAAAAAATGTTGAAAATGGTAAACCTTTTATTGAATTGGACAGAACATTTCGAATCTTATCCAACAGTTATTCTTAATTTTGCCATCGGAATGCGATTTGTAGAAGTAGTCGAACTACTCATCGAATTCGGAGCAAATATTGAAAAGAAAGACATCCACGGCAATCTTCCACTTTCTTCATCAGTTATGTCGAAAAATGTGGAGATGGTTACATTAATTCTACAAACAAGCAGGAGTAAAGTTGCAAGTGAGAATCTCACAAGGTTTATGGATGCAAAATCAGAGGCAAAGCTGCTTTCCTTTCAGAATAATGTAACAGAAATTCATGAGTTGACAGCTCTCCACATTGCTTCCTACCATGGGCTCACGGAAATAGTCGGGCTGTTAATATCATATAGGGCTTCATTGGAAGTTAGAGATGAACGGGAATATACGCCACTCCACTACGCCTGTGAGGAGGGGCATGTCGAAGTAGTGAAATTGCTTTTAGATTCTGGAGCAAATAAAAATTCAGCCGATATAAACAGCACGACTCCCCTACACATTGCCTGTCGACTTGGTTCGTTTTCAATAGCCCATTTACTACTCTCCCATCCTCCAGTGGTCTTAGATAATATTGATAATGATGGATACACTTCACTCCACTATGCGGCTTTTAGCGGTTCGCAGGAAATAGTCAAGTTGCTACTTAATCTTAATGCAAACAATGAAGCAAAAACAAATGACCTCAAAACACCGCTGCATCTTGCATCTCTCCAAGGTCACAAGAAAACTGCCGAGGTCTTATTGAATGTAGGAGCACCGGCAGCAGCTGCAGATATTGATGGTATGACGCCATTGCATTTCGCCGCTAGAGGAAGACACCATGATACGGTCGAATTGTTGCTGATATATTATATTGATTTCCCCCGCTTAAGAAACAAAAATGGCAGTACGGCCCTTCACGTTGCATGCGAAAGGCATATTAATTCCGGAC
This sequence comes from Rhaphigaster nebulosa, assembly GCA_948150685.1. Classification (NCBI taxonomy): domain Eukaryota; kingdom Metazoa; phylum Arthropoda; class Insecta; order Hemiptera; family Pentatomidae; genus Rhaphigaster; species Rhaphigaster nebulosa. The sequence continues at coordinate 135,097,864 of OX411310.1, read as the reverse complement.
AAAGTGAAATTGGCATTGTTAGAATGCTTTTAATTAAAGGTCTCACAGCAGAGGACATAAATTACAACCGTATGACACCTTTGCATATTGCGTTTAGAGACAATTCCTCAGGATGTGTAGAAATGTTCCTATCAAATGGAGCCAGCATATTGATTAGAGATAAGTTGCTAAATCTCCCTATACATTATGCTGCATTAAGTGGGAATATTGAGATAATAAGTATGCTTCTAAGGAAAGGTATTTATCATCTCGGTGAAGTTAATAGGAATAAGGAAACTCCTTTATTCATTGCGTCAAGGGAAGGCCACACTGTTCTTGCAGCATTGCTTTTATGGAATGGACCTGAAGGTTTAAGACCTGATATAAATGGAAGGACTGCTCTACACCGCAGTGCTGCTAGAGGTCACATAGAAATAGTGAAGCTTCTTCGATATCACCGAGGAAACAAGGATAAGGAAGATAGATGGGGCTTCACGGCCTTGAACTACGCTGCTTCTTGGAAAGGGCATCAAGAGGCTATAGGATATCTTTCGACTACCTTGCACAACATTACAATATCAGCTTATTTAAAAAAATCAAATCCTTTTCAAACGCAATTTGATGCGGCTATTAATTCTATGACAGACAAAACAGATGCTCTTACACAGCAAGAAACTGATATTAGTAAAAGGCCACGTAGAAATTCTGGGCCGGATGATAATGCTCTTCTGAATTTAGCGATAAAAACTGGAAATCTCACGGAATTTATTGATCCTCTCGATCATGGTGCTGTAATTAACATCAGTAGAAATAATGAATCCACACCGCTAGATATTGCTGCATTAGAGGGCCACGGAACTATTACAAATTTAGGGTTCGAGAAAAACACAAATATATATATTAGTGTTAAGTATATTAACTCTCCAATACATGATGCGGTATCTAATGGTAATCTGAATGTTGTTAAGGAACTTCTAGATCAAGGTGCTACTATCAATAATAAGGGGAATTTCAGTAGAACGCTGCTGCATGTTGCGGCCTCGAAGGGCTACGGGGATATTGTTAATTTACTGTTGGAGAGGAATGCAAGTGTGGATTTAAGAGATCTGAATTACGACGCTCCAATACATTATGCAGTAAGAAATGGGAGTCTGAATATTGTTAAGGCACTTCTAGATCATGGTTCTTTTATCAATGATAGGGGAAATGTAGGATTCACGCCTCTCCATATTGCTGCATCTAAGGGCTACGAAGATATTGTGAATTTACTGTTGGAGAGGAATGCAAGTGTGGATATAAGGGATATGTATAATGACGCTCCAATACATAATGCACTAAGCAATGGGAGTTTGAATATTGTTAAGGCACTTCTAGATCATGGTTCTTTTATCAATAGTAAAGGAATTATTGGATCCACCCCGCTACACATTGCTGCTGGGAAGGGCTACGAAGATATTGTGAATTTACTGTTGGAGAGGAATGCAAATGTGGATATAAGGGATATGTATAATGAAGCTCCAATACATAAAGCAGTAATTCATCGAAAACTGAATATTGTTAAGACCCTTCTCAATCATGGAACTTTTATCAATAGTAAAGGAATTATTGGATCCACCCCGCTACATATTGCAGCTTTTAAGGGCTACGAAGATATTGTGAATTTACTGTTGGAGAGGAACGCAAGTGTGGATTTAAGAGATGTGAATAACGGCACTGCAATACATTATGCAGTAGAGAGTGGCAAACTGAATATTGTTAAGGCACTTCTAGATCATGGTTCTTTTATCAATGATAGGGGAAATGGAGGATTCACGCCTCTCCATATTGCTGCTGACAAGGGCTACGAAATGGTTGATTTACTGTTGGAGAGGAATGCAAGTGTAGATATAGGAGATAGCAGTAATGACGCTCCAATACATTTAGCAGTAATTTATAGGAAACTTGATATTATTAAACTTCTTCTAGATCATGGTGCTAATATCAATGTTAAGGGTAATTTTGGATATACACCTCTCCATGAAGCTGCTGCAGTGGGCTACGAAGATACTGTGAATTTACTGTTGGAGAGGAATGCAAGTGTCGATATTAGAAATATGTTCAACATGGCTCCAATACATTATGCAGTAAGAAATGGGAGTCTAAATATTGTTAAGGCACTTTTAGATCATGGTTCATTTATTAATGATAGGGGAAATGGAGGATTCACGCCTCTCCATGTTGCTGCTGGGAAGGGCTACGAAGATATTGTGAATTTACTGTTGGAGAGGAATGCAAGTGTGGATATAAGGGATATTTATAATGAAGCTCCTATACATAAAGCAGTAAGTTATCCCAAACTTGATATTGTTAAACTTCTTCTAGATCATGGTGCTAATATCAATGTTAAGACTGCTGTTGGATTTACAGCTCTCCATTATGCTGCGTTAGGGGGCTACGAAGATATTGTGAATTTACTGTTGGAGAGGAATGCAAGTGTGGATATTAGAACTATGCACAACATGGCTGCTATACATTTTGCAGTAGAACAAGGAAATCTGAATATTGTTAGGACGCTTCTAGATCATGGCGCTTCTATCAATGGTAAGGGAAATGAAGGAATCACACCTCTCCATATTGCTGCCGGTAAGGGCTACAAAAATATTGTCGATTTTCTCTTGTCGAGGAATGCAAGTGTGGATATAACAGACATAACAAATGACGCTCCAATACATAAGGCATTAGTGACGGGAGACCTAAAAGTGATTATTCCATTACTGGATCAAGGTGTGAATGTTAATATTAAGGGAGCGATGGGTAACACACCATTTAATTTAGCGGTAAGAATTACCATTAATAATCTAGAGGAATCAGAGTATTTTAAGGAGTCCATAGACAGCAGAATAAAATTCAACAGCACCAGAAGAATTCCTGCCATAGAAAACAAGATAATCACTGTGATGAAGGCTCTTATCGAAAGGGGAGCTGACGTGAATTCACAAAACCTCTATGGCCAGATGGCGCTGCATGATGCTGCTTTTAAAGAATATGCTGCTGTCGTTGGCTATTTGCTTTCGCAGAATGCCAGTCTTGGAGTCGAAGATTTTATTTGCTATACTCCACTCCAATGGGCCGCTATTGTCCATAATATAAACGTAATAAAGACCTTGCTAAATTACGGGGAAGACATTAATAGAATAGGATGTAATAATACTACAGCTTTATACTTAGCAATAGGAAATAATAACGCTACGTTAACTGAATTTCTTTTGTCTGAAAATGCTGACCCCAATGTGATGAGCGAAGAAGGGAGAACACCTCTAGACGTGGCTTTTTTAAAACCATCTGAAAAATTAATAAAATTACTTTTAGAACATGGAGCAAAAGTCGAAGATAAAAGTTACTTAGGATCAAAAATTCTGTTCGACGCGGTTTCAAAAAAAATGTTGAAAATGGTAAAACTTTTATTGAATAGGACAGAACATTTCGAATCTTATCCAACAGTTATTCTCAACTATGCCATCGGAATAGAATTTTCAGAAGTAGTCAAACTACTCATCGAGTTCGGAGCAAATATTGAAAAGAAAGACATCCACGGTAATCTTCCTCTTTCTTCAGCAGTTATGTCGAAAAATGTGGAGATGGTTACATTAATTCTACAAACAAGCAGGAGTAAAATTGCAAGTGAGAATCTCACAAGGCTTATGGATGCAAAATCAGAGGTAAAACTGCTTTCCTTTCAGAATAATGTAACAGAAATTCATGAGTTGACAGCTCTCCACATTGCTTCCTATCATGGGCTCACGGAAACAGTCGGGCTGTTAATATCATATAGGGCTTCATTGGAAGTTAGAGATGAACGGGGATATACGCCACTCCACTACGCCTGTGAGGAGGGACATGTCGAAGTAGTGAAATTGCTTTTAGGTTCTGGAGCAAATAAAAATTCAGCCGATATCAATGGCACGACTCCCCTACACATTGCCTGTCGACTTGGTTCGTTTTCAATTGCCCATTTGCTACTCTCCCATCCTCCAGCTGTCTTAGATAATATTGATAATGATGGATACACTTCACTCCACTATGCAGCGTTGAGCGGTTCGCAGGAAATAGTTAAGTTGCTACTTAATCTTAATGCAAACAAAGAAGCAAAAACTAATGACCTCAAAACTCCACTACATTTAGCTTCTCTCAAGGGTCACAAGAAAACCTCTGAATTCTTGTTGAAAGCAGGAGCAAAAAAAGAAGTAGCAGATATTGATGGTATGACGCCATTGCATTTCGCCGCTAAAGAAAGACACTCTGATATGGTCAAATTAATACTCAGTTATTTTTTTTCTTTCCCCCTATTGAAAAACAAAAACGGCAGTACGCCACTTCACGTCGCATGCGAAAGGCATATTAATTCCAGACGAAGCGAAATGGACATTGTTAGAACGCTTTTACGTTCTCATTACTATGTTAATTCACTAAATGACAACCTTATGACACCTTTACATATTGCGTCTAGAGACAATTCCTCAGGATGTGCAGAAATGTTCCTATCAAATGGAGCCAGCGTATTTATTAGAGATAAGTTGCTAAATCTCCCAATACATTACGCTGCATTAAATGGGAATTCGAAAATAATGTTTATGTTACTTACTAAATATCGTAGGCTTAGCACTGAAATTAATAGTAATAAAGAAACTCCTTTGTTCTTAGCGTCAAGGGAAGGCCACGCTGATGTTGTAGCGATGCTTTTAAAGGTTGGAGTCGAAGGTTTCAGTCCTGATATAAGTGGAAGGACTGCTCTACACCGCAGTGCTGGCAGAGGTCACATAGAAATAGTGAAGCTTATTCGACAGCACCGAGCAAACAAGGATATAGAAGATAGATGGGGCTTCACGGCCTTGAACTACGCTGCTTCTTGGAAAGGGCACCAAGAGGTTATAGGATATCTTTCGACTACCTTGCATAACATTACATTATCATCTTATTTTGAAATATCAGATCCTTTCCAAACAGAATTAAAAAAAAAAAAATTGCAAAATGGCATATGCAATCCAGCGAAAAAATAATAAATAATAATAATAATGGTTAATGTTCCGCAGAGCTACTGAGGGTCGTGACTTCTTGTCAGGCCGGCTAATGTTTTGGCACGGACTGTACATCTAATGTCGTCTCTGGCCCGAATAAGCTTAGTCTTCGGTATCGAAATCCAATATACAATCACTCCAAACTTATATTATTATTTTATTTAGTTTATCTATATTAACAATTTATGATATTATTTTTGGTGTTTCTTATAATTATTTTACGAAATTTATAGGTTGTAAATGATTTATACCTGGTTTTAGGACTTTTATAATTTATGACTTTTATTTATTAAAAAATGAGATCTTTATTTATTTATTCATAAATAAAATATAATTACGAGTTTAAACATAAAGTATAAATATAAATTTTTATTATATATATATATATATATATATATATATATATATATATATATATATATATATATTAAAAATATACACTTCGACTCACTGATCAAAGATGGGTAGCGTAGGTGATTTCTTGTTGGCTTTACTTAAATTTTTTTTGTTTGTTTGATATAGTTTTGTTTTCATTATATATTTTCTGTTTTATTACTTATTTATTTTCAATTGAACACTTGAATTGTATTAAACCACTGAATATGTAAATTTGATTAATCATACCATTCATGTAGTATGCCTCTAAGGCATGGAGCATGTATAAAATAATAAACGGTCCTTATGTGGAGTTACCATGTAACGAAAAGATGTAAATATATATATATATATATATATATATATATATATATATATATATATATATATATATATATATATATATATATATTATAGGATTAGAAAATTCTATTTGTATTTCAATAAATGATTACATTTGAAAGCATCTGAAATTTTATCTAGGCTATTCTTGCTTTATAATTAATGATAAATAACATGTATTCTTCTATACAGAAGGACTTTTAGTGAAAACATATGGCTGTAAATGTAATATTAAAACTTTAATTTATTTTTTCATTTTTCTAGGCTAATAATGACTATTATAATCTTTGCAAGACATACTTTTGACTGTCAATAGTTCCAAAGATCACTTAAAACTTCAAAATCGCATTAAAATAAAAAATTAAAAAAGAAAAGTATGTAAAAACCGCAATTTTCTTGTATTCTTTTTATTTATAAAAGTTGATTGATTCCATTGTTGTTATGAAATTGTTTACTTATTTATGTACTCATGTTTTTGTTTTAATTTGTTAATTATTTTAATTATGAAATATTGTGATTAATATAAAATCAAGTTAATTTTGTAATTTTCCCTTATTATTCTATTGTAATTATAATTAGTTAAATTTTATTAAACAAATTATATGTGACATATTTTAATATATTTTAGAAGAATTGAAACTTTCTTTTTGACAATAGACTGAATTTCCAGAACTCTTATGATATTGCACACAATATGATTATAAGATATAAATTTAAAATATGATGTGGATAATCTTTAAATGATAACATAATATTTAATATATACATTGTACAAATAATCGTATGTTTGTATTTGAATAACTGTATAAAGATATATGTAATTGACCTCCTGACATTCATACAACCATTGTTTACTTATGTTTTTATTTGTATATATGTATATACATATATATTTTATCTAGTAAATCTATCAGTCTATCTTATCTCCAATAAAATGAATTATTAAAAAAAAAAATATGACATTATTATGAATGAGATGGTGCGAAGCCAAGGGGTACAAGTGAATTTTTCAAAAATTAGAGTTACGTGTGGTTATGGGTAATTAGTGCATATAAAATGTTGGGAAAAAAATGTACAAGTAAATGTATATTCTTTGCTAAGATCCAGGAGTGACAAAATTATATACTTTAAAAATCACCTGTTTTAATTGGTGGACAATGAATACAGGTGACACTTGCATCCCTTGTAATCCAAAATTTATGCTTCACTCTTGAGAACTGTTACACCACCTAATGTATACTAAAAAATTATTTAGTTTACTGTTTTTTTTTTCCAAGCAAGCATTTTAGCATACCTTTAACAATTGGAATTGACAGTTACAATAATGACCAATAATTCTCTTTTCAACTTCAGTACTACAAATTTATGGTTGTTGTAAATTTTAATTACTTAGACAATTATTTCTTTAGTTTCTTATTGACTAGTTTTTTTGTTTTTTTTTAACATGAACGGAAACAGTACAAACTGGAATTTCTCTCTTAAACAAATGAGTAACTAGGATTATTAAAAATATAAAAAAAATCCAACTCATGTATTTCCACTAGAGAATGTAAACTACCTGGGGAAAACTTTGTCAAGCACATGTTGAATGTGCAAAAGAGCAAACCCATTCTTTTCTGAAATACAGTTATCCATTATTCCCACTACCTCAGACCATGGGCACTTGCAGCCGAGCTCCCACAAAAAACTGGAATTAAGCCAAATAAGTTCAAAGACTTGCAAGATTATTTCCTTTTTTATTCTGTGCAACCATCTTTTTACAATTCCTAGCAAGTTCCTCAAGTAGGACATCAGCCACTCTTCTACAGTGGTGAAGACTGAGCCCGATAATGAAGACCCTAAAGGTTTAGAAGAAGTCGGAGTAAAAATGACTTAATTTTAGCAACAAATTGCTTATGATGGAGACATAATTGAGCTATTCAACCACAAATTTATTGTTGGATTTCTGACATAAACACCTCAAGAATATTTCACTAATAAACGCTGTAAATTTATAATTATAAAATTCTTGTTTTACATTCTGTATACTAATTTATAACTACCACTTAATAAATTTTGCAAGCCAAGAGATACAAGTGACACTTTTTATCATTACACAATGATAAAAGGGGTATAAAATTAATTAATTTAAATGTATATTGCTCAATATTCACTATAAATTATAGTATATGAATAATTTAAGTATGAATCAAACGTAAACTTTTTAGAGAATTTATCAAAATGTTTTGACTTTGAATTGTATTTTTACAAAATGATGAAATTTTCACTTGTATCTCTTGGATTTTCACTCCCTCAAACATAATATTAATAATTGTATAAATCTATTTCAAATTAATAGAAAATTTTTATCTTCTACTGAATGTACCAAAGTGACTGATAATTTAAATTATTATGTTAATTATTATCATTATTGATCAGTGATAATGATGATGATAGCGAACACTAGAGACGGATTGGAATATATCAATCTGATACTTTATCACTGATACCGACAATTAACAGGAACGCTAATATGTGACAAACTGAAAGTATCAGGTACTTTCAGAACCGTCCTGGAAGTACCTGAACAAAATCACTGGAGCCCCAGCTTCCATGGGGATCCAATTAAATAAGAGTTAACTGAAAAAAACTGTATACAGTCAAAAAGTATGTTGAATAAATATATGAAAAAAAAAAATCATTTCAATCTATAATAAATAATATCACATATTTTTATCATCCTCTTACAGTATAGCCTAATTTATAAATATGTAGATTATATTGTTTAAAGAGAATAGAAAGTGTTGGCTGTTGAATCTAAGCAAGATGAATTTTGACTCGATTATTCAAACTTTTACAGATAATAAGGCAAGTAGAGTGTTATTGTATATAATAATTGTAAATAAAAAATAATTCAAGCTCTACTAGTTTTTTTTATGAACACTTTACTTGAGTAATTATTATTAAGTTATACTATCATTATTGAATAATTTTGTATAAAAAATTGTGTTGTTTTTTATGTAAAATAGTATTATTAACTAATAATTATTGATAATTTCACAATTATGTCAATAATGAAGGATAAATTTGGTTCAGGCACAGTTAAATAGCAACAAAATTTTATTTTCACAAAAATGCAGTTGATCACATGTACCACCAAACTGATGATAAATATTACGAAATATCGTCTTTAAATATATTTCTTAATGACGGACGGTAATTGTTACATGTGACATAAAATATTTTAATTCTAAGACAGCTCTATTACTTTCATCTTTCAACTCTTTCAGTTCAAATCAAAAATTCACTCCCATATTATTTGCTCCCACCTTTCCGATCTCTGTATCTCATAAAACTGCTACATTTGTCAATTTGGAAAACGTTTTGCTCTATTAGTTTTGCCCACACTAAAAAGAATATTAAATTAAAAAAAACAAACAAATATTTTATCCACATCCTTTCAAACAAAACAATATCCTTGTCGTGATACTTCATTACAGAGATGACAAATTCTTTGGCTTCCGCATTCTTTTCACACTTTATGGAACATTCTAGGCACACGTGTTTTTACTTCCTTGTAGGAAAGGAAGTATTGTAATTGCGAAAATTTTCGGTTTTCAGATTTCAACGAAAATATCCATTTTGACCATCCCTGAATCCATTTTGACAAATTTCGTCATGACGTCTATACGTACGTTTGTACATATCTCGCATAACTCAAAAACGGTTAACCTTAGAAATTTAAAATTTTGTATTTAAGAGTTTTTGTAAAATCTAGTTGTGAACTTAAATTTTTTGTTGCTGCATGATTACCGGAAGTGGTACTTTACTTGTAGCTCATTATTGATTTTCATCAAAAATTATAATAAAATATAATGCAAAACTTTTCAAATTTGGTATATAAGATTTGCATATTTATAAAAATAATATAATCAGTTTTGGTTACAATTGGGAAACCGGAAGTGGTACTTTACTTGAAGGTCACATCAGACTTTCATCAAAAATTATATTTTAATATAATGTTAAACATCTCAACTTTGGTAAATTAGACTTGTATGTAAATATAGGTAGTATAACAGATTTTGGTTGAAATTAAAGAGCCGAAAGGAGTGCCTTACTTAGAGGTCATAATAAACTTACGTCAAAAAGTATATTTACATTTAATTCAGAGATCATATGGTTCGGTGATAAAGGTTATGAACGCGATTTTTTCCCACTCTAATTAAACAATTGTATTACTTGTTTTAAGTGTTAAAATCGAGTGTAAAATACTTTTCTTTCTCACATTTGTGAGCTGAAGAAGTCTGCAGAAGGAGAATAAGATATAAGTTAAACGGGTTCTTCAGCTTAAAATGTTTAAACCGTCGATTTCCAATGCTTTACCTAGTGACATAGACAGTTCTAATGTTGTCAAGGAACACCAAGAAATCTCTTGTGAATTTGTTACCAACTGAAAGAAAACGACATATAATAACAATAACGAAATGAAACATCCAGAAACAAGAGGTTATGTGTTTGAGTGTGTTGTGTCAATAGATGGACATCTTTTACGTCTTTCACTTTTTGAGCCACCGATTTATACTTTCATTGGCGTACAAGGAAATCGTGGAGTGTCGACATCAGATATTTTTTTTTTAATAGATTATCCCTCCCATAATTACTGACATTTCCTTATTCCTTATTTGAGATACTACAGAGTATATATGAATATATATATACAGATATATGTACTTCAGCATATGTTTTTATTTATTTTTTCAAAATCTCCTTTAATCTGTTTTATTTTTTTTTAGAAATGAAATTTAAAAGATTTCAAGATATTATTGTTGTAGAATGATTCAAGAGAGTTCATGCAAATAATAAAAAATAATTATAAAGATTTTATTTTGTTGTATTTAAACAACTTTAAATTTTAGGAAATCGTGGGACCGTAGGTAAGTACTAATGACTAAACAAAATAGTTATTAAAGGTTATAAATAAGTAGCTGACTTGTTTACAATTTTTAAAGCTACCAGGGACGTCATCATTGAGGGGGCTGAGGAGAGTTGCCTATCCCCGCCCCCCTCCCAATATTTTGAAAATCCAAAAAGTTGGATAATTTGAGATTTGAGAAGTACTTCAAACTGTGCAAATTGTGGTAAAACATTTTACCGATTACTTCCTTATACGCAATTCCTATGAATTAAAATTAAAAATGGCAAATACCGTCCTGCTGACCTTGGCTTAGCAGAACTGGACTGACCAGTTTGTACGATCTGCCGCAGTCCTGGACCCTATTTCATAATAAAGCTAATAATATTAGTTCACAAATACAAGTGTACAAACTACAAAGTACAAGCACTAATACTGTTTGTTTCATAATAGGGACGAATATTAGTGATTTCTACAAGTGAAATAGTACAAGTTAGCATCTCGGAAGGTTCTTTTTTAGAAGGTTTATAAAGTTGACAACCCTCAAGATCAACAAGCTTTTCAGCCCTCACTCCAATTTCTGTTTTAAACGGAAGAAATAAAAGAATAAAAAGCCAATCCAACACTGTTAGACTAATATTAATCATTGAGAGCCTATATACGTACGCACTTGCCTACCTCAACTTTTTTAAATCTTTTATAATTAATTTTCTCATATTTTTATGCAATAAGTGAATTGATTTTTATTTAATTTAATTATTTTTATTAATATTTTAACGAAGCAAAATTATCATTCGACAAGAATAATCAGTACTTAAATACTGTCTTTCATTCTGTAATACTTTCATAGCTATAATCTCATTGTTTTTATTTATTATTTCTATCACGTTAAACGATTAATCTCAATTATTACATTCTTATTCCGAATAAGTGCAGTCATGTTAACTTCCTCACTATTTTATTAGCGACAATACATCGAAAGGAACCAGAATTCAGTTTTTGCGGAATTCCTATTTACGTAGATAGTGAGAAAGTTTTGTACCATATATAAATATAGTTAAATTGTTTACTTATTCATAAAAAATTAAATAAATAATTACTGATCTCCCTTCCCCCCACTAACCAAAATCTTATAGGAGGAATTAATATTAAACCAATCATATTAATTAAAATTAATTAAATTAAATAAAAAAATTAATTAAAAATACTGCGTTTGGAGAGCTTAATAGTTGGTTGTTGTTTACATCATCTAATTTGTTGATTCCTTACAAAGTTTAGGACATTTTCCATAATTTCAGAAGAATCATTCTTGCTAATTGCAACATTGTGGTATGAGTTTGTCTGTTGTATATTGCTTGCAGGTCTTCCACTGCATAGTAAGAGAGACTTAAAAATGTCTGTTGTTTCTAATCTCCCAGATTGCTCGTGACTAATACCAAGTTTAACCTCCCAGTAAATGGCATAATTGACAATTTTTGTGCCAACAAATATTCAAATTGTATTTAGACAGGTACTTGTTATGGGCTTGAGTAGCCATACCACAAGTTGGACTAAATGCAATAAACTTAAGGCATTGAGTTTTAGAACAGAGAGCCCTTTCCTTAAAACAATTACTCCTAGAGTCTATATGTTTAATATTATGATTAAATTTTCATTATGATTTAAATTTCAGTAACCATATTTCTACCATACTTAATAAAGGCAATATGACTCTTGGTTTTATTAATAGAACCACATTAAAGTTCAAATCCCCATAACCTTTACTACGTGTTCATGGTCTTTCCAATTTTAGAATATGGCCCTGTTCATTTGGAATCCATATCAGAAATCCATTATTGAGACATATGAAAGTGTATAAAGAGATTTTTTACATCTCATTTGGTTTTGGGAATCAGCTTCCTTTGGGGAAACTACATATGATGTTTTACTTGAATTGACTGGTCTTGAAAAACTTTCAATCCAAAGATTTAATTGCAATATTTTTGTTCAAAAATTTCTCCATAATATTGTAGATTGTCCTGATCTCCAATGGTTTGACCTACATGCTCCTGTTCATCAAACTGATGTTTTCTAAAAAAAAATTAAATTAAGTTTTAAAGTATGATGCATAATGTTAACTCATTGTGAGATAATATTGATTTATTTTATCTCAACTAAAAAATAAATTTTACAAACTCTTGACTGAATGTTAACTTTTAAATATTTATATTATTCTTTATTTTGTTATATGTCATTTTTTGTTTCTTATTAATACTTTTATCTTATGGATACTTTTACTGTTTGTTGCAATACACCATGTTATACGATGCATTAGTAAGGAATTATAACTTAGGAGTCAATCCATTTGAAATCACCCAGTTTGAATTAATTTTGCCACCCGACATTTTTCATTTTTTTAGCAGTTATTCACTATCATTTGGTGAGCTTAAAACCATCGGTAAAACATTTTTCAGTCTCATACTTTTCCTTTTGTAAACACTTCCAGTTAGCTTTGCAGCTGAAAACAACCTTTGGAAAATGTTTCTAACTCTTGTAATTCCTTAATAGTGAGGAAAGTGTTTAAAAATGCTTCCTTTTTACATTGACATAAAACATGACTTTTAGTGCTGTAAAAGTGTACTAAGGAAAAGAGACATTTGTTTTTTTCTCTTGTATAGCTTTGATATTTTTTTTGTAATATGAATTTTCAAAAATGGCCAAAGTCATTTTTAGCAATATTTAAAGTTGAATATGTCAAAAGGGACTGAGTGAAAAATTATGAAAGTATAGCACGATCACAGTTAGATGGCATTCCGAGGGTGAACTCATGCAGTACAAAGCTGAAAATAACTTTCTTTTTTTTTATTCACATATTTAATTTACAAAATATTTACTTATATATACACATATTACAAAGATGATATTGTTGACTTGTAATATATGGATATATTCATAAATATTTTGTAAATAAAACCCGAGGATGTAGGAAAAATAAAATTTAATTTCAACTAAGTGCCGCATGAGTTCGCCCTCGGAATGCCATTTAACTGTGGTCTACACCACATTATATTTATAATATAGTTAATACCACTATATGATAGGAAAATATAAAACAAATTTGGTAACTGAGACTCAAGTGGTTTCTGAATTATAAATTTTCTTTGCAGCTAAAAATATGTTTTGGAAAAATGTTTCTAATTCAGATAATTTTGCAGATATCGAAACAAAACAAAAATTAAAATTATGATAATGATATACTCTGCATTTTTAGTCCTCACAACACATCACCTCAGTAGTGAGGAAAGTGGTTTAAAAACTTCATGAAAATTGAATATTAATATTAAAATGTAATAAGATGTATATTAAAGCTTTATATGGTGTTCTGTATCACAGTCCGCTCCTCTAAATGCCCTGACATTTCTAATATCCGACGCATGTCTTGATTCAATGAGGACATGGTCTATTTGATTCCTGGTTAGGCCATCTGGCTACTAAATTCTTATGCAGGAATTTAGTGCTACTGAAGATCAGTCCCTTTTCCATTGCAAAATGGATCATACGGTGGCCATTATCATTAGAATAGTCATGCTTGCTTTCTTTGCCTATTGTGGGTCTAAATGTATCTTCTTTCCCTATTTTTGCATTCAGATCAACTATGATTACTTTCACATCATTCTTCGGGATTAAATCGTATTCTCTTTCCAATGTTTCATAGAAAATATCCTTTTCTTCTTCTTCACTATCTTCTGTGGGGGCATCTACATTTATAATTGTCATTTTGAGAATCTTCCTCTGATTCGTACAGTGCAAATTCTTTCATTGATCAGTTTATACTGTACCATTGTGTGCTTGATTGATTTCCTGATCATGAAACCAGTTCCTCTCATGTTTGCATGGTGTCCACTGTTGATAAGCAGATAGTTCTCCAAGTCCATTGTTTCTATATTCCTCCAACGTATCTCCTGCAGAGCTGCGATATCAATCTGATATTTATCCAGTTCTCTCTCCAGATTTTTGTTCGATTCAGGTCGGTTCAATCCTCTTACATTCCAAGAAGCTATATTAAGTCCATTTTTTCTTGCCGGGGTCAAATAACCATTGTGACAGTCCATATATCCGAGGCTTTGTGTTGTTTTCTACACTTGACGGTTTTTGCCAGTTGGTGGGTCCGTTAGACCACCAAACCAACCCTCCTCCTTTATCCGGGCTTGGGACCGGCACTGACTCTGAAGGAGACAGCAGGCGGAGTTTTTAAATAAATAAATTAAAGGAAAAGTTTTTAAATACAAGAGAAAATTACTTCATCAAATACTATGCAAAAAATAGATGATTTATAAATTTTTAAAACCTATCTAAATAACAGTAACAATCTAATAGTAATAAAATCAGATCAAATGAAAAATTGCTCATTATGGGAAAAATATGAAGAGTGAACAAAAAAAGTATTCAAACGCTTAATTTCTCAGGCAAAAGTATGTTTAATAATTTGTTGAACATTAATTAACAGATGGGTATGATAAAAAAACTTCTATGAATGAAATTTGGAACATGCCAAGAAACGATTTTGGTGTTAAAACAGCCGAATTAGTAACATTTTATTCACTGAAATTCCAACTTTTAAAATGCCCAGTTTTTGGAGAATCATCCATATTTAGAAGTGAAGAACTCTTGGCTATCGCTATCATGAAAAGAGTTACAAATATCAATCCTATAATGATACAAAACTTACTAAATTGTATTATGTAAAAAAAAAAAAAAAAAAAAGGCTCAAAGGGTGGTTAAATAAATAAATACAACTGTAACTTGTTTATAAAAATATAACATTTATAGAGATTAAAATTCATTATAATCATGAATAATAGGGAGAAAAACAAATATAAAATATAATATTGTAGACAATATAATAACCTACTACTAAAAACTTATGTATTCTAATTTTGTTTGTTACAACACCTAACCTAAAGCTCCAGTATCATTTCGGAATCTTATTTTAATTAGGGAGATTATTATTATTTTTAACACCAATTTCATTTTTTAAGCTTTATCTTCGTCAGGAATTTTACAAATCATCTTTGCAGCACTTGCTATTCCCCCTGCTTAAAAACTGCTGCTCGTAGCGAAAATCGATTCGTCGAGGAAAGCAGTTTGTAATTATGGTTACATTTTTCTTCTCTTAGACCACAATGATGTATTACCTGATTTAAGTTAAGTAGAATGATTTTTAATTCGCTGTCTAACCAAGATTGTTCCAGTTTTAGCAATATTTTTAAGATTCGGGATTGTTTATTTAATCCATTTTAGGTTTAACTTGCTTAAAAAAGTTTTTATTAAAACTTTGTTTCTTTTGAGACAACCCTCAATCTTCCCTGTCGGAAATGTCCTCTAAAATATTAAAATGTACATTATTGAACACTATTGACTTTTTTGTGGCTATTTTCTTGGCTCTCCAAATATTGGACATTTTCCAAATTTTTATGATTGCGATTATACTCCTGAGTAAACAATTGTTAACTCACTGCAGAAATTTCATCCCATCACCTAAACCTCTATATTAATCCTGGATTTGTTTATAAATATTTAGGTCTGGAATTTACCATCCTTGGATTTAAATGAATAAAAGATTTACAAGATATACACACATATTAGTGGCGAAAGAAAAATTTAATCTTTGTTGTTTGACTTTTGCACTCCTAAATTTACCATTTGCCCCACTGTACGATGTCCAGGACCTCACGAACAGTCAAGTCTAAGATTTAGAAGAAACTTTTAACAGATTCAAAAGATTATTTGTCCAACATGAAAAATTCAATCGAAATTCACATTAACAATTGTGAGATTTCAAAATACGACAGAAATTCTTTAAAACTACAGTATAACATTACTCATACACCATATAAACCATTGAAATAGTCCATTTAGATACTGTTACTTGAAAATAAAAAATATTTAACTTTAATTTAATCTTTTTCCAAATTTACAAACTAAAAAAACGGTCAAGCAACGTAAGTTGTTAAAAAATTAATTTCAATTTTTTTACTTTAGAAATTCTTTAATATCTGATTTATTAAAACTACTCAATATTCAATTACATTATACAGCTACTCAATTACTACAACCAAACGGACCTAACCAAAGATTTCTTAACACCTAAATAGAACATTAACCAATAGAGAAGAATCAAAAAATGATAAATGGAGAAAACAAAATTAAATAGGCCTTATTCGCTTATAACAATACAATTCATTCTGTCACTCGGCTAAAAACAATCGAAATAATTTCGGGACATTTAGATGTAGAAACAACCTTTTCAATGGACCTCAATAATCAAATCATAAACGATTATGTTGTAAGACATAAAGAGAGAGAAATATTTTACAAGAACAAATTAATCGCCGTAATCAAGAAAAAAAGTATATCACTAGATCAAATAAAAACCTGATAAGGCCTTTGTGGCAAATAAACAAAACAATCAAAATTAAAAAATAAATAAAAAATGGAAAACATATAAAATATAACCACTGTTATTGATAATAAACATTATAATACTCGGGGTAAAATACATGTCAAAAGACCAAGAGGTAAGAGGAGAGCTGTCGACACAGTTCAACCTAGCGGCAGTAAGTATTCTTGAAAGTAAGATAAGAAGACACTCGCATCACACTAGATACTGTTTTAGATAAAGTAGATTTAATTTTTTAAAAATGTATTCAACTCCTTTAAAATTAGGTAGAAATAGAGAATTAGCCCCTATTTAAAAAATTAATGTTTTCTTTTTTTTCAAATTAATTAAAAGTATGAACAAAAAGCAAAATTATTGGACAAAAAATAAAAACGGAAAACACCGTGTTTGCAGTCGTAACCTAGTTTAGAAAAAAATTGGAGAGAAAAAAAAACGAAGATACGAAAAGTCTGGATAAGTTAAAAAGTCTGGGCCAGTATTAGCTAAAATACTAGATATATAAAAGCATATTGGACATTGTATCCATGTTTTAAGTTCCCATGGAAACCCGTTCAATTTTTTTTTTTTAAATAATTCGAAAACTATACATTTCACATACACACACAGATGCTCATTTAAAAGGAACCATACATATTCAATATATATTCAAAGTTAAAGATATATAAATATTATATAAGCTTTAAACGTAACCTCAATGTCAACAATGTGAGCCACGCCCCCTTTTGTTATCAGCAGCGTGTGATCCCAATAATTACCGGTTTCTCTCCTGTATGACGGATCATTATATGTCTTTTCAAATATTGAAATTGAACAGATTTATTGTATATTCAGATTGAGGACAATGATGATGCTTCTCATGGTTGTGGATAAAAATGTGAAGACTCTCGGTTTATTGTGGAATCCATCACCTGCCACTAGTTCCTTTGCTATAAAACCCATAGTAATTACGTCCAAGAATATATCTAAGTGAGTTGTATTAGCTAACATTTTCAACTTGCTTGATTAACTGGGGTTATTAAGGCCAGTGGTTATTAAAGCAAAAATATTTCTACAGATCTGGAAGACGAAATTGGATTGAGATGCACCGCTACCGTCGCATATTCAAGAACTATGGAAAATATTTCGACAGTCATTTGTAGAGCTGAATGTTGTAATATACCTGTGCGAATCAGTTATGGTAAGATTGAAATTCAGTTTATTGAGTATTTAAGTTATTGATTTATAACTTCAAAACGGTACTTCCTAGCGAAAACGTTTATATTTCAAGAACTAAAGAACATTAAATTCTACGTTGGGTGAGCATCTAACATTATATATTTGTTTCAGGAAATTTGTCGAAACCGACGGTCGAAAAACAACAATTTTTACCAACTTTGCCAAAGAAAATTTGCTGTATATATTAACATTTAGCTCCATTGAATTTAAAACCGAGTGATGACAAAAAGTCATGGGACCAAAGTTTTAAAAAAGTTCAAAAAAATTTGAACGAGATTTATATTCCGATTTAAGGAACGCCGCGGTTAAAGCAAATTGCGTAGTTCAAGAAAATCGGCGACCAAAATTTACTTTGAATCTTTAATATAATTCCTAATTTATGGACACATTTTTTTAAAACAATTTGAAAGGCTAAATTTATGGTAAATTTTTTGGTTTAATAGATTCGCCCGAAAATGTGAAGGTATGAGTTTTTCAGAGTGCTAAAACCAAATCTGACGCCGGTTTAGAAAAAAAAAATCTGATGCGGTGCGCGCATCACACAACTTTCCCTTACCGTTTTATAATAATTATATTTTTAATATAATTTTAAAGAGTTCACATAAACAATGCTTGAAATAAAGTCAGCAGCATTCGGTTCTTCACATCTTCTCCCCCCAAAGTACAATAAAACAGTTTTTTAAACAATTTTAGTACAACAATTCTTTACACTACCTACACATCTAGAGTTCGTTAAGTTGAAAATATATTTTAAAAGTTTCGGTTTAGTTTCCATGGAAACATTTTGTTTCCATTAAATAATGTATAAGTGGAAATTATTAAGTTAATTTCTCCTTTTGTATTCATAAATTACTCTCCTTTCGGATGCGCTCGGTTATCCAGTTAGGGTCTTGTACTCCTGATCAGATACGCTGTATCTTTGCTAAATACTGGTCCGATTTTGATGATTCTGAGGTTGCTGTAATATCACATGCATGTACTTCGCTTAAATACGTATTTTCAGTATCGTACAACTTTTCGTTTTTGAGCTAGGGGCTGTTCATATATACACAGACCTTTTTACGAGATTTGGTCAGTTGGACTCAGGGGACCTTAAAACGTGTATTTCCGTCGATTTTCATGAAATTTTCATGATCGTAATACTTCGTATATAGGTAAAGGAAAGTAAAAATCTGTTAATATACCTCACTCCGTAAATGAATACTGTTTTCATTACAATGAAACCTACAGATCACTCTGAAATTCTATTATTTCATTTTGAAAATATGAGTTTCGGCTCCTGATGCCTGTGTATCGAATCGAACACCCTGTGCGCTTTAACGGCCGAGCAATTGCTGAAAAACGTGTTTTTATCTTTTGAACGGGTTTACTGATTCTATTTTGAACTCTAATTAATCCGATTTCTTAATTTCAATTTTCGTTCAAATAACAGTAATACAAATCGTTTTATACTCATTTTAATTGTATAAATAAATCACGAAAGTGATATAATATTGTATTTTTGTATAATTTCGAGGACTGGGCTATCCAATTACAGATATAAAAATAAAATGAAGGTTAATTATTATTTAGAATTCAATAGAAGAGAAAAAAACTTTATTCTGGTACAATGTCCACAAGTGTACAAAAATATAAAGATTATTTTTTACCAAAAGACCAAGTAAATAATAACAGTAAAGAAATAATGATTAATAACAATAAGTGTATACATAGTCATATAATAATGATAAAATAGTTAAGAATAATATTAATATAATAGTTAACAAGCATATACTTAGTTATGAGAAATATTATAGAAAACAAAATGAAGAATGATAAAGCAATATATTCAATACAAAAAAAGAAAAAAAAAATTAATTTACCAAAATGCAAACGAACATGACCAAAAAAAAAATGAAGTATATTTAAATATTTTTACAAAACTAATTGTAATACATTTATACTCTTATAATATAATATATTCATTAATGAAACCATAGATAACAAAAAGTGAATAAAATAAAAAAAACATAGATCAAAAATGAAAATCTTTAAATAAACACAACAAAAAGAAATACTAGAGCTGAAAAGTGATATATACAAACATATTTTTTTCAAATTCCTAAAAAATGTGATTCATAATTTTATATTATCTATATCTCCATAACATAATAAATGATTAGCCAGCGTCTGACTGAATTGTTGAGAGGAATTGGAATAGGAGGGTTTAAAATGTGTATAAGGAGGGAGCAAGCCAGATTTTAATAGGGAAGGAATTCCAGAAAGTGGGGGAGCGGGCGACAAAGGAGTGTTGAAATGAGACAAATCTATGAAAAGTGGTATAAAGGTCAGAAGATCGAGATCTTGTGGTAAGGGAGTGGAGAGAGGATTTGAATTGGAAGAAATTGTGAGCATAGGAAGAGCGATGACTTGATTTTTTGGTATGGGAATGAATGTGCTCAGGGAATGTTGCCAGCGGAAGGAGGGGAAGAGGCACCCGAACTAAGCTTGATGAGGGGAAACACGGGATTGTCTTGGGGTTCCATTAACAAATCTTAACTAGTTCACAAATATTTACATCAATTCAGGGCAGAGAGAATTCATTATTGTTGGAGAGATCGAAGAAATAGAAAGAGACGGGATTTAAATGTAAAAAGGGAGGGGGCATTCAGCACTACGGATCGAATAGAATTTCATAGGCAGATGGTAAGGTCTGACAAGGATTTGTAAAATGTAGGAATTTAACTTCCTTGTGACTCTCGAGGGATGCTAAATGCGGAGGGGTTTTGATATCAACAGTCTTAGCTTCTTCATCTGGATCAAGATAGTAAAGATTGTCAAATCTGTGTGATATTAACGTTTGGCTCACCAAATATTGAAATGGATTCGATATGCTTAAATAATATGACAATATGAGGTTTAGATGGGCAGTCGAAAGGTATTCTATAACTTCTTGGTGTCCTTTCCAAGAAGCAGCGTAGTTTAATGCTGTAAAGCCCCACTTATCTATCTTTTCTGTATTCAAAAGGGCTTGACGAAGAAGTTTCACTACTTCTATGTGACCTCTGCCAGCGCTGCGGTGCAAAGCAGTCCTTTCGTTGATGTCAGGCTGAAGACTTTCGACTCCAACTTGTAAAAGCAATGCTACTACTTTAGCGTGCCCTTCTCTTGAAGCTATGAACAAAGGGGTTTCGTGATTAATATTCACAGATACAGTTTGACTCATTCCTTTATCATGGCTAAGTAACTTAAGTATTACATCGTAATGGCCATAAAATGTGGCATAATGGATTGGTTGGTTGAGCAATACATCCCTACTTGATGGGTCTGCTCCACGTTCTTGAAGTATATTAATAATACCTGAGGAATTGTCTCTTGCCGCAATATGCAGTGGGGTCATTTGGTTGTTGTCCGTAGCATCGATATTTGCCGCGAATTGATTTAGAAGAACTGTCACAGTATCCAATTGATCACCTCGTACAGATGTGGTGCTCCATTCGCATGCCAGGTGAAGCGCTGTGCTACCGTTTTTGTTTCTACTATCGACAAAAGCTCTATAATCAAGTATCAATTTAACTACGTTCGAATATCTTTTTCTTGCGGCGAAATGTAATGGTGTCATACCATCTACGTCAGATGCATCTCTTACTGCACCTGCGTTCAATAAGATGTCCACTATTTCCTTGTGACCCTCGAGGGATGCTAAATGCAGAGGGGTTTTGAGGTCAACAGTCTTAGCTTCTTTATCTGCATCAAGATTCAGTAACAGCTTGACTATTTCCGTATATCCGTTCATAGCTGCAAAATGAAGTGGTGTGTTTCCACTATTGTCTGCTTGATCTATGGAAGCTGGTGGATCGGAAAGTAGTGATTCGACAATTTCAAATAGTCCTCGTTTGCAGGCGATGTGCAGGGGAGTCGTGCCGTTAATATCGGAAGAGTCTTTATTGGATCCAGAATCCAAAAGCTGTTTCACTACTTCGACATGGCCATTCTCACAGGCGTAATGGAGTGGAGAATATCCCCGTTTATCTTTAACATTTAATGAAGCTCCGTATGATATCAACAGTCCGACAAGTTCCGTTAGACCGCGGTAGGAAGCAACGTGCAGTGCTGTTGCATTATGGATCTCTATCACGTTGTACCGGGACGTTACAAGCTTAACGTCACAATCTGCATCTAAAAAAGTCTGAAAATTCTTCTTAACGGTTCTACTGTCTCCTGTTTCCAAAATTAATTTAACGAAACCTAAATTTTCCGAAATAACTGCTGAAGTGAGCGGGAGATTGCCATGGATGTCTTTCTGCATAATGTTTGCTCCATGAGAGATGAGCAGATCTATTCCTTTAGAGAACTGCGTCCCAATGGCATGATTAAGAATTACTGTCGGATAGGAGTCTAAATATTCAGTATTATCCAACAGAAGTGTTACGATGTCTACTAATTTATTTGACACTGCATCGAAAAGAATTTTTGATCCTAAGAAACTGCCATCTTCCACTTTCGCTCCATGACTAAGGAGTAATTTCATAATTTCCTCAGATAAAGGATTAAAAGCTGAGTCTAAAGGCGTTCGTCCGTCTTCGCTCATCGCATTTGGATCAGCATTCTTAGACAAAAGAAATTTAATTAAATCAGTGTCATTTCTTCTGATTGCTAAATGCAATGCTGTTATATTATTACACCCCTTTCTATTTATGTCATCCCCGTTCTCTAACAAGGTCTTTATCACGTGGATATTTCCATTAGTAGCAGCCCACTGGAGGGGGGTGAAACAAACGTAATCTTCGATACTCAAACTGGCGTTCTGGGATACGAGATAGCCAACGACCCGAGCATATCCTTGAGCAGCAGCTTCATGGAGCACTGTTTGGTCAAAATGATTTTTCGAATTAACATTGGCCCCGTGTTCCACGAGAGTCTTCATTGCAGCAACTATTCCATTTTCTCCGGCTGCATTCATTGAAGTATATTTATTTTCTTTTGATGCCGATTCAGCTATTGATGGACATCTTGAAGTTTTTTCGTCGAATTTCTTTAAATTGTCATTGTACTTCCAAACCGCAAAATCGAGAGGTGTTTTTCCATTTTCTCCTTTATTGTTAACATCTACACCGTGATCGAGAAGCATCTTAATGACTTTAATGTTTCCAGTCAAAGCTGCAAAGTGTAATGCGGCATTGCCATTATTATCTCTTATTTCTAAAGAAGCATTTCTTGTAATAAGTAAATTAACTATAGCCTCATCACCATTCCAAGCAGCGACCATCAAAGGGGTCAGTCCATTATTTCTCTGGTTATTGATGTTAGCTCCGTATTCAAGGAGGATTTTGGTCATGTTGATCGCCTTTTGAATTACTGCTACATACAAAGGAGTGATTCCAGTCTCATCCTTAATATCCACACTAGCATTTTTTGACAACAATAATTTTACCAAAGATTCGTAGCCCTTGAAAACAGCGATATGCAGTGGTGTCAGACCCTTATATCCTTTGATATTGATATCTGCGCCGTGGTCGATAAGTATCTTAGCAATATTGGGTTCTCCATTATAAAGGACATAAATTAATGGAGTTACTTTTCGATCGTCTCTTATGTTTACATTTGCATTTTTCGACAACAATAAAGCCACGATAGAATCATAGTCCTTCTTAACAGCAAGGTGTAAAAGTGTATTTCCATGAGATCCTATAATATTAACATCAGTAGAGTGGTAGATAAGTATTTTGGCCAAGTTGGTTTTATTATTATAAAGTGCTAGATGTGTTGGAGTGTCATTGGTATTATCTCTTATGTGTGCACTTGCGTTTTTTAACAACAGCAAATTTACGATAGAATCGTAGCCCTTCTCAGCAGCGATGTGTAAAGGTGTAAGACCATCAGATCCTTGAATATTAACATCTGTAGCGTGGTCGATAAGTATTTTAGCCAAGTTGGTTTTGTTGTCATAAAGTGCTAGATGTATTGGAGTGTCATTGACATCGTTTCCTATGTCCACACTTGCGTTTTTGGACAATAATGACAGTACGATAGATTCGTTGCCCAGCTTAGTTGCGATATGTAAAGGTGTTCGACCAGAAGATCCTTTAATATTAACATCAGTAGCATGATCGATTAGAACTTTAGCAATATTGAGGTTATTATTATAAAGTGCTAGATGTATCGGGGTGTCATTGACATCGTTTCCTATGTCCACACTTGCGTTTTTGGACAATAATGACAGTACGATAGATTCGAAATTCCTCTCAACAGCGATAAGTAAAGGTGTACTTCCACGAAGTCCTTTAATATTAACATAAGTAGCGTGGTCGATAAGAATTTTAGCAATATTAAGATGATTACCATAAAGTGCTTCGTGTATTGGAGTGTTATTGACAAGGTTTCCTATGCTTACATTTGCGTTCTTGGACAATAATAACTGTGCGATAGATTCTAAGTTGCTCTCAGCAGCGATATGTAAAGGTGTAGTTCCATACCTATCTTTAATATTAACATTTGTAGCGTGGTTGATAAGTATTTTAGCCATATTGAGTTGATTCATCATAAGTGCTAAGTGTATTGCAGTTCTACCATAATAGTCTCCTATGCTTACATTTGCCTTTTTGGACAATAATGATAACACAACAGATTTGTAGGCTTTATCTACTGCGAGATATAAAGGTGTAAGTTTATAATTTCCTTGAATATTAACAT
Source organism: Rhaphigaster nebulosa (assembly GCA_948150685.1). Classification (NCBI taxonomy): domain Eukaryota; kingdom Metazoa; phylum Arthropoda; class Insecta; order Hemiptera; family Pentatomidae; genus Rhaphigaster; species Rhaphigaster nebulosa. Next base: position 135,072,897 of record OX411310.1, on the reverse strand, counting down.
CAGTAGAATCAGTAGCGTGGTCGATGAGTATTTTAGCCAAATTGGGTTTATAATTTTGAAGTGCTAGATGTATTGGAGTATCATTGACATCATCTTGTATGCTTACACTAGCGTTCTTGGACAACAGCAAATTCGCGATAGATTCGTAGCCCATCTGAGCAGCGATATGTAAAGGCGTACGTCCACCAATTCCTTTAATATTGACATCAGTTGACTGGTCAATAAGAATTTTAGCAATATTGAGATAATTATTATGAAGTGCTAGATGTATTGGAGTGTCATTGTCATCGTCTCCTATGTTTACACTTGCGTTGTTGGACAACAGAAAATTTACGATAGAATCGTAGCCTTTCTGAGCAGCGAGGTGTAAAGGCGTAAGACCATTAGATCCTTTAATATTAACATCAGTAGCGTGGGATATAAGTATTTCAGCCAAGTTGGTTTTATTATTATAAAGTGCTAGATGTATTGGTGTGTCGTTGGCATCGTCTCTTATGTTTACACTTGCGTTCTTAGACAACAGCAAATTCGCTATAGATTCGAAGCCCATCTGAGCAGCGATATGTAAAGGTGTAAGACCTCCTTTTCCTTTCATATTGACATTAGTATAGCTCCCAAGAAGCGTGGTGGTCTCGTCGAGGTCACCATTTCTTATAGCAAGGTGTAATGGAGTTTCATCTAATTTAATATCACTACTGGTTGTGCTGACGTCATGATCGACCGACAGTAGCTCCGGATGGAGTAGTTCCTCTTGATCATTCTTCACCTGAAAAAAATAAATATTAAAGAAAATTAAACAATGTAGCTACAATTATTTCATGACGATAAATCCGCGAATCAAATATTTACAATGGATGTATATGGATTAATATTATCTTTCGCGTCGGGAGGAGGGCGTCACGGATCCAACAAATCGTACACACCTTTTTTTTAGTGTAATATTATTTTTAGAATAATTATAATTACAGTAAGTCACCTGGAAATTCGTAATTGAACGATCATTGATGGAAATGCAAAGGTATAAGATTCTCAAACCAGAGAAAATATGATAGTGGCCGATTTGGGGGATGAGAGGTATGCGGTCCCTGGCGAAATCTCACATTGGGCGTCTACAACCCACGGGACGTACAGAGGGACCAAAACCGCCAAATGCGCTTAAAAATGTATCAATTTTTATGAATTTCAGCTTGAGGCTTGAAGATTGCAATATTTTCTTTTTACCCCAAGTGGCTCGATGGCTGAGTCAGACGCCCAGAATAAAATGATCGCAGTTTACTAATAACGTTGAGTTGCCAATATCACTCCATTCTGATTTGACCCTTTTTTATTATTTATTTTTCAGATGATGTATTAATATCATTTTTGAATTCAGCACTCCTCGAAAACCCATAAGATATAATACGATCATAAAGAGAATTTTTATCAGTAAACTATTCGTTAATTTGTTTATGTATATAGTCGAACCACTAGATCCCGAACATGAAGGTTCCTTGAAAAAAATTCGATATATAGAAATTTCGATATTTAGTAAGTTCGCAATTTTTCACCTTTTTCAAGTTTAAAACAATTACATCTATTACAGGCATAAAGTAGGATCAATGGAAATTTTTGTGGGTTAATGATGTAACAAAGGTATTTTTTTAGGGTTCAAGAAAAAAACTCTGAACGATCATAGCATTCACTTGAAAAATTGTGACTGAAGATAAATAAAACAAGGACATGTATTAAAAATACACAAATATGTGACGTGTACAAATATGTAAACATACATAAAAATTAATTTATTTTTGCTTTTAAAAATAGCTTCGCGTAGGGAAGTGGCGGCCCCAACGCCCAGCCGTCAGGCTGCAATCAGCCACTGGTCCTCCAGGTTGGAGGAACACGTACACTGATACGCACCCTGTACTCAATTCACAACATACAACAACACCCTTCTCTATAGACAAAGTACAGTACACTCCCAGGGTCACCTCCCCAAGGTAGCCGCCGAGTAATTCGGATGGGGAATTCCTCAGAACTCTCTGAGAGAGCTTTGTATACCTGGGTTCTACCGGAGCTACTTTGTTCTGGTCAATCTTTTCAGGAGCAGGTGCCTCTCAAACAGGACCGAGATCATCAATTATAAGGCTTTGGTACGCCCAGTACTCACATATGGGTTAGAGACGTGGGCTTCACCAGGGTCGATGAACGAGATGTTGTGAGATGAGAGCCTTCAGCATTAGAAAGAAAAATATTAGGAAGAATTTTCGGCCCGGTTCGACAGGAAGGCATCAGAAGAAGAAGAAAAAATGCGGAACTTTCTTGCCTGTATGATGACACTGATGTGGTCAGGCTCATCAAGCTTGGAAGACTTCGAAGGGGAGATCACGTGTGAGGATGGGAGATGGAGAGATAGCCAAGAAGATACGAACAGAGGAGCTCCACGGCAAGCGATGTAAGATGGGCGAACTCCGTCGCGGCGGAAGCGCGGGTACTTCTTAGTATCCGAAACTGGAGAGCTGCTGCAACAAAGCGAGCCGAATGGTGGAGGGTTTTGGAGGAGGCCTAGACTCGGTGACGGGTTGTTGCGCCACTCATGATGATGATGTTTTAAAAATAGGTTCTAATGTCTATTTGTGTATAGTTCATAACGGAAGTCATGTTTAGGAGTAATGTTCACAAGAAAGACAAAGTTAAACTGATGTTAGGAAATTGATTCAGAGAATTTAGATACTCCTCTGCTTCTTCTGATACAAGATCTAAGCAAACTGGTGGAACATTTTTTTTTCTTATTGAATTATTTCCAATTTTTATGCACGTAAACTAAGAGCTCTTTTTGATGCCAATTACATTTTATATTTATTTAATTTGGAGGTTTTTGTTCGATATATAGAAATTTGATTCGATACACAGAATATTTTTTCTAATAAAAATTCAAGGTTCCTAAAGTTCGATATATAGAAAGATTTTTGATACATGGAAGTTCGATATACAGAGGTTCGGCTGCATATATATATATATGCCTAATAATAATATATGCCTGATAATAATAATAATAATAATATATGTAATATAATAATATTATATATTATAGAAATTCTAAAAGTAGGTACAAGTTCTACAGAAACAGCCACAGGATTTTCGTTAGAGGAAACATTCAAAATTACATAAACATTAAAAAATAATTGATTTTTGATCAAATAAATTAAAAAATGTGTTTAAATTATGAAGTAAACTAGCCTCACAGATATTTTCATACCAATAAAATTGCAGATTTGGATTCAGGACATCAATAAACCTTAATGTTGAAAAAATCATCGAAAACAAGCAAAATTTTTTTTTTCAGTCCCAAGTGTGCTCAAAATTTTTCCAACAACAAAATGAGGCTCGGGTTTGAAGCCCTGTATCTCCTCTTCAGTGTACTCGATATCGACGCTCTTAGACTCGCTAAAAAGAAAAGAATTTCTTCTTTCCATACATATAAAAAACTATTGCATTATCTTAGATGGTGTTGGTATATATAGGTTTGGAATTTACAATTGTTGTATTTGAATGAAGGTATCATTTGTCTATACCTAGGAGAGTGGAAGAGTAATAGAGACGACGAACATACCCAAATGCATTGTTTAGATTGAGCCCGGGGAGTAGAGGAGATCGGAGTGAGCGACCACGCCCACTGCGCCTGAACACACATTTCTACATTTGAGTAAAACCAACACTTTTGGGTTAATTTAAAGTTAAAACACGAATTTATTACTATTTCTTCGCTCTGATATTATGATATAATTTATTACTATTTTGGCACTCTGATATTTTTTTAACTATTTCGCCTCTTTGATATTACGATGAAATTTATTACTGTTTTGTTACTCTGATATTATGATGGAATACATTACTATTTCGTCACTCTGATAATTTATTAGCTATTTCATTACTCTAATATTATGAGAAGTTTATTACTATTCCGGTACGCAGGTATTTTATAAACTATTTCGTCACTTCGATATTACGATGGAATTTCTATTATTTCGTCACACTGATATATTAATAACTATTTCGTCACTCTGATATATTATTTACTATTTCGTCACTCTGATAATTTATTAACTATTTCATTACTCTAATATTATGATGAAATTTATTACTATTTTGGTACTCAGGTATTTTATAAACTATTTCGTCACTTCGGTATTACGATGGAATTTATTATTATTTCGTCACTCTTATATATTAATAACTATTTCGCCACTCTGATATTATGATGGAATTTATTCTTATTTTTATTATTTATTCTTATTATTTTTATCTCTGTGATATTTTATTGACAACTGATATCAGGTGTCAACATTAAATTAATTTACGATTTGCCCCTCTGTGCGACGTCCGTTATTGCACCACACATTATTTCCTTCTACCAGTTCTTTCACTTTAATATGTGTGTGAAATTAGTAATGTGTAAAGTTTGGAATAAGCAGGTTTTTCTTGAAATGCCGACAATTTCACGCTCCGCAGGTCCGTTATAACTTAAAATGTAAATGTATTTTTTTTTTGTATGATAAAATGCATATGGCTAAAAAAATAACACCCTCTTACACCAGGTTTTAACTTGAAATACAGAAACTAAAGTTGGCTAGGGTATTTTGGAATGGGAGAGAACCAAAGCTAGCCTATCAGCGGCTTAGTGCCTAATAGCTAGCCTATCAGCTGCTTAATGTCTAATAGCTAGCCTATCAGCTGTTTAGTGCCTAATAAATGAATAGTTATTGCAACAGCTACCTGCTTTCAATCACTTTATTAATAAATTGAAAATAACAATTATTGATTAGATTTAAGAAAGAAAAATATCTGATGTGGACAACACATGACTTCCTTGTACGCCTATTAAACTATAAATCGGTGGCTCAAACAGTGATCCTGAATTTGATTACTAGTTTCCGAAGTAAGCATGTCACATTCACCCTCCGACGCAGATCCTGTCCGCCAGTCCATTTTGATTCCACACCACTTCCCATTTCAGACACAGCCCGGTATCTTGGCTTCCTTCTTGACAAAAGACTAACATGGAACCCTCATACTAGACTTAAAAGACAAGAGCTTAATCAACGATTTGGCCAGTTATACAGACTACTGAACAGAACACCTCACCTATCAATAGACAACAAGCTGCTGATCTACAAGACCATTCTGAAACCTATTTGGACCTACGGACTAGAACTATAGAGGACAGCTAAACTTTCGAACATCAAACGTATTCAATCCTTCCAGTCTAAAGTCCTCCGTTCAATAGTCAATGCCCCATATTATGTTTCAAACAAGACCTTACACCATGACCTTAAAATCCCGTTTATTCTTGACATAATTCCATATAAATTCTCCACATTTCATCAGAACCTTACTCATCATCCTAATCCCTTGGCACAATCCCTATCAAAAACTACTTGTATCTTTCGTTCTTTTTATTTCTTCTGTGCGACCTCAGTTGGCCTGGAGGATGGAACAAAACTTCTCCTTAGTCTGGAGGATACAATAGATGAAGACGAAGATGATATGAAACTTGTGGATTACGTGCAGTATTTTGACGGATATGAGACAGAGCAAGAAACAACCTACTATTCAGGGGCATGACTAACGTTAATGCAATCAAATCCTGCTCTTTGGGGTGCAGAGACTGTGGCAGGCGCTTTATAAATTTTTTTTTTAAGAATTATTAATTTATGGTGAGTATTTTAAAGAGTTGGTTTTGACACGTTTTCACTTCAAAAGAATTATTTAAATAATTATAACATAGTCATTATAGAATAATGTTGCAGTAATTACTATAAATATTTAGCTGGGCCAGGATCTACTGATTTATCTTCACTCTTACCTAGAATCGCTTGAACCTGCTACTGTCTGTTTTCTGTCAAAAGTGGAAATCCTTCATGTGAAAACTCTTCATGTATCAGAGATAACTGAAATTTCGTTTAAAATCCCCTCCTACAATCCCGAGTCCTTAAAACTGACGCCGTTTTTTCCCCCTTTTGAGTCAGTCTTATCTCATGCTTCATAGCCTCCAGAGGTGAGTTCATTTTTAGAAACCACTATTTATCTTTATTTTTCTCTCTTTAATATGTAATCAATATGATGTTATAATTTTATTTTTGTTCAATTTTAGTTTTAGCTTTATATATGTCTTTATACCCCTGGATTACTCCTTTTATTTTTTGTTATTTTTTCAATTTTATTTTTATTTTACATAGGCATGTATATATATTTTATAAATATCTTTATATCCCTACAGTACTCCTTTGTATCTTTATTTCTAGTCCTGATGAAGACCTACAATGTGGGTCGAAACGTGAAGGATTTCCACTTTTGACAGTAAACAGGTGTAACAGTAAACATGTTACTGTCTACACCTGTTAGATGCGATTCTTGGAATCTTTGAACAATACCCTCTTCAAAGAAGTAATTCAAGACGGATGCCGTCTCTAATTATAGTTCAGTAGGTCCTGGCCGAGCTAAATATTTATGGTAATGACTGCAATATTATATTATAATAACTATGTTATAATTATTTAAATAATTCTTTTGAAGTGAAAACGTGTCAAAACCAACTCTTAAAAATACTCACCATAAATTAATAATTCTTAAAAAAAATTTTTTTTTTTCATTTATATGCACTGCGCCTGCCACAGTCTCTGCGTTCCAAAAACGCAAGATATTGTTGTTTGTTCCATCCTCCAGGTCAACTGTGGTCGATCGCCCTTGAGGTCGCACAGAAGAAATAAAAGGAACAGGAGACACAAATAGGTTGCGGATTGTGTCCTCCGTTATTAAAATTCGAGAACACTCTGTTGTGTCCTATGATACCATTTCTTAGTATTATGATCTCATTTTATATAAAATTTCTTTACCCTTTAATATAAAATGACTTTTTTATATTACCTAATCTAATTTATATGGGGTTTTCCTCCGAGTACCTACTTTAGCGTTACTTTGTATCAAGTATTTTTCACCAAGTATTTACCTAAATAACTCGAATCGTCGGCATTCTATAAACAGTTACAACTATTTTATTTTGTTCTTGATCGCCACCCGGACCAGCTCCTTCCTGATATACCATACGGTCAACTATCAATACCCAAAATAATAAATATACTATTGACTAATTCAATAATGCTCATAAATATTGAAAAACATTTGGAAATAAACTGGCAAATCTCGTGAGTCTAGTTGATAGGTATCAACGAAATTGATATGGCAATGTTATCATAGATATGATCCTCAATCCATGTTTACTGGAACTATCAGGCCCCTGCTTTTATTGAATTAGAAAAAAAAATATCAAAATAAGTGACGGTATGCAAGCTGTCATGTTCAAGGAAGGGTATTGAAACTCTTATACAACTGGAATGGTCATTAAAATAATTTTAACTCCTACATCTCAGCGTTATAATTTGTTAATTAGTAGGTGTGCTGATTTTTAAAAGCATTTTTTACTCTAACGATTAATTATTTATTCATAACAAAAAACAGGTTCGTTTTTTTAATACTACCTTAGTCACATTAATGGGAAATAATAAACGATATCAAAATACAATAGTATTTTATCGCAAATAAATTTATTTATCATATTGTTCATCGTTCTGAGTGTGTGTATATGTATGAGTATTGGATGTAGAAATACATATTTGATTTTGGTATACATGTATATATTTAGTTGTTTATAAGAATGAAATGTGTATATAGATGAACTGTAATATTATATTGGTGTAAGTACTAAAAAGATCATTGTTATTTAAAGTATTATAAGTTTTAAGAACTTTGATAAATGAAAAAAAAAATTAACAATGAGCTATAGTATTATAAAAATAAACAGGCCTTAGCAACTGACTCTAGCTGACGGTGGTAATTGACCAATACTCTGATAATGTTTTTGATGTAAATTTACATAATAGATATATTGTAGAATTAAAAAAAATAAGCATTATATATATATATATATATATATATATATATATATATATATATATATATATATATATATATATATTCCAAAGAAAGAAAATATAATAGTACAAAAAATAAACTTAAATAAATATAAGCATAGCATTATATTACTTATTATGTCAGAATTTCACACTTTCTTGGCTATATCCAGAAATGCTCAATGTCAAGGGTAAGGATCAAGTTTAAGTAGATGTATATTTTTAGTTGTAATTATACAATTTTTGAAACCATAGATGTTTTTAAAATGTTTGTAGTTTAAAATCAATATTAAATACATCTTACCTATTTTCTGTTATTATAATTTAACTTTGAGTTATTGCTATTAAGCATGTTATTTATTGTTAATTGTCGAAGGAGATATTCGTTATTAAACAATTACCTAGAGGCACAGATTTCGCCCCCTTAACTTGTAGTATGGACATAATAGGTCATAGACCTTTGAATGTTGTCTAGAAAAAACGTATCATATTTATGAGCGAGTTCATTTGTTCTTTTATAGTCAGAACGGTGATGAAATTTTTGTGCAAGTCGCCAATGATTGCAATCATTCTTTATCTTAATCGATTTATATTTAACCGATTAAATATTTGTTAATTTGTGGAGAATTACTAATTAATTTTATGTAATATCAAACAAAAATATTAATGTGCTTACCATTATTTATAATTCGTTAATTACCGTTATTTATAGTTCGTTTTTTGTTTATGCCAACGATAATAATGGTATCTTATTCTCTTAATTTCTATACTAACCAGGAGTGGATCGCACATGTGTCTCCTAGACATTGAAGACAATTTTTTAGGTGAATCTAGACCTTAAAATATTGGACTTAGTAAAATATTAGGTGCCAACGCGCTTCTGGAGCTCCGTCGGGAGTTTTACATTAAAAAATCGGGAAGTTTAGATCTGCAAAACATTTTATTTTATATCTCTGGTACTTATGAAGGTAGAAAAAATAGTTTAGTACCAAAATCTCCGTACTACCAAAGGATATAATAATAAAAAAAATAAGCCATCAAAATTATCAAGTATTATGCTTTGGTAATAACACTAAAAACATCAAAAGCGACCTCAAAATAGTGATTGTTGGGGGAGGGGAGGGGAGAACGTTATTTTTCACAAAAAACTATATCAGATTTTGATTTATACATATTATGTAATAATTTTGCATATTTTTCCTGCATCACGTGTACAGTGTTTGGAATTTTTCATAAATATACACGATTACGTAAGTTTAAAAAAAAAAAAATAGACATTTTCTAGGATCAGTATAAATACGTTATTGGAAGCAAAAACCACAACCTCTGTTTTTCATTTCCATACCAGTTTTTCAGTAAGAAATTTTGATCCGAAAATAAATACTATATCCATGTTAATATAAATAAATGTATATATTTTTTTTAAATATTTAAAAATATTTTTTAAATAAAAATATAGTTCTTAAAAACCATCATGAGCAAAACATAACTTTTTTGTATTTAATATTGTCATTTTCGAGTTCATTTTAATTGTAGTTTCAAATCAAATGTTAGCAAATATACGACAAATATTCCAGATTCTCATTGGAATAGAGAATAGCTATTGTATTTGTGGCAGTGAGATAGAAAGACATTTGCTAGATATATACTTACAGAGAGAGCGAGGTGGTGGAGAGAGAAGAGGAAGAGACAGATGAGAGAGAGCGACATGACGAGAAGCAAGATGTCGCTGCCAGGACGCGGCAAATCTTATATACTGCTCAGTCCAGCGAACCCTGGTCAGGCCAGTTCTGCAACGCCAAGGTCAGCAGGACGGCAATCCTCAATTCTAATTTTAAGTACAAAAAGAAAATGTAAAAGGAAGCGAACGGACCTCCTTTTCTTCAACAACCATCTCGAACATGCTCAATTCAAAATCTTTAAATTTGTATCAAAAAGAATACCATTCATGTTTGTGGACATTTTAAAAATATATATTAACCGTTTTTATTTTTATTTCTACAGTTTTCAAGGTTTTGTCACAAAGATTAGCTTTTTTGTTTCTTGGAATTTTGAAGGCTCGAAACCAGAATATAGAATCATTGAAATAGGACGAGATATATTATAAGACAAAATAAAAAATAAATAATAAAATGCTTATCGAACCCGAAGGTTCGATGCCGATAAAACTAATAGCTGTAGTTTGCACACCTCTGACCAAACAAGGTGCGAGCTATTAAATGGAATTACAGAATATTTAACGAGAGTGAGGTGCAAGTATGTTTACTAGGTAATAGAAATAGACTAGAAAATAAATTTCATTTAGCAGCAGTCTGTGTCTGATGCAATCTGAATTTAGAAAACAATGATTTCATAGAAAGATTGTCCAATGAAGAATTAATTGAACTTAATTAATGCTTGAATTAATTAATGCTAAAAAATATTCTGCAATAATAGAATACAATAATGCTTTATTTATAATATATATATATATATATATATATATATATATATATATATATATAACATGAGCATGCTATGAAAACATTGTTAGGACTTTGTCTACTGACCGCTATCCCGGTGTTGAAAGAATTAAAAACAAACACTTTATACAACAAAATAAGCAAATCAGTTGCTCCTCATCTATAACACTAAAATTTTCACATTAAATGATTATAATTTCAAATACATATAATCATAAAGTTTCACCAACATCAATTATAGAATCAGCTTTTGCCTATAATTATAAGCTATTCTACAATATTTTATTATACTGTTCCAATTTTTACTATTTAAATACTCTATAATTTCGTTATTGTTTAGTTGATTTATATTAAAGTATTCCCTTCTAATCTCCGATAAGATTGGGCATACGGCGAGAAAATGTGTATTTTCGATTTCTCTGGTATTGCATAGTAAACATATCTGAGCTTATTTTTCATTGTATATTTTACAATTTAAGTTTAATAATTCACCTCTTGCCTTAAATATCCACTTGATATCACTTATTTTTCTGTTGCTGGATAAATAATTATTTTTTAAGTTGTGAGGTAGTTGTTTATATAAATTAAATTTAATAGATCGGTTTTTCTTTTCTATGGTTTATAGTGGCTTTGTTGCAGTTTATCTCTACGTTTCTGCAAGACATTTTTCATATCTCCAATATTCTCAAGGTTAACCTCATGTTCCTTATCATAGCTTTAAACCAAAACACTTTATTTTGAACAATCTCATTTGCTAAATATTTTGGTAATCTATCTTCTTTCATACTTAATGCCTTAAATATATAATATATGAAGAAAGATTATCCCATGAAGAATTAATTGAACAACTATATGGTAAAAAATGTTCAGCGCTAATAAAACGTTGTAAATTGGGACACTGAAATTGTGGAGATGAATCAGTAAGATAATTTTCCTAAAATGTAATGTGATGCATTGATTGATATAAATAATAAATAAATAACCAAATCAATGTTTGTTATAGCTCGTAATTCTGAGAGTGTGTATATAAATGAGTATTGCATAAAGAATTAAATATTTTATTCAAGTATATATATGTAGTTCTATATATGAATGAAATGTATATATAGCTGGATTGTAGTTATATCGTAAAGATATAGATGGACTGCTGTAACCTAAATTATTAAAAAGCATCTGGAGTTACAATATAAAATCTTACTTTTTTCTTTAATATTATTTAGTTTACAAAAGTATTCCTAATTATGTCCACAATTAATTTTCTTTACTTATAATTAATTGGATTCAATTAAAGGAAGTCAATCAATGTCCATATTTCATATATTATTCATTGTTGAAATGTAATGTTGTGCTGGAATGCAAAGTTGTTTTCCTTAGGTCCCCCAACAGTGGGCGTAGTCTTGTTTTTCAGGGTTATCTAAATTGAAACTATGCTCAAAACAAGGGCAGTTGAGTTTATATTTTTGGCATTTTTGCTTTGAAAATTGGATGTGCTATGAGATCCTTGTTTTCAATTTTTCCGAATGTTTCACCGTCTACTTTATATGCAATATTTTGAATACCTTTCATAGTATTAATACGTATTCGTTAATTATTATCATTACATAGATCTTTTTAATATTTTCCATTAAAACCGGGTTATATGTTATTTTATGAAATGTCCTAAGCCATTGATCTATATTTTGTTTGATGTATTTCCAGTATTTTCTTGTTAAATTGCAGAATGGATTTTTGTTGTTATAGGTTTTTATCTACTCTTCTTTTCTTTATTTACCATTTCCTTACTTTGCGTATGGTTATTCCTATTAACAATTTTCACTTGCAATATGTTGTTTATTTGACCATATCATGGTTTATTGATGTATTATTTTGGGTAGAAGATTTTTTTAAATACATTGTATATTTTTAGTTTTTACATATAACATTTCCAAATCAATTGTCACCTTTTCCATTTCAATTGTAACTTATTCCATTTCAAATGTAACCTTTTCCATTCAATTATAATCCTTTCCAAATTAATTGTCACCTTTTCCATTTCTATTATAACTTATTCCATTTCAAATGTAACCTTTTCCATTAAATTGTAACCCTTTCCAAATTAATTGTCACATTTTCTAGTTCAATTGCAACTTTTTCCATTAAAATTGTAACCCAAACGGATATGAATTAATTCAATATTATTTATTTTCTTGTTGAAAAATAATTATTTTAATTACAATAATGACTTTTGAAATAATTTCGGCATATTCTTCCGACAATTTTTTCGTTTATTATATAAATGATACTAAGTGCTAATTTCAAGTGTTTAAATATTTGAAATAAAATTGTTGTTTATTTATTTTTAAATATTTATTGTTTTTTATTTGTTTAGTGGAGGGAGGGGTGGATTTCATCGATTCGATGATCGTTCATTAGGTTTTCGAAATTGTTAGTGTCAAATTTACCACCAAATTTTGTTCGGCCACAAGCATTTCTACTTAATTATTAGTTTTCAAAATTCTTCGGTATAGGTATCGTTTACTAGATTTTCAAATTCACTATTTACGAATTCCAAACTATTGGATTTCCGATAACGCATGCGCATTTCGATTTTCCGTTGCTATTAAAGTTTTCTATGAAAAAGTAATCGTTTATTATGGGTTCTGATTCCATTTCATTAGTTGGATTTTTGGGAACGCATGCGCGTTTTGCATTTCCGTTACTGTTGCAGTTTTCTATGATATAAGGGTTGATTATTAGGTTATCGAAGGTTCTGATTTCATTTCTTGGATTGGATTTTGGATGGCGCATTTGCATTTCGCTTTTCCGTTACATTTGATTTTTTCTATGATGTAGGGATCGTTTATTCGGTCTCGGAGGTTCTGATTCCGTTTTCTCAAATCGAAATTATTATCGAGCATGCGCATTTGTTATTACTATTACAGTTGACGTTTCTTTGGTACAGGTATCATTTATGAAGTTTTCATTTACTATATTTTCGAATTTACTATCGGATTTTTGATTCCGCATGCGCATTTCGATTTACTGTTCTTATTCAACTTTTCTTCGTTTACAAGAGCTGTTTATTAGATTTTCAAAGGTTTTGATTTAGTTTTTAGAGTTGGATATTTTATCGAACAAGCTCATTACCGATAACCATAACAATATAGGACGATGTACTCAAAGAAATGTCAACTTTAATACTAATTCAAATGCGCATGCTCGATCGAAAATTCTATTCAAAAAATGGAATTAGAATCCTCGAAAACCTAATAAATGATTCCGATATCATAAAAACTTCAGTAGTAACGGAAAATCAAAATGCGAATACGGTATTGAAAATTCTATTAAAAAAATAGAATTAGAATCCTCGAAAATCTAATAAATGATTCCTATATCATAGAAAACTCCAACACTAACGGGAATGCAAAATGTGTATACGCGATTAAAAATCCAATTAAAAAAATGGAATCAGAACCCTTGAAAACTTAATAAACGATTCCTTTCATAGAAAACTTCACGGAAAACAACGGAAAATCGAAATGCGCATGCGCTATCGGAAATAACAAATAATAAATATTTAAAAGTAAATAAACAACAAAAATTAAACTACTTGAAATTAGCACTTAATATCATTTATATAATAAACGAAAATATTGTCGGAAGAATATGCCGAAATTATTTCAAAAGGCATTATTATAATTATTTTTTAATAATAAAATAAACAATATTGAATTAATTCATGTCCGTTTGAGTTACAATTAGAATGGAAAAAGTTACAATTAAAATGGAAAAAGTCACAATTGAATTGGAAAAGGTGACAATAAATTTTAAAAAGGTTACAATTGACGTAGAAATGCAATATTCCTTATTGGTTAATTTAATAGATCCGTTGATATTTTTTTTGCTGTGCTGATCACTAAAAATTTGGGTGATAGAAGAAAAAATTCAATAATCTATTGCTTTATATTTTCTTTTTGGTCAATTTATTATAATGACCACTTCTATGCCTAGGAATTTGTGTTTACAATTAACCACTCTTTCTCATTTGAATTTTATTCTGTTATGGTGTCTTTTAAACAATTCTTAAATTTCACTCAATTGATTTTTCTTAAAAATTAAGGACTAGTCGTCTACATATTATTTAATTAGTAAAAGTTCATTTTTAATTCTTATAATTTGGGTGGGAATTAATTTTTTGAGATATAATATATAATCTGACTGAAAAAAGAGGTATTTTTGTTTATATTGTTTATTTTTTAATTGATACCAATTTTCCAAATTTAGTTCAATTTTTAAACAATCTATTGGAGTATTAATGAATAAAGATTGGACTTCAATACTCCTGATTTCCAATCTTTGATGATGATTAGGCAGCGATCTAGGACTTCATCTTGACAAGAGTCTTACATGAACTCTCATACAAGATTGAAACTGTTCGTAGATTCCGATTACTGCAATACTTATTTGACAAACCCTCCAAATTACCAATTTTCTACAAAAGCTCATATATATACATTATCAGGCCTATTTGGACATACGGCAGAGAGCTTTGGGGGACCACTAAACAATTAAAATCCTCCCGCATCCAGTCCTTACATTCCAAAATCCTTAATGTTCCTTATTTTTTCACAAATAAAATTATCCACAAAGACCTCAATATCCAATTTGCTCAAAACAGATATACCTCCTTTAATTCCAAACTCCTTACCCCTGCCAACCCTCTTGGTTCGTAGCCTTTCATCTCTATGTATTCCTGATAATTCTCTGAGGCGTTTGGAAAGAAGATGGCCACGGGACCTTCTAACTTAAAATACAGTGCTACCAATGGGTGGTTCCTTCACAAGTCACAAATCATGTCTAATATTCTTACTGCACATTTATTTGTTGTATGATTTTAATGCAGTTGTAAATTTCAATAAATAAAAAAAACAAAAAAAAAAACATACAAGCTCCATGCTCTGAGAGCATTTGGCCTTGTAAGAACTTATTGAAATTTATAGATGATAGTGACATAATTAATATTAAAATATTGATATTTATCATAAAATAGTAATTAATTAAAAACAGATATCATGCATAAATACTATAATATTTACTATATTAATTATAACACAAGTTGCAACGTGTTAGAAGTCTGTTTTAAAATTAAACATAAAATAAAATTTTTAATAATATAATTAATAGTTAATAATTAATAAATAATTTTTAACAATTCAATTAATGGTATTTATGTATACAAAATCTAGAACAATAATAATAGACAATAATACAAAGACATACACACATAAATACAAAATACACCCAAATAAAAAAAAATTAATGAAAAAAAAAGAAACTGACAAAATAATTAGAAATAATATAAGTATGGTATAAATAGGACCAAAAAGAAAATTTGTGATCACAAGAATAAAAATAATGTCACTCTTTTAGCTAAAAGTACAAGAAGATGTTTGTACTTTTTATACAGGATTTGTTGAGGCAGAGGACAGACCATCTATGGCCGTTTTTCTAATTAGCTTCGCTCTGTCTGGTTCTAGCAGCCTACATTCGTAGAGCAGATGCTTGAAGTTCTGTACTGTCTGTTGATCACCTTTGCATTTGTCATTGGTCCTCAGTCCAAATCTTTTAAGCTAGTGTCCGCTAGGGCCATGTTCTGTCAATAGCTGTGTCAGTTGGTAATGGGTACTCTTTACCTTATCGTAGTTTGTCAAATTTATGCCCGGAATGGATATATTAAGTGGTCTGCCTTTTGTGGTTGTATCCCATTTATTTTTTCCATTTTCTTATAATGACTGGCTTTATATTACTTTTAATTGTTGACAGATTGATTTGTTCGTAAGAAATCGGGGCTTCGTCATTATTTGCAGGCGTTTTAGCTTAGCAGTCTGCCATCTAATTTCCTAAACTTCCGGTATGACCCTTAACCCACTTCAAATTAATTTTTATACCATTATTTGTTAAAGTCTACAAAAGATTTCTTATTTTAAATGTCAGTGTGTCATTTATTTTATAGTTGCTTAGTGAATCTAGCAAAATTTTGCTGTTCATTAGTATTGAATAACCGTTTTTGATCTGTAGTAATGGGTCAGTTTGTAAGTGTTGAAGTGCTTTCAGAACTGCTCCTTTCTGCTTGATTATTTGTACAGTCGGAATTGGTTTATGATGTTGGAGCCTTGTAAAAATACAATAAAGAAATACCCGATTTTTGTGTCGCTTTTGCTACCGTCCATATATATTTTAATTTCATCTGGATTGTCGGTATTTATACATTGTTCAAGGTTATAATGGTGGTATGGATGCATCCAGCGAGCGGTAACCACGTTTGTGCTTTTTGACCAAAAATAAATTATTTGTTCTTCGATTTTTAATTCGATGGGTAGAATTCCAGCTATTATGCACATTGCGTCTAAAGAGAGTTTTATAAGCCCTGCACATTTTCATTGCAATGATTTTCATATTTAGTAAGGGTTGATGTTGCCAAAAAAAAAAAATGCATGGTTTTGTTATTGCTAGGAAATTCATCAAAAGCCTAAGCCATGCCAACTATATCAACCTCAATATCAAAAGAAATTTAAAACAAATCGATGCAGGAGCTCTCGTTCTTAAAATCAAGATCGATAGTATTTTCATAAAAAACGTCTCTGATAACCTAATAATGGACCTCAATATCGGAGATATCCGAAAAGTTAAAATAAATTGATAAGCGAGCGCCCGATTTTAAGATTGATAATAAAAGATATTCCTTCCTCCAAGTAATTTTTGCACATTTCTAATTCTCATGAAGAAAATACTTTTGTATTCATTCACACTTAACTAACAAAAATCTGATATTGATATTTTATTCCAAATCTAAAAATCAAATCATAACATTTATATTGAGTTATTAAAAAATAAATTGTTATCAGATTTATTTTTTTAAATCATATTATTTTATATATACTTACAATTAGTCAGAGATATTGTTTGTAATGCTTAAAAGTACATCAAAATCCAATCAAGATTATTTCACATTTCAAGAGAAAACAAGAGTTTAATTCAATACCTGAAAATCTAATATATAAAAATTAATGTGGGTTTGTTTGTTTTTATTTTATGCGCTGCCATACCGTTTATCCGATTGAAATGAAACTTCGTCAACTCATTACTTGCACTTGTGAAAAAGTAATAGGCATAGTAAAATTAATTAATCTTCTTCCAATTTATATATATATATATATATATATATATATATATATATATATATATATATCTTTTGTATCTATAAAAGCAAGTCGCCTTCTATATAGTCATCATTGTATCTCAAAAACAACAATGCCTATGAAGCTGAAATTTTTAATGGTGGTTCCTCTTATGATCCAGATGTGCAATTATACTGGGTTTAATAAACTTCGTATTCTGATTGAAAAAAAAATTATTTCTAAAACCCAAATAAAAATTAGTTTTCCGAATAACTCGAAAACTATACATCTCCTGTAAAGCTATAGGTATTCATTTGAAAGATAATTAAATTCTCTACAAAACAAAAGCATCTAAATCGGGCCAGTATTAGCTAAAATACTAGGTATATAAAAGCATATTCGGCATAGTATCCCAATTATGTACATTAGGAATGCATCAGATAACCAAAGCTCAGCATTTTTGAATAGTAAACTAAAACTGGCAGCAGAAAAAGTAAACTAGGCCAACCTTAACCATGGGGTTTCTACTAAACAAGTACCCAAATTTAATTTAATTTAATAAACAAACACTATATACAGAAAGGAAATTTTTAAAATTGATTTATTTACACCCAAACTCCTTTTTAGAACTGAAGATGAATGTATAATATTCGAAACTAGTTTTCAATAAAACAAAATTATAGAAGTGGCAAATAATTTATCAATCCCTAATTAGATTGATTCTTCTATACCATCATGCGGATACCAACTTTTTTTAAACATTTGTTACAATAATAGCTGTTAAATAACTTATCTTTATAAGATCAATAATAAAATAATATAAAATGCGCCTCCACTCCCCTCCAATGATCTTTGATACAGTGCAAAAGTCCATTATTTTTGGTGAAAATACAGCAATAAAGAATATTTTATCGCAATATATTTAGCTGATGTAATGCAATACTTTGTCAACATTAATGCAGCTAAATTGGGCGAATGAAAAAACTATCAGAGAACCACCCTTTCCTGGAGAGTGGGTAGGAGGATTTTGGGATGTCAGCAGTCGAGAAAGAGATTTTAAGAGATATTTCTTCCTCCTAGTCCAGGATCGTTTGGATATCCCTCATTGATATTGTTTCAGGACAAAGCTGTCCAGCAGTTTTTGACCAATGGAAATTGATCTTTTCAGTAGGAAAGGTTTATAAGATAAATAGTTCTCACCTTCATCTGGGATGAGTAGTTCTTCTTGTTTCACGTGAGTAAGCCCACCTACCGATAAAAAGATAATAATTAAAACAAGCCGAAAAAATAAAATATCTTATTACACATGCCACAAATTTAATAGGAAAACTTTTTTAGAAATAAATAAGCCACCTTCAGTCATGACACAATTTACTTTATTTATGCTATTAAATATAATAATTGTAAGATATTGTATATATATATATATATATATATATATATATATATATATATATAATATAATATAATAATATATATAATAATAATATATATATAATTAGAGAGTTAAAAAGGCAAAAAGCTTCAATAAATTGTTTTTAAAATAAAGAAAATAACACAGATGTACTATACCCCCGACAGGGCTGTGGTTAATCAAATAGACCACATATTAATTGGTAGAAGGCATAGGACCAATCTTCTAGATGTAAGAGTCTATAGAAGCGCCAATATCTCTCTATAGCGCATCTCAAAGAAGGATCTCACCCTTCTGGGATCTGGAAATCCTCCAAAAAATCCCAGGAAGAGATTTAATCTCCAGAAACTAAAGGATCCAGATGTGCTAAGCCAATATTTGTCAGCACTGGACCTTAAGCTTCAGACATGTAATTTGGGAGAAAAGACAGTTGAGGAAGAATGGCAAACTTTCTCACCAGCAATAGAAAAGATAGCAAACACTATACTTGGGCCTAAGCAGAAGGAGCCTCGCTCTCCTTGGTTTGATAAAGATTGCGAAAATGCATCCCATAGAAAGAATGAGGCCTATCGAACAATGACGCAGTGGGGTACAAGGCAGAAGATCAACGAATACAGAAGATTTTGTAGAGAAGAAAAGAAGCTCCACCTACAGAAAAAGAGAAATAAAGAAAAAGAAGAACTTAGGGAAATTGAAGAAATGCATAGTGTTAAAGAGCTGAGGAATTTTTTCTGTAAAGTAAATCAATGGAGAAAACCATTTGCTCCGCTACTGACCTATTTTTTGGACAACAGAGGCAATCTCCTAACAAGTTTGACAGAGATATTAGCTCAGTGGAGAAGACACTTTTCTGACCTTCTGACAAAGGATGGTCCGCACATCAATGATGTTGACGAATTATCTCCTATAGTTTGACCATCAACGGAAGTTGAGGCAGAATCAACTGACGAAAAAGAAATGATAGATGCCCTTGATAATCTCAAGAATCATAAGGCCTCTGGCTATGATATGGAGGAAGAGAGGTGGTGAAGGCCCTTCAGAATCTACTCCAGACTGTGTGGATAGAAGAGGTGATGCTCTCTGGATGGAGTAGGTCTATAATTCGCCCGGTACATGAAAAGGGTGACCGCCTAGAATGCATCAACTACAGAGGAATATCCCTAATGCCCACTGGTTATAAAATCTTTCAAAAATCTTGTTTCAGTACCTCCTACCATATGCTGATAGAGTTATAGGACCATACCAGAGCGGCTTCAGACGTGGTAAATCCACTATTGACCAAATTTTCAGCCTGAGGACCATCTTAGAGAGAGGACATGAATACAACATCAAGACACATCGTCTCTTCGTCGACTTTAAGTCGGCATATGATAGTGTCAATAGGGAAGAACTCTATCGAACCATGGAAGAGTTGCAGCTTCCAGGGAAGCTTATATGACTGATAAAGCTAACAATGAAAACAGTCATGTGCTCAGTCCGGGTTGGTGCAGATTTATCAGAAGACTTCGATGTTTCAAGAGGATTAAGGCAAGGGGATGCCCTAGTGTGCGTCTTTAATAATATCGCCCTAAAAGAAACAGTGAGGGATACCGGCATTCAGATCCGAGGCACCATTTTTAACCGGCTGGTACAACTTTTGGCCTATGCCGATGATATAGACATCGCTGGATGCTCCTTTCAGGTAGTCAAGAAGGCTTCCTTAGCATTAGTGGGATTGGCCAGGAGACTCGGGCTTGAAGTAAACAAGGCGAAAACGAAATATCTTGTGACAAGGGAAATGCCTGGTTCGAATGAGACTGTAGCCTCTGCAGAATACAGTTTTGAAAAGGTTCAAGATTTTGTGTACCTGGGCTACTTGGAGATCCAAGATAATAATGGGAGAGCTGAGATGAAGAGGAGAATCGTCTCTGCCAACCGATGATACTTTGGGCCAAGAAAACAGTTCATCGGCTACATTCTATCTAAACAGACTAAACTCCATCTGTATAGAACCCTGATTCATCCTGTTCTGCTATATGGTCCAGAATCTTGGACTCTGATGAAAGGCAATGATCAAGATCTTCTTATCTTCGAAAGAAAGATACTCCGAAGGATGTTTGGTGTAGCGGTCGTGGATGGGATTTGGAGAAGATGGACTAACCAGGAAGTATAACAAGCATTTATAGAACCTGACATCGTCCAGATTTTAAAATTGGGCAGATTGTGATGGGCGGGAAAACTGGCACAAATGTTAGAAAATGAAATACCGAAGAGAAAGCTTATAGAGCCGCTCCTTGGAACCAGGAAAAGAGGCAGATCTAAGCTGAGGTGGATTGACAGAGTAGTAACGGACTAGAGGGACATCTTTCGTATCAGGAATTGGATGACAGCTGCACAGTATCGTGACAATTGGTGGAGGTCAAGACCCGTCACCGGGTTGTTGCGCCGCAATAATAATAATAGTGTCTCAAATAGGGATAACATTCCAACTCGACAACAAATTGATGTAATAAATATTAGAATCAGAATTAAGCCAATGAATATATAAAAAAAACTGATATACTACTCTAGTTTTGCTGCTCCAATTTGGCAGCAGGCCATAAGCTTAGATCTTAGGGCCTCACTGTGCATGTCGAAACTAGCTGAATAACTAAATAAGTAATGTTAAGATAAGACCCGCACCTCAAATGATCTATTGAGGGTTTGTTCATCTCTTGAGCGAGCATAACAAATGGAAGTCAACAGCTATGATCTAAATAAAACAGTAATAATTTTAATAATCACTAATCAGCTCAATGAAAACAAATTTTTGCCCCCAATCTGGTTATAACCCGAAACTGACTTACCTACTTAAGTACCACTGTTTGCACAATTTCTCTTTCAATCACTAAAACAAATAATTAATAATAGGCTTGGCACACTAAGTTAGCTTTGGTATGTACAGTGAGGTCTAGATATAAGGCCTGTACCCACCCAGTATGCGGGGATAGCGAAACTGGAGTTTCATTAAAATTGTAACAAGAGTGACAAATACAATTACACATTAATTATTTCAGATAATAAATAATGAGAAGTTTTAGATTTTTTATTTCTAGTCCCATGTACCATAGCTTATCAGACAGGATTAAATGAAATATATATTAAAATATCTTAAACAATAAAATAAACATTTTCTTAGTTATTTATATAATAAGTGATTTATTACCATCATTATTACCACATAATCTGCATCAATCTTTATCAAAACTAAATATTCAATACATAATTTAAATAAGAATATATAAATTAAAAAGTATCCTCACCATAATAGATCTCCTGCCTTTCTTCAATTTTGATACTAACTGCGGAAACTGGAATCATATCAACTAATTAATCAATTTGATAGGTGAGCCAACAGCAGCCAATGCATTTTTCTCTTTATTTTATACATTCAAATAATTAATTAATGGTTTAAAATAAAAATGCCAATTATTATGAAAAAATAAAGAGTTTTTTAACAAGATTAATCAATTCATTAAAATAAATGAAAAATCAAGAAACTGAAAGTTTTTTTTTTTTTTAGACCTTAATAGGAGAATACGTAACAAACCATTTTGACCATTATTGCTTAACATGAACAAGTTCTAGACTAAATACATTGTTAATTAAGTTATAAATGAAGGAGGGGAAGTCGCTTTTATGATAAAAAATAAGCCTATCGTATAAATTATGTTAAAAAATTGTTGTATTGAAGTTACGTTTTTGATATAACAATAAATTAATATGATCTATATTAAAATCAACGCATTATAAAAAAAATTAAAGATTAAGACAAAACCAGATATTAAAACTGAAATAATACGTTTCTTAAACTTATTCAATATTACAAACTTTCTTAAGAGAACGTATTTGTAAATAAAATTAATAAATTTTAATTATACAACAAAACTACAAGGTTTTAGGTCTAAATAAATGAGTTTCACGTCTCATGTGGGAAGGATAACAGTACCTGATTAATTTTAGTGTACATAATATAAACTGGTTTTGGCACAATTTAAAAACTATAGGAGAATAAATAAATAATATAGAATATTTCATATTCTAACATGTAATCTCATAATAACAACTTGAAGTAACAGTAAAAATCATTAAAATCCTATTAAACTATGTAACATTCGAGATTTTAAAAAGAAAAACTTACATGAAGAAATAGTTTTATCAGTCATTTTTTTTTTTAGTGCAGTAACACCAGAATTACTTTAACCTGAAAAAGTAAATAAAAATCATGATTTACAATATAGGTGCAATATATACAAACATAGAGCAATAGGGAACACAATTAATTTAATCAAGGATTTATACAATGAACTGGCTAAATCTTAAAGTAAATTAATAATTAGTAATTCTAATAGTAAGTAAATTAGTAATTCCAATCAGTTTTAATGTTGAGAATTCAAAATTCTGTGCTTTTATTAGATTTTAATGACAAGAAATCATATTTCAAAATAGTAAACTCAAATGTAATAAGAAAAGTGTAATAGGACCTAATGCAAAATGATTTAAATGTTCTATCACATCAGCTATGGTTAGTCCTATTGAAAAGCAAAGACCTAACTACCCACACCACAATTATAGTAAGATTAATAATAAATAGAACAGAAAAATTAGCATGTTCTAAATGTCACAAAATAAGTTAAAACCCGACTTACAAGAAATCCGTGGTAAACTAACACGAAATGAACAATCACACACAATAGCCAACTAAGTAATATTCCTCAGTTTGAAAATGGCTTGATAAGAATAACCTTCCCCCTTCAAATACCTCGAGGCGCCAAAGAGGTTACACACTTTCTGTTTGCAAGTTATTTTCAAATTGTGGACTTAAAATTTACATTGTAGAATTCCTTCAGTATTTCCTTACCTTGAATTAAAATAATGCCAATTAAACCATTATTGGGCCAATTTTTTTGTTTGTAGTTAATTGGCCTACATTGGTTCTAAAATATAATTTTATTTACAGCAGCCTAATTTCCTAAAACATGGATAGTTTACGATGAAATTAACAATCAGAATGCAGTCTACAAAGTATATTTTGGTACAACTTTACAAGAGGGGCGCGTTATCATTGGTTCCTCCCCAACTTACCCGAAGGTCGCGGGACTAGCACACTCTAGCGCCATTTGTGCTAAGCAACTGCTTTGTATTCATATTTAACATTCGTATTCATTGGAATTATTAGTGCCTTACATATTAATTAAAATTGTTAGTGCTCTCGACTTTCGGTGATCTGGAGAAGTAGTAATAATTTAAAGGAGTGATAATTGAATTACGGTAGGGACCCGACCTCAATTGAAAAGGAGCTTTTGGGGTTGGGTTATCTCTTGAGCGAGCATAGCGAGCGGAAGTCGACAGCTGTGATCTAATTAAAGTTGTAATAATTGAAATTACGTTAAGACACCGACCTCAACTGAAAAGGATCCGTTTATGTTTTGTTTATTTCTTGGGTGAACCTAATAAGCGGGAGTCGACAACACTAATAATTTTAAATAATATGTAATCAAAGCAGTAATAGCTTTAATATTTCCAATGAACACGAATGCTACATTTTAATGCGAAGCAGTTAGTTAGCACAAATGGCGCTAGAGTGTGCTAGTCCGGCGACCTTCCGGCAAGTACGGGAGGAACTAGTGATAACGCGCTCCTCTTGTAAAGTTGTACCTATATTTTCATTGTAGAATAAAAAATATACTTTTTTGTATGTTGTTTAGATTGAAATATTCCAGTTTATGAATTTTGCCTACCTTTTTGAAACCATAACTTTAATTTTATTTTACCTCGTTGTTTTTTCACAAAATACGCAAATGAATTCAGGTCAATATTATCGTCCCATCGATGGTTACTGGCAATTTCAACATCGATGTTTTAACTATCGATGCTCAATTCCACTCTGGAGGAGTTTTTGGCGGGAAGACTCCTCGCGCAAAGGGCCATTTTGATCGGTGCAATTGTAGTTTTACCCTACATGTTTTCCTAATACCATTATAGGATTTTTCTAATCTTGATATTTAATATATTTAAAGTCGCAATGAAAACATTGATGAGGTTTCTCTCCTGTATGATGGGTCACTATATGTCTTTTCAAATATTGAGGTTGAACAGATTATTGTATATTCACATTGAGGACAATGATGATGCTTCTTATCAGTATGACAGAACATTATGTGTATTTTGGCGTGTTAGTTAGCTCAGTCCTTTCTGTTAAATCAATCCTTTATAGTTCAATCGGTCTTTAGTTCACCGGTTTTAGTTCACTCGGTCCTTTCATTTCAAACCGTCCTGTATAGTTCCATCAGTCTTTAGTTCACTCGGTCCTTATAGTTCACTCGGTCCTTTATAATTCACTCGGTCCTTTCAGTTCAAACCGTCCTTTATAGTTCAATCAGTCTTTAGTTCACAGGTCTTAGTTCACTCGGTCCTTTCATTTCAAACTATCCTTTTAGTTCACTGTACAGGGAATTTCATCACCCAAAAAAAAAAAATATTTGTGGACGGATTTTATTTAAATTCGATATTTGGATTCTACGTATATTGAAATTCAAAACCTCAAATTTTGAGAGGGGGGGGGTGGTGGTTAAACATTTTTTTTCCTTGGGCGATTACAAAGGTCTATTATTGAAAATAATAAACCAAAAAGAAAGTTCAGTTTTATTTTTATATTTCAGTTTTATTTATCATATCGCTGCTATGGAGGGCTACGAAAGTATTGCAAATTTGCTACTTTTCAAAAATGCAAGTGTCACTATAAGAGACGATATCGAAAACACTCCTATACATCAAGCACTTACTAACAATGAACTCAACATTGCTAAAATACTTATCGACCACGCTACCGATGTAAATGTTAAAGGATCTGTTGGAGTTACACCTTTACACATCGCTTCTGAGGAGGGCTTCGATACTATCGTGAATTTTCTGTTATCCAGAAACGCAAGCGTAAATATCAGAGACGATATCAATAACGCTCCAATACATCTAGCGCTTTATAATAATAAAACCAATATTGCTAAAATACTAATCGACTACGCTACTGATGTTAATATTAAAGGATATAATGGACAAACACCATTGCATATTGCTACAAAGGAGGGTTACGAAAATATTGTAAATTTGCTGTTGTCAAAAAACGCAAGTATAAACATAAGAGACGCTAACAATGACACTCCACTACATAATGCAGCAATTAGTGGCAATCTAAAAGTGTTTAATACTCTTCTCAACCTCACTCCTGATGTTAACATTAAAGGATACGGTGGTCAAACTCCCTTGCACCTCGCCGCAGAGAAGGGCTACGAATCGATTGTAGAGATTCTGCTGTCCAAAAATGCAAGTGTAAACTTAAGAGACGATAACAATGACACTCCAATACATCTAGCACTTCATAATAAGAAAACCAACATCGCTAAAAAACTAATCGGCCACGCTACTGATGTTTATAATAAAGGGTATTTTGGAAATACACTTTTATATTATGCTGCTAAAGATAAGAGGGCTACGAAAGTATTGTAAAATTGCTACTGTCCAAAAATGCAAGCGTCAGCTTAACAGACGGTAGCAATAACACCCCAATACATCAGGCACTTACTAATAATGAAATCAATGTTGCTAAAATACTTATCAGCCACGCTAGTGATGTTAATATTAAAGGATCACGTGGCCAAACACCATTACATATCGCTGCGAGAAAGGGCTACGAATCTATCGTGAATTTGCTGTTGTCAAAAAACGCGAGTGTAAACATAAGAGACGATAGCAATGACACTCCACTACATGATGCAGCATTGATTGGAAACATTAATGTGGTTAATATTCTTCTCGACTTCGCTACTGATGTTGATATCAAAGGATCACGTGGCCAAACACCATTACATATCGCTGCGAGAAAGGGCTACGAATCTATCGTGAATTTGCTGTTGTCAAAAAACGCGAGTATAAACATAAGAGACGATAGCAATGACACTCCACTACATGATGCAGCATTGAGTGGAAACCTCAATATGTTTAATATTCTTCTCGACTTCGCTACTGATGTTGATATCAAAGGATCACGTGGCCAAACACCATTACATATCGCTGTGAGAAAGGGCTACGAATCTATCGTGAATTTGCTGTTGTCAAAAAACGCGAGTGTAAACATAAGAGACGATAGCAATGACACTCCACTACATGATGCAGCATTGATTGGAAACATTAATGTGGTTAATATTCTTCTCGACTTCGCTACTGATGTTGATATCAAAGGATCACGTGGCCAAACACCATTACATATCGCTGCGAGGAAGGGCTACGAATCTATCGTGAATTTGCTGTTGTCAAAAAACGCGAGTGTAAACATAAGAGACGATAGCAATGACACTCCACTACATGATGCAGCATTGAGTGGAAACCTCAATATGTTTAATATTATTCTCGATCTCGCTACTGATGTTAATATTAAAGGATTTTTCGGAGTTACACCTTTACATCTCGCTGCGGGGGAAGGCTACGAATCTATCGTGAATTCCCTTCTGTCCAAAAATGCTAGTGTAAACATAAGAGACGATACCGGTGATAATCCATTACATAAGGCAGCGACTAGTGGGAACCTCAAGGTGTTTAATATTCTGCTCGACCTCACTAGTAATGTTGATATTATAGGATCTTCTGGAGATACACCTTTACATAAAGCTGCTGTGGAAGGTTATGATGCTATAGTGAATTTCCTATTGTCTAAAAATGCAAGCATAGACATCAGAAACGATGCCAATGACACTCCAATACATCTAGCACTTAATAATAATAATACAGACTTGGCTGAAATCCTAATCGACCACGCTACTGATGTTAATATTAAAGGGTATTATGGTTTTACACCTTTACACATCGCTACCGAGGAGGGCTACGAATCTATTGTAAATTTACTATTGTCTAAAAATGCAGATGTAAACATAAGAGACCGGTATCGTCTCTTATGTTTACATCTGCATTTTACATACTGATACTGCACTACATAATGCAGCAATTAGTGGGAATCTCAATGTGTTTAATATTCTTCTCAACCTCGCTCTTAACCTGATGTTAATATTAAAGGATACAATGGTCGTACAACTTTACACATCGCTTCTAAGAAAGGCTTCGAATCTATCGCGAATTTGCTATTGTCCAAGAACGCTAGTGTAAGCATAAGGGACACTGCCAATGATACATCAATACATCTAGCTCTTTATCATAATAAAACCGACTTGGCTGAAATACTTATCGACCACGGTGCTAACATGGGTGCAAATATGGATATAAAAAATCAAATTGGCATCACTCCTTTGTATTTAGCAGTAATGAAAAATAAACCGAAATTGACCAAAGTTCTCCTTGGTCACGGAGCTAACGTTGATAACCAGAGAAATAACGGAATGACACCTTTGATGGTCGCTTCTTCGAATGGTGATGAGACAATTGTAATGATACTTCTTTCAAGAAAGCCTTCTTTAGAAATAAGAGACAATAGTGGTAATGCCGCATTACACTTTGCAGCGTTGAGTGGGAACATTAAAATGATTAAGATGCTTCTCGATCACGGTGCAGATGTTAACAATAAAGGAGAAAATGGTAAAACACCACTCAATTCTGTGGTTCGGAATGACCAGGAATATTTGAAGAAATCGCTCGCACTTAAATTAAAAATTCCATCTATTGTTCGACAAGAATCACTACAATATTATAATACTAGAATAAATACTGCCGTAGAAAATAGATTAGTCGCTGTAATTAAGACTCTCGTGAAACACGGGGCCAATGTTAATTCGTAAAATCATTATGACCAAACAGTGCTCCACGAAGCTGCTGCTATAGGTTATGCTCGAGTCGTTGGCTATCTCCTGTCCCAGAACGCCAGTTTGAGTATAGAAGACTATGTTTGCTTCACCCCACTCCAGTGGGCAGCTAACAATGGAAATGTAGATGTAATAAAGACCTTGTTAGAGAACGGGGATGATGTCAATGGAAAGGGGTGTAATAATGTAACAGCATTGCATTTAGCAATCAGAAGAAATGACACTGAGTTAATTAAATTTCTTTTGTCCAAGAATGCTGATCCGAATGCGATGACCGAGGACGGACGAACGGCTTTAGACTTAGCTTTTGATAATTTATCTGAGGGAGTTATAAAATTACTCCTTGATCATGGAGCGAAAGTGGAAGATGATAGTTTCTTGGGATCGAAAATTCTTTTCGATGCAGTTTCAAGTAAATTAGTATACTTCGTTAAGCTTCTATTGGATAAGACTGAAAATTTCGACTCCTATCCCACAGTTATTCTTAATCATGCAATTGTTATGCGTTTTTCTGAAGGAATCGATCTGCTCATCTCTCACGGAGCAGACATTATGCAGAAAGACATCCATGGCAATCTCCCGCTAACTTCAGCTGTTATGTCAGGAAACCCTGGTTACGTTAAATTAATTTTAGTAACTGGAGCAAGTAGGATCGTTAAAAACAATTTCCAAAATTTTTTAGATGCAAAAAGTGACGTTAAGCTTCTTACGTCCCAGAACAATGTGATAGAGATCCATAATGTGACAGCACTGCACGTTGCTTCCTACCGCGGGCTCACGGAATTTGTCGGACTGTTGATATCATACGGTGCTTCATTAGATGTTAGAGATAAACGAGGATATTCACCACTCCGCTACGCTTGTGAGAATGGCCATGTCGAAGTAGTGAAACAGCTTTTGGATTCTGGATCCAATAAAGACTCTTCCGATATTAACGGCACGACTCCCCTGCACATCGCTTGTAGTCGAGGTCTGTTTGAAATTGCCGAATCACTACTTTCCGATCCAACAGCTGCCATAGATCAAGCTGACAGTAGTGCAAACACAGCACTTCATTTTGCAGAACGGATTTACGGAAATAGTCAAGCTGTTACTGAATCTTGAGGCTAATAAAGAAGCTAAGACTATTGATCTCAAAACTCCACTGCATTTAGCTTCCCTCGAGGGCCAACATGAAATAGTGGAAATCTTATTGATCGCAGGAGCAGAAATAGATGCATCTGACGTTGATGGAATGACGCCATTACATTTCGCCGCAAGAGAAAGATATCCGTTGGTGTTTTATTCAATGCTTGATAAATTGGATAAAGTTTTTCTCAATAGTAGAAACAAAAATGGTAGCACACCGCTTCACCTAGCATGCGAATCCAGCACAATATCCACAAATAAAGCACAAGAATTGATTGTCGAGTATCTTCAATTTGCTGACGCTGATTTCGAAGCAACGGACAACAATGGTATGACCCCATTACATATTGCGTCTAGAGACAATTCCTCCAGTATTATAAAACAGCTTCAAGAATATGGAGCAGACCCATCAAGCAGGGATGCGTTGCTCAACCAACCAATCCATTACGCTGCATTATACGGCCATTATGATGTAATTCTCGAGTTACTTAGCGATGATAAATATATAAGTCAAAGTATATCAGTGAATATTAATCACGAAACCCCTTTGTTCTTGGCTTCAAGAGAAGGGCACACTAAAGTAGTAGCATTGCTCTTGCAGGTTGGAGTCGAAAGTCTTCATCCTGATATCAATGAAAGAACTGCTTTGCACCGCAGTGCTAGCAGAGGTCACTTAGAAATAGCGAAACTACTTCGTCAAGCCCTTTTGAATAATGAAAAGGAAGATAAGTGGGGCTTTACAGCATTAAACTACGCTGCTTCTTCAAAAGGATACCAAGAAGTTATAGGATATCTTTCGACTACCCAACTCAACATCACATTGTCATATTATTTAAACAAATCAAATCCTTTTCAACATAATTTGGAAAAGGAAACATTAATACCGGTAAAAAAGTTACCTGGTGTAAAATTGGGAATTCCTTATTCTTTTAAAGCAGTCCCAGGGAAGGGCCAGTACATTTATTCATCCAATAATAAAATTAATTAAATTCATATCTGCTCAATAGAACATCCCAGCTTTCATTATACAACAAACTACTAATTGGGAAGACAATTCTGAAACCTATCTGGAAGTTTGGGCTCGAACGGCTTCAAGCCAGTGACGTGATTGACTGAGAAGCGCTGTGATATCCTAGTGTACTGCTTTTCCATCCTTAAATGGGGGGGGGGGAGACAAGCCTGGCTCGGGGTTTTCTTGGCCAAGTGTAAATAGTGTATATAAGTATGCCTGCCTTTAAGATATTTATGTTTATTTTATTTTATTAAAGTTTAATTTATTTGTTTTCCTATTTATTATCTTGCAATTATTTCATTTATTTGATTTTCAACAATATGATGTCAATGATCACTTTAATCTCTATTGCCATTGCCCTTCGTTGAGACTGAATGTAATATTACTCAATAAAAATAATTTTTTAAAAATAAATGAATTCATTTAGATTAAATTAATTAAACATGGTTTGTACTTATGGTTCCCTATCGCCTAATTACCTACCATAAAATTTTATTCCTTTGGCTTGGTATCCCATAGGGCTCATCACTTTTCCGAAGCTTTTCTTCGGTTATATAAATAAACATAAATGATTAATGATAAGCTCAGGGATAAATTAATTGATCTTTCATTTCAATCTAACGTGTTAGTAAAATCATTGAGGTTTTTACTGGTACTGTTTGCTGCAAATTATTGGTTAGAACATTTTTGATAGTCAGGTACTTCCTACATTGCCGTATTAACCGTATAGAATGAAATGCGTGATAATATGAGAATTCATCATTTTGTTTTGTAAATTTTTTTTTCTTTTCATAAAATTTTCTCACAAAATATATAAATATAACTTGGGTCTTTTCCCTTCCCTCTGCTTAAACAATAAAAAACCATCTTCTTTTTTTCCTTCATTATTGAAATAGATGATTTTACACACATCGAATAAGCAATTTAACTAAATTAACCTTCACTAACATATTTTTTTTAGAAACATGTGCTATATAAATCATACTAATCACTATAAATCGTAACATTCACCCCTTCTCCTAAGAAAATAAATAAATGTAATAAAAACGCTGCAAATGGTTGCACAATGGTTAATTATTTCCACTTAGTAATATTTCAAAAATATCTATTCTGTCCAAGTTAAAGAAATTAAGCAGTAGGCACCAAAGGAAAAGAACTTTGAAGCTTGTCCCAAGATGGTCGCCGTGAGAATGCCGAACTGGGAGTGATAAGAAAAAACTGTGTCAATGCAAGTTGGCTGTGATGGTTAGGGCATGTAATCAGAGGGTATGATGATACAGAGGAAATATTTGATGTGCACTTCAGTAGGATAAAAAAATGAAAGACTAAGGAAGGTGAAGGAAGCTAAAGGAAGTGCAGAACGTGCAGTTTTACAGATTTTTTTGAGAATTTTGAATTTCGGAAAAAAGTCAGCAGCGACAACCCAAAATCAAACATTAAATGTGAAACGACCCATAAACTATTTTTTATGTCTCAAGTGGCTAAATATGTTTTTTAAATTAAAAGTTGAACTTTTCCGAATCTGTTATGATTAATCATTATTTATAAGTGTAAATTACTTTAGAAAAATTCGATTTTACATATCTACGAATTTTTCTAAAGTCCATCTTCTAATAAGTGATTATACCCTAAGAGGTATAGACTACAACTTTCCTGGGTCTTGGTTGTTTGTAAAGCACTATTTTGCTTTTGGATAGCTTTTGTCAAGAAGTGAAAGATAAATTATATTCTCAAATCAATCTATTTATGATTCATAGATTCGAAGTACACTATTACAACATGTTTTCAAAAGATTGTTTAGCTGAAGTTTTTTTTGTAGTTTACTATTCGGAAAACTCTCTATTTTTATGACTCTAATGAACAGTTTAACCTGTCTTTATCAAGTATCTTTAAAAGGTATTGATGTGTCTTCTCACGACTATCACATACCCACAATTATCAAACTGAACTCACAACCGTCACACAATAAAAAATATTAAAAAAGAGTAAAGTATGATAAAAAGTTAAGCAAACCATTAGCTTTGGTTTAATATGGCTATGTTTTTTCCACAATGATATTTATAAATTTATATTTATATCTGGAAAGTTAGTAATAAGAATAATTACAGTTCTTTATCGCTTCAAGTACAGAAGTTAGAACAAAACATTAAAATGTCAGCATTCAAATTACTTTGTTTTACTTCCTTGTACGAAGTAAAGGAAGTATTGTAATCGCGAAAATTTTCGGTTTTCAGATTTCAACGGAAATATCCATTTTGACCATCCCTAAATCCATTTTGACTAGTTTCGTCTTGGCGTCTGTACGTACGTTCGTTCGTATTTTGCATAACTCAAAAACGGTTAGCCGTGAAAGTTGAAATGTTGTATTTAGGATTGTTGTAAAATCTAGTTGTGAACCTCCCTTTTTGGTCACTGCTTGATCACCGGAAGTGGTACTTTACTTGAAGGCCGTAATAGATTTTTATCAAAAATTATATTAAAATATAATGTAAAACATCTCAAATTTGGTAAATAGGACTTTTATATCGATATGAATGTATTTACTATATTTTGGTTAAAATTGGAGAGCCGAAAAAGGTACTTTACTTAAAGGTCATAATAAGCTTACATCAAAAATTATATTTAAATTAAATACATAAATCATATGTTTCGGTAATAAAGGTTGCAAACGCAATTTTGTTTCCAATCTAATTAAACATTTTTATTACTTCTTTTAAGTGTTAAAATTGAGTGTAGAATACTGGTTTTCCTCCCCAATTGTGTGTGTCAATAAATGGGTGTCGCGACGCCGAGTGTCGTTTTTGAGGTACCGCAATCTTCGGAAACTAGTAACCAAATTGAGGATCACTTTTAATATTTTACTAATGATATATAATATTTTTTAATTATAAAAAAATTATAATAGCTTAACACCGATAATTAACAATATAGATGATCTTTGTGAGGCATTATCTATATTATTAAATCAAATAGATAATAATTTCGATGTGAAATATCCCAATGCAATTGTTCCAAGTTTTAGTGCGAACAAGCAAAAAAAAAAAAAGTCATCTATTCAACACGTTTCATGAGGGATAAGAATGCTTTAAAGGTTATTATTCTAAGATGAATTAACAAGATCTACAATTAATGAACTCAGGACTCAAGCCTAACATCGATCTTCAGATTTTAAACCGATTTTAAATAAACAATAAAATGTTTCTAATTGAAAAATATTTTCCAAATTTCTTATTCTTGATGTATACAGTATATATATCTGCAAAATTTTTGGTGTTGTTAATTTTACTGTCGCTGCTTTGATGTGAGAACAATCTTACTTTTATTTTTATTTTCAGTTTACTGCTTTCTTAAGCACATTTAATGTTATGCATATTGCATTGTTTGTTTAGTGAACTTTTTTAAAATAAATTTGTATTTTTTCAAGAAGATGAATCTTTAATACTAATATCATAAGATCCGATAATCTGAAAAGTGGAAGTGGTACACGGACACTGTTGTACGCGGATACATTCTTAATAAAATTTATTTAGTTAAAGAGGAATGTAAAATCATGAGTATTGATGTGCAATCTTTATTCACTCACTAATACTACAATAGATTGTTTTAAAGTTGGACTAAATTGTAAAATTGGAATAAAATAAAAAATAAACAACATTAACAAAAATATTCTTTTTTTTCAGCCAGCTAATATGTATTTTGTCTCTAAAAATTAATATCCACACAAATTATAAAAATTAAAAATGAACTTTTATTAATTAAACAATACATAGACGACTAGTCCTTAATTTTCAAGGAAAATCAATTGAGTGAAATTTTAGAATTGTTTAATAAACATCATATCCGAATATTTTTTCAATAAAAAATTAATCGAAAACCTACACACACAAAACAATATTAATAATAATTATGAATGAATAATAAAAATAAATTAATTAAATAGAAAACTGATGACAATAAATAATACATACGATATATATAATAAATCTAAACATTTTAAGCTATAATTAAGTTAATGAAAACATAATATAAATACGTGAATGAAAATTATTGTTAGTTTAATAATAAATGTTTTGTCCTTTTATGAGTGTATCGTTTGAGTGTACATTTGTTATAATTACTGATCTCTTTTATCAGTGGGTTTACACTGGTAGTTTTTTTACCAAAATATGTAGCAGTTTGTGATAAAACAAATTCTTGAATTGAGGGTAGTTGCAAGTCTTGTAACATTGTGGCTATTTTTGTGTAACGAGGGTAGTTGTTGATTATTCTCATGCATAAATTTCGGACTCTTTCGAGTTTTTTGTAATTGGTTATGGAAGTTGAACTCCAGACGGGCGATGCGTAAGCGATTTGAGAACGAATGACTGATTTATATAAGATAAGTTTGTTTTTTGAGCTCAGTTTAGATTTTTTATTGAAAAAACCGAATAAAATTCAAATTAAAAAGAGGGTAATAAGTAAACATAAACTCCTAGGCATAGAACTGGTCATAAATAATAGTAAATTACTCACTAAATTGGCCAAAAATTAAATGTACAGAAATAGATTTTGAATTTTTTCTCCTATCACCCCAATTTTAAGTAATCATCACTACAAGAAAAAATATTTAAGGAGCTATTAAATTAACCAATCAGGAATAGATAAAAACAAAAAATTAGAAATATACAATATAGCAAATGATCTAAAGAGTGGTAGCTTCCTGAACCTCCTCTGTAGTCAATCCAGGACCTGAGAACCCTCAACTGATATATCGTATTGATCCTCACGGCTAGAGAATTTATACATATATTGTAATGTTCTAAAAATAATACCAGCTTTTGAGAGGATTGAGGTCCTTTATGGTCCTTATATCAGAAATAGTCAGTTTTAACATTCATACAGGCTTCGACATATCCTGCCTAGTTATTAAATCAGGACGGACTGTATAAACCAGTAGAGAGACCTTTAAAAATGTCTATTTTAATAGTCAACAACTTCTTCCCGTCTAAGAGAACAGACCAGAAAAATATTTGGCTGATTCTATTAAAACTAAATTAATTAATTACATTAATTTATTTAACTATTCAATTAAATAAATTCCAAATCGTCAAAACTAAAAATCTGGCTGAAACTCAATACGTACTGAGTCCAATATTACGTGAGTCCATAATTACGTGTGCGCAATAGGCAGACTGCTGCTAAATTTTCTAGTCCATTTCTATTACCTAGTGAACATATTTGCACCTCACCTTCGTTATATATTCTGTAATTCAGTTCAATAGCTCGCACCTTGTTTAGAAGTCGAGGGACGGAGTTGTGCAACCAACAGCGATTGGCTTGATCGGCATCGAACCTTCGAGTTCGATAAGCCTTTTATTATTATTATTTTCTATTTCGTCATATTTCTATGATTATATATTCTTGTTTTGTCGAAAATGAGCCTTCCAAATTCCAAGAAACAAAATAGCCGATTTTGTGACAAAACCTTGAAAATTGTAGAAAGAAAAACATTTTCTATATATTTTTAAAATCTCCACAAACCTGAATAGTACTAGTTTTCAAAATAAATTAAAGATTTTGAATTGAGTACGAAGTAAGGGTTCGAGATGGCGGTTGAGGAAAAGGAGATCCGTTTACTACCTTCTACATTTTCTTTTTGTACTTAAAATTAGAAATGATGATAGCCAGGGCGACAGGACGCTGACCTTGGCGTTGCAGAACTGGCCTGACCAGGGTTAGCTGGACTGGACTGAGCAGCATATAAGATCTGCCGCGTCCTCACAGCGACATCTTGCTTCTCGCCATGTCGCTCTCTCTCATCTATCTCTTCTCTCTTCACTGCCTCGCATTCTCTGTAAGTACATATCTTGCAAATGTCTTTCTCAGTTGATATCCGCATGACGGTAAAGAAGGATCAATCTAATTAGAGATTGATTAATTATTTCCCACTTCTATAATTTTGGTTTTATTCATCTTCAGTTGTAAAAACACACAAAAATTCAAAAATAAGCAATTCAAAATACAGTTTGTTATTACTATACATATTAAATAAGATGTAATATCCTTTATGAATTATGAATTTAATTAAGACAAGAAATCAAATGCATGTTGGTACTCACCAAAGTTTAAATGGAATATATCAGAAAAGTTTGTACTGGTTTCTACTCGCACTGAACTAACAATGAAAGAAAGGTGGGGTGTTTATGTAGTAAACGGTTTAAGGGTCGGGGTTTTTCTAGTAATGCCGGTGAGTAATTGGTTTTTCTGATATAGATGGGAATAAATTTATGATTGGACTATTGGAGATATTTATTTGCTCATTTAAGCAAAAATCTGGATTGGATTTGAAGGATTTTATTATTTCAAGTGCTTCATATATATTTAATTTGAGACTGTTTGATGAATGATCGGATGAATTTATGATTATTTTCATTTAAATGAATTGCAAAGTTGTAATTATCTGTCTTATTATTATATGCACGTATATGTTCCTTTAATCTCTGATTTAGCGATCTTCCAGTTTTTCCCTTTTTCGTTGGCTGCACAATTATTACAATTTAGTTCGTATACCCCGCTTTTTTGGAAAGGGTCTATTTTGTCTTTAGGAGAAGGGAAGTATGAGGATAGGGTTTTTCTATTTTAAATGCAGGGTCCTAGTTTTTCAGTTCATTTCTCTCTATGGAATATGGAATCAAGACATAATTCTTCGAAATGTTGAATAGATATCATTAATTTTCTTTTTTTTATTTGTTTTTTAAAATGTGATTGATAATGGTTTTATTATAAAAGTTATATATTATTTCAATTTCTATATTATAATTCTTTTCATTTAATGGTACGTTCAAAAGAGGGTAAATCATGTCATTAAAGTCTATGAGTTTATGTGCTATCGGTCTCTTCGTTTCATTGTTTATAACGACATCCGTGTGGGTGGGTTTCGGGTAAATTCTAAATTCATGATGTTAGTTTTTTACTGAGATTTCTAAATCTAAAAAATTTATTGTCTTTTTTTCCAGCTCTACTGTGAATTTAATCGAGGAGTGAATTTCGTTTAAGAAATTATCTATTTGCCTTGTCGTACCAGACCATAGGCATATAATGTTATCTACATACCGATACCAGTATATGATATGTTGAGCTAATTGAGAATTGTTTGGGTCAAGAATGTTTCGTTCTAATTTGTCCATAAATAAATCTGCCAGAAGGGGTGAGAGAGGGGAGCCCATCGGTAAGCCTTCTTCCTGTTTGAGGAATTTTCCATAAAATTGAAAATAATTATGGTTTATGAAAATAGATATAAAATTTTAAAGGTTTATTTTTCTAGCGGTGATATATTCGATCGGCAGATTAACTGTATAACATTCGAAACTAGTTTTCAATAAAAAAAAAATTATTGAAGTGGCAAATAATTTATCAATCCTAAATAAAATGTCTTTCTATCTCACTGTCACAAATACAGTACGTATTCCCTATTCCTGTAAGAACTTGGAATATTTGTCGTTTAGTCGCCAACGAAATGTTAAAACGAAATAATAATATTAAAAAAAAGAATGATTTCGCTCATGATGGTTTTTAAGAACTATCTTTTTATTTAAAAATATTTTTAAACACTTAATAAATATTATATATACATTTATTTATATTAACAGTATAAATAACAGATACAGTATTTATTTTCGGATCAAAATTTCTTACTGAGAAACTGGTATAAAAATGAAAAACAGAGATTGTGGTGTTTGCTTCCAAAAACGTTTTTCTACTGATCCTAGGATATGTCTATTTTTTTTTTTAATCACCTTACATTTTTTAGTGTACATTTGTGAAAAATTTCAAGCACTGCACACATGAAGCAGGAGAAATATGTAAAATGATTTTGGTAAAAATCAAGAGGTTGGCTGTTTTTTAGCAAAATAAACTTTTTGTTTTTTGATTCCCATAAAAATTAGAAATAAACTGTTCTTTTGGGTGATAAATCCAAATTGTGAAAAATAACGTTCTCTCCTCCCCTATTTAAAAGTTTAAATATAAAGAATGATTGGCGAAGAGTAATTGGCGACTTGCACAAAAACTTCATCGACATTCTGACCATAAAAGAACAGATGAACTCACTCACAAATTCATTTTTTCTAGTCAGCATTTAAAGATCTATGACGTAATAAGTCCACAACACAAGTTAGGGGGCGAAATCTGTGCCTCAGGACAATTGTGAAATACCGAATATCTCCTTCGAAAATAAACAATAAATAGCATGCTTAAGTGCAATAACTAAAAGATAAAATAATAATAACAACAGAGAATAGGTAAGATGTATTTAATATTGATTTTATAATAGAAACATTTTAAAAAGGTGTATTGATTAAAAAAATTTATTATTAGAAGAAATATATATCTACTTAAATTTAATCCTTGCCCTCTACATTGGTCCGGGTAATTGAGCATTTCAGGGTATAGACAATAGTAATACAATTTTTTTTTTTTGTGGTAGGACCATCTATTTGTTGGTACATTCCAGGCATTTTTATATTATGTACCTTAGACTACATACATTATTTATAATAAAAAAATCTTTACTAAACAACTTAAGTAACAATTTTATATAAACAGAATTTAAATAAAAAAACAAAACATATATAACATTCGATTTAACTAATTTAGACCTTTGCCTCTCGTACACTTGGCATACGTTGAATGTTGAATCTTTTCGGGTATGATTCGGTCTGTCCATGTTCAGTCAAAATCTGTGTTAGTTTGTAATTTGTGGATTTCAGCATATTGTAGAAGTTAGAAGTCAATAATGGAATAAATCTATGTAAACTGGGTGATTTATCTGAGTGGGACCCGCTCTCGTTCCAGCTCAAAATTGACTTTTCTGTAAGATCGTATTTTATAAAAGACAAAGGTGTTTTACAAAATGACGGTAAAGGATCGCTTTGTGCTGCCTTTTTAGCTAATTTGTCAGCTTTTTCATTTCCCTCAATTCCCGAATGATATATGACACATTTTAATTTGATGATGGAGTTTAGAAGCCAATGTTTATAAAAGTTCCCGCTGATATATTCAGTGAGCTCGTCGTGTATATCTGGGATGAGAACTGATTGTAAATGAGCTCATACTGTCTGTACGTATGAAGAGGTCTTGATGTATGGCAGTAGGAAGGTCAAGAAGGTATTCTGTGGCTTTTGCGATTGCGTACTTTTCGGCTTGGTTGTTGGGACATGTAGGGCCGAGTTTGTACTTGGCACTTGGCATTTTCCCAGACATGTCCCAGAGTAGCCAAGCGCAGCCTACATTATTTATTTCCTTCTTTACTTTCGTCTGTGAATATATTTGTGATCTCCGTATTCGTCTCTGTAGATTGTGCCATATGTGAGTATGGTTTGCCATGTATTGATAGGTGTTGCCAGCTTTCATATTCCAATTCTAGTTCTATAATGTTATTCGTAATAGCCCCATAGTTTCTATTGAGCAGTTCGATAGATAAAAATTGGACTAAATCTTCGATTTTTATATCAATAGGCACAATTCCTACCAATACACACGCTGCGTCATACGAGATTGTTCTATATACCTCGAAAATCGTGATCCCAATGAGCCGTTGGAGTTTTTAAAGATGGCATTTCTTCTCAATCGTTTTATACCAAATCGGCACCGCGTTAAGCATCTTCGGATTCGAAACTGATGAACTGATCCAACGTGAAACAGATCTGATTTTGAAAGAGATATCCGAGCTGAAACTCACTGAATTGCGTGTTGATAACAGAGAGATAGAAATTAAACATGTAATGCTATTTACAATGGTAGATGGGAAAGTCTGCAATACTTTAACAAAAAATCGTTCAAGCTAAAAATGCTACATTTGTGGAACTAATCCAAAGACAATGAACGAAACCAGCAAAAACATCAAAAGTGAACATTACGGATTCGGTTTGTCCACACTTAACACATGGATTCGCACTTTTGAATGTTTGCTTCATATTGGAGGTAAAAAAATAGAGAATTGCAGACTGTGTAGAAAAGGAGAACATTAAAAAAAAGAAAGAAGGAAATGCAGGTTAAATTTAAATTACTGTTAGGACTCCATGTGGACAAACCGAAACCACATTTCGGTTCAAGCAATGATGGCAATACTGCAAGAACATTCTTCAAACACAGTGCCATCAATTCTAGTATAATTGGAGTCGACTGGGGTATCATTGAGCGGTTAGGGTTATCCTTAATGTTCTGTATTCAGAGCATCGAATCAATATTGAGCAGTTTGAAAAGTATATTTCTGATACAAGAACACTATATTTAAGTCTCTATCCCTGGTATTTAATGTCCGTAACTCTACAAAATTTTTTTTTCCATAGTTCTGAGATTTTGAGATTTCATATTTTGCCCATCGGCCAATAAACAGAAGAAGCTATAGAAGCCCGATATAAAGATTGCCGAAAATATCGAGAACACAATACACAAAAGAAGTCCGCGAAGCCTCGAATAGAGACCTAATTAATATGTTGTTAGTTAGTTCTGATCCACTAATTAACAGTTTTTAATTAACAGTTTTCTAATTAACCATTCCTATGTATATTCATATAAATTTCCATCTCGATCAATGATCATATGTTGAGGCAATTAAATGATAATTAATGATACAAAATAAATAGTAATTGTTATTTCAAGTTGGCGAAGTTGACAAGCCATCTTTGAGGGAATGATTTCTTAAAAAAAAAATCAATTTATTTTAAGGTTACATCTGCAATGTTTAATTGATACTTTATGGATTAGGTGTGATGAGAATACTACTCAATCAATTTTGACAAAAGTTTACCAAAATTTAATCTATAATGTACAAAATAGCAGCACAGCGGGAATATTTTTCGA
Organism: Rhaphigaster nebulosa; assembly: GCA_948150685.1. Classification (NCBI taxonomy): domain Eukaryota; kingdom Metazoa; phylum Arthropoda; class Insecta; order Hemiptera; family Pentatomidae; genus Rhaphigaster; species Rhaphigaster nebulosa. The sequence continues at coordinate 135,031,109 of OX411310.1, read as the reverse complement.
TTTAGTGGTCAAAATTCTATAACTAAAATAACAGTTCAGTCTTCTCTATTTGCTCATTGTCAATGCTTATCTTAAAATTCGGTACAAATATTTTTATGCTAAAATTAATATGTTTCCATTTTAGTGTATTCAGTTCTAATTTGTATGTTTTTTGTCCGATCTGATATTTTATTTAATGCTAAATTTGCTATTTGTAAATTTTGAAAACATTTTCCTCTGACTAAAAGTAGTATATCATCGGCATAGATAATTAATTTTGAGTCCGTTGGTAAGTCAAATTCAAAAATTGTATTAATTAATATATTCCAGAGGATAGGCGATACACATGATCTTGTGGAATCCCTATTGATTGGGGTTTTAAGAAGGAGATGGTATTCGTTTAAACATTAAACGTCTATTTTCGAGGAAATTATTAAATAATAAATGAAAGTCCTTAGGACACTTATATTTTTTAAGATTATGCAAGATTGCAGGCCACCACGCATTGTCAAAGGCTCCTTTGATGTCTAGACTGATGACTAGAAGTCGATCTTTGGTATTGAGAGCATCAGTAATATTCATTGTCAGCAAGTATCCAATGTTCCAGTCTTTGGGAGGTATGCAAATTGGCGTTTGCCTAAAATGTCGTTTTTAATAAGAAAAAGGATAAATCTTTTTTTAATAATTTTCTCAATGATTTTGTTCATTATTGTAAGGATACTAATTATTCTTAGCTCGTCGCTAAGATAATATAAGAATTCGTTACTAAGACTGTTAGACCAATTTTTCAACTGTCTGGAAACTCTTTTCTCCTGAAAAGTAATTTGTACCAATGTAATTTTATGTTTGGCACAGTATCGAAGACCTTCTGGAAAATTATTGGTCTGATCCCATCTTCACCACGAGATTCCATTATTTTTAATCATGTTATTGCAATCTTCTACTAGCAAGTCCTCAGTTGTATCCGGGAGCATTATAACATTTGATCACTACTATATATTATTACAGTAGTATAGATCCCTTTTCCGGCTTTCAGGAGCGATGGATTTTGACGAGTGAGGTATCAAAAGAAAAAAAATTTCACGGAGATGTGACGAATTCCAATTTTGTTTCTTAAAATCTTACAAGGCCTTAAATAAAAGTGATGAAAAAACTGGAACGTTTCAAAACTTTGACGACTGAGAATCGGCGGATCGAGACGGGATAAGTTGGGTTTTAAAGATTTTGACGCGGGCATCAAGATCATATATGCTCCTGTGGAGCATATTGGTCCAGCGTTTTAAAGCTTAAAAACCTACCGTTTTCGAGATAACGCACGATATAGGTCACGCCAACGCACGGGCCTCATGCCATCTTGCGTACGTGTCGTTGTCATGGCAACTTTATATCAATATGAGTCTGTTTACAAAAACTTTTAATGAGTGGGAAATTACATATTGTTTCCCATGATCAACCCTTACTGTTAAACATGAATACTACACATAGAAAATGGTATAGCTGAATCTAATTGCCTAACGGCTAAATTGAAGAGGTGTTTTCCAATAGGGTTAGCTATTGGTAAGTATGAACTGTAATTTCAACATAGTCATTACAAACTACGTAGCTTCACCAAATGTATATGTTAAATAAACTTTTACACGAATAAATATTTTTCCCTAATATCGCTTATACTTGGAATTAGGAATTAGAAGATATCTAATGCGAGAGTTCTCGCTCGGGTATATTAGCCTAATTATAGTATGCCTACAATTATATGATTCAGGAGTATCTACATTTAATAGATCATTCGTTATTTGATTCAAAGTCTCCTGTAGGTTGCTTGTATGATAATTGTTAGCCGTCTGTAAGGTTTTCTAAACCATTGGGTTCCTCACTTTTCCTGCAGGCTATAATTTGGATTGTATGATTAATTTCCTCGTATTAATCGTTCCACCAAGCTACCGGCTTATATTGTCTTTTGTGAGGATTGTTATTTGACTTTCTAAACGTCATATAGGATCCTTTAATCAATGCCAAAATAATCTTTTTAGATATCATTTTTGTGCTCATATTCTGAAGTGATTCAATAATATTGTTTTGTAGTTGCTCAGTTCTGTACTGTTTTTCAGCACCAGTTATGAATTGCTTTCCTGTTTGAGTGATTTATATTTTCCTCGAATTTGCTCCAATAAGAATTTGCAGTACAGTATTTAATTGTTCTATATATATATTTTCTAAATCACTGTTGTACTGAATATCAAAGAAGACACAGTTGTGGTCCTTAAGGTTAGTTTCGTTTTATATGATCTAGTTTTTAATTCGTTCCGTAGCTTGTATATTGGAAAGGGTTAAATCAAAATTACGTTGCTCTTCAAAAGTAGGCATGTTTTATTGCACGTTCATTATTAATAACTCATTGGTTAAGACGAATTCTTCCAAAATTCTTCTCCTTTTATTAGAGAACTTATTATACCAGAGTTTGGATCTACTATTCGGGTCAATTCCTATGACTACATTGTAACCCCTAAAATGTTCGACGAATTCCTTAATCCTGTTTAGATCGATATTGATGTCACTGTTACGGCACTTGACATAATAAAATCAAGAAGATCATGTCCGCGGATGGTTACCACTCAGTGTTACCAGGTAGAAATAATTATGTAATTCAATTAGATCATGTATTTGTATAATTTCTTATGCCTGCAACACTGGGGTAACCAACAATTCCCTGGCAAGAAATTCCGATAATTAAGTGGCAATGTGATGGAAATTTTAAATTTGGTGAACAAATTCTTAGGTGTGTATTTTTTTTTTTTTTTTTTTTTTTAGTAAAACGTTTTGTTTATTTGTATCAATTGCAGCCAGTAGAAGTCTTTTTATTTATTTATTACACCCAAGAGTGTTTATTTTTATTTTCAAACCAAGTTTGTTTTTATTCCAATATATTGACTTTCATTTTTTATATATTTTTTATTATTATTAGCGAAGCTCCTTACATCCTTCAAATTGGTGAACCCGACTTGATTTTTAATAGGAATGCAGGCTGCACTGGCCGTAACCTTAGATACATCCCGCGACATACTTGTATAGTTCGACAGAGTATAGTTAGGCATGTCCTGATAGATGTTGCGTACATGTTCCAATTCTTGTTCTATAAAGTTGTTCGCACTATCTCCATAGTTTCTATAGGGCAGTTTAATAGACGAAAATTAGACTAAATTGGACGGCCAATGTTCATATGTTGAGGCAATTAAATGATGATTAATGATATCAATTAAATACTAATTATTATTTGAAGTTGGCGAAGTTGACAGGTCATCTTTGAGGGAATGATTTCTAGAAAATAACAAAATAAATTCATTTGAAGATTATATCTGCAATGTTTAATTGATACTTCATGGAATAGGTGTGGTGAGAATTTCGCTGAATAAATTTTGACAAAATTTTACTAAAATTGAATCTATAATGTACGAAACAGCAGCACAGCGGGAATATTTTTCGATTTAGTGGCCAAAATTCTAAAACTAAAATAACATAATACAATTTTATCGATCGAATGGGATTAATCATTTTTAAACAGACCTGAAGCCTGATTTTTGCACATTACATAAATTTTTAGGCAAAAGCCAAAAATATGCCCAATGCTATCTTATTTGTAATTTATTTTTTCCATCGGAGAAATTTCGAAAAGATATTGTATTATTAATTTAAATTTTTTGTATTTTTTTTCTTCAAATAACAATAGTGTAAAAATCTTGAAAATGTAGTTAATGCCTGAGGTAGGCAATTTAATACGTAAAAAGCTCTTTAGATTAGATTATTAATTCATTTCTTCCGAAAAAAACCAACACGTAAGAAGGAAGCAGCCCTTCACGGCCAGTTGTAACGCCTTCCTTCCAAACCGCCGCTGGTTCAAAAGGCTCTTTTTCGGGACAAATCTCCGCCCTGGTCGTTCTGATAGAACAAAAATCTTAACGTCATTTTACTCCTAAATAAATTCACTTTATATGTTTTGAATACCAAATTTTTATTTTATAAAAATCTATAATTCTTTTTGGTCATTTCAGAAAAAAATCGGCTTATTAATAATTCTTGGGTATATCAATATTTTATCTATTTCCCTTTATTTTTAATTGATATTAGATAAGTTTAATAAAATATAAGGTTTTATATCACAACTTGGTGATTTGTTACGATTTTTCAAAAAATGTCGTAAAAATTATAATTGTTTTATATGTCTCAATTTATACTTAACATATTGAAGAGCGAAGTGTTCATAAATTTTAGTTTTGTTTCTAAACAAATTTCTAAATTTCTATGCAAATTTTAAAGCTATTCATCATTTTTTACGACTTTTTTTTACGAAGCGTAAGGTAACGATTTAACTTTAATAGCGTAACGTTTAATTTCGCTATAGAATTTTTTTATAGAGTGGACCAAAAAAAAATCCGTGAGAAGTAGAACTCCGTCACTAAAGCAGTATTTTCCCGTTAAAAAAAGATAAAAAAGGAGGAGTAAGAAAAAGATTGAGACAGTCCGAAATACCGAAATTTACATATGAAATGACAATTTACCGAAAATGTCATCTCCAAATTTTCCATTTGGAGAATTTTTCGTGCTCTTGGGGTGATGAAACGGATAGAAATCGCTTATATTTTTTAAGATTATGCAAGATTGCAGGCCACCACGCATTGTCAAAGGCTCCTTTGATGTCTAGACTGATGACTAGGTGGAGCTGTAGCGATGCACAAAACTTAAAAAACGCCGAAATTTCAGGTAAACATACCGAAATGTTGACTGGAATTTACCCATTCTTTAATGGTATCGTTCAGCCTTGAAAAAAGCTCTACATACCGAATTTCAGCTCATTTGACCAAAAGGGGGCCGCTGGAGGTGCTCAAATGTAGCGGGAAAAAAAATATATATAAATATATATCAGACATCTCCAAATTTTCCATAATCGTGCTCTAGGGGTTATGAAACGGACCGAAATCGCAGTCCCGCCGCTCACCGCCGACCTTCGACTCACTGCAATAGTCTATTTTTTTCGGGGAAAAACGACTAAAAATTGTCATACAAAAATATTTTAATACTTAAATTAAGGTTTCCAGTTGAAAAAAACATACTGAAGTTCTACCGGCAAGTGAGATATAACTACAAACGTTATTTTCTGGGGTGTTTTTTTTTCTTTAATTTGATATATGAATTTAAATCATGTGATAGCTACTGTTAAAATGATAAACTAGAATGTGAGATAAGATGGAAAATAATATGGAAATATTGAAAATAAGAAAAATTCTGTCCCGAAACGCAATACAGCTTTTTTTTTTTGGAATAAATATGACAAAACACTTAACATAACTTATTACATTACCATCATAACAAATACACAATGTACAGAATAAAGTTAAACTAACCATAATGTATAGTTTATAGTTATATAGTTTATATAATGTATAAATTTTTATTTTATAAAAATCTATAATTCTTTTGGTCATTTCAGAAAAAAGTCTGCTTATTAATAATTCTTGTGTATATCAATATTTTATCTATTTCCCTTTATTTTTAATTGAGTAATATAAATATAAGGTGATTTTTTACAATTTTTCAAAAAATGTCGTAAAAATTATAATTGTTTTATATATCTCAATTTATACATAATATATTGAAGTGCGAAGTGTTCATAAATGTTAGTTTTGTTTCTAAATTTTTAAGCTATTCATAATTTTTTACGTGTTTTTTTCGTATTTTGCTATAGAAATTTTCTATATAACTGATTAATAAAAGCAATCTATATAACTGTATAGTTTGTCAGTCTTAATCTATCTTCCTCGCCCTTGGGGTAATCTCCACAACCGGATGCCTCCAGACTCTAAGCGATGGTCCTCCGTCCTTGATCCCATGTTGGTTCGTCATAATAGTTCTCAACTTTATATCTCCTTCATATAACCGATTTTGTTCGATAATTCAATAATTTATTTAATCATAATTTGTTTTCAAATCGTCCCAGGTTTGATTGCCATTGATTCCAATTTTCATAGAGTTATCAATCAATCAAACCTGTTATAATTTATTTGACCTTATGATATTGGGTTGTTCATAGGGGTGTAAATGTATAATGTGTAAATTTCTGTGGGTTTCCTATATATATTTTAGGATTCTGCTAGGTTCATTCAATAAACAACAGAGGTTAAAAGAAAAAAATCATATGTAACTTTAATAAGCAAAAATCATATACAAAATAAAAAGTAAACTACAAAAATAACGTGCTCTACCAAAAACAAAAGCTAGAATAAGTATTTACAGGAATAATATGTACAGAGGGGCATGCCAGCATAATAAAGAAAAAATAATCTACTTGCATATCCAACCTCCGGGGTCAGCTCTCTTAACTACAAAGGGCCTCATGCAGTGGTTACTACTAATTACTTAAATCATTAAATATTAACACTATATTAATAGAAACGACAATGTGTTGCAGCGAAAACTTCACAGGAGACCTAACCTGGTCACAGCCACAAAGAGGTAGGCTATGAAAGTAGCTAGAGCTTAATAAGTTGCGGACGGTTGTTGAAGGTGTAACGACCATTACATATATATGGAAGAAATATAAAAGTATTTGAAGACTATAATGAACTGAGAGGGTGGGTCTTGTTTACTTTACTACTGCCAGTTAGTTATCAAAGTAACAGTTACAGATATTATAAACATATATTTTATTAAAATACGATGCAATTGAACATATCACAAAATGTTGAAATAATAATATTTTTAAATAGGAAAGAAATCAGATGTATCTTCAAAAATCGTTTTAAATAATTCCTTTTCTATATTCCTCTGCCTTCAGAGAAAAATAAGCGTTCATGAGTTTTCGGTTAGACTCACATTCTTTCATGTTTCTTCTTTTTGCTTTTGCCTATAAAGACTCATTCAACTGAGTATTTCCTCCCGTTAATGGGTCGACAAAATTTTTGGAATGATTTACAGTTAAATCTTTACACTTCAGTTCCGGTAGCTTCTGTTTTAACTCCTCATATGCTTTCCAACAATCAGATATAGTTTTTCCAGGACGTCTTGAGAATTTTATCCAGTCTAACAGTCTTCGTGAGGAAAGATCTTCGACAGCATACAGGAAGCATTCATTGGGTTCTCTGCAAATGCCTCCAAATCCCTGCTGAGGACAACATCTTCCAACATTATATTTTCTTTTACAGAAGCATGATTCGTTGATTTCAACTGTCATATTGTCTCCCCCAATGACAATCCCAATGGGTTTCGTTAGTAAACTGTGTTCACAAATTTCTTGCAACATATTTTTCCAATCGGCAATTGTTCTTTTCTAATTTCCAATACAAATTTGCAAAACATTGTGGTACTATATTCTTTTGTCCATGAATAACTGATTAATAGTGTCTTGTTTAAAGGCAACTTTGAATTATCAAACCAGGTATTACGATATAAAACTTTGGATGCACGACAAATTCTTTTATTACACACACTCCTTTTATTGGGTTTCTCATGGTTCATAGAATGGCCATTATCACAATTTCTCTTCTTGTGAACTATTCCATTTGCTAACTGCGATCATTTTATTCTGGGCATCTGTCTCAACTATTGTCTCACCCTTGGGGTGACAAGGAAATATGCCAAATTTCAAGATTCCAGTTGAAAATCATATAACGTAATCAATTTTTAAGCGTTTTTGGCGATTTCGGTCCTGCTGTGCGTCCCATGGATTGTAGACGCCCGATGCGAGAATTTGCCATACACCGCACCCCTCCCATCCCTCAAATCAGCCACTAGCATATTCTCTCATGTTTGAGAGTCTTATACCTTTGCATTTCCATCAATGAGCAATAAATTACAAATTTCCAGACGGTCTGTTGTAATTATAATTATTTTAAAAAAAATATTATACAAACAAGAGGAGTGCATGATGTATCCGATCCGTGAGGCCCTCCTACAAACGCGAAAGCCCTGGATATATCCAAGACGAATATTCGATTCGCGAATGTATTGTCTTCAAATAATTTTAGGTAGTTTCATTTTATTTAATATTTATTTTTTTTCAGGTGAAGAACGTCAACACAACCAGTTGTGATATTGAATTAGATGACACTCCACTACACCTTGCAGTAGGAAATGGTGACCTCACCGAGATTACCACACTTCTTCAGTGCTTTACTGATCTTAATATCAAAGGATATCGTGGCCTTACACCTTTACATATCGCCGCTGAGGAGGGTTACGAATCAATTGCGATTTTGCTGTTGTCCAACAACGCTAGTGTAGACATAGGAGACGATGACAATGACACTCCAATACATCTAGCACTTTATAATAATAATACCGACTTGGCTGAAATCCTAATCGACCACGCTACTGATGTTAATATCAAAGGATCTGATGGTCTTACACCTTTACATATCGCTGTTAAGGAGGGATACGAATCAATCGTAAATTTACTGATGTCGAAAAACGCAAGTGTAGACATAGGAAATGATGTAAATGACACTCCAATACATGTAGCACTTTATGATAATAAAATCGACATGGCTAAAATACTTATACACCACGCTACTGATGTTAATATCAAAGGATATCATGGGCGTACACCTTTACACATCGCAGCTATGAAGGGCTACAAATCCATCGCAAATTTGCTGTTGTCCAAAAAGGCAAGAGTAAACATACCAGACGTTTCAGGTGACTGGCCAATACACGTTGCACTTTATTATGGTAACAGAAACTTGGCTAAAATACTAATCGACCACAGTACTGATGTTAATATTCAAGGATATCATGGTGCTACACCATTATATCTCGCTGCTGAGATGAAATACGAATCTATCGTAAAATTGCTGTTGTCTAAAAACGCAAGTTTAAACATAAGAAATTATAGATATAACTCTCCAATACACGTAGCACTAAATAACTACAATATTGCAAAAATGCTTATCGACCACGCTACTGATGTAAATATTAAAGGGTATCATGGAGCTACACCTTTACATATGGCTGTTAGTAATGGCTACGAATCCATCGTGACTTTGTTGTTATCCAACAACGCAAGTGTAGACGTAAGCGACATTACCTATACCACTCCAATACATCTAGCACTTAATGAAAAAAAATTGAATATTGCTAAAATGCTTATCGACCACGTTACTGATGTTAATATTAAAGGATATCAAGGTATTGCACCTTTACACGTCACTGCTAAGATGGGCTACGAATCTATCACGAATTTGTTGTTATTCAAAAACGCAAATGTAAACATAAGAAACGATCGCAAGGAAACTCCAATAATTTATGCTCTTTATAATGGAAAGCCCAATATTGCTAAGATACTTATCGACCACGGCGCAGATATCAATATCAAAGGACATAAGGGTCTGACACCGCTGCATATCGCTGTTACTAATGGATACGAATCTTTGGTAAAATTATTGTTGTCAAAAAATGCAAGTGTGGATATTAAGGATGAGACTGGAATCACTCCTTTGTATGTAGCAGTAATTCAAAAGGCGATCAATATGGCCAAAATCCTCCTTGAATACGGAGCTAACGTCAATAACCAGAGAAATAACGGACTGACCGCTCTGATGGTCGCTGCTTGGAATGGTGATGAGGCTATAGTTAATTTACTTATTACAAGAAATGCTTCTCTAGAAATAAAAGATTATAGTGGTAATGCCGCATTACACTTTGCAGCGTTGAGTGGGAACTTGAAAGTGATTAAGATGCTTCTTGATCACGGTGTAGATGTTAACAATAAAGGAGAAAATGGAAAAACACCTCTCAATTTTGCGATTTGGAAGTACAATGGCAATTTAAAGAAACTCGACGAAAAAGATTTAAGATGTCCATCAATTGCTGGACCGGCTTCAGTAGAAAATAACAATACTTCCTTGAATGCAGCCGGAGAAAATGGAATAGTCGCTGTAATGAAGACTCTCGTGGAACACGGGGCCAATGTGAATTCGCAAAATCACCTTGACCAAACAGTGCTCCATGAAGCTGCTGCTCTAGCATATGCTCGAGTCGTTGGCTATCTCCTATCTCAAAACGCCAGTTTGAGCATCGAAGACTATGTTTGCTTCACCCCGCTCCAGTGGGCAGCAAATAATGGAAATATTCATGTGATAAAGACCTTGTTAGAGAACGGGGATGACGTCAATAGAAAAGGATGTAATAATATAACAGCATTGCATTTAGCAATCAGAAGAAATGACACTGAGTTAATTAAAATTCTTTTGTCTAAGAATGCTGATCCAAATGCGATGAGCGAAGACGGACGAACGGCTTTAGACTCAGCTTTTAATCCTTTATCTGAGGGAGTTATAAAACTACTCATTGATCATGGAGCGATAGTGGAAGATGGCAGTTTCTTAGGATCGAAAATTCTTTTCGATGCAGTTTCAAATAAATTAGTTGACATCGTAAAGCTTCTATTGAATAATACTAAAAATTTAGACTCCTATCCGACAGTTATTCTTAATCATGCCATTGGGACGCGGTTTTCTAAAGGAATCGATCTGCTCATCTCGCACGGAGCAGACATTGTGCAGAAAGACATCCATGGCAATCTCCCGCTCACTTCAGCCGTTATTTCGGAAAATTTAGGTTTCGTTAAATTAATTTTAATAACTGGAGCAAGTAGGATCGTTAAAAACAATTTCCAAAATTTTTTAGATGCAAAAAGTGACGTTAAGCTTCTTACGTCCCAGAACAATGTGATAGAGATCCATAATGTGACAGCACTGCACGTTGCTTCCTACCGCGGTCTAACGGAACTTGTCGGGCTGTTGATATCATACGAAGCTTCATTAAATGTTAAAGATAAACGGGGATATTCTCCACTCCATTACGCCTGTGAGAATGGCCATGTCGAAGTAGTGAAACAGCTTTTGGATTCTGGATCCAATAAAGATTCTTCCGATATTAACGGCACGACTCCGCTGCACATCGCCTGCAAACGAGGACTATTTGAAATTGTTGAATCAGTACTTTCCGATCCACCAGCTTCCATAAACCAAGCAGACAGTAGTGGAAACACAGCACTTCATTTCGCAGCTATGAACGGATCTATGGAAATAGTCAAGCTGTTACTGAATCTAGATGCAGATATAGAAGCTAAGACTGTTGATCTCAAAACTCCTCTGCATTTAGCTTCCCTCGAGGGCCACGAGGAAATAGTGAACATCTTATTGAACGCAGGTGCAGTAAGAGATGCATCTGACGTAGATGGTATGACACCATTACATTTCGCCGCACGAAAAAGATATTCGCAGATAGTTGAATTGATACTTAAGTATAGAGCTTTTGTCGATAGTAGTAACAAAAACGGCAGCACTCCGCTTCACCTGGCATGCGAATGGAGCGCTGGAGGTGATCAATTGTACCCTGTGACCGTTCTTCTAAATAATTTCGGTGCAAATATCGATGCTACGGACAACAACCAAATGACCCCACTGCATATTGCGTCTAGAGACAATTCCTCAGGTATTATAAATAAACTTCTAGAAAGTGGAGCAGACCCATCAAGTAGGGATGTATTGCTCAACCAACCAATCCATTATGCCGCATTTTATGGCCATTACGATGTAATACTCAAATTACTTAGCCATGATAAAGGAATGAGTCAAACTGTATCTGTGAATATTAATCACGAAACCCCTTTGTTCATAGCTTCAAGAGAAGGGCACGCTAAAGTAGTAGCATTGCTTCTACAGGTTGGAGTCGAAAGTCTTCAGCCTGATATCAACGAAAGGACAGCTTTGCACCGCGGCGCTAGCAGAGGGCACTTAGAAATAGTGAAACTTCTTCGTCAAGCCCTTTTGAATATAGAAAAAAAAGATAAGTGGGGCTTTACAGCATTAAACTACGCTGCTTCTTCAAAAGGGTACCAAGAAGTTATAGGATACCTTTCGACTGCCCATCTAAACCTCACATTGTCATATTATTCAAGCATATCAAATCCTTTTCATCATAATTTGGAGAGCCAAACTTTAATCTCAAACAGATTTGACAATAGTTACTATACTAAGTTGAAATTCCTACATTTTACAAATCCTTGTCAGACCTTACCATCTACCAATTGAAGTTCCGCTCATACCCTAGTTCTCAATGTTTTTACCTTTAAATCTCGTCTCTTTGTTTTTCTTCAATCTCCACAATAATTATTAATTCTCTTTGCCCTGAATTGATGTAAATATTTGTGAACTATTTAGTATTTGTTAATGGGACCCCAAGATTTTCCCGTGTTTCCCCCCTACAAGCTGAGTTAGGGTGGCTCTTCCATCCCCTCCTTCCGCAGACAATATCTCCTGGGCACATTCCTTTACCGAATAATCCAGTCATCCTCCTTCCTGTGGCTACAATCTCCTCCAATTTAAATCCTCTACCCACTCCCTTACAACAAGATCTCGGCCTTCTGTCCTTTATACCACATTTCACAGATTTGCTTCACTCTCATTTCAATACTCCTTTGTCGCCCTCTTCCTTTTTTTTTTTGACATCTATAGTTTCATTAAATAAGTAGTTTATATTATATGAGTATAAATGTACTAGAATTAGTTTTGTAAAAATATTTAAATCTTTTAAAAATAACAGATGTACTTAATTTTTATTTTGGTCAATTTTTTTTGCTTATTTGGTAAATTTATTTTTATTTTCTCTTTCTCTCTCTCTCTTTTTTTTTTTTGTATCGATTATATTGCTTTATCATTCTTCATTTTGTTTTTTATAATATTTGTGAAAATTATGTTTATACTTATTAACAATTATATCGTTAGAATTATGTTTATACTTATTAACTATTATTTTATAATTATTAACTATTATGTAATTATATATACACTAATTATTATTATTAATATTATTTATTTAATGTTATTATTTGCTTGGTATTTTGGTAAAAAATAATCTTCACTTTTTTTTTGTACAAATTTGTCATTCTTAAGGGATTTTGTACCTGAATAAAGTTTATTTCTATTCTATTCAATTCTAAATAATAATTAGCTTTCATTTTATTTTTACTTTCCCTTATCTGTATAAGAAATATGTAGTAATGGGAACTATTGTGACCGTGAAAAGTTTCGAATTCGAGTAATGAAAGGATCTACTCGTTTTAGCGTCCCCTGAGTCCAAATAACCAAAACTCGCAAAATGGTCTGTTTATATGTGAACACCCTAGCTCAAAAACGAAAAGAACGAAACATTTAAATGCAAAATTACGGATTTAAGGTAGGTATTGGTCGGTAATGTTACAGCAACTTTTTCATCAAAATCGACCAACTGGAACTGCCTCTTTGTATAATCGTTATTACACTTTTATACAATTTTCTCAAAAACGAGTCTAACGATTTTGATGCAACTTGCCTAAATTATTATCCTTAATGCCCTTTACCTTTTCATATATGTACTACATCACCGAGGAAATGCACAAAAAAACAAACAATTATTGCCAAAAGACAATTTTATTGGGCATAACTCAAAAATATACATTTTATGGTAAATTATTCAAACGATCATATGAAAGGTAATTATATTATATAAAAAATAAAAAAACGAATCATCGAAATTGGACTAGTATTAGCAAAGGTACAACTTATTTTATCAAGATTACAAGACCCTAGATGGAAAGTCAAGCGCGTCTGAAGGGAGACGGATTCGACCGAACCTCTTCCCACCAAGCCGCTAACCTGTTGTCAACACTACGCTCTCTAATAATGTAAAGTAAGAATATGAAAGGAGAAATTAACTTAATAATTTCCACTTGTTTATTACCCGCTTAATGGAAACAGAATAGAATTTCCATGGAAACTAAACTGAAACTTTTAAAATATATTTTCAGCTTGACAAACCTAAGATATTTTATGACAAAATTGCCATACTAAAATTGTTGAAGTGTAAAAATTGTTCACAGTTTTTATGTGAACTCTTTAAAACTATATCAAAAAGAATATTATTGTTGGATAGTAAGGGAAAGTTGTGATGCGCTCACTGCACCAGATTTTTTTATCTGTATTACGCTCGTTCAGTCCAAAAAATACAATATTTTATCAGTTTCGTGATTTATTTATACAATTAAAATGAGTATAAAACGTTTTGTTCGGCTAATGTTTGAATGCAAATTGAAATTAAGAAATCGAATTAATTAGAATTCAAAATAGAATCAGTAAACCCTCTAAAGAGATAAAAACACGTTTTTTGGTTACTGCTCAGCGGCTATAGCACGCAGGCATTAGAAACATAAAATAAATTTTTCAATGAAATGAAATAATTGAATTTTAGAGTGATCTGAAGGGTCCAATGTAATGAAAACAGTATTCATTTACGGATAGAGGTGTGTTAACATATTGTTTTTTATTTGAAACTGGAGTCAGATTTGGTTTTAGCACTCTGAAAAACTCCTGTCTTCAAATTTTCGGGCGAATCTAAAAAGTTTTTTGCTACCATAAATGTTGCCTTCAAACTGTTTTAAACATTTAAAAAAATTCCCACAAATTAGGAACCATTTGAACGATTCAAAGTAAGTTTTGGTCGCCGATAACGGTTCTTAACCACGCAATTTTTTTTAACCGCGGCGTTCCTAGGTGTTTTAGAACCAATGTTAATGTTATTCCCACAAAACCTCAATGTTTTTTTTATTTTGTTATCGCATTTTTTACACAGACTTTCTAAGATAATACTGTTCGTGCCTATTTTCATATTGGTCATAGAACGCTTTATATGTAATTAGTGAATAATTTGTTGCTGTTATTTCTTGTTTCGTTTTTTAAAATTAATTTTCAAGAACGACTCATAGAGAGTAACCATTTCGTCATAGCCGATGCAAAACCTTGAGTTAAAAATTGAAGGTTTTCTATTTCTATTTCTACAATGCTGGATGTTTAATAATATCGAGGTAGTACAAAAATAAATATATATGTGTTTGTGATTTACATTTTTTATCTTTTAAAAGATAAAAGTTGGAATTTTATAATATTTTTAATGAATAATTAATCATTGATTTAAAAATGATTTTAATCTTTTTAAACTGTTTAACATTCTAAAGCTTTTATACAAAAATGTTTCGCCCGAGAAAAAGATATCTTATGCGGATACCGCATTACTTCCTTGTACGCCTATTAAACTATTTGTGATTTTTAGAACAATTCACATTCCTTCCTTCTTAGAAGGCGAGAGGTAAAAAAAAAAAAAAAAAAAAAAAAATACAATTTCAGATAACTACAATACTGCGTATGGGGAAGTAAAATCAGAGGGAGAGGTGCTTTAAACCGTGAGATAACATTGACTATATTGGTTGCCCCATATCCATTATTGGTAAGTTCTTGTTTTATAGTTGCTGCAGGTATAGAGTAGTGCAAATATTTTTAGATCGGGAGCTTTTATCTTCTATGCATCGAAGTCAGCACGCATTGCCTGGTTCAGATTTAAATAAAAAATTATCTTAAAATATAATGCAAAACTTCTAAAATTTGGTACTTATGATTTAAATATTGATATCAATAACATACCAGATTTTGGTTTAAATTGGCAAACCGGAAGCGGTATTTTCAAGGTACTTTACTTGAAGGCCATTATAAACTTATAATGTAAAACATAAAATATATGTAAAACATCTCATACTTAGAAAATTAGACTTTTATATCAATATAAATAATAAAATAAATTTTGGAATATGGTGAGCCGGAATGGGTAATTTAACTGAAGGTCAAAATAAATTTACATAAAAAATTATATTAAAATTAAATACAGAGATCACATGGTTCTGTGATAAAGGGTACAAACAGGATTTTTCCCCCTCTAAACAATTTTATTACTTATTTTTAGTATTAAATTTGAGTGTACAATTTTTGTTTTCCTCGCTATATGTGAGCTGAACAAGTCAGTAGCAGGAGAATAAGTCTGCAGTGGGTTATTTCGCTTAAAATTCCGAAACCGTCGATTTCCAATGCATTATCTAGTGACATAAAAAGTTCTAGTGTTGTCACGGAACACGAAAAAATCTCTTGGGAATTGTTACCTACAGAAGCACATAATGATGGAAAGAGACACCATGCAGTAGCGAGTTGACAGTGGTCGAGTGCACATCCCTTGATCTTCTACAGCTCGCTGGGATTATCAGACCAGTCCTGTCCAATATTATTACTAACCATTATTTTACTCAGCTGCATATATGTGTATGCTGTTAATTTGTACTAATTATCACCTTTTCATTAATGTTTTTTCTTTCTTTCTTGCTTAATTTCTGTTTAATCTCTTAATTTCTGTTTAATTTCTGTTTAAACTAACACGTGCTGGTGGAATCGCGTAAACGGTCCTTGACGACCCAGGGGACGAAAAAACCCCTGATCCCATATCAAATAAAAAAGAAAATGAACTTTCAGTAGAAAATACACCAACAAAACATTTTGAAAACTCACCAAAATTCTTGAGACACTTTCGAGGTCCGTTTATTGTAATTATTGAGAAAGACGACGACAATAAACTTGAGACATTTCATGACATGAAAATTGCAAAGCTTTTGGATTTAAGCAATTCAGAGGTAATTTCTGTTATGAGAAAAAATAAAAATCAAATCGAAATTAATTTTAAAACTTACGAGTACGCTAATCGATTTTTATCAAACTGCTTTATTAAAATTAGTAAACTTAAAGCTTTCATCCCGAAAAAATACACAGTTAAATACGGCGTTATTAGATGAATTCCAATTAACCAGTTATTAACCAGTTAAAACCAGTTATTAGATGAAAAAGAGATTCTCGAGAATTTAGTCAGTGCAGAAAAAATAATTAGTGTACGTCGTTTATATCGCCGAGAAATCAGGAGAGAGAAGATTTTAAAAGTACCAACACAAAAATGAAAAAAAATTTCATTTTCAGCGCCTACCTGAAAACGTCACCCTTTACCTAGCTCCACGTAAAGTTCAGCCATATACTTTTAAGCCTCTATTTTGCGGAAACTATTTAAATTATGGTTATTTAAAAGATAAATGCAGGGGTAAGACTAAATGTAGCAATTGTGGCGACATTACTCACCAAACTAACGAGTGTGGGAACACTACCAAATGTATACATTGCAAACTTCAGCATTTGCCAACAGGTAAAGCCTGTTCAGAAAGAAAACGCCAAGAAAAGATTAAACAAGTAATGGCAACACAGCCCATTAATTACAAAGAAGCTTCTAAGTTCTTACAGCCAATAGCCACTTTTAATAGGTTCTCCTCTCTCGATTTTCCGGAATTACCCCATACAAAGTCATAAAATCTTTACAACGTACAAAATATCAATCAGACTCGAACATTAACAAATGTCTCAGCTCAAAATCACAGGAATAGATCAATTAAAAGAAACCTACTGGATTATCCTCTGACCACTTCTGGGCCTTACC
Source organism: Rhaphigaster nebulosa (assembly GCA_948150685.1). Classification (NCBI taxonomy): domain Eukaryota; kingdom Metazoa; phylum Arthropoda; class Insecta; order Hemiptera; family Pentatomidae; genus Rhaphigaster; species Rhaphigaster nebulosa. The sequence continues at coordinate 135,013,751 of OX411310.1, read as the reverse complement.
CCCTCCTCCCATCTCTGAGGCATCTCATCCAGTTCATACCAGTCCAAAACGCTTCACTTATAGTAACCCACACAAAAGCACACCAGATTCAAAATATATACAGTTCCTCAATTCTTTAATTTTGAAAATATGTAACTCATCAGATGAAAAGGAAACTGTCATCATAATCGGTCAATCGTTTTATAATTTTGTTCAAGACAACAAACAAATCATAAACAGTCTATCACCATCTGGAGAAACAAGAACACATAGCATAGAGTAGTATTTACAATTTAAATAATTAGGCATTCACTAGTTTACATTTCATATTTCACAATTTAATATATACATAAATCTATATCACAACAAAATTCTTCTATGGCAAGACCAAAACTTTTCAAACGTGTTAACAATTTAAAAATTATCCAATTCAACTGCCGGAATATTTCAAAATTTCAAGAACATATCAATTAGAAGAATATAAACAAGGTGCATGTAGCTCTTCTTCAGGAAACGTGGTTCAACAAAACTAATAAATACGAATGTAAAAATTACTCAGTGATAAAAAAGCATAGGAAAGATAATTATGGTGGTGTAGGAATTATCATTCACAACTCAATCGAATACGAAAAAATCACAATAGACCACATAAGCCCTATAGAAGTACTTGCTATCCAATCAACAAACATAGATCCGAAAATCTGTTTAATTTCTGTATACATTCCTCCCTCTGCCAGATTGTAAAAATGAAATATACAAAACATATAATTGTAAAAATATTCTCCTAGCGATTTTCCTGGACCTCCAAGACGCTTATAACAAAGTTAAAAGAAATATTGATAGATATTGATCTCCAGATAGTAATCATAAAGTGGATTATTAATTACCTATCATTTAGAACATACGATGGAGAGGCCAAAGTTCACTCACAGACAGGTTTGCCCCTGAGAGATCCTATAAGTCACATTTTATTCAATATTTACACACACATAATAACGAAGTTCCCCCCTGATAAATGCAAAATTCTACAGTATGCTGACGACTTAATACTCTACATAACTTGTTCAAATATATCTAAAGGATGTTATATATTGGAAAAAGGATTTAATACATTAAAAGAAAAGCTTCATGCACTTAATGTTCAAATAAAAATATCAAAATGCAAATTATCCATTTAAAAAAAAAATAAAACTAAACCTAACACAATTAATCATTCAGGAGTATCAATAATATCAATAATAATTAATAGTTATATAATAATTTCAATTATAAATTTATATTGAACTTTGTTGGGGCCACAGTCTGGTTGTCCTAGGGATGCTCTTACACTATGCCGAGGTTGTGCTGGTAATTGTCATTGGATCACTTTGGGTATTGAAATATAATGTTGGTAAAAAATAAATAAAATTGTACCTGAAATTTTAATTGAAAGTGAACAGAAAAGTTAATTTAAAGAAGAATTATAAAGAACAATAAAATAATTAATATAAATAAGACAAAAGATTCCCTCAATGGAAGATAAAATCTTATAAAGTAGTTAATATAAATAAACAGAAAATTTACTCAAGAAAATATAAAATATTAAAAATAAATAAAAATAGAGATTAACTTAACAACGAACCAGTTCCAAAATAAGAATTTATTAAATCAAAAGAATTAAAGTTATTAAAAAAGAATGAAATATGAAATAACTGGTTATGAATAATAGTGTGTGAAATACAAACAAATAAAATTAAACTAAAGAGCTCTATGTTAATAATTCAACAGTGAATGAAATGGAGAAATACTTGCTTAAATACTGAGTTGAAAAAAGATGTGATCTGATTATAATTTACTGGAGAAACAGGTACAGATGCCTAGTAGCTGGGTGTCGTTCCACTAGCGATCTCTAGTGTCATTCTTGTTAACTACGTGCATCCTTCTTTAGCACTATCATTTAAATTTGATTTTATGTTCACTGCTTAAAGGTGTTTCACAGCTTCCAAATTGATTCTTATTAGGCTTTAAAATAATGAATAATGATAGAGTTAAGAGAAAGTAGAGGCCAAGTTTGAATTTTATTGTGCTGCTCACAGTTTTAATAAAATAATAATTTATAATTAAAATATTAATGAAAATAATTAATAATTAAAACATTATATTTCGTGTAATGTTAATTATTACTATAAATTAAATTAATAATACTTAATAATTAATTGAAATAATTTAAAAAAGATGCTGGGATAAATTAATTCGAATTATTACCCACGTCTATTGAGAATTTACTAGAACTTTTTTAAGAAGAGCATACATATTTTTTATTTTTCCTCTCAGTTTCTTCGCGAAAAGGTCCCCGTAAAACATCTCTAGAAAGCCAAATTGGTGTTTGCGCCCGTTGATTTAATTTTCTGGAAGTCGTAATGTACCCCGCGTGTTTTTGTGTCTCCCTTACTAGTACAAACCGTGGTGCCTTCGGCGGGGGCATGTAAGTGATGCCTCCTAGATTTCTTCTCGTTTGAGGCACCGTTGTGATCTTCCTTGGCTTTGTCCATTTTATCTCCGGAAGGTCCTCAATCCTGGTGATCCAAGGTAGGTTCACATTAGGGTTGGAATACCGAAACGCGATATATCGATAAATCGATATATCGGATTTGAAAAACCGATATATTATATCGTTATCCTAACACCCGATATATCGATGATATCGATATTTTACACCAATAAATCGGTAATATTGATATTTTAAACTTTATTATTTTATTTTAATTAGAAATCTCCTTTATTCTTTTTCATATTTTTAATTTTATCCGTGAATTGTAATTAACATTATAGCATAATTATTCAATCAATCTAGGACGCTGTCTTTGAGCTGTTGTAACATCCTTACTGTTTTAACTCATAGGCGTCACTAGCGGTCAGTTTCATATTGTTCATTGTTGTTGTCGTTGTTTTTGTTAGTATGGTGATTAAAGTGAAAATAGAAACTAAAATGTCGCCGCCAAAATGTGAAGTGTGGAATCATTTTAAATGGAGAGACAGTAAAAGTGCGGAGTGCATTTATTCTCGCAAAATATTTCGGACATCGGGAAACACAAGAAACCTGCGGTCACACCTCAAATCTTTCCATTCGCACGTTTTTTCGTCTCCATCAGGGTCAGGTTTTTCTGCAACACCATCTACTTCTAAATCAGTAGCAAATGAAATAGTTCCACCGTCAAAAGCTTCTGACATAAGAAGTAGTTTCCAAAAGATCGCATCATTTAAAGAGGGAGACGAACAACGAAGAAAAATTAATGATGATATTATATATTTTATCTGTAAGGATACTCTGCCATTCTACACAGTTGAAAAGGGAGGTTTTCTCAGCTTGGTTAAAATTCTAGTCCCTTTATATAAGGTACCTTCTAGAAATACATTAAAAAAAATATTAAATGAAAAATACTCAGATTTATACTGCGCTCTCTTTTTTAAAAACATTTGAATGAAGTAAATTCAATGACATTGACGTGAGACATATGGACGGAGTCCCACCAGATAAAAAGTTTAATTGGTGTCACTGTTCATTATATTTTAGAAACAAATGACGAAATGTCTTCAGTGTTCCTGGAACTTCGAGAACTCACAGACAGGCATACATCCCAATACATATCTCATGTTTTGGAAGATTTGTGCCGACGTTTTAACATCTCAAATGAAAAAGTAATAACAATTGTCACTGAAAATGGGGCAAACATTGTTAAGGCAGTGGATACGTTCTCATAGGGCAAACATGTACACTGTTTTGCTCACTTGTTAAATCTAGTGCGCGAAAAGTCTTTGGTGTCTGCGCCAAAGTTGGAAGAATTATTTAGAAAGCTTTGTAGCATTACAACCTGGTTTGCTATTGTTGGCTGTGACCAGTTAAGAAAAGCCACTGGAGGTGGCACTAAATGCAAGCTAATTACAGATGTTCCTACCAGATGGAACAGCAAATATTACATGGTCCAACTTTTCCTGGCGTTATATCAGCGTTATATTTAGTGAACACACAAGTGCTCCAGATATGTTGACTGCACGGTATTTTGTAGAATATTCAAGAATAGGAATCGAGGTATATTAGGTAGAGGCTAACAACTAGTTTTAAATTTTATTGTGTTTCAACATTTCACAGTATGTCATATGCACAATAAATCATAGGTCCACTCGCAATTGTACTTTCGTACTTTATTATGAAATAGGGTCCCAGATTTTTCTCCTTACCCTTCAAATAAACTCAAGAGTTTATGATTACCAAAACAAAAAATAATATGGATCAATCACTCACCAAATTGAAATAAAATAGACAATACTATAAATGTAAATAAATTGTTGCAGATAATCATTGGTTAAAATATATCACGTGTTAATTTATAAAAATAATGGGGTGAATATGAGAATAAACAATATTTAGTTGCCAAACAATAATTAGTAGATAAGATTGAAACACAAACAGGTAATAATATAAATGGTGATTGTACTAAATATATATCAGATGAGTTACATGTTTTTAGATAAATGTTTTGAGAATGCTCAATGTATGCATGGAAACTTTATGAAATACATTTTTTTTTTTTTTTTAAATTGTAGAATAATAAAATATATGAAATATGGCAAAAAGCCTTTAAGATAAAAATGTATTATAATAATTATTTTTGTTACCAAAGTATTATTCTTTTCTATCTTTTTTTATAATGATTCATGGATAATAAAAATATTGTTCTATAAATAATAATTATATTATTTCATAACCTTCTTCACATTTTAACGTTATACTCATTTAATGCACGGTTTCTTTGCTTTTTCATCAATTTCCTTCCGATATGTCGATATTTTTCTATCAGTTAACAAAGTCGATGAGTGTAAGCTTTAAAAATAACTTTATTAAGTAGAGTACAAGTTACATGATATATATATAATGAGGCTACTGAGTGACAGATAGACTTTAAAGATATTATAATTAGACTTAAAGCTAAACATAGTGAGAGTGTCTCACATTATCTTATTCTACCTTACATTCTAATACTTATTCTAAGGCTACATTCTAGATACTGGTTACTACATTGTGATACTGATTCTAAGACTACATTCTAAGACTAATTCTTATTCTAGTCCTACATTCTAAATACTTATTCTTACATTCTAATTAACATTATGATACTGCTTATGCTACTGCTATGTCTGTGCTTTTCAGATAGGCTTTTATACATACAATGGGAGAAGGGATGATCAAGGAAATAGAACTTGTTTTAATGCTGACAACGAGGAAGGACAACAGTAACTTCCTGGGTTGTAAACATTATTTAACAACAAATATTTCCTGGGCCAATGGCATTTGTTAACTCCTCCCTCCTTTATGAAAAAAAAGCGAATTATCTTTTTCTTTTTTTTTTAAAGTATTAAGTAAGTAGGTAGGAAGTAGTTCTTGGATCAAAATTATGCAGGATATAGTAGGTTCATTCGGAATGGGAATTTTTTGTATTAAAAACCTATCTGACTAATACTTAAAAATTATTTACATATTCTATTTACCTAAAGGGTAATCATACTTAAAAAAAAAAAAAAAAAAAAAAAGACAATTAATTATATCTATTCAACAACCTCCGAAGATAGGCCCATCCCGAAACATTATGTTTTGACTCCATATTGCGGTCCTATATCCACAAAATCGGAAATTCGATATCTTTTACTGTTAAAAAGTGTATTACCGTTCAAATAATACTAAAAACAAAAGTAAATTTTCCTAACAATAATTGTAATGAAATGTACTTGACTTACTGTGCCTAGCTTTCTTATAGAGACAATAAATTTTAAATAATTTTCTGGTTCGGGAAGAGAGTAACTACACATACGTCTATAGAGATGGCTATAATTTGAATTAAATGCGCGTCCAATATAGGAGTATAGGTTATTAGATAGGCGTTTTAAAATAGGATTTTTATTTATAATTAACATTTTGGGATCCAAAAAATCTTAAATGTATTCTACAGCACAATTTGAGGCGGCTAACTTTTTAGCTTGTGAAATCCAGTTAAAATCAAGATTTGGCTTCTCGTTGTCCAAAACCACTAATTTTTGCAAATACTTTCGAGACAGCCGATGTTCAGGTAATGCTGATAATTTTTATACAGAAATTTATAATTTTCTTTAAAACTCTCATCAAAACTGGTGAATGACCGATCGAGTTATTTGATTTGGAGTTGATCTTGGCCAGAGATATAAATCTTTGAGAAATTTCACCTATGCTAACTCGATAGAATCCAAGTATCTTAAGCTCCGTATTTCTGCGGTATATAGAAGACTTGAGGAGACCATTGAATCAAATAAGGACATTTCAGTTTCCTACTCATTGTCCTTATCTCTTATTAGAATCTCTCGTGCCTTCGCTCCTGCGACATTTGATCTCTGAATAAAGTGGTCAGCAGCTTTGAAAAATTTTGCCGATGATGAAAATGTTACATCAAGATAATTGTTGCATTTCGTAAATTCCAAAGGTTTATTTTGCCAAAACAGTGACTTCAATTTTTTCATTCGTGGTTACTTGTGTCATGCTAGGACTTTTGATTTTTCAGGGTTTAAGACCACTGAATTTTGGGCGCAATACCTTTCCAGTGTCTGAAGTGTTTTCTGGATGCTGTGCCACGAGATATTTAACATAACAATACCGTCTGCAAATAGAAGCATTATCACTTCATTTGTGCTATCAATTGGCACACCTGATGCACCGTTGGCCACAAAATACGAAACTATATCTGAAACAAATATAATAAAAAGAACTGGGCTCAGAGATTCGCCTTGTAATAGTCCTGAACTAATTTCAATTTCCTCAGACACTTCATCCCTGATTTTTATTTGAATTGTAGGTAGCTGTGCTATTTAGAGCATTAAGCAATCTCACAATTTTACCACTGATACCAAAGTCAAACTGCTTTTTCCAAAGGAGCTCATGGTTAATGGAGTCGACCGCTTTTTTAAAATCTAAAAATGTAGTATAAACACAACATCCCTTAACCTCAAGATTTATAATAATAAGTGACATTAGTGCGAAAACGCGTTCTATTGTCTAGTACATTCATACTCATATAATATAATCTACTCATATAATGAAAGTGAGCGGGCGACCAAGGAGTGTTGAAATTAGACAAATCCGTGAAAAGTGGTAAAAAGATCAGAAGGTCGAGATCTTGTTGTAAGGGAGTGGAGGGAGGATTTGAATTGGAGGAGATTGTAGCCAGAGGAAGGGCGATGACTTGATTATTTGGTAAGGGAATGTGCCTAGGAGATATTGTCTGCGGAAGGAAGAGCCACCCTAACTCAGCTTGAAGGGGAAGAAACACGGGAACGTCTCAGGTTCCCGTTAACAAATCTTAACTGGTTCACAAATATTTAAGTCAATTCAGGGCAATGAGAATTAATAATTAATAAGGAATTGTAAATAAGGAATGGACATTGAGCACTACGGATCTAATAGAATTTCATAGGCAGATGGTAAGGTCTGACAAGGATTTGTAAAATGTAGGAGTTTCAACTTGCTATAGTAACTATTGTCAAATCTGTGTGAGATTAAAGTTTGGTTCTCCAAATTATGATGAAAAGGATTTGATATGCTTGAATAATATGACAATGTGAGGTTTAGAGAGGCAGTCGAAAGGTATCCTATAACTTTCTGGTGTCCTTTCCAAGAATCAGCGTAGTTTAATGCTGTAAAGCCCCACTTATCTTTTTTTTCTATATTCAAAAGGGCTTGACGAAGAAGTTTCACTATTTCTATGTTCGTTGATGTCAGGCTGAAGACTATCGACTCCAACCTGTAAAAGCAATGCTACTACTTTAGTGTGCCCTTCTCTTGAACCTAAGAACAAAGGGGTTTCGTGATTAATATTCACAGATACAGTTTGACTCAATTCATTACCGTTCTGAAGTAACATGAGTATTACGACATAATGGCCATTTAGTGCGGCGTAATGGATTGGTTGGTTGAGCAACACATGTCTACTTAATGGGTCTGCTCCATGTTCTTGAAGTATATTTATAATACCTGAGGAATTGTCTCTAGACGCAATATGCAGTGGGGTCATTTGGTTGTGGTCCGTAGCATAGATATTTGCTGCGAATTGATTTAGAAGAACGGTCACAGTATCCAATTGATCACCTCCAGTACTCCATTCACATGCCAGGTGAAGCGGTGTGCTGCCGTTTTTGTTTCTACTATCGACGAAAGCTCTATACTTAAGTATCAATTCAACTATCTTCGAATATCTTTTTCTTGCGGCGAAATGTAATGGTGCCATACCATCTACGTCAGATGCATCTCTTACTGCACCTGCGTTTAATAAGATGTTCACTATTTCCTCGTGGCCCTCGAGGGAAGCTAAATGAAGAGGAGTTTTGAGATCAACAGTCTTAGCTTCTATATCTGCATCTAGATTCAGCAACAGCTTGACTATTTCCATAGATCCGTTCATAGCTGCGAAATGAATTGCTATGTTTCCACTACTGTCTGCTTGGTTTATGGAAGCTGGTGGATCGGATAGAAGTGATGCGACAATTTCAAATAGACCTCGTTTGCAGGCGATGTGCAGGGGAGTCGTGCCGTTAATATCGGAAGAGTCTTTATTGGATCCAGAATCCAATAGCTGTTTCACTACTTCGACATGGACATTCTCACAGGCGTAATGAAGTGGAAAATATCCCCGTTTATCTTTAACATTTAATGAAGCTCCGTATGATATCAACATCGACAAGTTCCGTTAGACCGCGGTAGGAAGCAACGTGCAGTGCTGTTGCATTATGGATCTCTATCACGTTGTACCGGGACGTTACAAGCTTAACGTCACAATCTGCATCTAAAAAAGTCTGAAAATTCTTCTTAACGGTTCTACTGTCTCCTGTTTCCAAAATTAATTTAACGAAACCTAAATTTTCCGAAATAACTGCTGAAGTGAGCGGGAGATTGCCATGGATGTCTTTCTGCATAATGTTTGCTCCATGAGAGATGAGCAGATCTATTCCTTCAGAGAACTGCGTCCCAATGGCATGATTAAGAATTACTGTCGGATAGGAGTCTAAATATTCAGTATTATCCAGCAGAAGTGTTACGATGTCTACTAATTTATTTGACACTGCATCGAAAAGAATTTTTGATCCTAAGAAACTGCCATCTTTCACTTTCGCTCCATGACTAAGGAGTAATTTCATAATTTCCTCAGATAAAGGATTAAAAGCTGAGTCTAAAGGCGTTCGTCCGTCTTCGCTCATCGCATTTGGATCAGCATTCTTAGAAAAAAGAAATTTAATTAAATCAGTGTCATTTCTTCTGATTGCTAAATGCAATGCTGTTATATTATTACACCCCTTTCTATTTATGTCATCCCCGTTCTCTAACAAGGTCTTTATCACGTGGATATTTCCATTAGTAGCAGCCCACTGGAGGGGGGTGAAGCAAACGTAATCTTCGATACTCAAACTGGCGTTCTGGGATACGAGATAGCCAACGACCCGAGCATATCCTAGGACAGCAGCTTCATGGAGCAATGTTTGGTCAAAATGATTTTTCGAATTAACATTGGCCCCGTGTTCCACGAGAGTCTTCATTGCAGCGACTATTCTATTTTCTCCGGCTGCATTCATTGAAGTATTCTTATTGTCAATTGATGCTGTTTCAGCAATTGATGGACATCTTGAAGTTTTTTCGTCGAATTTCTTTAAATTGTCATTGTACTTCCAAACAGCAAAATTGAGAGGTGTTTTTCCATTTTCTCCTTTATTATTAACATCTACACCGTGATCGAGAAGCATCTTAATCACTTTAACGCTCCCAGTGAAAGCTGCAAAGTGTAATGCGGCATTGCCATTATTATCTCTTATTTCTAGAGAAGCATTTCTAGTAATAAGTAAATTAACTATAGCCTCATCACCATTCCAAGCAGCGACCATCAAAGGGGTCATTCCATTATTTCTCTGGTTATTGACGTTAGCTCCGTATTCAAGGAGGATTTTGGTCATATTGATCGCCTTTTGAATTACTGCTACATACAAAGGAGTGATTCCAGTCTCTTCCTTAATATCCACACTAGCATTTTTTGACAACAATAATTTTACCAAAGATTCGTAGCCCTTGAAAACAGCGATATGCAGCGGTGTCAGACCCTTATGTCCTTTGATATTGATATCTGCGCCTTGGTCGATAAGCATCTTAGCAATATTGGGTTTTCCATTATACAAGGCATAAATTATTGGAGTTACCTTACGGTCCTCTCTTATGTTTACATTGGCATTTTTGGACAACAATAAAGTCACCATAGATTCGTAGTCCATCTTAACAGCGAGATGTAAAAGCGTATGCCCTTTAGATCCTATAATATTAACATCTGTGGCGTGGTAGATAAGTATTTTAGCCATGTTGGATTTATTATTATAAAGTGCTAGATGTATTGGAGTGTCATTGGTATTATCTCTTATCTCTGCACTTGCGTTTTTGACCAACAGCAAATTTGCGATAGATTCGTATCCCTTGTCGTTGTAGCGTAAGATGTTAAAAAAAAAATAGACATTTTTTAGTATCAGTAGAAATACGTTATTGGAAGCAAAAACCACAACCTTTGTTTTTCATTTTTATACCAGTTTTTCAGTAAGAAATTTTGATCCGAAAATAAATACTATATCCTTGTTAATATAAATATCTGTAAATATTTTTTAAGTATTTAAAAATATTATTTAAATAAAAAGATAGTTCTTAAAAACCATCTTCAGCAAAACATTACTTTTTAAAATTTAATATTATCTTTTTCGAATTTTAATTGTAGTTTCAAATCAAATGTTAGCAAATATACGACAAATATTCCAAGTTCTCATTGGAATAGAGAATAGATATTGTATTTGTGGCAGTGAGATAGAAAGACGTTTGCTAGATATATACTTACAGTGAGAGCGAGGTGGTGGAGAGAGAAGAGGAAGAGATAGATGAGAGAGAGCGACATGAAGATGGACTCACTGCCAGGACTGCGTCACATCTACTGCTCAGTCCACCTCAGCTAACCCTGGTCAGGCCAGTTCTGCTAAGCCAAGGCCAGCGCCCTGCCGTCCTGGCTATCATCATTTCTAATTTTAAGTTATTTGAAAATATAAAAGGAAGCGAACGGAACTCCTTTTCCTCAATCACCATCTCGAACCTCACTTCATGCTCTATTCAAAACCTGTAAATTTGTATGAAAAAGAGTATCATTCATGTTTGTGGGCATTTTAAAAATATATAGAAACCGTTTCTCTTTTTCTTTCAAAGTTTTTTAAGGTTTTGTCACAAAGATCAGCTTTTTTTTTCTTGGAATTTCGAAGGTTCAAAACCAGAATATAGAATCATAGAAATATGACGATATAAATTATAAGACAAAATAAAAAATAAATAATATAATGCTTATCGAACCCGAAGGTTCTATGCCGATAAAACCAATCGCTGTTGTTTGCACACCTCCGTCCATCGATAACCGTTCAAATAAGATCTGAGCTATTGAATTGAATTACAGCATATATTAGGAGGATGAGGTAAACATATGTTCTCTAGGTAATAGAAATGGACTAGAAAATAATTTTCATTTAGCAGCAGTCTGCCCGATGCAATCTGGATTTAGAAAACAATAATTTCATAAAGAAAGATTATCCAATGAAGAATTAATTGAACAATTATATGGTAAAAAATATTCTGCACTAATAGAATAGAATAGAATAATGTTTTATTTATAATATATATATATATATATACATATATATATATATATATATATATATATATATATATATATATATATATATATATATATATATATGTGTGTGTGTGTGTGTGTGTGTGTGTGTGTGTGTGTGTGTGTGTGTGTGTGTGTAACACGAGCATGTTATGAAAACATTATTAGGGCTTGGTCTATTGACCGTTAGCCCGGTGTTGATTGCCTTGTATTTTTATACAAAGAATTAAAAACAAACACTTTATACAACAAATTATACAAATCAGATGCTCCTCATCTATAACACTAAAATTTTCACATTAAATTTTTTTTTAATTACACATTATCATAAAGTATTGGTGATGTCAGAACATTGCGAAAAGACCTGAAAGATAAACTTTGTTCAGCAATAGAAAATATCTAGGAATATGTGAGTAACCAATCAATTGATTTTACTATACCAAATACAAACTACTCCATACCATCTAACCAGAAAGCAACTTATTCAGAGATAACTAAAAAATTGTACACTAAAAAATCTACCAAAGCGTATAATATTATCATAAACAGAAAAACTAAATAAGTAAATCACCCAAAGAAATCAAACAAAATTTTAAGAAAATAATAAACCCAAACTATGAATATAGTTATAAACAGGCTAAATGAAACACGCAGCAACTCATTATTTATTCAGACCCATACAGAGCACGAAAAAGAGGCTATAATACAAAAGCTAAAAACAGAACAAGATTTTGAAATAAAAGAAATTAAAAAGAAAAAACACGCTTAATAATAAAAGATATAGATGAGGTTATAGACAACACAATCTTGTCGATAGCCTGGTCTAACAAAATAAACATATACAGCTAGATCCTGTTAAAATAAGACCAGTAATCATATCGCAACTCAAAGACAACAGCCGCAGACACGCAGTAATTGAAACCGATGGGAACATCTTGAATACTCTCCTTCAAAACAAACTGGCCCCAGGATATGGGAAGCACTGGGCTGAAGAATACTTGAGGGTGAGAAGATGTAGGAATTGCAGTTCCAATGCAAAAGCCCTACCAGATGCTCTCGCTGAGGGGAACACAGCCGATCCGACTGCAAATCCGACCAAATCCAGTGTCCCAATTGTAGGATGCACAACCAACACCGGCATAACCAGCTAAGGACAGACCATGAAGCTTCTGGCTTGTCAATGTCCTACATACTTAAGAGAACTTCACAGACTAGTCGAAAATACTCAATACTAACTTATTACAGTTACCTTAAATCATAAAAATGGCGTTTAGACTAAAACTACTACAGCTTAATTGTCATCATAGTAAAACAAACAAAGACTATTTAAATAATTGTATTTATAATAGGTACATATCTTTATTGTAAGAAATGTACTTAAGGAACGGGAAAATTATAAGGTACAGAAATAGCTATAGAATATTTTATGCATGTGATGCAAAAACTGGTGGAACAAAGAACTGACCGACTTACGTAAAAAAACAAATAGGCTGAGAAAAATTTATCAAAATACTAAACACGATCAGGACTTACGCAATAAAAGAAGAGAAGAATATTTGATTGAGAGACATAAATATCAAACGATGATCAAAAAGTCTAAAATCGAATCAGAGAAAAATTATTGTTCAAGATTGACAAAAGAAGATACCTGGAGTTGGCCTTACAAAATAGCAGCCGAAAAAATTAAACCAGGAACCACACTTAAACCATCCTTACAGAACACAAGACGTACACCTCGGATTTTGAGGTGTACGTCTTACTATCGCGATCTTACTATCGCGATTTACGGATGCCAATATGTGTGTGGTGGAGGTTATATTAGACAATAAAAAAATTATACTAATAAGAGGTTAGTTTGACATAAAGCCAGATATTGAGAAAGGTTTAGGTTTAGATTCGAATAGTCGATCAGCAACAATAGGTATGACCTTAAAACCAATACTAGGATTAGAAAAGCGGACACTTCCTTAAAAGATTTGGACTGAGGACCAATGACAAATGCAAAGGTGACCAACAGACAGTACAGGACTTCAAACACCTGCTATACGACTGTAGGCTGCTAGAACCAGACAGAGCGAAGCTAATAAGACAAGCGGCCATTGATGGTCTGTCCTGGCCTGTGCCTCAACAAATTCTGTACAAGAAATACAAACATCTTGAACTTTTTGCTAAGAGTGATAGTATTTTTATCTTTGTGATCACTATCTTTATTTAGTCCTATTTGTACCATACTTATGTTATTTCTAATTATTTAATCATTTTTGTCATTTTTTGTTTAGTTTTTACGCGAATGTGTAACAATATATATATTTTGTTATTTTCAAATATTAATTGGAATTACCTCTAAATTCTCATTTTATTTTATTTATTTTCTTCTTTGTGTTTTTGTCTATTATTATCGTTCTACATTTTATATGTGTGAGTGTATATGTATGTATGAGCGTATGTGTATATATGTGCATGTGTATGTATGCATATGTTTATATATGTGCATGTGTATGTATGCGTGTGTATATATGTATATGTGTGTGCGAGTATATATAATATATATATATATATATATATATATATATATATATATATATATATATATATATATATATATATGTATATATATATTTATAAAATGTGTAAATACCATTAATTATATTATTAAAATTATTTATTATTTATTAAGTCTTAATTGTATTTAAAAAATTTGTATTTTATGTTTAACATTTTTAATTAATTAATATTTTACGATAAATATCAATATTTTAATATTAATTATGTTACTATCATGTAAAAATATCAATACGGTCTTAGAAGGCCATATGGTCTAAGAACATGGAGCATGTATGTTAATTCAATAAACGGCTCTCTCACAGGATTACTGTGGGTGAGAAAAAGAAAAAAAAAAAAAAAAGATCCTCTCATAGACCTCTCAATATGTTCAAATTCTACAAAGAGTTTTTTTGACGGAAGGTCAATACGGGCAGGCTTATTATTATTGCTGTATAGTTTATGAAGTCGAAATTTTCCATCAGCTGTCATACCGTACCTCGAGTCAAAATGAGTTCTTGAGATTCTATATCAGGGAACTAGTAAACGTAAAGCACTTAGGTTTTAAATTTTAGCAAATTTAATTTTCTTTAAAAAGTTTACAATGTTTTTCGAGTGATTAATCTTCAAGATATTGAGCACGAAATAAAAAATTAGCTAAATATTAAGGTTTTTTCTTGATTAAGCGAGTGTTCTTTTTTTTTTTAGGTATATGCCTTTTATCAAACAAGTTTAAAACGAAAATTGTTCAACCTTAGGTTATCTATAAAAAAAATGTACATTACATTTATTATACATACATACATTTTAAGATATAACTAACAATAACGGACTTAAGGAGCGTGAAACCAGTGAAATTGTCGGTATTTCAAGAAAAAACTCATTATTGCGAACGGTACACAATACTAATTTCACACACATAATAAAGTGAAAGAACTGCTAGAAGGAAATAACGTGTGGTGCAATTACGGACGTCACACAGAGGGGCAAATCTTAAATTTAGGAGTGCAAAAATCCAAGATTAAATTTAGATCTCGGCAGTAATCCTTGTGTATAGACCAAGTAGGATGGAAGAGTAATGGAGATGACACATCAGGAAAACACTTTGGCGAGGGTTAACTTACTTGGGCGACTGCCCAATTTGCCATATTAGAGATCCTCATCTTATACAGGATTGATAGATCAGATAATTTATTTTTTATGTTACGACATCTATTTTTAAAAATCTTAATTTAATAAGATAAAAATTGTAATTGATAATATTCTACCAGAAAGTGTTACATACAAATTAATTTAATGTTGACACCGTGATTTAATAAAATATCACAGTGAGGAAATAGTAATAAACTCCATCATAATATCGGAGAGACGAAATAGTTTATAAAATACATGAGTACCGAAATTGTAATAAATTCCATCATAATATTAGACTGATGAAATAGCTAATACATTATCAGATTGACGAAATGGTTAGTAAAATATCACAGTAACAAACTAGTAATAGATTATATCATAATATCAGAGCGAAGAAATAACAATAACTTCCTGTTTTAACTTTAAATTAACCCAAAATCTTTGGTTTTACTCTAATTTAGGGTGTGTTGAGGCGCAGTGGGCGTGGTTGCTCACTCCGATCTCATCTCCTCCCCGGGCTTAATTTAAACAATGCATTTGGGTACGTTCGTTGTCTCCATTACTCTTCCATCCTCCTAGGTATTGACAAATGATACCTTCATTCAAATACAACAATTGTAAATTCCAAACCTATATACACCCACACCATCTAAGATAATGCAATAGTTTTTTATATGTATGGAAAGAAGAAATTCTTTTCTTTTTAGCGAGTCCATGGGCCGAGTGGGTTAAAGCACCTGCAAACATGTAAAAAGGCATCAGCCTACAAACGCAAAGGTTGTGGGTTCGATTCGAAGTGTAGTACGAATTAGAGATCGCTTGTTTAATACCACGATTATTAACGTATATGCTCCAACTGAAGATAAAGATGATGAGGTGAAGGATGATTTCTAAGATCAGCTAAAAGAAGCATTGGACCAGGCTCAAAAATATGACATCAAATTAGTCATAGGTGACTTCAATGCCAAGATAGGCAACGAAACCCATTTCAGGCGTATTATCGGAGGTCAAAGCCTTCACGAAACGAGCAATCACAATGGAGTGAGATGTATTAGTCTGGCAGCAGCTAAGGGTCTAGTGATCAGTAGCACGATGTTTCCGCAAAGAGACATCCTAGCGTACCACAAGTACACCTGGGTAAGCCCTAAAGGTGCTAAAAACCAAATTGACCACATGCTAATTGATAAGAGACATCAGAGCTCCATCCAAGACATATATTATAATTATAATTATTATATTACATATAATATTATTATTAGGTATATATATATATATATATATATATATATATATATATATATATATATATATATATATATATTGTTCACGCCCGGATAAATTACATTTTTTATTACCACCCTCTACCAGTGATAAAGGATTAGGAGTTAAGTTTTTTATTTGTTTTAATTGTTTTCAGCTAACAAATGTATATATACGTAGTTGTAATGTTGATAAAAGGCACTATTAGCGCGATATTTTCGTCTGCTTTGAAAGGATTAAAGCGCAACCCAAACAAGCTGATAAGGCTCACTGGTCAGTCTGGAGCGAGATTTCTGGGACAGCGGACGTATGCTACTACTATCCACTGCCCTCACCCACCGTACGTCTCCACCAACTCACCGGCTCGACGCCATTTTGAAGATTGCAGCTGACTGCTGGACAGCCTGGATGAGTGAAAACCGATATGCGCATATCCACCGCCAAACATCTGTGAGCTCACCATTAAGGTAACCTCGTTGGAAGTAGTACCTGCTCACAACAAGGTTTTGTTGTTAAACCGGCAGACACATTGCCACTCTTATGCCCGTTAGATGTAATAGTCTATCTAATATCTATATATATTTTTTTTGCTTCTTTAATTAACCTTTTAATGGATAAGTGTTTAATTTTTTGTTTATTAAAGTAGATTAAATTATTAATTTAAGGACAATTTGTTGTTAAGATTTTTTTTCTTATTTTCTCACTACAACTCTATTCTTATTTATAGAAGATTTCAATGCTTTTTTTGTTTGTTTTTATTAGTACAACATATTTGTGTAAATCACTGGTAAAGGATATTGATTATTTTTTCTGGTTTATATTTTAATTTCATATTAAAGCTTTATTTTATATCATTATTTTTAATGCAATATTTTTCATTTTCCTTATTATTACTATTTTTATTCGTTCCTAATTATTCTAGTTAGAGCCGGCAACTTCACCGGGGAAGAGAATAGCCTTTCGATTACGAAAGGCTCCTCCACCCAACATAATTTGGTCCAGTCCGGGTCGGATATTTTATATTTTGGTCCTCCAGGGTTCCAATTAGAACGAGTAAAAGTGGTTTTAATTAGGGAAACATCTATATATTTTTATTGTTCGTGATTACCCTTTCACGAATTTGATTTCTATTTCGCAAATAAAGCTACGAGTAAGTTGTCTTTGTTATTTTAATTTTTTTTCTTTCGATTTGGTGTACATTTTTCGTATTTGTGTACTCTCACCCACCCCAGCTTTTAACGATGCCTCCAAAATCTCAAAATACGAACGAGGATCAGGAAGCGAAATTAGCTGATCTAGAGGAGCAAATGATAGATTTAGCCGATGATATCAAGATGACTACTTCAATAGGACTTAGTCTACACACCGACCCATCGCAGAGATCTTTGTTTTCGGCTCGGCTTTCGCGTATTGACGCCACATACGAGAGGTTTCAGACAGCATTTCTTGAAGCGAATTCGCTCGCTAGAAGAATTAATGTTTCGAGGGATAAATTCAAAACAATAAAGGATGAGGTACGCACCTCATACTATGAGGCCTTATCTCTTGGAAATACCACCGCTGGTGACTTAACTCGGTCAGATATAGACAGATCTGTGACATGTAGAGTTTCAGATTTTTCTTTGCACTCACGGTTGCCAGCCATCAGTATCCCATCATTTTCTGGAGATATTGCAAGTTGGCAAGATTTTAAAGAAACTTTGAAGTCCCTAGTTCATGATAAGAATGATTTGGATGATATCGAAAAATTTCACTACCTTAAATCCGCATTAAAGGGATCAGCTTTGCAAACTATTTCTGCTATTTCAATATCTCCTGTAGGGTATAAACAAGCGTGGGAATCACTCATTAAAAAGTATGATATTCGAATCCAAGCCACGTTTTATCTTACAAGAATTTTAAATTTTAAGCCGATAGTAAAAGACAACCTTTCTAATTTGGAAACCTTCTCAGCGGTTGTACTAGAGAGCGCATCGGCGCTTCTTAAGCTTGGGATGAGTGATCTTCCGGGATTTATATTAAGCACTCTGGCACTTAGGTTGTTAGACAATAAAACCAGGGAAGGCTTTGAGATAGAAAATGGTTCTAAAACTGGACTACCGACTTGGGACGAATTCGCGGACTTTATTCAGAGACAGGTAGTCAAGGTACAAGCAGAGGCCCTTCTCACCAGTACTGCATCAGAAACAGTACAGTCAAAAACTGGGCACAGTAGAAGCTCGAGGCAGGTGTTAATGACAAGAGATTCGTCAGTACAGCCGATAAAATGTCCTATTTGCAAAAATTCTCACCGACTTTATGATTGTTCTCGTTTTAAGTCGCTCACTCCACAACAACGATGTGACCGAATTAGAAGTTTGAATAGATGTTTTAACTGCTTTGCGTCGGGTCATTTATCAAATCAATGCCCATCTCAGGTATCTTGCCGGCGCTGTGGTAGGAGACATCACTCCCTTTTACATTTCTTTGCTAGAGACTCTCAAACGTCCGATTCATCACGCTTGAAGGCCAGTCAATCTCTTGCCTGCTTAACGCCGGAACGCGCTCATAACCCTGCTACCAATTCAAACATCGCATCTACCGTTGCTAGCTCCCCGGAGAAATCCTCCAAACCTTCTGGCTCATCCTTTTCAAAAGACGCCATATTAGCGGTGTCTACGAAGGGTCGGTCATATGTTCTGCTAGGTACCGCTAGAGCAAGGATTCGTGATTATCGAGGTTATTGGCATGACTTGCGAATTCTGATTGACAGTGGGTCCCAACGTTCCTTCATAACGGAGGAATGTGCTCATAAGTTAAACTTGACCCTCTCGCGTAGTAAACATAGATTAGTAGGGTTTGGCAACCAAATAATCCCTAGGGTGAAATATGAAGCATCCTGCGTTATAGCCCCACGAAAAGCTCCCCATCCAGAATTAAACATAACGGCTATGGTTATAGAGCGGATTTGTGAGGATATGCCAACATGCCCTGTGCCAAACAGGATTGTAGAGCAGTTTCGCGACCTGGATTTGGCTGATCCTCATTTCCAAAATCCTCAACCTGTTGATTTCCTTCTAGGGGCAGACATATTTGCCGATATTCTTCGCGTCGGTAATATAAAGCCGGAACTAGGGGCTCCAAGTGCGCTTGAGACAATTTTCGGATGGATATTAATGGGACCAATTGACATTAATTCACCCGATAAAGGTTACGGTGCTAGTACTATTCTGCACAGTAAAACAGGTCCTTGCTCTCAATGTGATGATTTATCTCGGGTGCTAAATAAATTCTGGGAGACCGAGCAAGTCGCGATCATTACAAAATCTGACCCTCAGGATGCTCAATGTGAGGAGTATTTTGCCAATACTCATTCACGCGATGAAGCCGGTTGCTTTATGGTGAAACTTCCATTCAAAGGAATTCCTCCCGTATTAAGTGATTCCAAGTATGGATCTCTAAATCGATTCAAAAATTTAGAAAAGAAATTTGAAAGGGATTCCACATTACAACTTGAATATTCCAAGGTTATCCGGGAATATTGTGATAAAGGCTATATATCGAATGCCACCCCACCAGGAAAATGTTATCTCCCACACCATGCGGTTATAAAAGACAGCTCGTCCACTAAACTCAGGATTGCAACAACAAGTAACGGGTCCTTAAATGATCATCTGCTTACAGGCCCGAAATTACAACATGACATAAAGGATGTCATGCTTTCCTTCCGTAAACCCCGAATTGCCATGTCAGCAGACATTTGCCAAATGTATCTCCAAATAAGGTTGCCCCCCGAAGACTGTGCATATCAGCACTTCTTCTACAGATTCCAAACTACTGATGCCTTAACGGAGTATAAATTCAACAGATTACCTTTTGGGTTATCATGCTCACCCTTCCTGGCAATGCGCGTCATTAAACAACTTGTGTTAGATGATGGCGGAAATTATCCGGAAGCTTCCCGTGCACTGCTAGAACACATGTACATTGACGATCTGTTGACCGGAAAAGATACGGTTTCAGAAGCCACAGCTCTGCAAAGAGATATAATACAGCTATTGAATAAAGGAGGGTTCGAACTCAAAAAATGGAGTAGCAACTGTCCACAAATACTCGACAATGTACATCCGGAGACATTAGAAACTCCGGTTTCATTTTCGAATATGGAGGACACCATTGTTAAGTTATTAGGGATCCAGTGGGAGCCGAAGCATGATTGTCTGTCTTATAAGGTACAACCTAGAGCTTGCGTGCCGACCAAGAGGGGTATCATGTCCACCATCGCCAGAGTTTATGATCCGTTAGGATACCTGGCCCCAGCGGTTTTCCGAGCTAAGACCATTTTGCAAAAGTTATGGGAGATGAAATTGGATTGGGATATTCCAGTTCCACCTGCTATAAGGAAAAGATGGGAAACGTTTTATGATAATGTGAAATGTTTAAGTAAGATCCGTATTCCTCGTTGCATCTTTGTAGAACACCCATTGAGCGTCACGATAGTGGGATTTGCAGATGCGTCCGAGCTAGGTTTTGCTGCAGTCGTGTATGTCCATTTGGAATTACCGAACGGGCATAACTCATCCTATCTACTGTTCGCAAAAACCCGTCTGGCACCCCTTAAGCTTTTATCGATCCCTCGGCTCGAGCTTTGTGCAGCTGTGTTATTGGTAGACACTTTGAATTCACTCCAGAGCACGTTATCACATTGGAATGTGAATTCCACCATTTTATGCTCTGATTCATCAACCGTTTTATCTTGGCTTCACCTACCCTATTCACGGTTAAAATCCTTTGTAGCGAATCGAGTCGCAAAGATTTTAGAGCTGTCCGAACTGTCTTCCTGGCATCATGTGACGTCGGAAAATAACGCGGCAGATGTGGCCTCGCGTGGCATTTGTCCATCTGAACTTGCTTGCCACCCAACTTGGTGGTACGGACCGAAGTGGCTCGGTTGTCCGAAAAATGAGTGGCCAATCCATTCTAAATATGTCATTAATGATCCATCAGAACTGCCTGAAACCAAGACAGATGACGCCCTTGCGATGTTGGTAATTAATCCAGGAAAAACCGAATTGGATAAAATCTTGGAAAGATTTTCATCGTATACCCGCATGATCAGGGTGTTTGCGTATGCACTCCGGTTTAAGCACAATGCAAGTAATCGGGACTCGGTAAAATCGGGTTCATTATCATTGTGGGAAATCCGACGGGCGACCGAGGCTGTTATTAGAGGAGTCCAATTATCAAATGGCCTTTCCGTTAAAGGCGGGGAGCGATTAAAGACGTTGAAATCATTGAATCTTTTTGTAGATCCCGTTGGTTTGATCAGGGTGGGCGGAAGGTTGCGCCATGCCCCTATATCCTACGAAGCAATGCACCCTATTTTGTTATCCCATTTCGTCAATCTAATGATTGACCATTTTCACCGTGTCAATCTTCATGCAGGTCCGCAGCTATTACACTCATTGATTCGACATCGATTCTGGATCATTGCCGGTAGAGGAATCGTTAGATCACGGGTACACCGCTGTGCGACATGCTATCGTTATAGAGTAAAATTGAAGACCGGGAATAAAGAATTCCTAAGAACCGTTTCTCGTCTCTCACCTCTATTTCCTGACTAATCCAGTTAGAAAAAAAAATTTAATAAATTTTGGTGGGCGGTATGTTCACGCCCGGATAAATTACATTTTTTATTACCACCCTCTACCAGTGATAAAGGATTAGGAGTTAAGTTTTTTATTTGTTTTAATTGTTTTCAGCTAACAAATGTATATATACGTAGTTGTAATGTTGATAAAAGGCACTATTAGCGCGATATTTTCGTCTGCTTTGAAAGGATTAAAGCACAACCCAAACAAGCTGATAAGGCTCACTGGTCAGTCTGGAGCGAGATTTCTGGGACAGCGGACGTATGCTACTACTATCCACTGCCCTCACCCACCGTACGTCTCCACCAACTCACCGGCTCGACGCCATTTTGAAGATTGCAGCTGACTGCTGGACAGCCTGGATGAGTGAAAACCGATATGCGCATATCCACCGCCAAACATCTGTGAGCTCACCATTAAGGTAACCTCGTTGGAAGTAGTACCTGCTCACAACAAGGTTTTGTTGTTAAACCGGCAGACACATTGCCACTCTTATGCCCGTTAGATGTAATAGTCTATCTAATATCTATATATATTTTTTTTGCTTCTTTAATTAACCTTTTAATGGATAAGTGTTTAATTTTTTGTTTATTAAAGTAGATTAAATTATTAATTTAAGGACAATTTGTTGTTAAGATTTTTTTTCTTATTTTCTCACTACAACTCTATTCTTATTTATAGAAGATTTCAATGCTTTTTTTGTTTGTTTTTATTAGTACAACATATTTGTGTAAATCACTGGTAAAGGATATTGATTATTTTTTCTGGTTTATATTTTAATTTCATATTAAAGCTTTATTTTATATCATTATTTTTAATGCAATATTTTTCATTTTCCTTATTATTACTATTTTTATTCGTTCCTAATTATTCTAGTTAGAGCCGGCAACTTCACCGGGGAAGAGAATAGCCTTTCGATTACGAAAGGCTCCTCCACCCAACATATATATATATATATATATATATATATATATATATATATATATATATATATATATATATATATATATATATTTTTTTTTTTTTTTTTTTTCGGTTGGCTCTACAGACCTTGTAGATCTTTGGCCGCCTGAACCAGCCTTCTCCACCTCTGCCTATCTTGGCCCACTTCTTTCCAGTTTGTTACATGTAGCTCTTTCGCATCTTTGTTGATCCTATCTATCCATCTGGTTTTTGGCCTTCCACGTGGTCTCTTGCCAACTATTGTGGTATTCATCGTTGTGAAAAGGTGTCCTGATGGATTGCTTCGAGCTACATGCCCCTCCCATCTTAACCACCTTGCCTTCTTATCATGGGATATTGACTGACCAGTTTCTGCAAGTAGTTCTTTGTTGGTCTTTCTTCTCCATGATTTTATATTCTGATCCCATTTCGCTCCGGTTATCGTGCGGAGGACGTTCCTCTCAAATTTCTCGATTCTGCTTTCTTGGGTGCAGGTCTCATAGCCGTACATCATAACTGATTTTATCATGGCATTGTACATCCTTAATTTGAGATTTCTGGAGATTTTTCGGGATTTCAGCACTTGAAAGAGAGAAGAAAGCTCTATTTGCGCTTGTTATACGCTGGTCTATCTCTGTATGCTGGTCTCTCTCTGTATGCTGGTCTATCTCTGTATGCTGGTCATTGACTGAGGTTTTTTTTTTTTTTTTTTTTTTTTCCAATCCCTCAAACAAAACAGAACATTAATAAAACAAATAATTAGATAAATTATAAACTTGATGTACTTTACCTTTTACTACCTGTTGGTATTTGAAGGTCTGATGGCTATTTACAATTGGAATGATATTTCCCAGTCAGGGAATTTTCTCATTATTTAGAGGTGAGGGTCCTCTTCTAGTTGTTTGTTAAATAAAAATACCTACTACTAAAAGCTATATACAAGATTAATAATGATAATATTTACAATATTTACATGGTTATATTTACAAAGGATGGATATAAGAGAGTGGTGCTGGGGTGGGACTAGGAAATAGGCAGGACGGGGCGATGGTTATTGAAACGCTGAGGTTATTGTGGAGCCGGGGTATTTAAAGCTGTCTACTTTCGGGAATGTTCTGCCATCCACGCAGATACTATTGTTGGGGTGGATTTTTCGGCCAACTATCATATATTTTGTTTTATCTTCATTTACTTGCAAGCCGATTTGCTCTGCTTCTCGTAACAGAGTCTTAGCAAGTCTCTCGATGTCCTCTTCATTGATTCCAAGGACAGCTATGTCGTCCGCATACGCTAGGATTTTGTGTTTCATTCCGACGTGCATCCCTCCATTTTCATATGATGTTGTTCTAATCACCTTCTCAAGGGCTAAGTTAAACAGCATCGGCGGGAGTCCATCCCCCTGCCTCAGACCTGTTCTAACTTCAAAGGCTTCAGGCACATCTCCTTGTACCAGGACTCTGCATTTGGGGTCGTTTGTCAATCTCACCAATTTCCCGGGAATATCCAGCTCAGACATGATTTTCCATAGGCAGTTTCGGTCCACGGAATCATAGGCTGCTTTGAAATCGACAAATAAGACGTGCACATCCTGCTCTACTTCCCAACGTTTTTAGAGTACCTGTTTTAAGATAAAGATCTGGTCTAGCGTGCTCCTTCCTCTTCTGAATCCTGCTTGGTGGTCGTCTATTATATTTTCATAGTGGGGATGTATCCGGTTAAGCAGGATATTAGTCATTATCTTATAGGCAACCGGAAGGAGTGCTATGCCTCTTTAGTTACTACATTCATACATGGACCCCTTAGTATAGGGCATATTAGACCTGTGTTCCCAGCCTCCGGTATCCTTTCCTCCTCCCATATTTTCTGGATTAGTTCTAATAGCTTGGCTCTTAGAGTTTCGCCTCCATCTTTAAACAGCTCTGATGGTATGCTGTCCAACCCTGGAGCCTTTCTTATTTTAAGCAGAATTAACAGGTAATAGATAGCTATTTCGACATCCACAATGTCTGGTTTTTCTATTCGGGTCGAGCTCTTCCGCGAGGTCCATGTCGTCTTCGTTTGTGGGGTTCCCTTGGTTGAGAAGCTGCTGGAAATGTTCTTTCCAGATGCTTAATACCTTTTCTTTTGATTCCGTCAGTTTGCCATCTTTTCCTCGCTTTTGCGTGTTTCTTGTTTTATATCCTACCCTTTCTTTTCTGATGTCTGCGTAGAATTCGCATATATTTCCGGCCTGCCAGTTGCCCTCAATAGTTTGCATTATTTCTTTGAGGTATTCTCTTTTTGCTTTTCTTATTATTCTGTTTATCTTTGTCCTCCGAATTTTTTCAGCGTGGTTTGATCAGGTTTGGCTAGGGAGAGAACTTTCATTTTTCTTCTTTCATCAACTGCCTTTTCACATGCTTCTGTGAACCACTTCTTGGCTTTCCTTCAGGACGGAAGGCGAGTCTCCCAAAAAGGATGTTTGAAAACACCTTGAAGTGACTTGGTAGAAGAAAGATGCCTCGATAATAGTCACATTCCATCTGGTCGCCTTTCTTATGAAGTGGACAAATAACATCTCGTCTCCAAGAATCAGGCATTCTTTATTCTTCTCACTCTGTAAGGATGTGGATATGGAGCTGCTTCATGAGTCCCTCACCTCCGTATCGCAGCATCTCCGCCTGTATACCGTCCATATCCGGTGTCTTCATGACCTCATGACGGCTGCCTCGATTTCTTCCTCATCCGGTGGCTCCGAGTCATTTGTAATATCTTCAACCCACGAACGTGAAATGGGTCCCTCTTCTATATCCTCTTTGCAAAGGGCGTTCTTGAAGTGAATCTCCCATCTCTTCAGGATTTCCTTATTTACCGTTAGTAGGTTTCCATCTACATCCTTGCATGAGGTTACTCTTGGTTTGAAGACAGATCTTCCCTCGTTTACCTTCTGGAAGAAAAGCCTACTTTCATGGAGTGTCCTGTGGCTCTCAACATCCTCCATTATTTTATTCTCCCATGCTCTCTTCTTTCTATTGTGTATGTTCTTTTCTTCTCTTCTTCTGCTTCTGTATTCCTCCTGGAATCTCCTGGTTTGACGCTGGATCATCTTCCTATAAGCCTTATTCTTCCTATTTGTGGCAGCTGAGCATTCATCATCAAAGTCGAGTGGGGGGGAGGGGAGCTGCCTCCTCAGAGTGCCCTGACGAACTCCCCCATCCGGGCGGGTACCCAACAGAAGTGACCCTGGGGAGTGTACTGCACGAGACCTTTGTCTGTAGTGAAGGGTGTTGTTGTGTGTTGTGAATTGAGTACTGTGTGCGTGTCAGTGTAAGTGTTCCCCCAACCTGGAGTAGTCCTCCAGTCGTTGTTAATCGTTGCTGATTGCAGCCTGACGGTTGGGAGATGGGGTCGCCACTTCACTACGCCAAGCTATTTTTAAAAGCAAAAATAAATTAATTTGTATGCATGTTTATATTTTTTCAGTTTGTATTGTACTCTGGGTCTGAGTTTGCTAATTCCCTCTAGAACCAGAAGGGCCCAGGTACTATGCGTGCTCGTACAATCCGCTCAGGGAGGAGGTGAGTAACCCGAAGGTAGCTCCCACGGCTCGGTGGATGAGCACCTCACGGCCGTGTTTGAGACTCGGCTGATTAGAGCCTCACTGTCTCGGTTTAGGAGAGGAGCACCTTACCTCAGCTGATTAAAGCCTCACCGGTAAGTTGGAAACTAGGCCGATTAGGACCGCACCGTTTCCGAGATAGGAACCCCCGCCTTAGCCTATCAGAGCCTCACTGGCGGGTTGAAGACTTGGCCGATTAAGACCGCACTGCCTTCAGTGAAAGGATGAGGTAAAAAAGAAAAGGTAGTCAAGGTAAGAAAATAACAGATTTTTATTAGAAGCTTACAACCAAGCAGGCCGTATGCTGAAGGAGAAGGATGGGCGGCGCGGATGGTAGAGCAGTCAAGGCACTGCGCCGCTCCTGGGTCAGGAGTGGCCCAGGAGAGCCCTGAGAATGCTGCTTAATGAGGCGAGCAAGCCTATTTATAGCCGGCCGGCAGGAGTGGGAGGCGGCGCTCCCCACCACTGCCCGGCCGCTGACTGCTCCCACCACTCAGCGTCCGCCACACCATTCCCCCCCAACAATACGGAGTATATATTACAATTTTCTGTTTACATACAATACAATTACTATGGTCTTCTTTTGGATGTATCCTCTACGGTTGGTTGATATCAGGCTGACGGCAGGCTGGTGTCTTTCTGGCGGAGGCTGGAGTGCGCGAGGTGTCGACTGTTTGTTCGCTGCAGCTATTGGAGGTTCAGGTGTTGGCGGCAATGATGTCAGTGGTGAGACTGGGGTCATCTTCATTGTGCCGAAGATGATTGATAATTCAACCAGTCTTGTAGCTGCCAGAATTTCCTGCATCGTGCGGGGAAGGTTCCGTAGCCATAGTGTCACTGATGTTGTTACTCCATGCATCTGCAGTTGCATGAGGAGTTGTGTGGGTTTTTGATTGCCCTATTCTGCTCCTTCCAAAAGCTGTTGTATTCTCCTACGCTCCGAGTTGCCGTAATTGTTGAGCAGGTGATCTCAAGGGTCTCATAGAGTGTGTTGCCGGGGTTCCTAATGATGCTGATGATGATGATGATGTTCGATTCCTGTGTAAGGACCTCCATGTGCAAGACGGATAGTACCGCTTCATGAGAGACGAGGAGATTATGGATGAGTTGAAGACGCGGTCGAACTGCGCGAACCATAGATGCGGGTTCGGTTCCAGAAAGCTGGCAGGCGACTAATGGCACCTCTACACGCGGAGACCTCAGTATGCGGAGTGTGTGACCGTGGAGGCGGAAAAGTCCCTGGTTGCAGTCGAGCGGGTTTGTCTTACAACGGTTGCCTTGTAATTGCGGCGTCCATATCTTCGTCCTGTGGTTGAGGAGGGTCGGACATCATGATGCTTCCTAAGTATGCAAGGCCGGTGATACAGGTGAGTCTTGCGGGTTGCGTTCCCTAGGCGGTGACGGCGTTATCACGTCGTGAAAGATCACGTCGGGTGACGGTTGATCACGTCGGGTGACGGTTGATCACGTCGGGTGACGGTTGATCACGTCGGGTGATGGTTGATCACGTCGGGGTCACCAGTGTACTCTGGGTCTGAGTTTGCTAATTCCCTCTAGAACCAGAAGGGCCCAGGTACTATGCGTGCTCGTACAATCCGCTCAGGGAGGAGGTGAGTAACCCGAAGGTAGCTCCCACGGCTCGGTGGATGAGCACCTCACGGCCGTGTTTGAGACTCGGCTGATTAGAGCCTCACTGTCTCGGTTTAGGAGAGGAGCACCTTACCTCAGCTGATTAAAGCCTCACCGGTAAGTTGGAAACTAGGCCGATTAGGACCGCACCGTTTCCGAGATAGGAACCCCCGCCTTAGCCTATCAGAGCCTCACTGGCGGGTTGAAGACTTGGCCGATTAAGACCGCACTGCCTTCAGTGAAAGGATGAGGTAAAAAAGAAAAGGTAGTCAAGGTAAGAAAATAACAGATTTTTATTAGAAGCTTACAACCAAGCAGGCCGTATGCTGAAGGAGAAGGATGGGCGGCGCGGATGGTAGAGCAGTCAAGGCACTGCGCCGCTGAGGCGAGCAAGCCTATTTATAGCCGGCCGGCAGGAGTGGGAGGCGGCGCTCCCCACCACTGCCCGGCCGCTGACTGCTCCCACCACTCAGCGTCCGCCACAGTATTTTTTCGCCAAGACGAATTTATTATATTACATTATATTATAATTATATCCTATAAATCCTTTAATACTTATATGAAATCACAAGTATTAATGTCCAATCTTTATTCACTAATACTCCAATAGATTGTATAAAAATTGAACTAAATTTGGAAAATTGGGATCAAATAAAAACGCTGCAAATTATTACACAATGGTTTATTATATCCACTTAGTAATATTTCCAAAATTTCTATTCTGTCCAAGTAAAAAAAATTAAGCAGTAGGTACCAAAGGGAAAGAAATTTGAAGCTTTTCACAAGATGATCGACGTGAGAGTGCTGAACTGGGAGTGTTAATTTAAAAAACTCTGTCAATATAAGTAGGCTGTGATGTAAAATGATACAGAGGAAATATTTGATGTGCACTTCAGAAAGAAACAAAAAAAAGGAAAGACTAAGGAAATATTTGATGTGCACTTCAGAAAGAAACAAAAAAAAGGATAGACTAAGGAAGCTAAAGGAAGTAAAGAAATAGTCCAAGGAAGAATAAAACAGAGAGATACGAGGAAGTCAGAAGCCCAATAGATAAGCCAGGAAGCAGGATTTTAATGCCTTGTTATGCTGATTAAAAAACCCCTTACATTTCTCCTCTATGTTTATAAATTGCCGAGTTATGGGTATATAAGATCTTTAATCGGCAATTATTATAGATTTTTTGTTTTTCATTTTTTTTTTTTTTTTTAATGGCTTGTTATGCTGATTGCAAAACACCTTGCATTTCCTCTCTATCTTTATAAATGGCCGAGCTATGGGCTTATGAGATCTTTAATCGACCGCCATTGAAATTGAAACAAACAGACATATAGTAATGTCGAGTTCCGCGGATCATCCCGGGGTGACCTGTGACATTGGTACCGAATCTCAAGACAATCGTTCCAATTGTCTCGGACAAAAGCGGCGTACGGCGGACGGCGGACGGACGGATTTTTTTTTATTCGACATTTGGATTCTACGTATCTTGAAACGTAAAACCTCAAATTTTGAGGGGGAGAGGGGAGTTTTCAAAAAAAATTTTCCTTGGTCGATTCCAAAGGTCTATTATTGAAAATAATAAACCAAAATAAACAATATTGACAAAAACACCGTCAGATTATATATTATATATCAAAAAATTAATTTCCACACAAATTATAAGAATTAAAAATGAACTTTAATTAATTCAATAATACATAGATAACTAGTCCTAAATTTTCAAGGAAAATCAATTGAGTGAAATTTTAGAATTGTTTAAAAGACACCATAACAGAATAAAATTCAAATTAGAAAGGGTGGTTAATTTTAAACACAGATTACTAGGCATAGAAGTGGTCATAATAATAAATTGACCAAAAAGAAAATATAAAGCAATAGATTAATGAATTTTCTTCTCCTAACATCCAAATTTTTAGTGATCAGCACAGCAAAAAAAAATATCTACGGAGCTATTAAATTAACCAATAACGGATATAGCTTTTCCACGTCAATTGTAACCTTTTCTAAATTAATTGTCACCTTTTCCAATTCAGTTGTAACTTTTTCCATTTCAATTATAACTTTTTCCATTCCAATTGTAACTCAAACGGTCGTGAACTAATTCAATATTATTTATTTTATTATTGAAAAATAATTATTTTAATTACAATAATGACTTTTGAAAATATTTTCGGCATATTCTTCGACAATTTTTTCGTTTATTATATAAATGATATTGTTCTAATTTCAAGTAGTTTAAATAAAATAAAAATAAAATTGTTGGTTATTTATTTTTAAATATTTATTATTTTTAATTTTAATGCCCATTTCGATTTTCTATTGTTATTGAAGTTTTCTATGATAAAGGAATCGTTTATTAAATTTTCGAGGGTTCAGATTCCATTTTTTTAATTGGACTTTTAATCGCGCATACACATTTTGCATTCCCATTACTGTTTGGAGTTTTCTATGATATAGGAATCGTTTATTAGATTTTCGAGGGTTCTAATTTCATTTTTTGAATAGAATTTTTGATCGCGTATTCGCATTTTGCATTTCCGTTACTAGTGAAGTTTTTTATGATATCGGCATCGTTAATTAGGTTTTCGAAGGTTCTTATTCCGTTTTTTTAATTGAATTTTTATTATCGAGCATGCGCATTTCGAATTAGTATTACAGTTGACATTGCTTTGGGTATATCGTCCTACATTGTTTTGGTTATCCGAAATGAGCATTGTTCGAGACAAAAGGTAACTCATAAGTGGACTGTAGTTTTTTAGTTTATTACTCATCTCAATCTGGCTGATTTATTTCTTCCTACTTACAACTTCCTGGTTCGGCCTTGGGAGGAAAAACCAGGCCTAGGGAAGGATGGATAGGAAAATAGGATAAGCACGAAGCTTTTGTAGAAGCCACGAGCCTTCTCTTTAACAGAAACTCCCGATCGGAGACAAAAACCAAAGACGAAACAATCTCGATCTTTTCAGGCCTTCTCCTCGCATGAGGTCTCAACAAACGACACAGGATTAAAGTCCTATATCTTATATGGCTTAACGCCTAGTCAAATTTTTCCCCGTTAGAGCGCAGCATCCCTCCGAAGCAATGTATTTCCGCGCTAACAAGCATGTTCGATAAAATATCCAACTCAAACACTAAATCAGAACCTTTGAAAATCTAATAAACAGTCCTTGTAAACGAAGAAAAGTTTAATAAGGACAATAAATCGAAATGCGCATGCGGGATCAATAATCCGATAGTAAATTCGAAAATATAGTAATATAAAACTTCATAAACGATACCTATAACAAAGAAATGTCAACTGTAATAGTAATTCGAAATGCGCATGCTCGATAATAATTTCAATTTGAGAAAACGGAATCAGAACATCGGAGACCTAATTAACGATCCCTACATCATAGAAAAAATCAAATGTAACGGAAAAGCGAAATACACATGCGCCATCCAATATCCAATACAAGAAATGAAATCAGAACCTTGGAAAACCTAATAAACGATCCCTATATTATAGAAAACTCAAAAATTAATGGAAATGCAAAACGCGCATGCGCGATCCCAAATCCAACTAAAAAAATGGAATCAGAACTCTCGAAAGCCTAGTAAATGATTCCTTTTTCATAGAAAACTTCAATAGCAACGGAAAATCGAAATGCGCATGCGCTATCGGAAATCCAATAGTTAATTCGGAAATAGTGAACTTGAAAATCTAGTAAACGATACCTCTGCCGAAGAATTTTGAAAACTAATGATTAAGTAGAAATGCTTGTGGCCAAAAAAAATTTGGTGGTAAATTTGACACCAACAACTTTGAAAACCTCATGAACGATCACCGAATCGTTGAAATCCACCCCTTCCCCCACTAAACAAATAAAAAATAATAAATATTTAAAAATAAATAAACAACAATTTTATTTCAAATATTTAAACACTTGAAATTAGCACTTACAATCATTTATATCATAAACGAAAAAAAATTCGGAAGAATAAGCCGAAATTATTTCAAAAGTCATTATTGTAATTAAAATAATTATTTTTCAACAAGAAATTA
The DNA here is from genome assembly GCA_948150685.1 of Rhaphigaster nebulosa. NCBI lineage: Eukaryota > Metazoa > Arthropoda > Insecta > Hemiptera > Pentatomidae > Rhaphigaster > Rhaphigaster nebulosa. The sequence continues at coordinate 134,981,264 of OX411310.1, read as the reverse complement.
AATAATATTGAATTAATTCATGTCCGTTTGGGTTACAATTGTAATGGAAAAGTTGCAATTGATTTGGAAAGGGTTACAGTTGAATGGAAAATGTTAGATTTGAAATGGAAAAGGTGACAATTGATTTGTAAAATGTTAAAACAATTGACTTGGAAATGCTATATGTAAAAACTAAAAACTAAAAATATACAATGTATTTAAAAAAATCTTCTACCCAAAATAATACATCAATAAATCACGATATGGTCCAAAAAACAACATATTGCAACTGAAAATTGTTAATAGGAATAACCATACGCAAAGTAAGCAAATGGTAAATAAAGAAAAGAAGAGTAGATAAAAAAAAACCCTATAACAACAAAAATCCATTCTGCAATTTAACAAGAAAATACTGGAAATACATAAAACAAAATATAGATCAATGGCTTAGGACATTTCATAAAATAACATATAACCCGGTTCTAATGGAAAATATTAAAAAGATCCATATAATGACAATAATTTACGAAAACATATTAATAATATGAAAGACAGAAAAGACAACGTGGATAAACAAAACATCCGAAAAATTGAAAACAAGGATCTCATAGCACATCCAATTTTCAAAGCAAAAATGCCAAAAATATAAACTCAACTGCCCTTGCTTTGAGCATAGTTTCAATTTAGATAATCCTGAAAAACAAGACTAGGCCCAATGTTGGGGGACCTAAGGGAAACAACTTTGCATTCCAGCTCAACATTACCTTTCAACAATGAATAATATATGAAATATGGACATCGATTGACTTCCTTCAATTGAACCCAATTAATTATAGGTAAAGAAAATTAATTGTGGACATAATTAGGAATACTTTTGTAAACTAAATAATATTAAAGAAAAAAAAAGGAAGATTTTATATTGTAACTCCAGATGCTTTTTAACAATTTATTGATGCTTTATGGTACAGAAGTCCATCTATATCTTTACGGTATTATTACAATCCATCTATATATATATATATATACATTTCATTCATATATACAATTACAGATATACACTTCAATCAAATATTTAATTCTTTATACAATACTCATTTACATGCACACATTCAGAACTACGAGCTATTAGAAACATTATTTATTTGCTTATTTATTTATCATTTATATCAATCAATACATCACTTTTAGGTAAATTATCTTACTGATTCATCTCCACAATTTCAGATCAATTTACAACGTTTTATTAGTGCTGAACATTTTTTACCATATAGTTGTTCAATTAATTCTTCATGGGATAATCTTTCTTCATATATTATATATTTAAGGTATTAACTATGAAAGAAGATAGATTACCAAAATATTTAGCAAATGAGATTGTTCAAAATAAAGTGTTTTGGTTTAAAGATTTAATTCAACTTGAAAAAAGCTATAATATGGAACATGAGGTTAACCTTGAGAATATTGGAGATATGAAAAATGTCTTGCAGAAACTTAGAGATAAAGTTCAGCAAAGCCACTATTTAAATACCATAGAAAAGAAAAACCGGTTTATTAAATTTAATTTATATAAACAGCTATCTCACAACTTAGGGAAAAATAATTATTTATCCAGGAATAGAAAAATAAGTGATATCAAGTGGATATTTAAGGCAAGAGGTGAACTATTAAACTTAAATTATAAAATATACAATGAGGAAGAAGCTCACTATGTTCACTATGCAACACCAGGGAAATCGAAAATACACATTTTCACGCCGTATGCCCAATCTTATCGGAGATTAGAAGGGAATACTTTAATACAAATCAAATAAACAATAACGAAATTATAGATTATTTAAATGGTAAAAATTGGGACAGTATAATAAAATATTGTAGAATAGCTTATAATTATAGGCAAGAGCTGATAAAGGAATTTAACTATAATTGATGTTAGTTAAACTTTATGATAATATGTATTTGAAATTATAATCATTTATGTGAAAATTTTAGTGTTATAGATGAGGAGCATCTGATTTGTTAATTTTTTGTATAATGTGTTTGTTTTTATTTTTATTTTATTTCTTTTAATTCTATAAAGAAAAATATAAAGCAACTAACACCGGGTTAACGATCAATAGACAAAGCCCTAATAATGTTTTCATAGCCTGCTCATGTGTTTTATATATATATATATATATATATAATAAATAAAATATTATTCTATTCTATTCTATTCTATTAGTGCAGAATATTTTTTAGCATATAATTGTTCAATTAATTCTTCATTGGATAATCTTTCTTTATGAAATCATTGTTTTCTAAATTCAGATTGCATCGGACAGACTGCTGCTAAATGAAAATTATTTTCTAGTCCATTTCTATCACCTAGAGAATATACATGTATCTCATCCTTGTAAAATATTCTGTAATTCAGTTTAATAGTTCGCACCTTGTTTGGTCAGAGGTGTGCAAACTACAGCGATTAGTTTTATCGGCATCGAACCTTCGGGTTCGATAAGCATTTTATTATTTATTTTGTCTTATAATATATCTCGCCCTATTTCTATGATTCTATATTCTGGTTTTAAGCCTTCAAAATTACAAGAAAAATGAAGCTAATCTTTTTGACAAAATCTTGAAAACTGTAAGAAGAAAAAGAAAAACGATTTCTAAATATTTTTAAAATGCCCACAAACATGAATGGTACTCTTTTTCATACAAATTTAAAGGCTTTTAATTGAGCATGAAGTGAGGTTCGAGATGGTTGTTGAAGAAAATGAGATCCGTTTGCTTCCTTTTACATTTTCATACGAGTTAGAATTAGAATTGAGGATTGCCGTCCTGCTGACCTTGGCGTTGCAGAACTGGCCTGACCAGGGTTCGCTGGAGTGGACTGAGCGTTATATAAGATCTGCCGCGTCCTGGCAGCAACATTTTGCTTCTCGCCATGTCGCTCTCTCTCTATCTCTACCTCTTCTCTCTCCACTGCCTCGCTCTCTCTGTAAGTATATATCTAGCAAATGTCTTTCTATCTCACTGCCTCTAATACAATAGCTATTCTCTATTCCAATGAGAACTTGGAATATTTGTCGTATATTTGCTAACATTTGATTTGAAACTACAATTAAAATGAACTCGAAAATGATAATATTAAATTTAAAAAAGTTATGCTTTCCTCATGATGGTTTTTAAGAACTATCTTTTTATTTAAATAATATTTTTAAATACTTAAAAAATATTTACATATATTTATATTAACAAGGATATAGTATTTATTTTCGGATCAAAATTTCTTACTGAAAAACTGGTATAAAAATGAAAAACAAAGGTTGTGGTATTTGCTTCCAATAACGTATTTCTACTGATCCTTAAAAAATGTCTATTTTTTTTTTTTTGACATCTTACGCAATCCTGTACATTTATGAAAAATTTCAAGCACTGTACACGCGATGCAGAAGATATATGTAAAATAATTTTGAAAAAAAACGAAGAGGTTGACTGTTTTTTAGGAAAACAACTTTATGTTTTTTATTCCCATAAAAATTAGAAATAAACTGTTCTTTTGGGTGATAAATCCAAATTGTGAAAACTAACGTCCCCCCTCCTCTCCTCCAACAATCACTATTTTGAGGTCGCTTTTGATGTTTTTAGTGTTATTACCAAAGCATAATACTTGAACATTTTGATGGTTTATTTTTTTTTACTATTATTTCCCTGGTTAGTATGGGGATTTTGGTACTAAACTATTTTTTCTACCTTCATAAGTACCAGAGATATAAAATAAAATGTTTTGCAGATCTAAACTTCCCGATTTTTTAATGTAAAACTCCCGACGGAGGTCCAGAAGCGCGTTGGCACCTAATATTTTACTAAGTCCAATATTTTAAGGTCTAGATTCACCTAAAAAATTGTCTTCAATATCTAGGAGACACACGTGCGATCCACTCCTGGTTAGTATAGAAATTAAGAGAATAAGATACCATTATTATGGTTGGCATAAACAAAAAGCGAATCTTGAGAAGAAATTCATTAAATCATAATTTTAAATAATGTTTAGCATATTAATATCTTTGTTTGATATTACATAAAATTAATTAGTAATTCTCCACAAATTAACACATATTTAATCGGTTAAATATAAATCGATTAAGATAAAGAATGATTGCAATCATTGGCGACTTGCACAAAAATTTCATCAACGTTCTGACTATAAAAGAACAAATGAACTCGCTCACAAATACGTTTTTTCTAGGCAGCATTCAAAGGTCTATGACCTATAAAGTCCATACCACAAGTTAGGGGGCGAAATCTGTGCCTCTGGGTAATTGTTTAATAACGAATATCTCCTTCGACAATTAACAATAAATAACATGCTTAATAGCAATAACTCAAAGTTAAATTATAATAACAGAAAATAGGTAAGATGTATTTAATATTGATTTTAAACTACAAACATTTTAAAAACATCTATGGTTTCAAAAATTGTATTATTAGAACAAAAATTATATATCTACTTAAACTTGATCCTTACCCCTAGCATTGGTCCAGGTAATGGAGCATTTCTGGGTATAGACAAGAAAATGTGAAATTTTAACATAATGATAATATAATAAGTAATATAATGCAATACTTATGTTTATTTTTCTTTCTTTCTTCATATTTATTATTTTATTTATTTTAATTTCTGTAAATATGGTGTGAATGATCTTTTTAATTATTATTACTATTGTCCTTTTGAGTTCTGCGTAAGCGCCAGCTTTTAATAGCACGCATCTCAGATCGCCTCTTAAAAAGTGACTATTTTATTAGTGAAAACAGTGTAGCTTCATGTGAAAAACTGTGTAAACATTATTTTTTTTTTCATTTATCAAAGTTCTTAAAACTAGATTTATAATACTTAAAAAAACAATGTTCTTTTTAGTACTTACACCAATATAGTATTACAGTTCATCTATGTACACATTTCATTCTTATAAACAACTACATATGCATGTATACCTAAATCAAATATGCATTTATACATGCAATACTCATGCATATACTCACACTTAGAACTATGAACTATCTGATAAATAAATTTATTTGCGATAAAATACTTTTGTATTTTGATATCGTTTATTATTTCCCATTAATGTGACTATGGTAGTATTAAAAAAACTAAACTGTTATGAATAAATAATTAATCGTTAGAATATAAGATGCTCCTAAAAATCAGCACACCTACTAATTAACAAATTATAACGCTGGGACGTAGGAGTTAAAATGATTTTAATGACAATTCCAGTTGTACTATATAAGAGTTTCAATACCCTTCCTTGAAAATGACAGCTTGCATACCGTCACTTATTTTGATATTTTTTTTTCTAATTCAATAAAAGCAGGGGCCTGATAGTTCCAGTAAACATGGATTGAGGATCATATCTATGATAACATTGCCATATCAATTTCGTTGATACCTACAGACTCACGAGATTTGCCAGTTTATTTCCAAATGTTTTTCAACATTTATGAGCATTATTGAATTAGTCAATAGTATATTTATTATTTTGGATATTGATAGTTGACCGTACGGTATATCAGGAAGGAGCTGGTCCGGGTGGCCGACGATGTTACGCCGACGATTCGAGTTATTTAGGAAAATATTTGGTGAAAAACACTTGATACAAAGTAACGCTAAAGTAGGTACTCGGAGGAAAACCCCATCAAAATTAGATTGGGTAATATAATAAAGTCATTTCATATTAAAGGTTAAAGAAATTTATTAATATAAAATGAGATCATAATACTATCATGATCTTGTATTGTTGCGTTGTATGCGTTGTATCATAGAGCACAACAATTTTAATTTAATATTAAAATTTAATAATAATTTAATATTTAATTTTAATAATGGAAGACACAATTCGCAACCTACTTGTATCTTTTCTTCCTTTTATTTCTTCTGTGCGACCTCAAGGGCGATAGACCTCAGTTGACCTGGAGGATGAAACAAACAACAATAGATCAAGACAAAGATGAACTTGTGGATTACGTGCAGGATTTTGACGGATATGAGACAGAGCAAGAAACAACCTACTTTTCAGGGGCACGACTAACGTTAATGCAATGAAATCCTGCTCTTTGGGGTGCAGAGACTGGCAGGCGCACTGCACATAAATGAAAAAAAAAAATTTTTTTTAAGAATTATTAATTTATGGTGAGTATTTTAAAGAGTTTGTTTTGACACGTTTTAACATCAAAAGAATTATTCAAATAATTATAACATAGTCATTATAATATTATAATGCAGTAATTACCATAAATATTTAGCTCGGCCAGGATATACTGAGCTATGATCATTCTTATCTAGAATCGCTTCAACCTGCTACTGTCTACATCTATTTTCTGTCAAAAGTGGAAACTCATCATGTATCAGAGATGATAACGGAAGACATAATCTGCAACCTACTTGTATCTCCTGTTCCTTTTATTTGTTCTGTGCGACCTCAAGGGCGGTCGACCTCGGTTGACCTGGAGGATGGAACAAAACTTCTCCTTAGTCTGGAGGATACAATAGATGAAGACGAAGATGATATGAAACTTGTGGATTACGTGCAGGATTTTGACGGATATGAGACAGAGCAGGAAATAGGTGATGATCATACTTCTTCAAATGACGAGATGGACGTGGATTAGAGGAACAATTATTTATTTGTTATTTTACTATTATTATTATAGTACAGTAATTATTATATTATAATTATACAACCTACTTTCAGGAGCACATTGAGGTGCAGAGACTGTGGAGACATGTAAATACATTTTTTTTTTTTTAATAATTATTAATTTATGGTGAGCTTATTTTTAAGGGGTTGATTTTGACACGTTTCACTTCAAAAGAATTGTTTAAATAATTATAACATAGTTATTATAATATAATATTGCAGTAATTATCATAAATATTTAGCTCGGCCAGGACCTACTGAACTATAATTAGAGACGGCATCCGACTATCCTGTGTAGACAGTAGCATGTTTACTGTTACACCTGTTAACTGTCAAAAGAGGAAATCCTTCACGTGGAAACCCACATTATAGGTCTTCATCAGGACTAGAAATAAAGATAAAAAGGAGTACTGTAGAGATATAAAGACATGTATAAAATATATATACATGCATATCTAAAATAAAAACAAAATTGAAAAAATAACAAAAAATAAAAGGAGTAATATATACCCAGTATATAATATATAATAGTATAAGAGCAGTAATATACCCATATGTATAGGGGTATATATAAAGCTAAAACTAAAATTGAACAAAAATAAAATTACAACCAATTATTAACAGAGTAAAGATGGGAAAATAAAGATAAATAGTGGTTTATAAAAATGAACTCACCTCTGGAGGCAATGAAGGATTAGATAAGACTGACCCGGAAGGGGGAAAAAACGGCGTCAGTTTTAAGGACTCGGAATTGTAGGAGGGGATTTTTGAAGAGTTTCCACATGAAGGATTTCCATTTTTGACAGAAAACAGACAGTAGCAGGATGAATAGATTCTAGGTAAGAGTGAACATATTACTGCAATATTATATTATAATGACTATGTTATAATTATTTAAATAATTTTTTTGAAGTGAAAACGTGTCAAAACCAACTCTTAAAAATACTCACCATAAATTAAAATTTCATATTTTTTTTTTTCATTTATATGCTGTGCACCCCAAAGAGCAGGATTTGATTGAATTAACGTTTGTCATGCCCCTAACAAACAATAACAAAAAGTAAGTTGTTTCTTGCTCTGTCTCATATCCGTCAAAATCCTGCACGTAATCCACAAGTTTCATATCTTCGTCTTCATCTACTGAATCCTCCAGACTAAGGAGAAGTTTTGTTCCATCCTCCAGGTCAACTGAGGTCGCACAGAAGAAATATAAAGAACGGAAGATACGAGTAGGTTGTGGATTATGTCTTCCTTTATTGAAATTCGAGAACACTTTGTTCTGTTCAATGATACTATTTCTTACAAGGTTGTTACAAAAGTTCTTGTGCATGAACACAACCCTTAATTCCAACTCTCATAATTATCATAAAAATGATTTATTCCTACTATTTATGTCAATGTTTATTTTGAGTAATCATTTAATTCCTTGTGACTTGAGTTGGCGATCTTGGTGATTTGCGGTCTTACTGAGATGAGACATTACTGGAAAAAAGGTTTAAGCTCAAAGGCAGCCGCCGAAGAAATTTTTGCCATAGCAGGAGAGTTAATCATCCATCGAAATACTGTCGCACAACCCAGATCAGGTCGCCCATCGGTCGTTGATGATGGCGTTCTTGAATGTGTGAACCAGGACCCACATGCAACTACTCGTGATTTATCGACCGTAGTAGTAGGACTCAAAGCTTTTCTTTGAACATCTAGACAGAGTTTATGCAGTTTTGATTGCAAAGTACCTCTTTAGTCATCAGGAACCAAGCTATTTTGCAACACGACAATGCCTCTGCACATCGTTCTCGTATGACCAAGGAAAAATTATCGGAACTGCAAGGAGTAAACGTTTTGCCTCATCCTGCATATAACCCAGATATTGCACCATCAGTTATGTTTTTTTTAGATTAATAGCTCATTTTTTAAAAGGTCGGATCTTTGATTATTTGATATTTGATTATTATTATTATATAAGACGTAAAAATTGGATGTAAAGAGTTCAATGCCTCAATACCAAAGGAGTGGTACCGGGATCAAATCCAATAACTTTCAGAAAGATGGGTGAAAGTAGTTGAAAACAATGGACTTTCCTTTGAAGAGTAGTATTCAATTATGTTTAAATTACGTAATCTGAAATAAAGCTATGCTAATACACAAGGGCTTTTGTAACAATCTAATTGTATCATGATCTCATTTTATATTAAATTTCTTTACCCTCTAATATTTTTACCCAATCTAATTTTTATGGGGTTTTGTCCATGTACTTACTTCGCTGCGAACAGATAGTTTAAGTAAAAAAGACTTAGCTATCTCTTCGCTGCTGCTATTAAATTAGAAAAAAAAGATCAAAATAAGTGATGGTATGTTAGCTATCATCTTCAAGAAAGCGTATTGCAACTCATATATAAATGGAATTGTCATTAAAATAATTTTAAATCCCACACCAAAGCGTTATAATTTGTTAATTAGTAGTATAAGTATAATAAGTAGTTAATCAGTAGTTGTACTGATTTTTTCAAGCATTTTTTAATCTATCGATTAATTATTTATTTATCACAAAAGTTTTGTTTTGATTATTTTTATAAATATTACCATAGTCACATTTATAGGAAATAATAAACAATATCAAAATACAAAGGTATTAAATTTATTTATTACATTATTGTAGGTGTTGCCTGTTTTCTATAGAGGCATAATTACTTCCTTGTACGAAGTAAAGGAAGTATTGTAATCGCGAAAATTTTCGGTTTTCAGATTTCAACGGAAATATCCATTTTGACCATCCCTGAATCCATTTTGACTAGTTTCGTCGTGGCGTCTGTACGTACGTACGTATTTCGCATAACTCAAAAACGGTTAGCCGTAAAAAGTTGAAATTTTGTATTTAGGATTGTTCTAAAATCTAGTTGTGAACCCCCTTTTTGGTCGCTGCTTGATCACCGGAAATGGTACTTTACTTGAAGATCATAATTGATTTTTATCAAAAATTATATTAAAATACTATGCAAAACTTCTCAAATTTGGTATTTGTAACCTATATATTGATTTAAATAGCATACTAGATTTTGGTCTAAATTGGAAAACCGGAAGTGGTACTTTACTTGAAGGTCATATTAGACTTTTAATAGAAAATTTTTGTAATCCTCCCTCAAAATTTGAGGATGTTTTGCGTTTCAAGATACGTAGAATCCAAATATCGAATAAAAAAAAAATCCGTCCGCAAAATTTTTTTTTTGTTTTTACATCCTTGTACGAAGTAAAGGAAGTATTGTAATCGCGAAAATTTTCGGTTTTCAGATTTCAACGGAAATATCCATTTTGACCATCCCTGAATCCATTTTGTTTTTTTATTGGTTGAGTGGGTTGGTGAAGTGCCCAGTTTTGCCAGACTAGTCTCGACTGGCATTAAAAAGGGGGACTAATTATTCTTTTAGCAAAATCCTAAATTTTATAAATTAGCTTACCGTATTTATACTCATTTTGGATGCAACCTCTGTTAGGAAATTCATTTAACTTTACATTATTCCAATTCATTTTTTATAAATAAACTCATAATTATGGTACAGCATCACAAGTTATGTCGTTCGAAAGATGACGAAATACTGAGGATTGTTTTGTTAACAATTAAATGTTTTGTTGCCAATTAATTTTGGCAAATATCATGGAAACTGTTCTTCCTACAAAGGTAATCATTATCAACTGCTTAATGGTGCATTTAACTAGTTCTAATATGAGTGGTAATAAACATCTCTACGTCTAATAGTTTCCAAGGTAAAGTATTTTAAAAAACACATAGTACACGACTTTCGGATTGTGCAACGCAATCTTATCTTGAGAAAAGTTAGATTTTTCGGGAACAATTAGATGTCTATTACCACTCAAATAAGAGCTAGTAAAATAAAGTAGTTTATAATAATTATCTTTGTAGGAATAACGGTTTCCATGATAATTGGCAAAATTTATTCCATGATTTCTCGGTTTTTGTAAAAATAAATTGTTTTTTGAGATTCTATATCCGGGAACTAGTAAACGTAAAGCGCTCCATTAGGTTTTAAATTTTAGCAAATCCAATTTTCTTTATAAAGTTTACAATGTTTTTCGAGTGATTAATCAATAAATAAAATAATAAATAAAGATATTAAGAACGAAATAAAAAATGAGCAAAATATTTAGGTTTTTTTCTTGATTAAATTAAATTCATTAATAAATTGATAGAAAGCAGATAGTTGTTGCAATAACTATTAATTTATTAGGCACTAAACAGCTGATAGGCTAGCTATTAGGCACTAAGCAGCTGATAGGCTGGCTTTTAGGCGCTAATCAGCTGATTGGCTAGATATTAGGCACTAAGAAGCTGATTGGCTAGCTATTAGGCGCTAAGCAGCTGATAGGCTAGCTATTAATCACTAAGCAGCTGATAGGCTAGCTATTAATCACTAAGCAGCTGATTGGCTAGCTATTAGGCACTAAGCAGCTGATTGGCTAGCTCCGGTTTTCGCCCATTCCAATGTACCCTAGCCTGCTAGTTCAACTTTAGTTTCTGTATTTCAAGTTAAAACCTCGTGTAAGCGGGTATTATTTTTTTAGCCACATGCATTTATCAGACAAGTTTAAAACGAAAATTGTTTAACCTTAGATTACGTATAAAAAAATGTACATTACATTTATTATACATACATACATTTTAAGTACATTTTAAGCTGTAACTAACAATAACGGACATACGGAGCGTGAAACCAGTGAAATTGTCGGTATTTCAAGAAAAACATGCTTATTCCGAACTTTACACATTACTAATTTCACGCGCATATTAAACTGAAAGAACTGGTAGAAGGAAATGACGTGTGGTGCAATTACGGACGTCACGCAGAGGGGTAAATCGTAAATTTAGGAGTGAAAAAATCCAAGATTAAATTTAGATTTCGGCAGTAATCCTTATGTATAGACCAAGGAGGATGGAAGAGTAATGAAGATGGCACATCAGGAAAACACTTTGGCGAGGGTTAACTTACTTGGGCGACTGTCCAATATGTCATATTAGAGTTCCTCATCTTATAATGAATCGATAGATAAGATCATTTATTTTTAATTATAGGTACCCATAAAGAATCCTGAATCATAACCATAATGTATGTTACGATCTCTATTTTTAAAAATCTTAATTTAGTTTGAAAAAAATTGTAATTAGTAATATTCCGCCAGAAAGTTTTACATACAAATTAATTTAATGGTGGCCCCTGAGTTAACAAAATATCACAGTGAAAAAATAGAAATAAATTCCATCATAATATAAGAATGATGAAATAGCTAATAAATTATCAGAGTGACGAAATAGTTAATAATATATCAGAGTGACGAAATAGTTGATAATATATATCAGAGTGACGAAATAATAATAAATTCCATCATAATATCGGAATGAAGAAATAGTTTATAAAATACCTGAGTACCGAAATAGTAATAAATTTCATCATAATATTAGAATGATGAAATAGCTAATAAATTATCAGAATGATGAAATAGTTAATAAATTATCAGAGTGACGAAATAGTTAATAACATATCAGAAACTCGACATGAACGTTTAATATATCGAGAAAAAAAACTTCAACTAAAAAAATATAAAATGTAATTGACATCAAAAAGAGCCCTTAGTTTACGTTTATAAAAATGGGCAATCATTCAATAAGAAAAAAAAATGTGCCACCAGTTTGCTTAGATTTTGTTTCAGAAGAAGCACAGAAGTCTTTCTTGTTGTGAACATTGCTCCTAAACATGACTTTCATTATGAACTAAACACAAATAGACATTAGAAGCTATTTTTAAAACATCATCATCATGAGTGGCGCAACAACCCGAGTCTAGGCCTCCGCCAATCGGCTCACTCTGTTGCAGCAGCTCTCCAGTTTCGGGTACCAAGAAGTACTCGCGCTTCCACCGCGACGGAGTTCACCCATCTTACATTTGGACGACCTACTCTTCGCTTGCCGTGCTCATCTGTTAGAATCTTCTTTGGTATCTCGCCATCCCCCATCCTCACTACGAGGCCTGCCCATCTAAGTCTCCCGAGCTTGATGAATTTGTCCACATCAGCGTCATCATATAGGCCAGAAAGCTCCGTATTCCTTCTTCTTCTCCTCCAGGTGCCTTCCTCTCGAACCGGGCCAAAAATTCTTCTTAATATTTTTCTTTCAAATACCAGAGGCCTGGCTTCATCGACCCTGGTGAAGACCCACGGGTATACCAAGGTTTTGTAATGGCTGATCTTGGTCCTGCTTGAGAGGCATCTGCTCCTGAAATGTTTGGCCAGACCAAAGTAGATCCGGTTGGTAGTAGCTTGGTAGTAGTAGATCCTGTTGATTTCCGCATGGACGTTGTTTTGAGCATTCACCCCCGAACCCAGGTATACAAAACTTTGCACAGTCTCAAAACTGTAGGGTCCAACTACAAACAATCCAGCCCCTGCACCTTCTCTTCCTGTTCTCAAATGATTCGTCTTGGTTTCGTTGGCTAGGCCATGTTTTTAGCTTCTTTCTCCAGGACAAGGAACGCTTCTCTGAGGACACGCTCAGATCTGGCAGCAATGTCGAAGTCGTCGGCATACCCCAACAGCTGAACCGTACTGTTGAACAGTGTGGCCTGTGTTTGAATACCTCATCGGCGCACTACTCGCTCCACAGGGAAATTAAAAAGGAGATATGACTGGGCGTCTCCCTGTCTTACACCACAGTTAGTCATTATAGTTTCGGAGAGGCCAGCTCCAACGCTGTCCGAGCCCAACATAGTCATCCGCACCAAACGGATCAACTTCTAAGTATGCTCATTTCTTCTAAAGCCTGATAGCGCTCCGGTCGTGTTACGTTGTCGTTTGAAGTCCAGGAAAAGGTGATGAGTAACCATTTTGTATTCCTTTACCTTTCGAGAATCATTCTCAAATAGAAAATCTGGTCTGTGGTTGACGTACCACTCCTGTGCCTGGCCAGGTACGCGCCTATCTCCCTTTCAGGACGGGAGGCGAGTCTCTCAAAAAGTATGTTTGAAAACACCTTGTAGCCACTTGAAGAAGAACGATGCCTCGATAATTGTCACATTCCATCTGGTCACCTTCCTGATGAAATGGACAAATAACACCTCGTCTCCAAGCTTCAGGCATTCTTTCATCTTCTCATTCCTTAAGGATGAGGTTGTTAAGCTCCTTCATGAGTCCCTCATTTACTTATTGCAGCATCGCCGCCTGTATACCGTCCATTCCGGTGCCTAGCTCTTTAACCTCATGACGGCTGCCTCGACTTCTTCCTCATCCGGTGGCTCCGAGTCATTTGGAATATTATCAACCCTAAAACCTAAAATCGGTCCCTCTTCTACATCCTCTTTGCATAGGATGTTCTTGAAGTGCATCTCCCATCTCTCCAGAATTTCCTAATTTACCCTTATTAGGTTTCCATCAACGTCCTTGCATCAGGTTACTCTTGGTTTGAAGACATATCTCCCCTCGTTAACCTTCTGGAAGAAAAGCCGACTTTCATGGAGTGTTCTGTGGCTCTCAACATCTTCCATTATTTTATCCTCCCACGTTCTCTTCTTTCTACGGTGGATGTTCTTTTCTTCTCTTCTTCTGCTTCTGTATTCCTCCTGGGATCTCCTGGTGTGAAAAGGGAATATGGCAAGTTTCAAGCCTCCAGCTGAAATTCATATAAATTGATACACTTTTAAGTGCATTTGAGGGTTTTGGTCCCTCTGTGCGTCTCGTGAGTTGTAGATGCCCGATGTGAGATTTCGCCAGGGAAGCCATCCCCCAAATCGGCCACTAGCATATTTTTTCAGGTTTGAGAGTCTTATACCTTTGTATTTCCATTAATGATCGACAGATAACGAATCTCCAGATGGCTTGTTGTAATTATAATTATGTTTAGAAAAAATTTTCACTAAAAAAAGGAGTGTACGATTTGTTGGATCCGTGACGCCCTCCTCCCAACGCAAAAGCTAATATTAATCTATATACATCCATTGTAAATATTTGACTCGCAGATGAATTGTCATGAAATAATTGTAGGTGCATTGTTTCATTTTCTTTAATATTTATTTTTTCAGGCGAAGAATGATCCGGAAGAAGATCCGGCGCCAAAGCCGGTCACTCATGACGTCATCACAACCAGTAGTGATATTGAATTAGATGACACTCCATTACATCAAGCAGTTTATAATAATAACCTCAATATTGCAAAAATACTTATCGACCATACTACTGATGTTAATATTAAAGGGCCTGATGGGCGTACACCTTTACATATCGCAACTAGCCTGGGCTACGAATCTATCGTACAATTATTACTGTCCAAAAACGCAAGTGTAAGCATTGCAGACCATCACAATAACACTCCGATACACGTAGCACTTGATCAGAATCATCTCAATATTGCTAAAATTCTTATCGACCACGCTACTGATGTTAATATTAAAGAATTTGGTGGAAGTACACCTCTACACATCGCTACTGAGAAGGGCTACGAATCTATCGTACTATTATTACTGTCCAAAAACGCAAGTGTAAACATTGCAGACCATCACAATAACACTCCGATGCACGTAGCACTTTATCGTAATCATCTTAATATCGCTAAAATTCTTATCGACCATGCTACTGATGTTAATATTAAAGAATTTGATGGAAGTACACCTCTACACATCGCTACTGAGAAGGGCTACGAATCTATCGTACTATCATTACTGTCCAAAAACGCAAGTGTGGACATAGGAAACTGTGACAATGACACCCCGATACATCTAGCACTTCATAATAATAACCTCAAACTCGCTAAAATACTTATCGACCACGCTACTGATGTAAATATTAAAGGATCTCGTGGTCTTACGCCTTTAAGCATCGCTGCTGAGGAGGGCTACGAATCTGTCGTACTATCATTACTGTCCAAAAACGCAAGTGTAAGCATTGCAGACAATAACCATAACACTCCGATACACGTAGCACTTGATCAGAATCATCTCAATATTGCTAAAATTCTTATCGACCATGCTACTGATGTTAATATTAAAGAATTTAATGGAAGTACACCTCTACACATCGCTACTGAGAAGGGCTACGAATCTATCGTACTATCATTACTGTCCAAAAACGCAAGTATAAGCATACAAGACGATGCCAATAACACTCCGATACACGTAGCACTTCATAATAATAACCTCAAACTTGCTAAAATTCTTATCGACCATGCTACTGATGTTAATATTAAAGGATTTGGTGGAAGTACACCTCTACACATCGCTACTGAGAAGGGCTACGAATCTATCGTACTATCATTACTGTCCAAAAACGCAGGTGTGGACATAGGAAACAGTGACAATGACACCCCGATACATCTAGCACTTCATAATAATAACCTCAAACTCGCTAAAATACTTATCGACCACGCTACTGATGTTAATATTAAAGGATCTGGTGGTCTTACGCCTTTAAACATCGCTGCTAAGGAGGGCGAAGAATCTGTCGTACTATTATTACTGTCCAAAAACGCAAGTGTAAGCATTGCAGACCATCACAATAACACTCCGATACACGTAGCACTTGATCGTAATCATCTCAATATTGCTAAAATTCTTATCGACCATGCTACTGATGTTAATATTAAAGGATTTGGTGGAAGTACACCTCTACACATCGCTACTGAGAAGGGCTACAAATCTATCGTACTATCATTACTGTCCAAAAACGCAAGTGTGGACATAGGAAACAGTGACAATGACACCCCGATACATCTAGCACTTCATAATAATAACCTCAAACTCGCTAAAATACTTATCGATCACGCTACTGATGTTAATATTAAAGGATCTGGTGGTCTTACGCCTTTAAACATCGCTGCTGAGGAGGACTACGAATCTGTCGTACAATTATTACTGTCCAAAAACGCAAGTGTAAGCATAGCAGACCATCACAATAACACTCCGATACACGTAGCACTTGATCAGAATCATCTCAATATTGCTAAAATTCTTATCGACCATGCTACTGATGTTAATATTAAAGATTTTCTTGGAAGGACACTTCTACACATCGCTACTGTGAAGGGTTGCGAATCTATCGTACTATTATTACTGTCCAAAAACGCAAGTGTAAACATTGCAGACCTTCTCAATAACACTCCGATACACGTAGCACTTGATCATAATCATCTCAATATTGCTAAAATTCTTATCGACCATGCTACTGATGTTAATATTAAAGCATTTCGTGAAATTACACCTCTACACATCGCTGCAAAGATGGGCTACGAATCCATCGTACTATCATTACTGTCCAAAAACGCAAGTGTAAACATACAAGACGATGCCAATAACACTCCGATACACGTAGCACTTTATCGTAATAACCTCCATATTGCTAAAATACTTATCGACCATGCTACTGATGTTAATATTAAAGGATCTGATGGTCTTACGCCTTTAAACATCGCTGCTGATGAGGACGAAGAATCTGTCGTACTATTATTACTGTCCAAAAACGCAAGTGTAAGCATTGGAGACCATCACAATGACACTCCGATACACGTAGCACTTGATCGTAATCATCTCAATATTGCTAAAATTCTTATCGACCATGCTACTGATGTTAATATTAAAGGATTTGGTGGAAGTACACCTCTACACATCGCTACTGAGAAGGGCTACGAATCTATCGTACTATCATTACTGTCCAAAAACGCAAGTGTGGACATAGGAAACAGCGACTATGACACCCCGATACATCTAGCACTTCATAATAATAACCTCAAACTCGCTAAAATACTTATCGACCACGCTACTGATGTTAATATTAAAGGATCTCGTGGTCTTACGCCTTTAAACATCGCTGCTGAGGAGGGCTACGAATCTGTCGTACTATCATTGCTGTCCAAAAACGCAAGTGTAAGCATTGCAGACAATAAACATAACACTCCGATACACGTAGCACTTAATCATAATCATCTCAATATTGCTAAAATTCTTATCGATCATGCTACTGATGTTAATATTAAAGCATTTCATGAAATTACACCTCTACACATCGCTGCAAAGAAGGGCTACGAATCCATCGTACTATCATTACTGTCCAAAAACGCAAGTGTAAGCATTGCAGACTATGACAATAACACTCCGATACACGTAGCACTTTATCATAATCATCTCAATATTGCTAAAATTCTTATCGACCATGCTACTGATGTTAATATTCCAGGATCTGGTGGTCTTACGCCTTTAAACATCGCTGCTGAGAAAGGCTACAAATCTATCGTACTGTCATTATTGTCCAAAAGCGCAAATGTAAACATAAAAGACAACCGCAAGCTAACTCCATTAATTTATGCCCTTTATAATGGAAAGCCCAATATTGCTAAGATACTTATCGACCACGGCGCTGATATCAATATCAAAGGACATAAGGGTCTGACACCGCTGCATATCGCTGTTTCTAATGGATACGAATCTTTGGTAAAATTATTGTTGTCAAAGAATGCAAGTGTGGATATTAAGGATGAGACTGGAATCACTCCTTTGTATGTAGCAGTAATTCAAAAGGCGATCAATATGACCAAATTTCTCCTTGAATACGGAGCTAACATCAATAACCAGAGAAATAATGGAATGACACCTTTGATGGTTGCTGCATCGAATGGTGATGAAGCTATAGTTAATTTACTTATTACAAGAAACGCTTCTTTAGAAATTAGAGATTATAGTGGTACTGCCGCAATACACTTTGCAGCTTTCAGTGGGAACATTAAAGTGATTAAGATGCTTCTTAATCACGATGTAGATGTTAACAATAAAGGAGATAATGGAAAAACACCTCTCAATTTTGCGATTTGGAAGTACAATGCCAATTTAAATAAACTCGACGAAAAAGGTTCAAGATGTCCATCATTTGCTGGACCGGCATTAATAGACTATAACAATACTTCCTTGAATGCTGCCGGAGAAAATGGAATAGTCGCTGCAATGAAGACTCTCGTGGAACACGGGGCCAATGTGAATTCGAAAAATCACCTTGACCAAACAGTGCTCCATGAAGCTGCTGCTCTAGGATATGCTCGAGTCGTTGGCTATCTCCTATCTCAAAACGCCAGTTTGAGCATCGAAGACTATGTTTGCTTCACCCCGCTCCAATGGGCTGCTACTAATGGAAATATCCACGTGATAAAGACCTTGTTAGAGAACGGGGATGACATAAATAGAAAGGGGTGTAATAATATAACAGCATTGCATTTAGCAATCAGAAGAAATGACACTGAGTTAATTAAATATCTTTTGTCTAAGAATGCTGATCCAAATGCGATGAGCGAAGACGCACGAACGCCTTTAGACTCAGCTTTTAATCCTTTATCTGAGGGAGTTATAAAATTACTCCTTGATCATGGAGCAAAAGTGGAAGATGGCAGTTTCTTAGGATCGAAAATTCTTTTCGATGCAGTTTCAAATAAATTAGTTGACATCGTAAAGCTTCTCTTGAATAAGACTAAAAATTTAGACTCCTATCCGACAGTTATTTTAAATCATGCCATTGGGACGCGGTTTTCTAAAGGAATCGATCTGCTCATCTCGCACGGAGCAGACATTGTGCAGAAAGACATCCATGGCAATCTCCCGCTCACTTCAGCCGTTATGTCGGGAAATTCAGGTTTCGTTAAATTAATTTTGGAAACAGGAGTGAGTAGAACCGTTAAGAAAAATTTTCAAACTTTTTTAGATGCAGATTGTGACGTAAAGCTTGTAAAGTCCTGGAAAAGCCTGGTAGAGATCCATAATGCAACAGCACTGCACGTTGCTTCCTACCGCGGTCTAACGGAACTTGTCGGACTGTTGATATCATACGGAGCTTCATTAAATGTTAAAGATAAACGGGGATATTCTCCTCTCCATTACGCCTGTGAGAACGGCCATGTCGAAGTAGTGAAACAGCTTTTGGATTCTGGATCCAATAAAGACTCTTCCGATATTAACGGCACGACTCCCCTGCACATCGCCTGCAAACAAGGACTATTTGAAATTGTCGAATCACTACTTTCCGATCCACCAGCTTCCATAGAACAAGCAGACAATAGTAGATACACACCACTTCATTTTGCAGCTATGAACGGATCTACGGAAATAGTCAAGCTGTTACTGAATTTTGATGCAGACAAAGAAGCTAAGATTGCTGATCTCAAAACTCCTCTGCATTTAGCTTCCCACGAGGGCCACGAGGAAATAGTGAACATCTTATTGAACGCAGGTGCAGAAAGAGATGCTTCTGACAGAGATGGTATGACACCATTACATTTCGCCGCACGAAAAAAATATTGGGACATAGTTAAATTGATACTTAAGTATAGAGGTTTCGTCGAAAGTATAAACAAAAACGGCAGCACACCGCTTCACCTGGCATGTGAAGGTAGAATCCCATATTCAGGTAGTCAATTTTCTACTGTGACCGTTCTTCTAAATGATTTCGGTGCAAATATCTATGCTACGGACCACAACCAAATGACCCCACTGCATATTGCGTCTAGAGACAATTCCTTAGGTATTATAAATGAACTTCTAAAAAGTGGAGCAGACCCATCAAGTAGGGATGTATTGCTCAACCAACCAATCCATTATGCCACATTTTATGGCCATTACGGTGTAATACTAGAGTTACTTAGCCATGATAAAGGAATGAGTCAAACTGTATCTGTGAATATTAATCACGAAACCCCTTTGTTCATAGCTTCAAGAGAAGGGCACGCTAAAGTAGTAGCATTGCTTCTACAGGTTGGAGTCGAAAATCTTCAGCCTGATATCAACGAAAGGACTGCTTTGCACCGCAGTGCTGGCAGAGGTCACTTAGAAGTAGTGAAACTTCTTCGTCAAGCCCTTTTGAATATAGAAAAGAAAGATAAGTGGGGCTTTACAGCATTGAACTACGCTGCTTCTTGGAAAGGCCACCAAGAAGTTATAGGATACCTTTCGACTGCCCAACTCAACATCACATTGTCAACTTATTTAAGTATATCGAATCCGGAGACCCAAACTTTAATTTGGCAACACAAATTTGATAATAGTTACTATACCAAGTTGAAACTCCTACATTTTACAAATCCTTGTCAGACCTTACCATCTACCAATTGAAGTTCCGTTCATACCCCAGTGTTCAATGCCCCCTACCTGTTTACTTTTAAATTCCGTCTCTTTGTTTTTCTTCGATCTCTCCTATAATTATAAATTCTCTTTGCCCTGAATTGACGTAAATATTTGTGAACTATTTAGTATTTGTTAATAGGACCCCAAGACGTTCCCGTGTTTCCCACCTTCAAGCTGAGTTAGGGTGGCTCTTTCTTCCCCTCCTTCCGCAGACAATATCTCCTAGGCACATTCCCTTACCACAAGATCTCGACCTTCTAACCTTTATACCGCTTTTCCCAGATTTGTCTTATTATTTTTATACATATTTTATATATATTATATATATATATATATATATATATTATATATATATATAATATTATATATATGATAAGTAGTGTATGTAAATAATTAGTGTAAATTAACAATGTAAGACTATATAAACCCTTGCAAAAGATAAATAAAGTTAGTATTATCCAAGCATCCGTGTTGTTCACTTCGTGCCTTATTCTTTCTTTTTTTTACGTTTTAATTTCTCAAGTATTTTAACTGGTGCCGAAAGCCGGGAAAAAGTAAGTGCACGTTATTAACGGTCGCGAAAAAAAAAAGAGAGAAAAGAATTTTTAAAATCTCATGGTTTTGCGACCAAGTCAGTTAGACAACGTAGTCAGTCAACTTCACGGTACGCCCGCAAACAGTCAAGGTCAAACAATGGATCCTTCAGGTCAACCTATGGACCAGAATAGTGGCTCAGGCGCTAATCCAGGGATTGTGCAGGTAGTTAACAATGATCCTCAATTAATGCAATTAGAATGGGCGAGAGTGAAAACGGCTACTGCCACATATCTGAAAAACACCGTCTCAGAGCTGGAGAGATTCGGCGGAGAACTAGGGCATCTTAATCACTTCCTGAAGAGAGGCAACCAGATCCACAACCTGATCGAGGCAAGGATCACGGCTGGGTGGGTAGATCTTTTGGACGCCACCGAACTGAGAGCATCTTTGGTAGGAAGAGTCAGAAGGAATGTACTCAACGCTATACAAGCGGATGAGTTGACTTCATGGGAAGAGGTTACCAGGAGACTAAAAAAGGCGTACGGAGGAGGGCGTTGGACACCAGAAGAAGACGTTTATCGTCTCTTCACTGAAAGCAGACGATCCGGGCAGTCGGATTATAGCTTCGCAGAAATTATGTTGAATCAGTTCACGGCAATCTCGGAAAAGTTGATTGAAACCGTAGGACAGGCCGAGGCGGCCCAACAGCTGTCGATCTATGAGAAGGTACTAAAAGTACAACTAGGAAGAAACCTAAAGGCCAGAGAAAAACTAGCTTCCGAAAAGTCTTTTGTCGAGTGTGTCCGTGACGTAATGGACAAGGGTGCCAGAGAGGGAGAAGAAGCTGACGAACTACAGTGGCGACAAGTGCCGTTCAGGAACAGGAGGAGCAGTAATAGAGACCGAAATAGAGAACGGTTCGACCCCAGGCCTCATCCGTCATACCCGTCAAGGGTTGAACACCGAAGGAGTCCTAGAGATAGTAAAGATGTGCAGAGAGGCTCTAAACCTCGAGGGCCTCGAAGAGAAGAAGGCCGTAGATGCTACGAATGCAACCGCTCAGGGCACATCGCAGCTAATTGTCCCGCAGTTAAATGCTTCGAATGCGGCGACAAAGGTCACGTTGCTAGAGCGTGTCCCTGGATGTTCAGGCGGAACCCAGCCCCAGAACCGATGGAGGTAAACACACATAGAACAAGACGACATAGGGACTCGTCAACGTCAAGTTCTGAAGACCACTCCGAGAAGAGTTCTTCAGATGAAGAAGACGAACAGAGGCCCAGCTGGGCGAGGATAGCGGGAAGATCAAGCTTGCAGTCAAATCGGAAAAACAAACCCAAAAAGTCAGGCGCAGAAAAGGAAACTGCTATCTGAGGAGGCGAGGGCAACCCAGGCAGAGTAGAGTCAGTAAATAGTGTTTGTGGAGTGTGGGAGAGGTTGCCCATAGTGCAGGGGTGCAGCGACGGATTTAGGGCGCTAATTGATACTGGGAGCACCAGTACCTTGGTCAGTAGAGGGGTGTTGAAGGAGCTGGACAAAGGCTTCGCACTTAAGGTATGTAAATTTTCTGTTATCACTCTGAGCGGTCCTTGTAAAGTGTTGGGAGAGTATATATGGGATCTGGAAAATCTCACTGGGGTGAAAATGAGCGCGGTCGTACACGTATTAGAAAAGTTGACTAATCAATACGACATCTTAATTGGGTGCGATGTTTTGGATAAGGTCGGGTTCCAGATGCAGGGCAGTCAGGGAAGTTGGTTAATGACCTTGGGGTCGAAATCATATCACCGGGAATTTAAAATGACGGGAAAGGAACTTCGTGTAGAGATGGTGCGTACAGAGTTACCAAGGGCGGAAGCATTATTATCCGAATACACAGATATATTTTATAAGGAGGGCTGCCCACTACCGGCCACCGGGATGACTAGACATGAAATAACACTTAAAGAAAATAAAATTTCCTATACGAAAGGCCGGAGATATCCCCAGTCAATGACGTCGATTATTAATGATCAAATTGGTGACCTCCTTCGTCAAGGGATCATACGTCATAGCACATCACCATTTAGCAGTCCTTTGTGGGTCGTGGAAAAAAAGAGGTTGAACCCACAAGCAGACCCCTCTTACCGACTGGTAATTGACTACAGGAAACTAAACGAGAATACCGTAGAGGAGAGGTATCCTCTCCCTAGACTCGAAGATATGTTAGATCGTCTGGCGGGAGCTCGTATTTTTTCTACACTCGACCTAAAATCCGGGTACCATCAAGTGCGGATGCGAGAGGAGGATATCGAAAAAACAGCATTCACCTTCGGCAGAGGACATTACGAATTCACCCGAATGCCGTTTGGGCTAAGAAACGCGCCTCTTACGTTCCAGCGCCTGATGGATGAGTTCCTCCGTGGGCTAGGGGAAGAGTATTGTCAGATATACATGGACGATCTTATCGTCTTTAGCTCATCTCCATCGCGCCATGTAGCTCACCTCAAGGATGTCTTTGAGCGCATCCGCGAATTCGGGCTTAAATTATCGGAAGAGAAGTCCCAGTTCTTTCGTACAGAGATAAAATTTTTGGGTCACCTTATCTCGGAACGGGGAGTCAAACCAGACCCAGCCAGAGTCGAAGCCATCTCCCGCGTTGTACCACCCGCTAATCAAAAAGAGCTTAAGAGTTTCCTCGGAATGGTGAATTATTATCGAAAATTCCTACCGAACGCAGCTGATATAATCGCACCACTTACGCAACTGTTGAAGAAGGGTCGGTCATTCCTTTTTACCGATGAGCATATGATGAGCTTCCATAGGTGCAAGGAAGCCCTTACTGCGGAACCAGTGCTTGCATTCCCAAATTTTCAAACGAAATTCGTAGTGACGACCGACGCTAGCGAAAGGGCGCTCGGGGCGGTATTATCGCAGGAATCCGATATCGGGGATAGGCCGGTAGCTTTTGCGAGCAGACAACTATCCGACGCAGAGTCAAGGTATAGTGCGCTCGAACGGGAACTTTTAGCTATCGTCTGGGCAATTGACCACTTTCGGCCTTATGTATATGGGAGGCGGTTTACGCTCCGTACAGATCACAAACCGCTATTATGGACGGACGGACTAAAGGAATCGTCAGCCAGAATCGGACGGTGGAAAGAAAAACTACGCGCGTACAGCTTCGATATCGTACATCAAAAAGGATCACAAAATGTCGTTGCGGACTGGTTGTCTCGGGTCCTGTATACGAATCCGCTTCAGCAAGCGGGTCCCTCCGGAGACACTGCCGGGGAAGAGACGTTGCGTGATGAGGAGGATACAGTAGATGCGGATGAGATTCCCGAGGAAATTCGACATACCCCCCTCAACGAGATGGACACCATAGTGAACCGACACACGCGCCAGGTCATCTGGAAAACCCGTACGGAAGGAATGTCGCGAACGGAATACACGAAGTATGGTCGCCACAGTATTGTAACCGTTTGGACAGTTCCCTCAGTGCCACCGGCGGATATCGCCCGCATTCTTAACATGAGTACTAAACCGGGCAAGACATATTACCTTTATGTAGGAAATAAAACGGTTCTAGACCGAATCAAGCATCTATTAGAAACAGAGCGCGTAGGATCTGATAGGAACTTAATATTATGCTCAAAAATGGTAGAAACTGTTAAGGAACCAGACCGGCAAAAAGACTTAGTTAAGGCTTATCACGAAGGGAAAACCAATCATCGAGGGGTACCAGAAACTCTCGCCGCGTTGAGCCGCAGGTATTACTGGCACCACATGCGCCGAACGATCCGGGAGGTGCTGCAAAATTGTACAATATGCCACCGGGCGAAGTACGATAGACACCCCATCAATGTCCATCCCGAAGTGTCACATACCCCGAATTCGCCACTGTTAGAGGTACAGGTAGACATTTTTACTTGGGAAGGCTCGCAATGGCTTACTATTCTTGACAACTTTAGCAAGCTAGCCATGGCTTACCCGTTATCGAACAAAACAGCTGACGCCGTTTGGGAGGGTATGCTTAGTTGGATATCATGCTACGGAGTACCGCACAACATTACGTCGGATGGTGGGAGGGAATTCAAGAACGCTCGTACAACTACGGAATGTTCAGACTTAAATATAAAATGGCATTTTAACTCCCCCGGTAACCCACAAGGACGAGGTGCTATCGAACGTCTCCATAATACATTAGGGGAACACCTTCGGTTATTTCAGTTACATAAGGGATTAGGAGCCACCGCAGCAATGCCTAGGGCAGTAGTGGCTTACAACAACACAATACATTCCGCTACAGGTTTTACACCGGTGGAAGTGGTATTCGGTCATCCGTTACGGAATAGGGGAGATATCCTTACTACCGCGTACACACATCTGCGAGATGCAGTAACCCACAAACGGAGACAGTTAGCTGAGATCTCACAAAGGGTGTATACTAGGCTCACAAAAGAAAAAATTTCGAGGGCAAATCGGGAGTGCGTAGCGGTACCGGATGAATCTCACAGAATCTCATTAGGTATGACGGTATATTGCCGACCACCGTCCAGCCGTCGAAAAGGGGATCAGCGCTTTGAAGGACCTTTCAGAGTGGTAGCGCTACGTGAGCATAACATAGTTTCTATCCAGGAGATGACAGGTGCACAGAGGATAAGACACACCCACATCCGGCACCTTCGCATCCCTCTTAATCCAGGCAATTCGGAAGTGTAAATAACAAAATTATCTTTTCTTGATGCCGTTGTCCTTTTAGTATAAGTAGTTCTATCACTAAGTAGAGAATTACATTAATTGTCAAACCATTGTGGAAATTCTGGTGTATTTGTATATATGATGTACATACAAGGTCTTATTGTTTAGTTGTAAAGTTAGAGAATAGTTTAGTTGTTTAGTATGTGTTAGTTTTGTTGTCAAAAAGTTATTTTATTTTGTCTTTAGTTTTACCCAGAGTTCACTTTGTGAACTGGGGCGGAGGTGATAAGTAGTGTATGTAAATAATTAGTGTAAATAAACAATGTAAGACTATATAAACCCTTGCAAAAGATAAATAAAGTTAGTATTATCCAAGCATCCGTGTTGTTCACTTCGTGCCTTATTCTTTCTTTTTTTTACGTTTTAATTTCTCAAGTATTTTAACTGGTGCCGAAAGCCGGGAAAAAGTAAGTGCACGTTATTAACGGTCGCGAAAAAAAAAAGAGAGAAAAGAATTTTTAAAATCTCATGGTTTTGCGACCAAGTCAGTTAGACAACGTAGTCAGTCAACTTCACGGTACGCCCGCAAACAGTCAAGGTCAAACAATGGATCCTTCAGGTCAACCTATGGACCAGAATAGTGGCTCAGGCGCTAATCCAGGGATTGTGCAGGTAGTTAACAATGATCCTCAATTAATGCAATTAGAATGGGCGAGAGTGAAAACGGCTACTGCCACATATCTGAAAAACACCGTCTCAGAGCTGGAGAGATTCGGCGGAGAACTAGGGCATCTTAATCACTTCCTGAAGAGAGGCAACCAGATCCACAACCTGATCGAGGCAAGGATCACGGCTGGGTGGGTAGATCTTTTGGACGCCACCGAACTGAGAGCATCTTTGGTAGGAAGAGTCAGAAGGAATGTACTCAACGCTATACAAGCGGATGAGTTGACTTCATGGGAAGAGGTTACCAGGAGACTAAAAAAGGCGTACGGAGGAGGGCGTTGGACACCAGAAGAAGACGTTTATCGTCTCTTCACTGAAAGCAGACGATCCGGGCAGTCGGATTATAGCTTCGCAGAAATTATGTTGAATCAGTTCACGGCAATCTCGGAAAAGTTGATTGAAACCGTAGGACAGGCCGAGGCGGCCCAACAGCTGTCGATCTATGAGAAGGTACTAAAAGTACAACTAGGAAGAAACCTAAAGGCCAGAGAAAAACTAGCTTCCGAAAAGTCTTTTGTCGAGTGTGTCCGTGACGTAATGGACAAGGGTGCCAGAGAGGGAGAAGAAGCTGACGAACTACAGTGGCGACAAGTGCCGTTCAGGAACAGGAGGAGCAGTAATAGAGACCGAAATAGAGAACGGTTCGACCCCAGGCCTCATCCGTCATACCCGTCAAGGGTTGAACACCGAAGGAGTCCTAGAGATAGTAAAGATCTTTCTTTTTTTTACGTTTTAATTTCTCAAGTATTTTAACTTATATATATATATATATATATATATATATATATATATATATATATATATATATATATATATATATAACTTAAGAGCTTCGACGCACGAAACATAAAAAAAAAGAGGAAATGGGGAGATAAAGTACTCACATGAAGGCTGGTTAAACACTAACTTTATTCAGATTCTAATCCTCTATATATACAATTTACAATGTTTATAATGCTGGTTTGGAATTAGTGGCTATACTAATGTAAGTCCCAACTTAACTCCTCCCTGCCAGTTTACGAACATCCTCGTAAACTCAAAACAAAACAAACAATAACAAAAACAAAAACCAAACTGCAAACAAAAGTAAATAACCAAAAATTACAACTTAATCTATATATAAAAATTAACATAATACTAACTTAATCTACTTCACATAGTATACAAAATATAACCTAAGGCACTTCCTCAAAACTCTATATACAAAAACTAAAAATACATGTTTTTCTTCCAGAAAACGTATAATACAAATAAATACACTTTTATGGTCTGGGTTCCCCCACTGGAACCTTAAGTTGCTCGATATGTACAGTCCTCCGCTTCCTGGGCTCCTCCAGACTCTGAATAGTGACGAGATTGTGCTCCCTAATCGTAATCACTTTGAATGGGCCCTCATACCTCAGAACTTCCTTTGCGCGATTCGACATAATTTTCCTGTAAACGATAGTGCCTATTTTCATATTACCCATAATATCCTTTACACCCTCGTTCTCTCGCGCTACTCTCTTACTCTTTTCCGCTACCATTCGCCCATGCGCTTTCCCCCACATTCTCTCGATTTCTACTCTATTCACGGCTAGTTTTTCCGCCATGTCCTCATCCACAGTCGTATCTCGCTCGTCCCTCCTTTGTGCGCGTAAACCAAAAAGGGCCTCGAAAGGGGAAAACCCAGTAGCCATGTGTATAGAATGGTTATACGCTGCTATGGCTCGGGGCATCGCCTCGTCTGCTTCCAACCCCTTGTCTGCGTGGAATACTCGGAGATGTTCACCCAGGGTATTATGGAGCCGTTCGATCCCCCCCCTACTTTTGGGATGTCCGGCCGTATTCCAGTGTCACGAAATTCCTAGCCTTTTCGTCTCTTGTCGTAACTGGGCGTTGTCGAATTCCTTGCCTCCGTCCGAGGAGATCGTATCTGGCACCCCATAAAACTAGAACCATGTTTGGAGGGCGCTGCAAACCGATGCCGCCGATTTTTCCTTCACGGGGTGGGCCATCGCTATCTTGCTAAAGGTGTCCACTACTGTCACCCATTTAAACCCTCTCCACGTAAAGGTATCAACTTGGAGATCCGTTAACGGTACCGTAGGTGTCCTCGTCTCTGTTTGTAGTCCTACGGGGGGGTGCCGGTCATACTTAGCCGTGTGGCAAATGTGGCAGCTCCTCATTACCTCTTCTACCGTTTTCCGCATCCCTACCCAATAATACCTTCTTTTCAAGGCCGCCAACGTCTCGTTGATTCCCCGGTGGTTTGTCTTCCCTTGATGGTATGCAATCGTTACCTCTTTTTGCTGTTCGTGATCGCGAATAGTCTCCACGATAGAGCGACAACGAATAAAAGTCCTGTCTATCCCTATTTTTTCAGTCCTCCATAAGACACGGATCTTTTCCCACACCGCCGCGTTGCCGACATATAAATAATGGGTCGCGCCTACCTTGGATGCGTCCTTTAATACTCGGCAGATTTGCTCCTCCTTGACTCCCGGTTGGGACCAAATAGTGACGATGGTATGCCTATCATATTTGGAAAAGTCCATTTTTACAAGCCCCGTAGTCCTTGTTTTCCAGATGACCTGTCGAGTCTTGTCGTTAACTATCTCGTCAAGTTCCTCCATCTCTGCTGGTCTCTCGTCCCCTGACTCGTCATCCGAGGGGTCCCCATTGCCTTGGCGGTCAGCCCCGCGTTCTCCTTCCCCGTCTGGCGTCCATTCCCGCACGAACCTTTGTAGGTCTCCCGATGCTTCACCCACCTCCGTCTCCATCATGTTTACCTGTAACGCGCGAGATAACCAGTCAGCTACGACATTCTCCTTTCCCGGTTTGTACACTACTTCGAGATTGTACTGACTCAGACTCTCCTTCCACCGTGTGACTCTCGCCGAGGACTCTTTCATATTGCCCACCCACAACAGAGGATCTGTGTGCACTTTAAACCTTCTTCCGAATACATACGGCCGAAAGTGTTGCACTGCCCATACAACCCCTAACAATTCTCGTTCAAGTGCGCTATACCGGGACTCCGCGTCCGTAAGCCTCCTGCTCGCATATGCCACGGGCCTTTCCTCCCTCTCACCTTCCTGCGATAAAACCGCCCCCAGTGCATATTCACTGGCATCCGTAGTGATTGAAAATGGTCTGGAAAAATCTGGGAATGCGAGGACTGGTTCCGTTTGTAACCGCAACATACACTTCCTGATATTCGCCTCGATCTCTGGCGTAATCTTAACCGTGCGTCCCTTTCTCAAAAGTTCGTTCAAAGGTACCAGGTTGTCAGCCATCTCCGGAACAAATCGCCGGTAGTAATTGAGGGTTCCTAACAATCTCCTGATCCCCTTCACATAACTCGGCATTGCCATTTTCCCGATTGCTTCTACTTTCTTTCCATCTGGCCGTACCCCATCCGCCGAAATCACGTGTCCAAGAAAATTAATCTGCGTTTGACCCAATATCGATTTTTCCTTCGATAGTTTCAGCCCAAACTGTCGTATTCTAGTGAATACCTGTCGCAGATCCTCTATATGGTTTGCCTCTGTCTTACTAAAAACCAAGAGATCATCCAAGTACACTTGGCACATATTTTCATCCAGACCACGCAAAAATTCGTCCATCAGTCTTTGGAACGTTATGGGTGCATTCTTTAAGCCAAACGGCATACGGGTAAATTCAGAATGCCCCCTTTCGAAAGTAAACGCTGTTTTGGCTTGATCTCTGGGGTGCATGCGAATTTGATGATATCCTGATTTCAGATCAAGTGTGCTAAACACCGATGCTCCACCCAGTCTGTCCAAGATGTCCTCCAACCTAGGAATGGGGTACTTCTCATCTAGCGTGTTTTCATTTAATTGCCGGAAGTCTACAACTACCCTATAGCGCTCCTTTGTTTCCCCGTCGACGGGTTTCTTCTTGACTACCCATAGTGGACTATTAAAGGGCGAAGTACTATCCACGATGATCCTCTGACGCTTTAGCTCCTCGATTTCCTCACGAATGTGTCCCCTCAATGCCTGTGGGTACCTCCGCTCCTTCACGTAGGTAACCTTGTCGGATTTCAAATTGATTTCGTGGAGAGTCTCTCCCGTCGCGCTCAGTGGATCTCCCTCGCGAAAAAAAATATCCGTGAATTCCTCCCTCACGCTTTGTCTCCAATCTGCACCCTTGGTGATTACCCCAACACACTTAATACTCCCCTTCGCGTCCTGCGACGTTTCGTACCTCTTTTTCCCGATCCTAATTACCCATTGACCTCCTGAACTACGGATCTTCGCCCCTAATTTGCTAAACAAATCGCATCCCAAAATTCCACCATACTCACGCGGCATGATTTCCACAACATGCAGCGTCATCACCCCTTCCTTCATTCCCCAGTTCTCTAAGGGTAAGTCAACTTCCCCCTCTATCGTACAGGGTCCACTCAAAGTGACTACTTTACATTGACATGGTCTCACATCTGGCTTACTCTTTCCTTTAAATAACAACTCCAAGTTATCCCTACCCACTAATGTACAGGAACTTCCTGTGTCTACCAAACACTTCCACCCTTTACAAAACTCTATAACAGGCAACCGATCACACTTCTTTACAACACTGTTCACACAAAGAAGGTTGCCCCTCCGTTCACACGATCCTCATTCTCTCTTTACCTGCTCTGTTCGCCGCCCTGCACTCCGTAGCTTGCTCCTTCCTCCGGGGGTTCCCCTGCCGCCGGGTTCGCTGCTCTCCGTCTCGGACCCTGAAGTCACTGAAGATCTGGCCGATTCCGACGGTATTCTGCTCCTCCGCCACATTCGTTGAGCGTTGATCTCCATTGGTTCTCCTCGGTCGTGTTCCCTGCGCCGTATATATGGGCATTGTCTGGCCATATGTCCCTCGTTATGGCATTCAAAACACCGAGTACGCGGGCACTGAGCTACCAAGTGCCCTGTCTTGCCACATTCATGGCACTTCCTTTCATCTCTTCTGCCATTCTTCCTGTCCACAAATTGCCTTCTCTCTCTCGGTAATTTCTCTTTTCTCCCAAACTCTCCCTCTCTCCTTCTTCCCAGATCCTGTCTCACTCTATTCCTTCCTGCCTCGTTTCTTCGGTAAGACACCCTACTCCACCCTGGTTCAACCTCCTCTCTCTCTTCCTCGTCACGTGCACTCGCGTCTACCATTTCCTGTGCACATTCCATAAATGATTTATCTCTGGGTAGACCGTCCTTCCTCCCCGTATCCCTGGCTAACTGTACCTTCAGTACCGTGGTCATAAATATCATCCACGCCTCGACTGCACTTGTGTCCATTACCTCTCGCAACTTCTCGTTTATCCTATTTAGCTTCACGAGGAGACCTGCAGCGTACTGACCGTTTGTCTGGTTCGTTCTCTTCATGTCTCGGAACATTTGAAGCATATCTTCTTCTGGGGCCCATCGCCCCCCTCCATAGGCTTTCTTCAGTCTTTCCTTAATTACCTGCCACGCGGTATCCTCATCCGCTTGAATCAGGTTTAGGACGCTCCTTCTGACCCGCCGTGCTAGGGCCACCCGTAATCTTTTGGTATCTGATTCTTCTAGGAGATCTACTGCTACCTGGGATTGTATGCTATTCATAATCCCGTCCCCGCCTTTGAGAAAATGATTTAACTCCCCCACATCTCCGTTAAATTTCTCTAAGTCGGAAATTTCTCTTCTGATATCTTGTGCGTTTGCCTTTTTCAATTTCATTTTTTCTAGTTCGTTCGTCTCCTGTGCGATTCTATTCGCCTCCTGCGCAGCTAAGTCCGCCCGCGCCATTGTTAGAGTTGCTGATGACAATGGCGGGAATTCGGGATTCACCGATTCTGGCTGTGAAGGCTCCAGCGTTAACGTTGCTGGCCTAAGGATCTCTCTTTGTCCTTGTTCATTCATGTTTTTTTTTTTTTAAAAAGTGAGAAAAAATAGAAATAAAAATTGATAAGTAACAAAATCAAAATATTCTTCCGTAAGAAAAAAAGGAAAAGACAAAAAAAATTCTCACTGCGAACTGCTAAAAAAGATCCCGGGTTTCGGCACCACTTAAGAACTTCGACGCACGAAACATAAAAAAAAAGAGGAAATGGGGAGATAAAGTACTCACATGAAGGCTGGTTAAACACTAACTTTATTCAGATTCTAATCCTCTATATATACAATTTACAATGTTTATAATGCTGGTTTGGAATTAGTGGCTATACTAATGTAAGTCCCAACTTAACTTATATATATATATATATATATATATATATATATATATATATATATATATATATATATATAACTTATGTTCTCGCGGACGAAAACAGATAAAAAAAATGGAAATCGGAAGATGAAATGACACACTCAAATGCTAGAACAAGACTAACTTTATTCTCTCTTAAATCCTCTATATATAGTATTAGGGTCTGTTTACATAGCTGACATAGGATTATCTGTGATATTGTCCTATCTACTATTATAACTTATA
Source organism: Rhaphigaster nebulosa (assembly GCA_948150685.1). NCBI lineage: Eukaryota > Metazoa > Arthropoda > Insecta > Hemiptera > Pentatomidae > Rhaphigaster > Rhaphigaster nebulosa. The sequence continues at coordinate 134,948,053 of OX411310.1, read as the reverse complement.
TATATATATATATATATATATATATATATATATATATATATATATATATATATATATATATATATATATAACTAAAAACGTCTAGTTCTAAAAGAACAGAAAAGCAATCATATAGTACATAAAAATTCCAGTCATATCGAAACAAATAACATTTAACTTTAACTTCAAGCCCTGTTCTCTAGTTATCATCCTGTAGGGGTTGGGGATAGACTGCCCGCACAGCAGTTAGCCCTACATTTTTGCATCACCCAAGACAATAACAGACAATCCTCCCTCCATATTATAGTTTATAACTTCGCTGGAAAAAATGGAGTGAGCGTACTTAATTGTGCCTACAAGTGGAACGGTTCCTCATTTCATTAACGGTCCATCCCTACTTTATTTTGACAGGGCCTGTTTTGTGTAGCTCTTTAGTTCTTGAAAGTTTAACTACTGATTTCTTGTAGGTTAACCACTGATTTCTTGTAAGTGGGTAGTTATGTCGTAGCATTTTAAATATGGCTAACCATTGATGATATGATAGATCATTTAAATCATTTTTCTTATTACATTTGAGTATACTATTTTTTAAATAAATACAATTAATGGAAATAATTTCTAACAATGTGATAATTTCTTGACATTAAAATCTAATATTTAAATTTTGAGTTCCGACGATTCAAATTGATTCTTGGAATTAATAATTTACATTAAGAATTAGCCTGTTCATTGTAAAAATCCTGACATCAATCAAGTTCCCAATTGTGCAATGCTATGTTCATTGTATTTTTTATTTACTTTTTCAGGTAAAAGTAATTCTGGTGTTTCTGTCCTAAAATAAATGACTGATGAAACTATGCCTTCATGTATGCTTTCCTTTAAAAACCTTTTGAATATTACATAGTTTAATAGGATTCTTATGATTTCGACTGCAATTTGAAGTTATTATGGTATTCCATGTCAAAATATGAAATATTGGGGTCATAAAAATTCTTTCCATTTCTCTTTGTTTCGATACCTCATTGAAGTTACACTATCTCAGTACTTCTTCCATTTTTATATACCTTGAATTCCATCCCCGAAAATTCATCACATTATTCACGATGAGGCCAGAAGACATAAAACTCATGATGGAGATGTTGAAAAAAATGGAGAAAACTGTGGAAGAAAACGCGAGGAAAATGGATGAAAATATAAAGAAAATGTTCGAAAACCAAGGTGATATATTAATGAAAAGTTTAGATGAAGGTGCAAGAATATTGGAGAAAAAGACAGATGGATATTTCGCAAGAGTGACGGAAGGTATAAACAAAACAGAAGATAAATATATAAGAAACATAGAAAGTTCAATAAAAGATAATTCTAATAAAAACGAATACCAAATTAAAGATCATGTAGGCCCACTTGTTGAAGAAAACAATAAAATAGATCTCTTCGAGAAAAAAAACCGTTTCCGAAGAAAGTATAAAGATTTAAGGCCCCAGGGAACTTACAGAAGAAACAGAGGAAGTAGGTGAAGAAGATCCTAAGTTCAAAGATGATCCTGAGGAAATTCTTAATATTAAAGAAGCCCAATTTCTTGAAGAGATGAGTCACCCAAGCCCCAACACATCTAATATAACTGAAGTCATACCACCACCGATCTTAAGTTCACCTCTTATAATAAATAAAAAATTAGAGAGAGCTCTACAATCAAAATTATGCTATCATAGAATAAGCGGTCGGAATATGAAAATCCCGAGGAGGATGACAAAATTAAATAGGAAAAAAGGGCTGAAGAAAATTAAAATAAATATTGAGGAGAGTTTAAGGCTAAAACGTTTCTTGTTTAGGAGCAAGCGGTTGCTGACAGATACCAAGAACTACCTAAGGGGCATGGTAAAGAAAAAAATGTAAACAGTCTTTACGCTGGTTGGAATACGGTTTGCTTGACAAAACAAGATTTGTACTTAGGACTTTGAAAGGAAACTTAGAATAGTCTTAATAATAATTAAATATAAAAAATTGACCAGAGGTCTCACCAGATTGATTTCTAATTAAAACTTAAGATAAATAAAAATAAAGGTAAAAGCATTTTATGAGGAGGAATATGGCTGAATAAAAATTCATCATTACATCTATTTTAGTTTAATCCATTAATATATATGTTTAATATGATAGGCCGGGTTAAGAAAAGAAAAACCCATAGTTTTGTTTTTAAAGCCGAATACAGCCCATGAAGTAAACAGTTTACCACCACGAATGAGTATCCCTAGAAAGAAACACTTAAAGAATGTTTGTATTAAATTTAAATTATTTTGAGAAGAATCCTGAAGTTGAAGTAGAAGCAGTTCCTTCATTATAGAAGATACAGAGATCTTCTGATTCGCCCAAAAAAATGGGATTGTAATTTTTTATAAAATCCAGCGTTCATATCATCTGAGGTGGGATAGGTTTGGTCTATTTTATGTTGGGACTCACTTTTAATTTTATGTATAGCCCGTGGGGCAGATAAGATCCAGGCGAATATATACTAATAAGAAAAAGGCCGTTTGTAAAAATAAACTATTCTTTGTTCAGTAATTAATTTACCATTGCATATTATAATCCTCATATATTTTAGGAAACCTATTACAGGTAACTTTTATACTTACTTTTTAGTAAGTATGAAAGTTTAAATGTTTTAAATAAATATCTGTTTGGTTCATTAATTTTTTGGTTACAGTTTCATTAGGTGAGATCTTTAAATATAATTAAACATTCACAATTCCATATTTTTTAAATGGGTAATAATAATTTTGTAACCCCATCCGGTAGGATTAAAATTAAATATAATTTGAAGTACACCATGGAAAACATGGCAACCCTTATTAGTTGTTTTAGGTACAGGCATAAATTGGGCTTTGCCAAACGACGGGCAGTTGAGGTCCGAACGAATTATTCGTAAGGTTTAAAATAACTCACCCTATACATAAAATAAAAGGAAGTCATATATAAAATCTTTAGGAGATTAAAAATTTGTATAAAAAATAATGATTAGTAGTAGTTCAATCGGCATCGAACCTTCGGGTTCGCTAAGCCTTTTACTATTATTATTAGTAGTAGTAATTCTATGTAAATAATAGATAATCAACTATGCATAATATTTTGATTTATAAAGTAATAACATTGTGTGGTAAACAAGCCATCAAATGTTATTGACAACTATTTGTGTTTCTCTCTTGTTATTTTTTTTTTGTATGTTAAGTTGTTGTAAGTATGTTGTATGATAATGTTCCATGATCACCTCTCAACCTCTAGGAATTGCCAAATAGCTGTGCCGTATTGATTCTATAGTACTTATCCTAGTTTTATGCGGTGAATGTTATAATGAATCCTTTTGCTTAGGTAAAAAATTTGTAAAGATAGTAGATACGCTAAAATGTAAATATAGTACATAGGTTAGTAATCTTATCTTAACTAACCTTATCTTCTTAGTAATAGTTTTTTTTTTTGTTGTTTGTTGAAACTGAACATTGTAAATATTGTAAAGGTGGAAAAATTGTAAATATTGTAGATAAATTCTTGTAATTATGTAAATAGAAGTAGGATAGATTGATCTGGATGATGAGTTGTGTGTGTATCTAAACCATACGGAGTGATTCAGTACTTAATAATATTAGGATAATTTTGTAAATAAAGTGATTAGTAATAACAGTTTATGGTTAACAGTTTATTACAACAGTTATTATTTTCTCTTGTAACAATTTATTATTTTAAATTTGATTAATAAAGATCAATGTTAGGAAGGAGGTTGTTCTTTAGTGTATACCCATACTATACCCGTTATTAATTTGAATATATTTCATTAAGTATGATAGCAATAAATTTAATTAGCATTATGGTTATTAGCATTATTATTAAACTTAGAAGTAGGAACATTATCATGGTTAATTATTAAATAATGGTAACCACAAACCAGGCCCTTGGAAAGGTATCCAATTTAGAGGACAAGGTAAGAAATTCAAAAGTATTCATAAGCTTACTTAATTTTGGGAGAATCATCCTCAATGATTGCCCAATGGCATCCCTATATATATAGACTAATGTATTAGCAGCTAGATAGATATCAAGCTCGGCTTAATTTAGTTAAAACATGGCATAATACAACAGTTAGAATTAATCGTATAACACTATTGCACATAATTAGAATCAACCTTTTTTTCGTTTTTTCTCATATAGCATGAAAACCATACATTTTTTTTAGCAACCATTAACCTACACTAAATTTGGGTAAATTCCTTACATTTTTGTACTCCATAATTTTTTTTTGTCCGGCATTCGCTCTTTATCTGATGAACCCTGGCAAAAGAGAACTAGCAAGTGACTCGGTTGAAAGTTTTGGTGAATTCTGAAAATTTTCTGATTTATGTTTTTGGATTACTGATAGCGAATTTCAATTTTATTACCTCAAATTTTTTATCGTTATTATAAAAAAAAAAAAACACTAAAAAATAATTTCGTCTCATGATTTCGACTTTCGCTTGTTTCAAAACGTAGAAGCAAAACAAAAAAATATAAGAATTAAAATTTAGCTGATTTACTCTTCTTTAATTTAGTATAAAATGAATAATAACATTTATTCGAATAATATATCGTTTTAAATTTATAATTATAAAATAAATAAAAAAATATTTTTGCTTCGTTTTGGTCTTGAGAGAAATTCGAGTAAACAAAGTTGAAATTCGTAATAAGCACACTAAAAAACATTTAATGAGGAAGTTTTCAGAACTTTACTAAAACTTTTCACTAAGTTGACTTTCTGGTTCCCATTAGTCTAAGAGCGGATGCTCCTAAACGATGCCCCGGACGAAATAATTTATGGAGTACATAAATGTAAGGAATTTAATCTTCTTTAATTTAGTACAGGTTGATGTTGCTTTAAAAAAATGCATGATTTTTAAACGATGGAAGAAAAAACGAAAAAAAAAACATTAATTTTTAGAGCGTTTTTTTTTAATTTTTTGCTGGTAAGAAAATTGAAATTCTTAATCAGCATCCCAAAAAACAGAAATGAGCAAATTTTCAGAACTTTTCCAAAATTTCCATGTAAAGTACTATAGGGCTTGGCTAATAGTTTTGACAAGGAATTCACATCCTTTCCTTCTAAAATTGGCAGTAGTAAAAAAAAATTATTTAGGCACTTTGCCAACATCAACAATTAAAAACTATTGTGATTCAATCATTACAAATATAATTAAAAAGCTTTTGTAAGAAGCGATTTTTTAAACAGATGTATAGCATTAAAGAAATGAAAGAAATTCAACTTTTTCAATAATAAATTAGGTAGCTTGGAGCATTGTTATGTAAAATGTGAAAACCTCATGAGCTCTTATTTTTTGCTGCTTTTCGCACGATCATACGTGATTCACACACTATGGCAACGCATTTTCTGCCCAAGTGTTTTTTATTGCCAACTAATAAATTTTTTTAATAACGTATCCCATGATCAAGCGATACAATCCCAAATTTCTGCCGATGTATCGATAATGCAATTCTTGTCGAAAAAGTCTTTGCCGGTAGAACTCAACTCTTTGGATTTACGATCCATTTGAATGCAGGAATGCATTGAAGGAAGCATTTCTTCAACTAGAAAAGGGAGCTAAGAAGTTTGGACTTGACAAGGAAACAAAAACTAAATATATGCAGGCTGGACCAGAGCGTTTCCGGGAAGAACACATTGAGATTCTGACATAGAAGTTTGAGAGGGTGCGGCATTTTGTCTGCTTGGGGTCGGAGATGAATTCGGATGGCGATATATCTCAAGATATTAAACGTCGAATCGCAGCAGCAAACAGGTGCTACTTGGGCCTCGCCAAGCTATTTAAAAGTAGGTTTATTACCAATGAGACCAAATTGAGGCTTTACAAAGTCCTTGTTCGCCCGGTCCTCGCGTATGGATCTGAATCTTGGGCGTGGAATAAGGCTAATGAGGATAGGCTGCTGATTTTTGAAAGGATGATGCTGAGAAGAATTTTTGGTCAGATACGGGAAGGTAACGCCAGGAGAAGAAGAAAAAATCGGGAAATCTACGCACTTTTCAAGAACGCAGAAGTTATTAAATGGATCAGTGTGAGGAGGCTTAGGTGGGCGGAACACCTCGCCAGGATGGATGAGAACGAAATCTCCAAAAAATTAGCCAATGGAAACCCTCTATCAAGCTAGAAGAGTGGGACGACCACAAACGAGATGGCTGGGTAGCGTTCATACAGATGCCAGGAATATTCTTGGAATACCGGACTGGATGGCTGCTGCGGAAAATATGGATGAATGGCGGAAACTTTTGGAGACGGCCCTGATTCAGCAATGAATTGTTGCGCCGTACATGTATGTATGTTTCTCAATTCTGATAATTTTTTCCATTTTGTGTTTATATTTGAATAAGAAATAATTAATTAGATGAAAACCATGAGCAAATAACTAACTAACTAGTAACTATTACAACTGTTACAGCACGAATTATTTTTTTAGTAGAACAATTTCCAATATTTGTTTTTAATTAGGTTGTACGGATTTTTAATTCCCTTCACTAGTAAATATTTGTGCGGGATATTTTTTGTTCATATTGATTGAACAAACTTTAAAATTGAACCACTAATTGATTTATTCTCAATGAATTATTGAACATATTTTTGTCCGAAAAACTGTGTGAATGCATAATTATTTTGACAACTATAGACTGAGAATAGCACTGTAGAACATAAAAGGAAGTGAATGGATTGGTAAGGATTAGCTGGCTTTCCATGAATCTAAAAAGAGCAAAACAAACTTCAATTTTCAGTTTCAGTTCCAGAATTTTCCAGAAAATTGAATTATATTTAACGTTATAAAAAGTAACATATTACTTCGTGATTCTGTCCTATGTAATTTTGGTTCAATGTTTATATTTTCAACCAATTTACAAATGTTTTTTTTAATAACGGCTGAACGTGCAATTTACCCAAAATTGTTTAAAACGTGCAATTTCGTGCAAAATAAAAGTAACATATGTTAATCCGGATGCTTTAATTCGTGTAAATAACTTGTCCCCGATCGACATCAAGAAAAGGAAAAAAAGTGCAATTGCACGAGAATTCGGGCTCTAATCATGACTTATAGATTAATTTTTGTAATGTATTTACTTTATTTGGTATAACTTTACAATGCAGCCGCCTTATCAGTATCGGTTGCTGCACTACAGCTTTCTAGCGTCATTTCTACTAACTACTTTGTTTTCAATTGTAAAATTCGTATTTAATGGGATTGTTACTCATTCAATTACTCACTATGCTCGCCAGTCTTCGAAGAGTTGGGAGACCAAAGCTGCGCTGGGCAGATTGTGTGGCCAAAGACGCAAGAGAATATTTGAGCGTGCGAAACTGGATAGCAGTTGCTAAAATAGGAACGTATGGTGGTTGCTGTTGGAGGAAGCCAGGACCCTTCACGGGTTGCATTAGAGTGTCATTAATAAATTAAAGGTCAGAAAAAAGTATCAAAAATAAAAAAAAAGGGCATTATGGACAAGCGTCCGATTATTTCTTTTATCAATATATATATTAAAAGTATCCAATAATAGTAAGAAATGGAAATACTACTAAAGAAGAAGAAGGACGAATTTGTAATCTACCGGATAGTGTTCCTCCATTAACTCTGGAATTCCCCAATGGGGTGGGGTAATTTTTTTCCGGATTCTGATAGAAAATGAAATTTTAAGACTAATTCATATCGGGCACTTTTTTTATTCGATGCACCACTAAGGGCGTTAATCGCAAACAAAGCAAAAACGTTGTTTTTATACAAATTTCTCTAAATGAAAAAAAGAAAATTATTCATGTAAACTTTGTAAAGATTTCAAATCACTTTAAAATGAATCTCTTTGATGAATCAGAGATCAGAGAACAGCAAAAAGTGTCAAAAAAAAAAAGAAAAGAGTATTATGGACAAGCTTCCGATTATTTGTTTTATCAATATATATTAAAAGTATCCCATAATTATAAGAAATACAAATAAATAATTATAATCATCCAATCTTTTTTTTAATAATACTTTTTGCTGTTATCTTGTTTATTATTGTCACTCTAATATTTAGCGTTCTGGAATGAAAGTAGACTCATTTGAAAGCCATTTTACTTTTCTACAACTTTTACTTGAATAGTATTCTAAAAAAAAAATGCTAGACTTCAGAGAAATTATGAATTCGTTTTAAAATTTCATTTCCTATCAGAACCCGTAGAAAAAATGACCCTATCCCATTGGTAATTCTAGAGTCGCTTGAGGAATACTCTGGTAGGTCACGAATTCGGCAAGATACCTCAAACTAACTACAGGTAACAATTAGAATAATTCTAATTTTATTCTGGTATTCTAAACTTCCTAGAATTTAAAGTGGAGGGGCAGGTTATCTCTGATACCCTGTATAATAAAATAGAAATGAACCATATTTATCAAAGCTATAAGTTTCTTTTAAAATATAAATATCAAACCATAAATAAATATTCTGTTGATTTAGAATTATTTAATTTACTTTCAGTTTGTCTCAGAAGTTAAATATGAGTGTAGTACTAGTTGATCAAGATTTAAAAACTTCCAACGTCAATGGGAACAGGCTACGTGTCCTTATCAGAACTGTATTCAGTTCAGACAACTAATCGATATTTTACTCAGTAATTTAGAACTCTTTTTACACATATTTAGCGCAAAAGTGAGTTTTATTTTCCGTTACTTTTATTAAATATTTAATTTCCTAATTTTATGTACCTAAAATGTATTATTGAATTGTATAAATCGCAATCTTGCTGGGATTGATTTTATTGCCCGTATCGATAATAGTGCCAGATTGGACTAACCTTACCGGTATTCTGCCACAACTTATGTTTATTCCTCATTTAAGAGTGATAAATTTCTTATTCAAGTGTACAGTTCTAATTCTTTGAAATAGTCATCTATGCTAAAGTTAGTAAGTGTCCTAGATATCCTAAAAAATATTCTTATACCCTATAATTGGCTGTGTCCTAATAATTAATTAATTTTCAGGTTTCGTGTAACCTTTAAAGTGAAAGAGATTTTGCTGCTGACCCGGATTAGTGTATGATTGAGTGAAGTTGAAGATATTAGAATATGCATTCTCTACTGAGCAGAGGGAATGCACTGGTTGCATACACTTTAAGCCTTTTGGCTTGCCTCACATTCATGTGTTTTTTGTCGACTCTGTTTGTTGATTATAGAAGCAGTGCTGCGATAAATACTGTTAAAGTTGTGGTTAAAAATGTACCTGATTACAGTGCATCTAGGGAAAAATGTGACTTGGGATTCTTAACATTTGATTTACAAGCCAACCTTACCAATGTTTTCAATTGGAATGTCAAACAGCTGTTTTTGTATCTTACAGCAGAGTATGCTTCTGAAAAGAATGCCCTGAGTCAGGTTGTTCTTTGGGATAAGATCATTTTACGAGGTGAAAATGCCATTCTGGATTTCAAGAGTATGAATCCTAAGTATTATTTCTGGGACGATGGAAATGGCCTTCGAAATAACTCCCATGTCAGCTTAACACTTTCTTACAATATTATTCCAAATTCAGGATTGCTTCCGAATATTGCGGCAACTGGACATCATATATTTCAGTTTCCCAGTGAATATACTGTATCGCGTGCTTAACATTCATTATGATTATAAAACTGTTTTTATAGACAACTTTATAAGTTGTACAGGTGTTGATAGCAGTGTTAGAAGATATTTGAACATACAAATCTTTGTAATTAATTGGCTCTTTGGATGGTGTTTGGTATGTCACTGTCTTTATTTGCGAATTAAATTTGCAAAAGTTAATGCTCTGTGGGATATTAGCCGAAACAATAAAAAACTAAATATTAAAGTTCAATCTCATTCAATGAAAATCTGTCATTACCTCTCATTAAAGTATTACTTTCCATAGGTCTTTGTTGAATAGGGGCCACGCATTTTTTTATAATCTCTTTTAAGAATGTTATTTTTATTTAATGCTGTCAAATGTCAGGTATTTCACTCTGTTTTTCTGAGCTCTAATGATGTCATCTTTTTGGTTTGTTTCTATACATAATTTTTATAGCCATATATTTGTTGATTAATAATATAAAATTTAGTTGTGTTAATATAATTTTTTAGTAATTTAAATATTCGTTTTATCATTTTCAAAGCACCTCTTGTTTATATGTACCAAAAGTAATTAATATATAATGTTGTTTGTGACATTCTTGTTAGAATGAGTGCCTTTTCTGCAATCCTGTACATAAGCTATGTAGTGTTATAATTTCAATCTTCACACTAAAAATCATTAAAAACTCAGTATATTACGACTAAGGAGTCTGTCGAAGTGTCTCATAGAGCTACCAACTGATTTGATTTATCTTCCAGTTGTCAAGGTGTCGAGCCCAGTATTGTTTCATTTTTACATGAGTATTCATTTGTTATATTAAAACAATTTTATTTGAAAGTGGTGTTCTATATTTTGTTATTTGTATCAGTTCTTTTATTTATTTATTTTTTATTTAAACAACACTTATTTGTAATCAAACAATAAAACAATAAGATGCATGTATGGTTGAACCTATTCAATAAAAGATTAAATAAATTATGCAAGAAGTTACCCTAGTATCATCTTGACATATAGTCCTTACTATGTCCAATTATCGACTATGCAAAATGCGGGATGCAAGACCTCCAAAAGATTCAAGGGATCAACCCTTAAGGATGAGGAATCAAAGAATATACCACAATGCGTTCCTTAACTACAGTGACCAATATGAAAATCGTATTTTTGTACATTCGATAATTGGCAATTGTAAGGAAGATATGTTCCTTATAGAATTACCATTTGGATTTGACCGGTCTTTGATTATTTTTTTTTTAGTTTATCCTTTTTTCTTATTTTTTTATGATTTCACTGAAACACCATAGTATTTTTCTTTCTTAAAATAAATATTTTCTCTTAATTTTAAATAAATAATTATTATATTTTGTTAGTTACTGAAGAGAAAAAAAGGTAATGCCATTAATAATAAGCCAATTTAAAAACAAAAATCCTTTTATAATAGTAAATCATTGTTGAGAAATTCATTTTTTAGTTATTTTCTTGAGAAATAGTCTGAAATTTTCATTTGTTTATGAGTTGAAAAAATCTTCTTTAAGACCTCTGACCGAAAACTCATGGACTTATCATAGTTAATTATATTTGTAATATAAGAAACTACTCATTGTATTAATAATAAAATTTTGTACTGAAGAAAAATTTAATGAAAAGGTAAGTGTAGTATGCTAATAAAGTAATAGTAAACATACTTCCAAATTTTTATGGCTTTGTTTTTATTTTAAACAAAAAGAGTTATTTGATATGATCATTGTTGAAAATTATTCAATAACTCAAAATTATTGACATATGTAAAGTTTTGGGGACAATATTTTCAGACATTATATCATCTCAAAATAACATCAGCACATACCAACTTCATAAATCTGCATTAATTATTCAAAATGACTATAACAATCTAAAATACATAATTTGTTAAGATACTTTAAATAACATAAAAGTTGGTTGTTAATAAAATCCTTATATATATTTGGTAATACCAAGAAGATTTGGTATTTTTAACTAGATTTTTAAGCCTAACAGCACTTAAGTTGTTTAATAATTCAGACGATTTAATAGAATGTATGAGTATATTAAATAACTCTTCTTCTTTTTCGTTGTTGTTTATTAAGGTGTACTTTGGATTACGGAACAGTTTTGATTAGCAAGAGCTCACTATATATAAATGTAAATTGATTCATAAAATTATACTTCATTGTACCGATAATCAAAGCATTAATTAGGAAGTTGGAGCACAGTGGTTACAATACTATCCACTCTGCCATCGCTTTCCACCTCACCCGTCATGGGCATTTGTGTGACTGATTTTTCACTTCTATGTAGTTCAAAACTTTTTTAGAGTGCTTGTCTAAAAATTTAATTGGAAGCATCATTTCAATTAAAGTAAATAACTGCTACATTCATTTGTACTTTACTATGAAATATTGATCTCAAAAATAATCCCATTACTAATATCTTTATATTATTCAATATTACAAATATCTATATTTTCTATAAAGAAAATTAATTAAAATTAAAAACAGATCGATTTCTATTGTATTAAGTTGTCCCTTGTTTTTAATATTAAATATTTCTATATTAAATAAAAACAAAGTTTTATACATCTTCCTCATGTGTAGCATTTGTTTTTCTTAGGCCACTCACAAATTCTAACCTATAGGTTTTTATTTACATATGTACATTTTAGTTTTGAATATTTTGGATGACATAATTTACTAGATACCTTATTAAAATGGAATTAGGTAAAAGTTTCTGTAACGATCTAAAACCATTGAATAGTAGACTTCTGCTGCAAGAACCATATATGTTAAAAAAAAAAACATCTTCTTTGGATAAAAAGAGTATTGGTTTTTCATATTAAAATAATATAAATTATATTTGCTTTGTATTATCTTAAAATTCTAAATTGATTTTTAGCTTCATTGACATTTAATTTTAAATAAAATTCTAATCAAATCAATGAAACTTATTCTTTAAATTGATTAAAACAAAGAACCAATAAAAAAATAAATTAAAATTATAAGATTTACCCCCACCATCCTCAAGCATGAAAAACAAAAAGAAAGTGTTTCACATTATTCCATGTAAAGACAAACTCAACACCATACCAACCCAAGATCTGTCTAGAGGATGCTTACATTTTACATATTACTCTATATTTTACTTTACAAGAATGTTGATCAGGAGAATTATATAAAATAAAAATATATTATTCATTATAATATATACATAATATATATATATATATATATATATATATATATATATATATATATATATATATATATATATATATATATTCATTAATTATTTATTATTATTATAATATATATAATTTTTTTTTCCCGTGACATCTCCTTATACAAATTATTTTTCCTTAGTAAATTTAACTCGTCACCTATATTTATTTCCATTGTCATTTATCCCATCAGTTGGAGAGAAGTTGTTTGGATGAGATATTAATTTCTAATTTAATTTTTTTAACATTAATTTTTACATTTTAATTAATTTAATTTTGTTGGCCTTAAATATTCATTTAAGGCCAACAAAATTAAATTAGAAAATTGATTTAAAAGCTGATAAAACGTATTCACGTTTACTAGTTTTTAAATCAATTGTTATACCTTTTGATCACAGAGTATTTAAATTTAGTGTTAGTTTCTGTCAAATCAGTGAGTTTGTGACATTGTTTAACGATTTTTTTCTAATTTCCGGTAATCTATTATTACGATTCAGTTGGCGCTCGACTACACGCCTCTCTGGTATGTAATTATTAAGTTTTCTTTACATTTCCTTTTCCTCCTTGTTTCTATCCTTCTCCTTTCTTCACCACATAGGATTTTGACCTATTTTGTGTTTTGGGGCTTACATTACTGTATATTTTACTCATTCATCTCATAATTATTTTAATTACAACTTCTTTAACATTATTGTCATCTTTTGCATAACTTGTCACATCATAACTATCTCTATATGCATTACATATTACCAACCTTTCATACTATTTGTCTTTTTAATTAATAGGTTTCAAATATTTTACTATTCCCTGTGTAAATAACGCATTATTTTAATTTCAATTAATTTTTACATTGTTATTTTTTCTTTAATTTTTTTTTTTCATTCACTTCATTTTTATTATGTAATTTAGTGTTATATTTTTCTTTTTATACTTCATACTTTTTTATCTTACTTGTAATTTCTGTTTTTATCATTTTTTACTGTTACTAGTACTGCCTCTGTCGTATTTCAATGTTATTTTTTATTTTTTTTTTTTTTAGGCCTGAAGATGGCCTAAAACTTAGGCCAAAACATTAGCACAAAAATATATAAGTATTACTTATTAAAGTGTTACTTTTTGACTGCACCCCCTTGACCAACTTCTTCCGTAAGATATACATCTACGGTCAACCAGAACTCGCTCCACTAAAATAAAAATAAATTCTCGAGAGAGGACAAGAATATAGTATCAAGACGCACCATTTATTTATTGATTTTAGGTCAGCCTACGACAATACAAACAGCTCTCTGTTTCTTCTGAACTCTATAAAGCTCTATTTAAAGGGAGAAGTTGATCGGGGGTGCGGTCAAAGAAATAGACTTAATAAGTGTGGTCTTATATAATTGTGCCTACGTTTCGGCCTAAATTTTAGGCCATCTTCAGGGCAGCGAGGCGTGTGGTCTAGCGCCAACTGAATAAATAGCGCCAATCAATAAATAAATGGTGCGTCTTGATACTATATTCTTGTCCTCTCTCGAGAATTTATTTTTATTTTAGTGGAGCGAGTTCTGGTTGACCGTAGATGTATATCTTACGGAAGAAGTTGGTCAAGGGGGTGCAGTCAAAAAGTAACACTTTAATAAGTAATACTTATATATTTTTGTGCTAATGTTTTGGCCTAAGTTTTAGGCCATCTTCATTCAGTTGGCGCTAGACCACACGCCTCGCTGCCCTGAAGATGGCCCAAAATTTAGGCCAAAACGTAGGCACAATTATATAAGACCACACTTATTAAGTCTATTTCTTTGACCGCACCCCCGATCAACTTCTCCCTTTAAATATAAATATATGGTCAACAATAACTCCCTCCATTATAAAGCTCTATATGACCTTGAGATTCCTGTAAAATTAGTCAGGCTGGTAATGTATGCTGTGCAGTTAAAATTAAAAGCAAAGTTCCCCGAAAATCTTCCTTGGACAAGGGCTGGTCTTCTGTTGAATCTTTCACTTGAGAAAACAGTAAGGGAAGCAAGGATCCAAATCGGTGGAACAATATTTAATAGATCTGCTATGCTGATGACTTAGACGTAGTAGGTAACTCATATGGAGCAGCTGTTGAAGATTTTCAAGCCCTGACTGGCCCTGCCAAGAGGCTCGGACTTGTGGTCAATGCCATGAAAACTAAATATATGATAGCGAAGTAGACCCCCAACTCCAAGCGAGATGATTACCTTCGACCAGTACAAGTTTGAGACGGTATCTCAATTTGTGTACCTCAATGCTCACACAAGATAATGTACCATCTTTGGAGGTTAAGAAAAGGATTCAGGCTGCAAACAGTGCATACTTCGGACTATTGCGACACTTCAGAAGTAGAGCCCTATCAAGAAAAACTAACATAAATCTCTATAAGATTCTGAGCCGGCCGCTTCTATTGTATGCATCAGAGTCCTGGGCAACCATTTAGTGTTATAGTTTAGATTTATTTATTCTATATTTTAAAGTTTATTTATTATATTTTTTTAAATTTTATATTGTTTGTTGGTCTTAATTATTGTTATTTTATCCTGATGAAGGTGGCAGACCGAAACCTGCCACTATGATCTTAAAATAAATGTTACCCAAGTTGGAATTGAGTTTGAACTGTTCTGAGCCCTGTGCTCTGTAATCTTCTGCCCAACATGCCTCATTTTAGGTGTTTTGTTACTGTCTAATTTACTAATGGACTCTTAGTTTTAGTTGTGCAATTTTTAGCTAAAAAATAGAATAATATTCATTGAATTATTAACTAATAGCTTACCATATATGTTGCCAGAAAAACCTGTGTTGTGGCTTCTGAGTATAGGTTTCTGTTTTCTCAGATGATAGAAAGTATAATAATTCTTGTTCCATTGACATAAAATATTTAAATACAGAGCCAAACGTTCATGAATATGCTCTCTAGAGAGTTTTAACTAAACTCAAGGGGACTGATGATTACTTCAGCCGATCTGCTGATTTTGTTAGGCACTGGGTAGGCATGATTTAGAAATGAATGTGAAAGAAATGACATTTTCATTTGTGATTATTTGATATTATTATCTGAGAATAAAATATAATGCGATTGTATATTTTGTTTTTGATAATTAATTAATCATAGATTAAAAAAAAAAAAACTTCTATTAACCCCAAGGAAAACTATTTTATTTATAAAATTCAAAACAAATTTTATTAAAAATACATTATAATCATTGTGACGTTTTGGCCATTATTTGATTTTATATATAAATTGATTTAGCCATAAATAGATTATATCCAGAATTGTTAAATTAATGAAATACCATATCTAACAGCAAATTTTCATAGTTAAAATTTTCCCCAATAGAGTGCGCTTAAATTGTCTTTGTTTTTTTTTCTAGTAGGATCACTGAGAGATGTTATTTAATAATGAAATAATTGAAGAAAAATGTGATAGATATCCTTGAATAAGGTAATTTTATTGAGTTATATCGTTATATCTGGAATTTTTTTTAGTGTAATATACAAAGAAGAAATAAATTTTGCCTATTATATAATTTTTTTTTTTAAATCTTAATATTTAATTATGTTTTAATAAATATTCTTCTGTCTTTGAATTTTTTAGAAATGTTATCACCCTATTGACTATTTGACTCTACTAGTCAAATAATATATGCTTTCCGAAGAAATATTTTTTATAAAAGCTTTAAATGTTAGACAAGTAGAGTAAAACCTTGTTTATCCTGATCAGATTACTAAGTAACTAATATAAATCTGTATAAACCAAATATTCATTTTTTATTTTGATTCGATGTACAGTTACTGTATTAATTGTACAATGAATTATGGTTATAAAATGCTTTTTATTGAATTTAAGAAAGGTTTACTAAAGTGTCGTAGGACGTTGAGGTCGATTGATTCACCAGCTATACATACTTTTAATCATAATAAACGGTAAGTCTGCTTATTTAAATATTTTGTTTTGCTTTTTACCCATTTGATCTTTGGTCCCAGTTATTTCAAATAAATGAGGTTAAACTGTACTTTCCAGTGTGGTAATATTAATTTATTTTATTGAACAAATGGTGTTAGTATTTTATTTATTTAAATGAATGCAAAAGTTTGAAAATGGCCGAAATGTCACAATGGTTATAATATATTTTTAATAAAAATTTGTTTTGAATTTTATTAATAAAATTGTTTTTCTTGGGATCCTTTTTTTTTTTTTAATCCTTGATTAATTAATTATTATAAATATTTTAAAATCCCAATTTTATTTTAAAAATGAAGTCTGATAAAACATGTAAATTGCAATTTTTTTTTATTTGTTGCAGTTGTCCTAATTTCTTTCCTAATTAGTGTATTTGTGCAACTGAACAAATTTTTATTTTGCATATTTGTGGATAGTAGAGTGGGCAAGGCACTGGTTTTTGAATCTGACTGTGATCGATAATTAACTTAGTCTGCAATATCAGGCGTGGATTGATCCTGGGGTCAGGAGAACCAGTTTCTATGTACATAGTGGGTACCTGACCCTTCAAGCATGCCCCTTTTCCACTTGATATCATCAAGAAAATTCAATATAGTAGCCATTTTTTCTTTAATTCTTTCTTTATACTAGTACAGTATATAATCCTTAAGCTTAATGTTAGTAGCCATACCACAGTTCATGAAAAAGATACAAAAACCTAGGTAAGGAACTGTGCGCTTCAGTTCCACCAGTGAGGAATTTGGCTGTCGTGCACATGCACACATATGAAGCTGCATACAAGACTGGTGAGAAAGAGCACTGTTGGTCTCACAGTGCCGACCCTTGTATGCCGGTAGGAGGCAATTTTTTATTCATTCCATGTGTTGTTCTGAAAACCATGTACCATATTCTTGTATGTGATAAAGAATAAAATTAGATTGTTATCCTACTTCTAGCTTTTCTATTTGATTAATTTTTTGGGGGGTTTTTGTTCGGCAGAAAATTTTAACCTTGGCCTTGCATTCACATTTTTTAGCATAAATTAAAACAAGGAGAATGGATTTTATTTTCAAATAAATTTATCAAACTTAAACTATAATAATTGAAGCATGGAAAAGCAAAAGAGTCTTTTAGCAAAATTGAAACCAATTTTTTTTTTTTTCGCAGATTTAACTTTGGTTGCAGTATTAATTAAGTGCCAAGTTAATACTATTATATATATATATATATATATATATATATATATATATATATATATATAGTTTTTTTTTGTGGATTGAACAAATAATTTTTTAGAACTTCTATAGGATGCTATAAGAGTTTCTCATAATGCCATGTTTAGTGATTATGTTCTAAATTTGTTTATAGCTAATCTGAAAAGAAATCACAGTCGTTTCAACTGAATCGGATTATCTGTTAAAATCTTTGTTATTCTAGGAATATCATGATCTTTATCTGCAAATTGAGCTTCACACTGGTTATTATCACTCTTGTTTTTATTGAAGAACTTGAGTAATTTTCCAGATTAGATTGGTACTCCTACGTTGTTTAGTTGTAGAGGAAGTGGCAGCAGACTAATTAGTTTCGAGAAATATGAAAACTCCTGTGAATATGAAAAGCTATTGTTTCGTAAAGGTTAATTGTAAAACAAAAATAAATTATTAAATGTAGTTTAATATATATTTTGAGGCCTGAGAAATACTCTTACAAGCTTTTGTTTGCAGAAAATTCGATTATGAATGAAGATTTGGAATTATCAGCTTTATTTGAGATGAGCTTTTTAAATATTTTTTAATTTGTTTAGTTCATTAATTTTAATGTCATCATTTATCATTTTATAAACATTAATGTTCTGGGTTTCCAACTGGGCAATCTTCGAAATTTCCTCTTATCGTTTTATAGATTCAATAAGTTACTATAATTAAAAACTTGACTCAAGTCTTTAATCAATTCTTAAAAATTGTCATTTATCAACTCACAAGTTATTTTGCAAAATTAATGATCAAATGTAATGCAAAACAGAAGAAATGCAACATTTAAGTTAACATGTAAACCGTATTGCCAATAGATGATAAGCATTTCCAAAAATTAATTTTGATAAATCAAGATTTTAAAATATGGTTTCCAAATTATTATAATTTATTAAGTCTAAAGAATGATACGAAAAAAAGTTTGAAGATGGTCTGATCGAGGTCCTGCTTGGTGTTGAAATTATATTTATTCAAAAATTGTTATAATTCAAATATAAAAATATTGATATGTAATTGGCCTAACCCCTAAGGAAGTAAAAAATTTTTGTTTCTAAGAAAATTTTACATTATAATAACTAAGAAAATAAAATGTTCTATACAGGAAGATATCTTTTAATTCTCCGAATATTTATGCTTTTTAGTGGTGGAGGTTGATCATTGTGTGATAGTTTATTTTTTATTGGTATGGTTGCTGCTGATCTAAATGGAAGGGATCATTTAGATAGCTGCATTAGGGATTATCCCAAACCAGAAAGAGATGATCTCGGTGACAACTGGGGTGGAATGAATCAAGGTTGTATTGACAGAAACGGATGTAGAAAGATTTGAAAAGTACAGATTATTTTTAAATTTTGTATATTTTTAGTTTTTAATACTAGGTTGTTACAAAAGTCCTTATGCATTAGTATAGTTTCATTTCAGATTACATATTTTAAACATTATTTAATACTACTCTTCAAAGTAAAGTCCATTGTTTTCAAGTAACTTCACCCACCTTTTTACCAGTAATTAGCTTTGATGCCGGTACCACTCCTTTGGTTTTGAGGCAAACATCCTATCTTTCACATCCAATTTTTACGTTCTCGTAATTATCAAAGATCCGACCTTTTAAAAAATGAGCCATTGGTCTAAAAAAGCATAATCTGATGGCATAATATCTGGCCTATATGTAGGATTAGGCAAAACGTTTACTCCTTGCAGTTCCAATAATTTTTCCTTGGTCAAACGAGAATGATGTGCAGGGGCATCGTCGTGTTGCAAAATGGCTTGGTTCCTGTTAACCAAAGTTTATAAAGTTTACTTTACACTCAAAACTGCATAAACTCTGCCTAGCAATTCACAGTAATGGTTTAAGTCCACTGCCTGGCCATCAGAAACAAGCACAAAATGCAAAACACCTTCGAAGGTCCACCAAACACAAAGCATCACTTTTTTTCCAAACCGTTCTTGGCAAATCTCCGGTTTTGCAGCTTCACCTGGGCTTAACCACTGCTTATGTTTGCTAGGGTTTTTTTAAAAATATTCACTTTTCGTGACTTATGATAATTTTTTATTTATTTTTTTCGGGTTTTGAAGCAAAATTTTGCACATATCAACAGCGAGTTGGGCTTGGGGCTCTGTCAAGTTATGTGGGCTGGGTTTCTTAAGATGACGAGCCACTATGGCATTAGAATCCTCTACTATGGCCGATAAATCATGAGTAGTTGCATATTGGTCCTGGTTCACACATTCAAGAAGAACGTCATCATCAACGATCGATGGCTGACTTGATCTGGATTCATCTGCAAGGCTCATATTCCCATTGTTAAAACGCCTGAGCCAAAGTGCGGCAGTATTTCGATGAATAATTGGCTCTCCTTCTATGATACAAATTTCTTCAGCGGCTGCCTTAGCGCTTAAAACTTTTTTCCAGTACTGTCTCAAAACACCTCGTATCACTATTTTTTCTTCTGACATTGCACATGGATTTTAAAAATGTAAATGACCCCATAAAGCCAAATCAAGTCACAAGGAATTAAAGGATTAGCCCAAGTAAACATTGATATAAATAGTAGGAACAAAAACATTCTTATAGGATTAATTATGAGAGTTGGAATTAAGGGTTGTATTCATGCACAAGGATTTTTGTAACAACCTATTATATGATAAAAATACTTTCTTCTTTCCCCATCTTCATCGTTCCATTAAGGGAGGAGTAAACTAAAAGACCAAAATAGTAATTTACGTGATAATGTATTTATTATTTTTGGAATTAACTTAGAGTCCACTTTAATGTCTATAATTTACTTCGCAAATTTCTCAAGATTTAGTAATGTCACTAGTCAATCACTGGCATATACAAGGTATCTAATGTTAATAAACTGTATAACTTTCTCTGCATTCCACCCTTATTGAACTGCTTAGAAAACTCTAAACAATCTATAACATGACATATCAGACCAAGCAATTCTTTTTTATACTTCCATTCTTAGGCTAAACAATTTACTTCAAATTCCTAATGGACCAAAGCTTTCGGTTATATGTATGTGATACTGGACTCATGATAATCAACTGTTCTGTTACTTATATACAACAGATGTTAGCAAAAAGTTTAAAATACATTGTAAAGTAATATGATTTTGTTTTATGTAGCAAGAAATGCAATAAGGAAAAATAAAATTTAAGAAAATGTTGTACATTTATTAGAATGAAACAATGTCACTTATGATATGTATGTTATATGAATACTGCTTGCAATATTTTAAGCTTTATTTTTATTAAAAAATAAAACAAAAATAAACAGATAGACTAGAAAATACATCAATCATTTTGTTAAATTAACCAATGCAACGAGTGTCCCTCTAACATACATAGATAAAAAATTAATGGTTTTAAAAATAATTCTTGTTTATATACAAATTCAAAAAATACAACTCTTCGTATCGCTAAATATATAATTATTATTTACAGCCCTCCTTATCATATCTACAAAAGGTTGTTTTTAATTTACAATTTTTATTTTCTTTATGAACTCTATAAAAATATTTAAAAAAAAGATTATACTAGTCTTTGGAAACTTGAAAAATATATCTTTAAAACAAAAATCAAATCTTTTTCTCAAAATAAATTTAACAAAAAGTTTTTAAAAATAGTATAATAACACCTGCATTTAAGTTTACAACATAAAATAATACATAAAGTCCAAAGAATTGAAAAATTATAGTTAACATTGAAATAAATAAATACATTTATAATGAATAGTATGAAAGCTTTAATATAGTAATTTGTATTGAGTGATGTTCAATATTATCATTAATAAAATGGATAAAATACAATTCCCTTATAGCATCAGTTTTGATTTAATTAAAACATTTATACCAAAATTAATTTTTTTTTAAGCTAGTACCTTTTTTTTCTGAAAATGTGAAATGAAATCATGCCAATGATTATAGTATCTAACCTTATGTACAAATTTGATGAATAATTTAAACAGAACAATTTTTCAACTTTTTTAAATTTAATAAAATGCAAAATGAAAGTTTAAATGTGCACGAATAAATGACCAAAAACATACAGTTGTTAATTTTTTTTTGTTTTTGTTTATAGAACGGTATGCATCTCGTAGAACCTGATATATTGCTCCGCTTCAGTTGTTTTGATCGCACATTTCCTCCGTCAGCGCTTCCAAATCGACATATTCTCCATTAGTCTCCTCATCAGCAAGCAAGGCTGCCAAATCCTGTTTGAGATCTGTGAACGATGGCCTCTTTCCGGGATCATTGTGCCAGCATTTAGTGAGCACTTTGTAAAGCTCAGAACGACAATGTTTTGGTTTCTCAAGCCTGTAGCCGTCCATCACTTGTCGCATCACTTCCCTACCGCCCATTTTGTTGTATGGGGTAGAACCTGTCAAAAATAATTAACTTATGAAAAAAATGTCTATTAACAGATTAGCTTACATGAATAAAGAAAGAGAATATCATCAGTTAAAGTTAGGGTGCCCATAAAGTTTTGGTCCAAAGCGAAATAGTAGAATTATCGGAGGGGAATGGAAAGGAGTAAGAGGGGAGGGGCGGGAATGGTATTTTAAAGAAAAACATATTTTAGATTAATTTATGAAATTTAAAATTGATGTAATTTGGAACTAATTCATCAAAAAAAAAATTGTTAAAATGATAACCCAAGATATGACACATCCAAGTGCCAAACATAGTCAGCTATGTTTATGGCACAGCTGATAATATTTATACGGAGTTCAAAGTAAGCATTCAATTTTTTTATTTATGGTGCTGTGCACTAAAATATTGTCTTTAATAAATTTATGGAGTTGTTAAAACTTGTTTATAATAAGAATAAAGTTTATAACTTTGAAGGTTTTTTTTTATTGGCAAAAAAGGGGCATTTTTGGAAACCGACGGAACCGTTGGGACACCTTGAAAAGTCTTGAATAAAGGGACTGTTCGATTCAAAACGGGACATATGAGCAATCTAGTTAAAGTACCACTTATCCTGGCAAAATAATTAATTTATTAATGGGAAGAAACAGTCCAATTAAAATCTATACCTCTTTTGTTTATATTTATTTATTTTCTTTTATTTGGGGTTTAACGTCCTTACTAAGGCAGACAGGATGGTTTATTCTATAGATTACCAACCTATTCTAACCAGAATGGGAAGGTCAAGATCCATTTCATGGGTCTGCAATGAAATAAATTTTAACCCTCCCAGGCCGGATTTGAACCAGCACCGCATCAGACTTGAGGTTGCTAACACTCGGCAACCATGACCTTATAGTCTATATCATAACAAAAATCTACTTTATTAAACTCTAGGAAAAATACAGTAAAAATGGCATACCAAGAGTGACTATTTCCCACATCAGTATTCCAAAGCTCCATACATCTGATTTATGAGTAAATAAACTTAAATGGAGCGATTCTGGAGCCATCCATCTGATTGGAAGTGCGCCCTAAACAAAACAATTATGATCATTAACATAAAAAAAATTAAATTTTATGTGAAAAGAAAACATTGTTAAATTATGTATATGTAATTTCATCCAGTTGTCTGGAAATAATTGCTGGATTCATCAATTTTTTTCTTTTAAGAAATTATCTTGGCATCTGAAAAAGTGTAATGGGGTCCAAACCAAAATTTGTTCCTTTCTGATTTGCCAAATTAGGTTTAAGTACTTATACCTAATTTGTATATTCATCATATATAATTAATTTGAATACAATAATAATTGAAAATGATGGTATGACTTGAATATTAAACGGTTTTTTTAAGTGAATGTTCCCAAACATTCTCAAAAAAATTCATGAATCTATAATTTTCTTCTAAATTTATCTTTTTTACCTCTTTGTTTTAATTTTAGTAACAGATATATTGCTTCACCATTCTTCGTTTTGTTTTTTATAAATTTTATTGCTAACTATGTATATATTTAATACTTTTTATTTATTGTGTAATATGTCTTTTGGTTAGAAATAATCTTTATTTTTTGTACATCTTTGTTATTCTCAAGGGAATTTTTCCCATAGTAAAGTTTTTTTTCTGTCCTATTCAATTCTATAGAGGCTTGTTGAACTTTTAATAAAATCTTGGAAAAACACTCTAGCTGGCTTGTATAATGCAAGCAGTCCAGGTTTAATTCCTATCTGGAAAGTTTGAAATTTATTCATCGGCCGATCTATAAAATAGATTTTTAATTTTTCACTCTACCTAAATAATCTGTAGATTATAACTCCTATCTGCCCTCAGAATTATATAATTGACTCATTGAATTATATAATAACTTGAGAAGTGGATACACAGTAAAAAATAATTAAATCAATTGCAATACAGAAATAAAGCATTAGATGCGACTCATATTACATACTCTGTTCGGTCTTTGTTCATATATTTGTCCAGTATCACGAACATTTCTTGACATACCAAAGTCAGCGATCTTGCACAGCTTTGTGTGGTCTACTAAAATGTTTCTTGCTGCCAAGTCTCTATGAATTATCTGCAATTTAAATGGAAGTATATTAAAATTTAATTCTTTCAATTTAAGAATAAAATATCAGTAGATTAGAAAGATAGTAGTAAATAAAAAATTAACAATAATACTTTGGACTAACTGTCTGGTTATATAAGAAAACAAACAAATTCAGTCAAGTAAAAACCTCAGTTGTTTAATTTAAGTTAAATTATGTTCATTACTAGTGGATTCAAGGGGGAGGGGAGGGCTTTCAGGCTAAAGCCCCTCCTCCCCCCCCCTCAAAGAAAAAAATAATTATATTTTACATTGGTCCATTTTTGTTTATACGAATGATCTGGACCAAATAATTAAAGTATTTTAATATGATCTCTTTTTCTCCCTAAAAAATTATTATTCCCGGAATTATCGCTATTAAAAAAAAACAACTTCAAAACGGAATTTGTAATGATTCAAGCTCACTGCTTCAAATGGTATAATAAATGCAGTTTTTATTAAGGACATTCAAATATTTCCCATGAGAGAATCCAGCCCCCCTGTTGCTATGAGGTATCTCTATCACCAGACCTCTGGTGTTAGCCCTCCAAAATTAAATCTTATATCCACTAGTGTGGATATATTTAGTGTAGTAAATATGTTTACTTATATAATATTATCCATTTCCCAATAAATTCATATTTTAAACAAAAATTAAAGATCAGTTTTATTTATGATACACGCTTGCGTGCTCTTTACGGTTTAAATATATTGATTTATATAATGTTATCCGTCTCCCAATAAAATTACATTTTAAACAAAAATTAAAGATCAGTTTTATTTATGATACAATGCTTGTGAGTTTCTTATGGTATTAATATACAATGGTTCCAATGAATAAAATAGAAATTTAAAACTTTGCACTTTTATAGATTCATTGGCACTAATTTAAGAAAAAAGTAACTTACTCCTTTAGTAACAAGGTATTCCATTCCTCTGGCGACACAATAAGCAAACACGGTAAGATCCCGTGAGGTAAGTGCTGAAGAAAGGTCAGAAAAATTGAAGTAGTGTGCCCGTGTCCGGTGCTCTCGCAGGAACGCCAACAACTTGCCATACATGACATATTCCATTATCAAAAGATACGGCTCTGAAAAAACAAACAAAAAATCAAAATGGGTCTGATTTATACATACATATGCTAAACTACAGCCATTACCATAAAATATCTTTCAAAGGACTGACCTTTCTCGGTGCAACAGCCTAAGAGTGTGACAACATTTGGGTGAGCACCGAGTTCTTGCATGATTCCTAACTCTCTGAGGAGATCTTCTTTTTCCCTCAAGCTGGCTCCTTCCTTCACTGTCTTGACGGCGACTAAACGAGTCGATCCTTCATGGCCGCTCAAGTCATCAGCTTCAGCTTTCCAAACCTTTGGGAAAAAATTTACTTATAACCAACCAAATAATTACTAATGCGTAAAATACTTTGATTATATTGTTGATTAATGAATTAGAAACAACAATCGATAAAACAAAAACTTTCCTCTGTGAGACTGATATCAAGAACAAATCCTGAGAAGCAGAAAAATTAAAACATGAAAATGAAATTGCTAAGTAGCTACAATGCCCAATAATGGACCTGAAACTGTAATGTTTGCTTTCTAAATTAAACATATTTTGAATGACTGGAGACAGGCTTTGACTAAAACCAATTATTATTCAACTAAGATATTTATTTTATTTGTTTGTTTGTATTTATTTTTACATTGAATAAATATAAAAGCTGTTACATTGGATAAACATACTTTTTTTATAGTATATTTAAGCATTTTTAATGAACGATAATCTTTCAATGAAAAAGTTTTTAATGCCATATTTATTTTGTGGGAAGCTGGGGTTGAGAAAAAGGTTTTCTCACCAAATCAGTTTCATCTTCCAATATTGGTACCTGTAGTCACCTAGAAAACATATGTTTTTCTTTTTTTTAATGTCAACATTGAATTGATTTTAGATCCTCATTTTTTTCAATTAATTTGTCAATAGATGAGGAGATTGGTTTCAGAAGTGGCTCAATCAATTTTTAACAATTTTACAGAAGACACCAAAAAGATAAGATCGTGCCCTATTTGACCCAGGTAAACCAAAGAGTTTAAACTCATTTATATACTGGATTGAGACAGTTTTGGTCAATATGGAAAAGAAAATATTTCGTTTTCACATATATTTATGAAAGCTGTTTGTTTTATTTGGTTCTAGTTATAATTAAAAAGACTCACCTGGCCAAAGTTTCCTTGGCCCAGGACAGTTTGGAGTCTTAGCTTGTCTCTGGAGAATTCCCATTTGGTGACTGGAATCGCTGGAGCTACTGCCACTGTTTGAGTGGTATGAGATGTTTGCTTCTCCGCTTCCCAATTCTAAAATCGAAAAAGACATTGGTGAATCTGCGCCGAATTATTTTCTGTATTTTTCATATTTTTAATAAGTCTATGGTGGTATATTTAATGCATTTAGTGTGATGAAAATAATTAAAATGAAATTAAGTTGATTAATATATTAAAAACTGTTATTGAAGTATTTTATGTAATTTTTTATGATCAAAAGAAAATATTAAAAAAATATACTGGATAACCCACTCAAAATAATTATATACTGTTATACAAAATTAAGGACCACTTTATTTATGTCACAATTACCCTATATATATGTATATATATGTAAATATAATTATTTCTATTTTTTTTTTATTTATTTATTTCTTTTTTAAAGTGTATTCTAGTGCAGGTGGTAGTTTGGCTTGGATTGTCTGCGTTGGAAACCGATCCAGGTTATTGTGGAAAGCGCTGCATAAACGCTCGTGTAGCATCTACACATTAGTCTATATAAATTATACATTTATATATATACTTTTATTTTATATTTGTAATTGTGTAAACCAAAATCAATAGCCTACCAAAATTTGAATAGACCAAACAGTTGTGTATGGATAGGTTAGTTTGCTAAGCTTCTGCAAAATAGCTTTACACGTTTGCCGTTTGGTTTTATTTGGGACTTGCCATAGTTTGGCAAAGGTGTGAAGGCACCTTAAAATTTAGCTATTAGGCTACACTCGGCTATTTTCGACATGTGCCAGTGAGCCCCTATGATCCTATAATCTAGCCTTGTGGTCAGCCGCCATGTTAGGGTAGCGAAACTGGAGTAGTACCAAAAAAATATTTGGTTAATTATTGTATGTGAAGTAGCAATAAGTGATGAGATTTCTTTATGCTTGAACTTGGCGGAAATGTTGACAAGCAAATAAAGTAATTCGGATTTGTGGTTTTCATTATGTAATTTTCCAAATTTAAATTAAATATTAATACAATCAAATGTTAGTAGTAGATTCTTGTAAATAAAATATCATACTTACTATATGAGGAGGCACCCTTGGCAATTTGGTGGGTAGAGGTGTCCTGTTATACTCAGAAGAATACTCTGATTCATCAAGCACCTAAAAGTTATAAAATGCTGTGAATGCAATCATTTTTATATTGGCTTATTCCAATTAAGAGCATAACCTGTAATATTAATCAGTTCTAACATAAATCATATTAAAATACCTTCTGTAATATATTTTTAAAATATCTTTGATAATAATGATTTCTGGTGGTCCTCTGTGCTCAGCAGTTGGAGAACTTTTCGATATTTATTTATTTTTTGTTTGTTTATTATTTTCAATAGCGAGCCTTTGTAATCGACCAAAAAAAAAAAAAAAATCAGCCCTCCCTCAAAATTTGAGATTTTAAGTTTTGAGATACATAGAATCCAAATACCAAAAAAAAAAAATAATAAAAAAATCTGTCCATCGTCTGTGGATTTTCTCAGAGACAGCTGGACCGATTTTCTTGAGATTTGGCTCTGTCACAGGTCACTCCGGGATAATCCTCAGAACTTGACATTACCATCCATCATTTCGTTTCAAAATTCAAATTGGCCGATTAGATATTTTATAAGCCCATAACTCGGCTATTTATGTAGATAGAAGAAAAATGTTAAGTGTTTTGGAATCGCATGCCAAGGGATTAAAAAAAATTCTATACAAAAGCTTTCGGTTTATTATTTTCAATAATGAATCTTTGTAATTGACAAAAAATGAAAATTTAATTACCTTCCTTCAAAATTTGAGGTTTTACGTTTCAAGATACGTAGAATCAGTAAGAAAATGAATTAAAAATAGAAAATTCTCGACTTGAATTTTCGTTAAGTATCTTTTTTGTACAATATATAATATGAACATCAACATAATGATTTATATAGTACCAATGAACCAATACCTAATTTAGTTTTTCAGTTCACCCTATTTAATTTAATATTGCTGATATTACTTTTAATTTTTTTAACAATAAAAAAAATTACCTTCTTTTTAGACTTCCTGAATATCTGCCTGACAAGTACCGAAAGACCAAGGATAAGGGGTATGAGAGCCAAAGCAGCAAGAACGTAGGTAACAACACCTATCTGCGACTCAGGGTAGGCGACACCTACCGGCTGGTTTCTCAAAATAGAATGATTTCTCTGGTTGTATATCCAAAGCAGGCTCGGCCTTTTGCCAATTTCTTTTCCGGATGATTCTGTAGTCGAGGAAGTCGGCAAATTGTCCAAAGGCTTAAACTCTATGTGCACGGTTGCATTATCCACATCGCCACTTATGTCTTCTACTATTCCAAGCTCGGTTCGCATAGGATAATCAACAGGGAATCCTTCCGTAGTAATGACATGATTTGTGATCATTGGGGGTGCCGATACGGTAGTTCTGATAGCCCTAGCAGTTGAAGGTGGGCTTGTTGCTGTTGCGACAGGAGCTGTTGATATTGTTGGTCTTGTAGTCGTGGTTACAGGCATGGTTATGGTTTCCATTGGAGCAGTTGAAGAAGACGTCATTATAGGAGATAAGGATGTTGAAGATCTTGTAGTAGTGGGCCTGATAGAAGTTGCTATCGTAGTGAAGAGATGTTGGACTCTGGTAGTGACAGGGAACTGCCTGGTGTCAATGTGGGCAAGTCTTACAGGAGGATTGGTAATGATCTTTGGTACTTCAATGTAAGTCGGAGGTGTCGACACAATATGGACCACTCCTGCACTCAAACCTGTCATGTTCCTCCTAAACGCACTTCTGAACGTTACAGGTCTGTAAGTGGTAGTCTTTGGCCTGAGTGTGGTGTAGGGTTTACGTCTTGCATTCTGCAGCCCGATGAGCGTATAGTTGTCCAATCTTAGCCTAGGGTCATGGCTGATATGTGGGGTCTGGGTCATATTTTCAGAAGTCGTATTTTTCAATATTAGCCTCTGATAAGTTTCTGGGCGGGTACTGTTTGTCTTGAGCCTCGGCAGCCTAGGAAGTGTTTCTTTGACTGAGACAGAAGTGACGACTGCGGTGGAAAGAATCCTTGCTGTGGGTTTGGGCGCTGGAATAGGAACTGGGAAGTCGTCACGTTCTGAATTATCAATATTCACTTTCGAAAGGGGTTGAACAAGTTCCACGTCAGATTCTGTCATAGGCTCGGGACTGGTTTCTTCTTTGTCTGGGACTGCTCTCTCAGTCGAAGTAATGTTCACGTTGACTGGTTCAGTTGTAGAACTTACGCCTTTAGCCTCGGTGCTGCTTTCAGTACTGTTCGTCGATTCTTTTTCAGTTCTGTTGAGCCTGAGGCCATAGTTGGGGGAAAGAACTGCATGAAGCTTTATACCGCTCTCGTTGGATTGTAGATCATAATGAACATCCTTCTGGTCAGTCTTAATTTGGACGTCGGAAGTATCATTGGAAATCTGGACGGTTTTATTTATATGAGGGGCGGGCTCTGAGGAATTGGAAGTGAAAAAGCTGGCGATGTGCGTAGGTTTCATCTGAATGGGTCCTCGCGGTACCGAGTTCCTCTCCACGGCCTTCTTCATCACCGTGACATCCATGTCTTCGTGAAACACGTCGTCCTCGTCTCTCTCGTCGCCTTTAGGAGTAGAAGAGCCATCGCTTCCACTAGGTGTCGACAGCTTCTTACCAAAGTCGAGGAAAGGAATGAGGTGGTCCTGAGGTACATCTTGCTCTAGAGGTCGGAAATGGTTATACAGGTTGTAGGACATTGTCTGTGGGAGACCTGTCGTAGAAGACGTCGGGTTCCTTCTCCTCTTCCGCGGGTTAAGAATCTCCGAAGACAGGCGGTCCCTCTTCCTGGTTCGCTTGAGGATGATCCTTTGGGTTACTTTATCATAGTCTTCACCGGACGCTTTTCCCCGTTCCTTCTTGGCCTGAGCGGCGGCTAGGGAAACCGACTCCTCCTGGTCCAGAGACTCCGACTCAGACGACACGATAAGCCGGTATGGCCCTTCGCCGGCTGATATCCATCTCCGGGGCTTATATGCATCCTCTACATCCTCCCCTGCAACATAAAGAATATTTTAAAGAAGGATATTTAGAAATTACAGAAAATAAATTAAATTTAATTAGTAGAATGTTTAATTAATTTAAGTATCTTCAAATAGAAACTTGAAGATTCCAAGATACCCTAGTTACCAGGACACGATTGGTATTTCTTTAATCGTATGGAATATGTTATTGTTTCCTCGACTAACTAAAAGAAAAAATGTGGAATATTGATTGATCGAATATTTTATCGAGATTTGAATTAATACGTTTTATAAAACCCTGAGGCCAAAAAAGTTTTGTTTTTTAAAAACGCCGTTATTCATTTGTCCTATATTTCAAAAGATCACTCGCTCTCCTAAATTACTGAACTGTATGGTGAAACTTTAGAAATACGTAAATATTTTGACAAAAAATATTCCAGAGGCAAGCTACGAGCTCAGTCGAAGCCCATTGAATGAAGATAACTGGAGTAAACCTGAATCGGGCAGAGGTTGAACTGACACGAGCGATTTCGGCCTCCTGTCAGCAGAGAGGAGTATAGAAAATAAGTGCAAAATCTCCCGAGTCCGGGGGGCTTGTTGGGGCTCCGATAATAGTTTACTAAAACAATTTATACAGTAAAATATTTTGCTTGATAAATATATTCAAATAAAAAATTATTTCAATCGATAATAAATAATATCACGTACTTTCAACATACTCGGACAGTGTACCCTAATTATGTATGTTGTTAATAGCTTAAAGAGAAAAGAAAGTGTTGTATATTGAATCTACGTTGGCAAGAACATTAAATTTGTAGTTGATTATTCAAACTTTCTCTGAAAAGAAGACAATAAAACTATTGTTATGAATAATTGTTATAAATAAATATCGTTCAAGCT
Organism: Rhaphigaster nebulosa; assembly: GCA_948150685.1. Classification (NCBI taxonomy): domain Eukaryota; kingdom Metazoa; phylum Arthropoda; class Insecta; order Hemiptera; family Pentatomidae; genus Rhaphigaster; species Rhaphigaster nebulosa. Next base: position 134,916,299 of record OX411310.1, on the reverse strand, counting down.
CTACTAATGTTATTACGAACAATTTTGATAAATAATTATAATTAAATTATACTCTACTTTCATTATTAAGTAATTTTGTAAAAAACATTGCGTTGTACTTTATGTAAAAAAATAAACTATAGTTATTGTAATATAGTAGTAAATTTCGTTTTCATAATATCTTAATCCATATATTAATTTTATTGACAAAAATAAAACACATCAGCTGACGGCGGTCCTATCTGCTATAGTTGTATTTTGATGTTTAGGTTATAATATGGAGCTTTTAAGGAGGAGAAATATTTTTCAGCTCAAGTCCCCACTACAGTCGTATAGCTGAAAAATGTGTTTTTTTCGCGGTGAAGCGCAAAAACGGATCGAACGATTTTCATAAAACTAGCCTAAAGTTTTGCCCTCAAAGAATTAACTATTCATGTATAAATAGAACATCCCTCAGAAAAATTATTAAAAAACGTTACGTCGAAAAAAAATTTATTTGCCCCCGACTCAAAAAGTATACATTATTTTGATTGAATAAATATATATAATCATTTGAAAGGTAGTTCAATTCTCCACAAAACAAAAAATCATTGAAATCGAACCATTATTAGCAAAGATAAAGGGTATTGAACAACTTTAAACATATTTTTAAAGTATTCTGTACATGTAACCATGTATACCCATTCACCTTTGTTTGGTTTTTGGATAACTCGAAAACTACACGACTCCCGGAAGATTCCAGGTGCTCGTTTGAAAGATAATTTAATCGTCTGAAAAGCCAAAAGAAAAAAAAAATCTTAATCGGACCATTATTAGCAAAGATACAGCATATTGAGCTTTTTACACATTTTTAAAGTAGTTTGCAAATGTTACTATATAAACCATGCTGACTAGCTTTGTTTAATTTTTTGATAACTCGAAAACTATACGTCTCCCGGAAGTATAGTAAGAATTCCAGGTGCTCGTTTGAAAGGTAATTTAATCGTCTACAAACCTAAAAAAAATCAATAAAAAAAAATCTTAACCGGACCATTATAAGCCAAGGTATCGCGAATTTTCACCCAAATCGGTCAAGAAAGTCATTTGAGGAGACACAATAGATTTTTTTTTTTTCAGGTCCGCTGGCCTTAAAAAATATTTTTTCCTCCTAAATTACTAGAAAATATGTACCAAATGGCTCAAAAATAAAAAAAAGTTATTATCCAATCACAGGTACCTTTATAATTATTAATTTACATATTTATCTATTATTTATAACTGCTAAAAAATATTACTAGGGTTAATTATTTATTTCATGTTGGCTTTACGGACAAAGAAAGTGCATTACAAATTTATTACGGTGATTAAAATTAAATTGATAACTGTATAAAAAATTCCTTTTCTCCAGAAAAATACAATAAACATGTTCAGAATCATCTCTGTTTTCACCACAGAATAACGCTTAAACTAACACTAACGTTTTTTCACCTCGTACTTTCTACCTCCATAGAGAGAAGGTAATTGTGAACATTAAGACCGATAAACAGCTGGAAAGTGGACATAAGTACTGTCTGTGTACGGACAAATTCTAGAAAGTCTCTACAAACATGTATCTCTCTCTTGTCCCTACATGCATCTCTCTCTTGTCCCTACATGTATCTCTCTCTAGTCCCTACATGACCCAGCGTAGAGTTGGTTTGAGATTCATAACTGGACTTTCTAGATAGATAAAAAAAAAAAAAAATTGCTGATTTAACTAACCTGGCGAAAAACTGAAATAAAAAAATAATACCTATAAAGCTTTTCATCTGGAGAAGAAAAAATGGTTAGACATTTGTGCGGTGCACGCATCACACAAATTTCATTTACAATCCTATAATAATTGCCATCAAGCGTGTTATAATAATAAGCGTTTTGTTGAGTACTTATAAAAATGTGTTGTTTTGACTCTGTTCATTGAAAATGTCTGTGACAAATGAGAGTAAAAAAGATATTATAGATTATTATTTTAAAGGTTGTTTTGTTTTTTTGGGTTTAATCCAAATTTGACTCGTGTAAAACAACGGGACACAGCTAGTTTTAAATAAAGAAATATATTTAAAACCTACATATCTCCGTAATTTTATTTCAGTGTCAAATGTGGAATGTAAAACTTTTTAAACGTCATGTTTTAGCCAGTTTTTTTTTTTCAAGTTCTAGTTAGAATTATTTAAATTTACAGTAAGAAACCGTTGGAGTTCATTGAATGGTATAAAATTTAATCCACCACTTTTTCGTAATGTTAATATTAATAATCTAATGGTATTAATAGTATGTAATTCCGTAGAAAAAGAAGATACTATTCACTTTCTAGGGACCTGCCATTTGTATAGTGCGTTAAAAAAAAATAATTTGGGCGGCGGACCTGTTCCCAGAAGAATTATTTTCCAACTGGAAAACTCGAAGTAACTACGTATAAGAAGGCACATAACAAACAGCTCATATAGTTAGTACATTTATGAATACATATATACATATACATACATATAATATATATAATATGAATGCATTTATGAAAATGTTTGTGCCTTATCAATTGTTGTAATTATGTAGTTAGTATATTGCTTACACAGCACAGAATATAGTTGGTATATTTATTATTTATTTTAACACAGAGATCTGATTGTTGATTTTAAGTTGTTTATTTGTTAGGTTTTGAATGCATTTGTTTTTATATTTTTAACATAAACATATTTGACGAAGACTGTGTGTATTAAAACGTAATTGTATCTAATTTTATGTTACTTATATTTACAGAGTATATTAAATTAATTACTTTTTTCATTGTTAAAAGGAAGATGATTAAAACATTAGCATACAGACTTTGACAGGCAGATTTTTCAATTGTCTGTGGGCAATTGACAATAAACACATACAGGGTGTCCTTTTTAGATGGCCCGGCTGAATTTTTCTTGAACCGATTACGTTATAAAAAAAATAAAAAATACATATTTAATATTTTTGAGTCTAGTTTAAAATTTAGACCTGTTTTTGAAAAAAAAATAAATGGGGTCTCTCAGATTCAGTACAGGCATAGGTTTCTATTTGAAATTTTAAAGTTGTACGGAATCTGAGAGACCCCGTTCATTTTTTTTTTCAAAAACAGGTCTAAATTTTAAACTAGACTGAAAAATATTAAATACGTATTTTTTTATTTTTTTTATAACGTTATCGGTTCAAGAGAAATTCAGCCGGGCCATCTAAAAAGGACACCCTGTGTATATATATATATATATATATATATATGTATATATATATATATATATATACATGTCTGTAAGAACACCACATCGCGCGGCCAAAGATCTACAAGGTCTATAGAGCCAACCGAAAAAAAAAAAAAAAAAAAAAAAAAATATATATATATATATATATATATATATATATATATACACACTATTTTGTATCTTTTATGCTAATAAACACATTCGATAGAATAATACTCGAAATGGTAATTTTTTAAATTTAGAAGCTAGCTCACCTCACTTAGCCATATCCCGAGTTAAGCCAATGATCAAAACAACACACACAATCAACAGTAACTGCTCAACAAAATCACAAAACAACATACAAGAACCTGCTGCTGACAGTAGCGATCGAATACTGAGGCTATTGTTGGAAAGTGTGATAATAATCAGAGCGAAGCAATCGCTAGTGAAAGGCCGCTGGCGCTCAACTCATCAGTCTGTTGCGCCTAACAGCTTATACATAATGTTTTTCTAAACTATCTACAGGGTGCCCGAAAGTCATGGGGAAATATTTAAAGAGGTGATAGTAGACCTTAAGATCAACAACATAGACCATGGTCCGATTCTACACAGATAAAGCAGAAACTTCAAGTTTTGCGTATTTTTAAAAAGTAAATCATGTTTTTTGTTTAATAGGAAGCAATGACTCAAAAACTATTCAACGTAATCAAGTTCCAATTGCACCCTCGTAAAGCAGACGAAATTCCCTGCTAATATAAGGAATATAGTCTGGCTTAACTAAGTCCATTATAAGTGGGTTTTCGTAGGGACCAATAGCGAAAAATTTTATTTTATTTTTTTAAATCACTCTTTACTTGTAAATGTTTATCTCAGCCCCCAGCTGGGCTACAGATATCCCACTTCTAGAAAAACTTCTACTAATATTAAGCTTCAATTTCGTGTAAATGAAGTCGAGGTTTTTTGGGGAGATTGGTCTTGAATTGCCAAAAAGTGTTGTGTGGAATTAGATAAAAAACGGAAATACTGAATAAAAACCTTCATCGTGAAATAGAAAATATATGATGTGGACACCCCATGACTTCCTTGTACGCAAAATAAACTATAAATCGGTGGATCAAAAAGTGATCCTGAATTTAGTTAGTAGTTTCCGAAGATAGCAGTATCTCAAAAATGGCACTCGGTATCTCGACGTCGATCTAATGACACCCACAAGCTTTTTCTTCTGGAGGTCTTATTCCGTTATTACATGTCGTTTCAGTAACAAGAGATTTTTTCGTGTTCCTTGACAACATTAGAACTGTTTATGTCACTATGTTCAGCACACAAATGGGGAAGGAAAAAAGTTATTTTACACTCAATTTTAATACTTAAAACAAGTATTTAAATTATTTAATTAGAGTGTGAAAAAAATCGCGTTTATAATCTTTATCGCCGAACCTTAGGAAGCGGAGTATCTCAGTGGTAAGGCACTGTGCTACTATGCTCCCGGTCCCGGGTTCGAGACCGGCTGTGGCAGATAATTATTTATTCTGTTATCAGCCGCGGATCGACACTGTGGGATCGGGAGACCCTCCTGGGGCTTACCCAGCCTCTATAATGTGGGGTACTCTTAATTGGGGGAAAACCTGGCGGTTGAGCGTGATCTAGGTCAAATCACCTCCTTGCACAACCGTTGGCTTAGAAACAGTACGGTCCTTATTAAGTGCTGAACCCAAGACCCTTCATGGGTTGTAGTAGTATAAATGTACCTTTCGATGTAAGTATGTTATGACCATCAAGTAAAGTATCCCTTTCGGTTTGCCAATTTTTACCAAAATTTAGTTTGTTATTTATATAAAATGAAAGTTTTAAATACCAAATTTGAGAAGTTGTGCATTATATTTTAATATAATTTTTGATGAAAATCAATAATGAACTTCAAGTAAGGTACCACTTCCGGTGATCAAGTAGTGACCAAAAAGGAGGTTTAGAACTAGATTTTGCAATAATCCTAAATACAAAATTTTCAAACTTTCTAACCGTTTTTGAGCTATGCGAGAACGAACGAACGTGGGTACAGACGTCACGACGAAACTAGTCGAAATGGATTCAGGGATTGTCAAAATGAATATTTCTGTTGAAATCTGAAAACCGAAAATTTTCGCGATTGCAATACTTCCTTTACTGCGTACAAGGAATTAAAAACCTTACCCAAAAAAAGAAGTCTGTAAATTAACTAACCCAATTCTGAAATTAAATCTGGAATGAAACTGTGCCTAAAAATAAAAATGAAGTAAACATTTTAAAGCACGAATATTTAAAAAAATAAAAAAATTTTACCACATACTAACAAAAAAATACAAAACATATTTTAAATAAAGATATTAAAATAAATTTTCAAAAATGCCAAAGAGGACTCAACACGTACTTGCACTCGTTAAAGCAGAGTCTATCACTGCTTTATTCTTTTCCTCATGATATTTTTATTTTCCCTATGTTTTGTAATTTTTTTATAGTTTCTCGAGGTCTACTATCACGTCTTTAATCATTTTCCATGACTTACCCTATAATAGCATATTTTTTTTTGGGGGGGGAGGGGAGAAGGAAATTATTTTCATATTTGACCAAATATGAGAAGATCTTACGGTGTAAAACTAAGAATTATGGTATAAGAATACAAAAGAGAGCCAAATAGTTACGAGAATAGTAATTATCTAAGACCGTTATTTATTTTTTTTTTAAAGAATTAGTTCCATTGAGTTATTAACAATTTGCTTCTGTTCTGGCCATTCCTAAACTTATAACATCAACACCAATGAATCGAATACTGGAGTAATATATATTGTTATAATATGAGCTTATGATATTTTAATTTTATTTAAACTTTGATAATCTTCTATAGGTTTCTTTAAATTAATTAGAATATTTGTTTTATTAATGTTTCTCAACTGCTTTGACGATTTATTTTAATATGGTTTTTAAAAATATATTATCTACTATTTATTTATACTTAGTAATGTGGGGAAAGTACGCTCTAGATTTTACATCTTCTTAGACATTCTTAGTTGTACTTTAAACAACTGAATGAAAATCTTTATTTTTGAAGCTTTTCCTCTTTTTTAAAATGATCGTGCTTTATATATTACAATATATAAATATTACATTCAAGTCCACGTTTCAATCACGTCCATTTTTATGAGATTGAACCACAGTTATCTCGACAACACGCACTTACATTCGTACGTCCACCTGTTCTCCTGGTCCCGGTTTCGAGACCGGCTATGACAGATAATTATTTATTCTGTTATCAGCCGTGGATCGATCCGGTGGGATCGGAACACCTTCCTGGGGCTCACCCCCTTAATTGGGGAAAAACGTTCCGGAAACACTTCCATTAGCATGAAGGCCGTGGACAATAATCGGTGGCTCACTGATCGGTGCTTCACATACCGGAAACCACCCCCTGTATATGGGATAGACTGTAGCTGAATGGGCGGAGGCAGTGGAGAGGAAAATCCATTTTCCTCCGCCCTTTACATAAAGACCAGGAAGGACTGGACTACGTGCTTAGCAAAAGTGAATTTAAGAGGCCTTTAATCCACGTTCGCTTTGATCGGCTCGCTCTCTACCGTGCGGCATTAATTGCATCACGTCCCCCTGTTTGAGCTTTCGGCCATTGTCTGAACTCCGGGAGTTCGCCATTGGTGTCTGTGATTGAATCGTGAGGGAACGAACATCCAGCCTTTGGCCATTAGGGTTACTGTAACTTAATCCTTCCTGGTAACTCAAAGAACTGGGATACTGACCGGGTGCTGAAGCGAAGTGAGCGGGAAAAAACCATAGAGCGTATTTTTGCAATGGATATGAATTTTAATGGTCAGAAACTTTAAATTTTTCACTGTTATCAGATATTTATTTCCATGTCTCCATAGTTAAGAGAATCGCTAAGAGAAATAGCACTAATACTAGGAATTGTGAACTATTGGAATGTAATTTTTAGATATGGTTTTTAGGAGATATATACTCGTATGAAGAAAATAGGGCACAACTTTACAAGAGGAACGCGTTATCACTGATACTCCCGATCTTACCCGATGGTCGCCGGATTGGCATACTCTAGCGCCATTTGTGCTAACTAACTGCTTTGCATTCAATCGCAACATTCGTATTCATTACAATTATTATTGCCTTACTTACATATTATTTAAAATTGTTAGTCCTGTCGACTTCCGGTGATCTGAGAAAATTGTAGTAATAATTTAAAGGAGTGATGATTTAAATTACGGTAAGGACCCGACATCAATTGAAAAGGAACTTTTGGGGGTTCGTTTATCTCATGAGCGAGCGTAGCGAGCGGGAGTCGTCAGCTGTGTTCTGTTTAAAACAGTAATAATTGAAATTATGGTAAGACCCCAACCTCAACTGAAAAGAATCCGTTGTTGTTTTGTTTATTTCTTGGACGAACGTAATGAGCGGAAGTCGACAGAATTAATAATTTTAAATAATATATAATTAAAACAGTAATAATTTTTTATAACACGAATGTTACAATTGAGTGCAAAACAGTTAGTTATCAAAAATGGCGCTAGAGTATGCTAATCCGGTGACCTTCGGGTAAGATCGGGAGCAACAAGTGCTAACACGCCCCTCTTGTAAAGTTGTAACGAAAATAGGTTATAAATCAAGCAACAATTTTTTTTTTTTTTTTTTTAGCAATAAGAAAAATTCGTTTATTAAAAATTAATGACTAAAAGAAATTTCATTATAAATAAATATTATTACAAAAATGATCTTATATCATCAAGTTCTTTCAAACTTTTTTAAATTTACAAATGATAAGATTACTCCATGCTACTGCAATCAGAGGATTTCAGTAATCCAAGCGATTAGTATTCGATAACTGGTACCCGGGGTGGGTGACTGTTTCGCGGGCGGAAGCTCCGTCATTATAAATTAAGAAATGTAAAAAGTAATATTACGACTTTTATAATTGGCTAAATAATATGTTGTAGTTGTAGAACGAGCACTAATTGTCGGAGTTACATGAGATAAAGAGTCCGGATCCCGTCTGATGTAACTATCTAGGAAAGGGGCCTTGGTCGGGGAAGGCCCTCAGTTTTACCTTTCTTCATTTTTTTTTTATCCACATTGGCGTTACTGTCTATAAAAAAACACGTTTTTCGGCTACTGCGCAGCCGCAACCTGAGATGTAAAAGAGCATGAAAAGAAAATATAATAAGTAATTAGTTTCTCGAATATTAGTAAATAACTAATCAGCAAATGTTAAAAAAATTCAGGTATCATTATGACGCAAAAAAGATCACATAAATGCAGACCAGAGACAGCACATCTCACATCACCCGCCAATTGGCGAAATGTTGACTGGGTAGTTATTTCTGAGAATTTGGAATCATCCAATATTAAAAAAAAAAATAGAAGAGAATATTGTTGTTAAGAATTTTACATTCATATCGTACAGTTCGTGTCCATGATGAAGATGGAAATCATATTGGGGTCACGACATGAAGGCGTAGATGGTCTGGAACAGTGACCCGGTGGAATACAGATGGCTCACAGATATGAAATCACTCAGCGGTTTCGAAAGAGGGCAGCGAACAGGTGGCTCGTTCCAAGCGAAAGGGAAGACACCATTACCTGTCTTGGGAGACAAAAAGGAGCTGGATGAGAGATCAGATGAATGGGATGATTCATAGGAACACGCCAGGAGAGTTACGCAAATCTGAAAGACTCCAAAGAAAGACTATTCCATTACCGCCCATGATACAGCGTTTCCATAAGCTTATGCCCAACTTTCTATTGATTAAAATAACCAATTTTCAAGTTTTTTTTTTTTTTTCAATGTAGCTTAAACAATTTCTCAGAATCTAATTCAATGTGAAAAAAAAAATGAATGAATTTCTTCACTTCAACGGCGCAAAGTAGCGTTTAGAAAACATTACAGGAAACACACAAAAAAAAATTGTTCACACAAATAACAATAGGTATATAATTTTTTTTTAATGTTGCAGTAGAAGTTTATCAAGGTGGCAAAACCTTTGTTACTGCAATATATTTTTAAGGCTTCTAGCACTGGTTAAGGCCAAAATGATTGAGAGTCGTTAGTATTTGGTGCTTACGTCATCAATAGTAGAATTTTAGACCAATTTATTTTTTTTTTCTCGATATATTGTGAGCGGGAATCGATAGGGTGGTGTTTAAGTCCCATAATAGATTGAAACCAAAATTTCGAATATTTGGAGCTTAAGCCTTTTTCAAAAAACGACGTCAACTTGTTCCGATGTACCGATCAGGTGTACTGATCAGGTGTACTGATCAGCTGTACTGACCAGGTGTACTGATCGATCAACTGTTTAAATCAAATATTTCTCAGCTGCTGTGATATCTACAGTCCCTCTAAATTTAGTTAGAATGTTGAAAATTTCTCTACAAAACAAAGCCAAAAAATCGTCTAAACCGGAACAGTATAGCAAAGATACAACTATTAGGCTTTTTAGCCACGTTCATTTTTAAACTCTTTCATGTTTTTCAATTCTGGTGATGCCTGAATTAACGAAACGTTGACCGGTTAGTTACTGCTGTTTGAGAGACTTTTTGTTTCAGAATTCTTCAATAATAACCGACCTAATAACAGTTTTTGCCTTTTTGTTTTATTATTATTATTATTATTATTTTTTTTAGTTTACAGAGACATTAAATGCATGTGTATGTTTGTGTGTGTTTATGGGTGCTTGTGTGTGCCAGTATCTGTTTCTATGTCTGTGAGTGTTAGAGAGTGTATTTCAGGTATATAGTAAAGATAAGATAACATAGCTACATAAGGTTAACAAGATTATTTATCCGTGTCAAGGAGTATATATTGTGACAAGAGAGTGGCTTATTAATTCTGGCTGTGGGTTCCTGGGACGGAGAAGACAATGACTAAGGACATCTCAGCTCTTTCCCTTTATCCTGTAACTCGTCGTTCCTTTGCTCACATCCTTACAAATGGGTCAAGTATTTTCTAGTTAACTTTCTTCTTTTGTGTTTTATATTGCTGTTTAATCTTACTCACATGTTCTTATCTAAACGTGTGAGGCCTTAACGAAATATTTTAATAATGCAGAATTACAATACAAAAGTCCGCTAATAAGCATAAAGACCGGTTTCAAAGTATCACTTCCCTCTGCATTGTACACTTACACAAATAACCATAGCAGAGTATAATAAAACTCAAATTCAAAATTTTTAACACATTCATACCTTGCTCAAATATTAGCATAGAACAGATTATGGGTCCCCCAGTACCTAAGGGTTTGGTATAATAGCTTAATTATCTAAATGAAATGAAGACCTAACATCTGATAGTTATAAACTGAGCATTGAAAACAAATTCATTCAAAATAAAAAAAATATATTATTAAATGTTAATTTTATTGATAATATCCACATAATGTTGACAAATGCCTTTTACACCTGTCTTAAAATTTACCATATTTTTTATATTTTTAGTAATATGTATAGATTCTATAAATTTTCTACTTTTGTTGTCCTCTTCTACGTTAAAAATGTTTTTATTATTAAGATCAAATTTATAGTTGTTGACGAAATTATGTCTGGACAGTGGTGTTGGATTTATATTTTTGTGATTTTTTAAATTATTTTTATGTTGATTAATTCTAGTTTTTAGATTTTGTAATATTTCGCCTATATAAAAATATAAATGCAAGAGCACTGGCCAGACATAGTATCCTAAACAAACAATTTAAATATAGAAGAGGACAACAAAAATAGAAAATTTATAGAATCTATAAATCTTATCAAAAAATATAAAAAATGATATGTTGTTTTAAGATAGATGTAAAAGGCATTGGTCAACATTATGTGGACATTATCAATAAAAAAATATATAGCGAAAATATAGCGAGTAGAAGTAGCAATAAGACTAAAGTGTGATTGCCCCCCCCCCCCCAAAAAAAAAAAACCCACTAAAATTCCACCTTTCTTTCATCGCTAGTTCAGCGCGAGAACAACCAATACAAACTTTTCTGTTTGATATAATATACTTAAACCTTGGTGAGCACCAACATGTATTTGATTTCTGGTCTTAATTAAATTCATAATTCATAAATGTTTTATAATACTAATTTATATTAAATTTAATTTAATATATATAATAATACCAAACTGTATCTTGAATTAATTATTTTTGAAGTTTTGTGTGTTTTTAGAACTGAAGATGAATGTACAACATTCGAAATTAGTTTTCAATAAAAATAAAATTATAGAAGTGGCAAATAATTTATCAATCCCTAATTACATTGATCCTTCTATATCATCATGCGGATGTCAGCTAAAGGATGATTAATAGTGAAAATATCTATCACATAAAATAAAATACATAACAACGATAAACTCCCATTAAAATCACCAGGAGCCTATCTCATCATGGGACCGAGATATCCGGAAACCCAGAATTTTCGTGGCCAATTTTTTTTGGGCCAATGAAATCGCCCAACGACCCCAATATATAGTTTGGTCCAAAGAATACTTTCGATTTTTTTTCAGAACTTTTAGGGCGAAATCAAACATTTTGCAGAATTATTTCCGGAAATACGGGGGTTTGCCTCCCACTGGGCGCCGTTTTTTTTTAAGAAGCTGAATCCTAATCTGAGTTTAGGCAGGGTGAATGAATACCGGATGGTGAAGGATATTCTGACATATGTTCGAAGATGGAAAACAATGATTTTAATCACCTCACTTTTAGTTTAATTTGCTTAAGCTTTGGTTTTTTAAAATTAAGTTTTTTTTTACTTCAGAACCTTTGGTGTTTAATTATTTTTTTCAGAGGTAATTTTTGTGCATTTTGTAGATTTCAATATTCTGTTTTATTAATTCGCTTAATTTCAAAATAAATAATTAATACCAAAAATATCATCAATCGAATGCTAACGAAAACAAATATTGTCTTATCCAGGAAAAACCAATTTCAATTTATACGATTCAACAAAAGATACGGGATTGAATATTATATATTATAAAAAATATTCTGAATAAATTAAAGGTGTATAATATTTTCTTACATTACTTATATTACATTATTTAAATTTTCATTGAGTAGTAATAATAAACAATGATTTGTAATAACGAACACATCACTATAATCCTAATTCTTAAATGCACACATACTACGGTCATCGCGATATTACAACGGTACGATATCTATGTGAGGCTCCTTTTTTGACGATTTTTTCTTGTAGAAGCTTCGATAAAACTGATTTTTTTGTAAAAAAAATATTAATTTAATAAATTAATTAATTAAAAGGGAGCATCTCATAGATATCGTGACTGTGTATGCAATAACAAATATAGTCGTATCCAGGTCGTAGTACTTAAAAGCAAAATTTAGCGTTTGAAATTATATTCTTCTGTGGAAAACTCGGATATGTTAAATGTATATGTATATTTATATATATATATATATATATATATATATATATATATATATATATATATAGAGAGAGAGAGAGAGAGAGAGAGAGAGGGAAACGTTGAAAGGAGGAGCAAAGCAATTATGTTTTTTATGACAAGACTCAGATATATTTTTTCTTAAGCATAGATTTGAAAAAAGTAAAAAAAAATAAATAAAATCCAAATCCAAATCCAAATATATCAGATCATTCTCACCATAACACGCAGCCATGTTTCAAATTGTTGCACAGAACTATAAATTCAGTCAAAATTATAAAATTTCACTTCCAAAGTCATCTTAAAAAGAACATGAAAATTACGAAAATTCACAGTTAATAATTACTGAGCATGGACAAGAAGAGATCCAAATGGAACTGGCAATGAGGAGAGAGAAGATGAGAGAAGACTGGCATGGACTACCAATGGTGGCCTCCGTTCCAATTGCAACGACCAATCACAATCTTCCTTTCACCGCAACAGTTATTGATGCTTCGGTCAGTTGCTACCGTTATTACTACTGGTTTAATACGGAATAATAGCCTCTGTGCACTTCTCAGGGACAAATAAATATATAGTGGATTCTCAATTATTCGACTATGAGGGAGAATAAAACATTCTTCGCAGGACAGGTTTCGTATTTTATTTATTCAAATAAAGAAAAAATCAAAGGACATGTAATAATTATTAACTTTAACAACAAACAATTTTAAGCTTAAAAAAAATAATGGAAAAATATTATGCAGGTCTATATATTAAAAATATTTCTTATACTTCTAAAGACGAATAGAACCCTAAATTTTTAAATAAAAAACTAGAAAACCACATGCATGTGGTAGGTACGTTAATTGAGATCACATCTTCGGAATTTTTTTATTTTGGCTTAAAAAAATAGATAGTATTATTTTGATTAAAAAAAATTAACCATATTTTAAAATATCGATATTTCTGTGTCGATTTTTTTTTTTTTTTTTTTTTTTTTTTTTTAATGTAAGCATATCAAACAAGAGGTACGTGATCTGATAATAAATTGAGAGCTGAAGAGTTACTTTAATGCAAACCAATATCTAAAACAAGATATAGAGACATCACCGGGTGTAAAAGGATTACGATTTCTTTATATCTCTTTTCCAGTCAAACTAATCCTTGTGATAAAAAGTAGGGTTGGAACATCGAAAGTAAAATATCGATATTAGATATTTTGCAATATCGCAAAAACAAATAGCGATATCCATCGATAATCGCTAGAAAAATATCGATATATCGAAAGGAAATGGATGAAAAAGCAAAGAAAAGTGCATCAAATGAGTATAATGTTACACTATGAAGAAGGTTAAAAAATAATATAATTATTATTATTTATAAAACAATATTAGTCATGAATCATAATAAAAAAACATAGAAAAGAATTATACTTATAAAATATACTTATATAAAAGTCTTCTAGGAGTTTTCATTAATAAAAACCTTCAAACTTCTAAAAAATGTATTAATCTTACAACGCTTCCGACTATATTTTACATTCTCAAAACATTCATCTAAAAGCATGTAATTTATTTGATATACATCTCAGTACAATCATCATTTATATATGATACATTATTTGTATATAAATCTTATCTTATAATTATTGTTTGGTATAGATTACTAAATATTGTTTATTCTTATATTAACTAGTAAAACTACAGAATCGTGATCACAATACGGCGGACGACAATTTTAGGACCTGACTGATCTTAAAAATCTAGGCTTTCCTTGGAAGACGAATATAAATACGAATTATCGAGGGGACTGGATTGAAGTGTTTTCATACGAAATAAAGAGAGGTTTTCAAGAGACCAGAATATCGATACGAATTAACGGGATATGATTATCGACATCCTACTATAATATAGTTTAAAATGTCGGTGTCATCGATATATCGTTGTACAATATCGATATATCGGATGTTAAGATATCAATAGAAAATATCGGTTTTTCAACTCCGATATATCGTTGTATAGCGTTTCGATATTCCAACCCTAATAAAAAAGTGACATTATTATTCTCTTTCTAAAGAATAATATTTCCTAATAAAGAGAAATAAAGAGTTCTATAGAACGTTTATTACGAAGATTATAATTATTCACTGTTCACTGAAACGCATATTATTTCGCTGCAAGAATATGGAACTTCACTGCAGAGAGAACACACCTGCATTGGCGGCCATGCACTCTCTCGATTGCAACACGACCAACGGTCGGAACTCTCTCACCCCCGACCTTTCGCCGGCGAACCTTCTTCTTCACCAGTCCTTATAGCTTGTGCAAGAAGTTAGCTCAGCCAGGACATTCTTCCTCACGACACTCGGGTCGCACATCAAGGTCGCGAACATCGGTCACTCACTAATAACAGGACGTATTAACAATATACCTCCTTTGTCTATCAAGATATATTCACACAATATATATAATATATTTATATACTTATATTTATATATGTGTAGTAGTGAACATTTTACAATTTAAACGAATCGACAGCGGATGCAAATACAACGTGCACAAACGCGATCATCGTTCAATCGTCTTGCATTTGAATGTGAACCAGATATAGAATATTTATCATATTCTAAAATTATTATTGGCTAAATTGATAAAGATTGTGAATATTCCATCCATTTAAATTTAAAAAACGAAACAACTGAAATGTGTTGCACAGCACGAAAAGTCGTATTGCCTACATTGAATCCGTCCCCTGAATCCATTGAAAACTTTTATATCTAGTCAGATTTATTTATTCTTAACATGTTTTGCATGAAATCATTATAGTGACAGTGAAAACAGTAAAAATATGTATTACTAATAATCATTAAAAAATAAATGGGACCATTTTGGTGATTCCAGCATTTATTAAAATATAAAATTAATTCCCCTAAAACCAACAAAGGCCAAAAAATTCAATTGACATCCGCATGATGGTATGGAAGGATCAATCTAATTAGGGATTGATTGATAAATTATTTGCCACTTCTATATATTAGTTTTATTGAAAACTAGTTTCGAATGTTATACATTCATCCTCAGTTCTTAAAAAACACAAAAAATTCAAAAATAAGCAATTCAAAATATAGTTTGGTATTGTTATACATATTAAATTCAATATGTTTTTTTATTTAATACATTATTTATTTTGCTTATTTTTGAATTTTTTGTGTGTTTTAAGAACTGAGGATGAAAAACATTCGAAACTAGTTTTCAATAAAACAAATTTATAGAAGTGGCAAATAATTTATCAATCCCTAATAAAATAATTCAAGTTTTTTTAGATAATTTCTGTCAAAAAATGAAATTATCGTTAAGACCATATCCCGAGCGAAGACGGGAGGGCTGGTTTATTTATATATTACTTTAACAATTTATATATTACATTTCTGTAGCAATATATGTATACATTTTTTATTAAATCACTCTATTGTAGAATTTATGAAAAGGGTTTTGTTCAATAAAATGTATACATTGCATGAAAAATAGAAACAGGGTTTCAACGTTGCTTTTGACGAATATATATATATATATATATATATATATATATATATATATATATATATATATATATGTTACATCTATAATACATGTTATGTTTGTTACGAAGACACCTTTAAGCTGGTTAAGAAACATAAAATTATGGAAATAACAGAGGCCACCAAGAAGACAATAGAACCGACGAAGCATGTAGGAAGTATATTGCACAAGACTGCGGTAGGTGTTGAACGGCTGGTTGTTACAAATGGCTATAAAATTTCATTTATTACATGTTATATCTATTTATTTATTTTTTATATTTTCCTTACACGGTAACCCCACATAAGGACCGTTTATTAGAGATACATACTCCAGGCCTTAACGGTGTATTATATAAATGATAACAATTACAAGCTTACATATCCACTTAATTTAAAAAAAAAATTAAATATTAAATTGAAAAAAAATTCTAAGTACGCAGGATCCAAATATTGAATAAAAGTAAACCCGTCCGTCCGCCATCCACGGCTTTTGATTTTTGAGACTACTGGACAAATTAAATTTAAGTTTGTTTCGTCTTATCCAATATCTAAGGCTTGATAGTGTTTGTTGTGCTATTGTCTGTAATTGACTTGAATCTCATCGTTTTATAAGTGATAACAAATCGTAAGCTTATGCTAATAATGTAGTATTTTTCTGTAAGTCTATATCGAAAGCTGTACATATTAAAATGCTCCATAGTATAGTTGATATTGCTGAACCTTGTGGAATTCCCAAAGTTAGTTTCTTGTCAGTATAATAAAAGTTTGTTTGAATGGCAAGTTTCCTGTAATAAAAATAATTTTGAATGAATTGGTATAACTTCCTAGGAAAGTTTTTTAGATTATTCAGGATCGCATTTGAAATAATTTATATATACATTTGAAATACATATATATATATATATATATATATATATATATATATATATATATATATATATATATCTATGAAATGTATTTATATAATACAATACTTTTACTAATATTTGTTTTTTTTATAATTTAAGATACTGCTTCCTTATCTAAATCATGAAATCAGCATTGATCTTTATCTTGGTGAATAAACTCTAGTCTATTCAATTTAAACGATTAAAAAACTTTTTTATTTTATTAACAATAAAAATTTCTCGGTTAGCAAGAAAGTATTATTTATTAATTTCGTTCTTGACATTTAGCACAATATTTCCCTGCCACACAAGAAGACGGCCTGACAGTTCTGACTCGAGTCACGGTTTCAATTAGCCCAGATTCGTGAGGCGAGGAGTTGCCTAAGAACTAACACCAACTTCTGTGACAAGTTAATACAGCTAAGCTCTTCCTATAGAGGTTTTATGAACCATCTCCTCTTATATAAGGCAAGCCTTGCTCTAGTTAGGATGAGATAATACCCTAATGGATAATTCAAAGGATCATCTAAGGTAGTATGTTAGTCTATGAGTAGTGTTAAGAAAATAATGGCCATATGTACGTAAATCATCAATACATCGAAGCGTTAATATATAAATAAATCGATTCTATTCAGTAGGCATTTGCCCCCCTCTACCATCGGAAGAAAGATATTCGTAAGTGTCAATAAAATTTCGTTGTTATTTTTCTACCTTTAACACTACATTAGTTAAGAAAAATCTGGTAAAATGCAGGCATCACACAACTTTCTCTTATCACCTTATAATAATAAAGCACTATAATATAAATTATTACTATTAAAGTAATAATATAAGTACAATAAAATAGTTTTGGATTGTCAAGCTAAATTTTCAGCTTATATATTATATAAAATATAAATATGTTTCAGAAAATATATTTATATTTTAAGAATTTTGGTTTAATTTCCATGAAAACATTTTGTTACCATTAAATAATATAAAAGTAGAAATCACTAAGTTAATTTCTATTTTTATATTATTACAGAGCATATTTTTTACGACAGGCTGGCGGTTTTGTGGGAGGAGGTTCGGTCGCATTCGTCTCCTTTCGAACGAGCTCGGCTTTTCATCTAGAAGCTTGTAGTCCTTATTAGGTACGCTGTATCTTTGCTAATACTGGTCTTATTTAGATGATTTATTTTTTGTCGTTTAGATTATTTAATTAACTTAAATATGATTGTATACATAATTTACCGTAAAATGCTTTCTTTTTGAGTTATGAGCAAATAAAACATTCTTTTCATCATTACCTTTTTCCCTGCATTTCCTCGGTGATATACTACATACATAAAACAGGCAAGCTTCATCAAAAGCCGTTTTCTCCAAAATCGACTAACCAGAAGAGCCACTTCATGCCATTGGTTTAACACTTTCTTACCATTTTCTCGAAAACGGCTCACTTTTGTTTAAAATGGTTACATCAATGTGCAATTAAATGGTCTTTAATATGAGCTAGGTATCATACTCATAGAAATAGTCTGATAGCGCTTAAATTTCCCAATTTTCAAAATTTTTACCTCTAAAGTTCATTTAATTTGACTAATTTGAAGCAATTAACCATCTCTCATTGTTAGTAGTAATACAAAATGGATAAATATAAACTATGAAAGAATTTGATAATTAACTAAAGGAGAAATATTTTTCCAGGTGGAAAACAAATTTCTGGAAATAAGAGTAGTAACATAGATGTATAATATACAGCTGGAAAGTAAAAGATTTTAGAAAAAAAAAATCCTTTATATAATGTCGTAGAAGGTAATGGAGAGTTACGAAAAATTTAAAAACTTGAGCGATTGTTGTAAATAATTATTTATATTGTTATATTATTTAATTTGGAAAATAAATTGAAGTTCCATAGAAACTAAACGTAAACTTTTAAAATTTATTTCAAATAGGGAGGCGAGTGAAAGTTGTGTGATGCGCGCCTCGGATTTTTTTATTAAAGATGAATTCAATTTCTAAACGCCCTAAAATTTTTGTTTCAAAGTTCAGTTAGTACAGATGAAAGTTACAAGATAACTCAAACTAAGCAGTTTATGTTAAAATAATTATTTGATGTAAAATAAAAATTAGGGAGCGGAGTAGTAGCTCAGTGGTAAGGCACTGTGTTACCATGCTCTCGGTCCCGGATTCGATACCGGTTGTGGCAGATAATTATTTATTTTGTTATCAGCCGTTGATCGAAACTGGGAGATCGGGAGACCTTCCTTGGGACCACCCAGCCTCTATAAAATAGATATCCTTCATTGGGTGAAAATCCTGGCGGTTGAGTGGGATCACGGCCAAAATCACCTCCTTGCACAACCGTTGGCCTAGAAACAGTACGGTCTTAACTAGTACTGAACCCAAGACCTTTCATGGGCTGTAGTGGTACAGGTTTTTTTTCTTTTTTAAATAAAAATTGTAAAAATATTCTCGTTCCCAATGCATGTAGTATTATAAATACTGTATTATTCAGTAATTGCATTATTTTTAACTCGTTAAAAACAACATATTATTACAGTAAAACGATATTATTTTTACATTATTGCAATAAAACTTCTAAATTTTAACTTTCGTTTTTTTCAGCTTCCAACAGAAACGGCCCCGCTATGTGACGTTACGTAGAATCAAGAGTTTCAAAATAGACTTAAATACCCTTTTAACTGTTTTACATAACGCTACCAACAATTATTAAACACAGGTTAAATTGTACATAATTTTCTAACATTTTTTTTTCTTTAATAAATTCAAAGAACATTTACGCAACAGGAAATAAATTCACAAGGAATAAATGAAATAATGTCAATAATCAGTAGAGAGGATGTTTATTGTAATTATTCCGTCGAGAACTATTAAAAAGGGCTGACTCATGGAAAAAGTTGTTATGTAAAGGAGCAATCTGTTGACGGAAGGTTCTTACTGCAATCATTTACAATCATCAATGAAACATTCAACAAGTTAGAAAGGAGCCGCAATGAGCTACTGGGATAGAATCGCAAAGGGGTTTCAACACTTTAGTGAGACCAGTTCTCATGAAATTAAGTTAATAGGAAACATTTATAAAAAGAGAAAAAAAGAATAGTTAATATTTATTTTTTGTTATTATGGAAGAGTCTTATTTTAAATATAATTTAATTTTGGATATATTTTATGAATTCAATTATCTTCCTTTTATATCTTAGAGAGATCTGGAAGAGATGGGATAAAATAATAGCAATAGAGATTAGAAAAAAGTCTGATTCTATGAAATGTTGCATCGCGACAATGATAGTAAAGAAAGGTTGTAAACTCATTTCATTAAATTTTTAAAAAATCGAATAAATTATAAGACAATATAAAATAAAATTGTATCGATAATATGACTAAATGAAGGGAGAATTAAGACAATAGTGACCAATTTATATTTAAAAAATAAATAAATATTGTAAATAGCTATAGATGTTTAAATATAATAAATTTATATTTGAATGGATATTATGTATAGTTTTTGGTTAGTTTGTTAGAGATTTTGGGTACTTATCAGGTGAAATTATAATGTTGTTGTTGTTCTTTAATTTTTAGAATGGGTTGTCCTGAGGATGGGGAAATTTCCCGAAACGTCGATAAGCATGTATTGTGAAAATGTGATAATCTTTTTATAATAAAGCATTATATAAATGGAAGATAATTTACTTCATAAAATAAACCCAAAATCAAATTTATTTTTAGTATAGTTAATGTGTTTTTGTGGTTCCTCAACACTCCTTAAATTCAATAATTATAATTCATTTTAATTTTTTTTTTTGGAGAGAGATAAATTTATTAATGAAGGGGGAAATAAGCAAAAACTTCTCTTGCTGAAAGCATTAATTTTTCAAAAAATATTTTGGTTTAATATTTTCAACAAAGGACTTATGTAATCGACAAAGAAAAACAAATTAACCCTCCCCTCAAATTTTGAGGTTTAACTATTCAAGATAAGTACAATCCAAATACCGAATAAATGAAAAAAAATCCGTTCGTACGCCCTCCAGGGCAGTATTCCGAGACTACTAGACCGATTTTTTTGAGAGTCACAGGTCATCCCAGGATGATCCTTGGAACTTTACATTACCATCCGTCCTTCCGTTTCAAAATGGCGGCCGATTTTGGATTTTATAAGCCCATAACTCGTTCATTGGTAAAGATAGCGGGAAAATCTTAAGTGTTTTGAAATCATAAAGGTAATAAAATCACATTAAAAAAAAAAAATTAAATCGGACCAGTATTAGCTGAGATATAGCATAATGAACTTTGTAGACTTATTCCCCGGCACTACATCGTAGCCCTTGGCTTTCTGACTTATCAATTGCGGGCTCCAAGCTTCCTCCCATTTTTCCTTTCTGAGGTTATTTCCCCACTTTTTTTAGCTTCTTGGTCTTCCCTTTTTCTTTTCTCACTGAAATGCGCCTTCAACATTTTTTTCTGTACCATTTCACCCTCTGATTACATGTCCTGCCCATCTTAGGCTACTTGCTCTGATAAAGTTTCTTTTAAACGCTCTCAGTTTACGGCAACAAGCACCAAATTCCTACTCCATAGGTGCCTACTGCTTAATTTCTTTGCCGAGCTTGACAAATGTGTTTTATAAAGTATTCTGCACGTATTCCTATTCCAATTTTTCCAAAATATTCCAAATGCTCATTTGGAAGATAATCTTCTTGTCTGAATTCTAAACCAAAGCGATATGGAAAGTTCTGCGAATGGATACTCCAGATATTTTTGAAATATTACTATTTTGAAATAATAATCCATTGTGTAATAATTTGCAGCGTTTTTTTTTTTGATTTTGTTAAACATGAAAAAATTAAAAAAAAATGAATATTATTGGAAGCATTACATATTAATGTATATACATGAAGGTAATCATATAATTATATAAAAGTACAGCTCGTTTTTCGTTTGTAAGCTCTAACCGCAAAACTAAAGAACCAATCTTTACCAAATTTTCACAATATCGTCTACATGGTTCACAATTTCGTTTCAAGCTGGTTTTGCAATAATAAAATCTACTGATATCGATATAGCGGCTGCGCAAAATCCGAAAAACCACTTCTTCCCTAAAGTGTAGCGCCAAAATGGCTCAGAACGTTTTGATAAAACTTGCCTAAAGTCTCTCATTAAAGCTCTTTAACTGTCCATATATGAACTACATCCCCCAGAAAATGAAGGAAGAAGTCATGACGAAAAGAATATTTCATTTGCGCATAACTAGAAAAGTATACATTTTCTGCTGATAATACGTATGCTCATTTGAAACATAATTAAATTCCCTAAAAAAAAAAAAAAATCATCTAATGTGCACACTAGGAGTTGAGAAAAAAAAAAACACGTCGCAACTGCTTTATTTTATATCTCGAGTATGAATCTAAATATCGGCATGGCTATTTCAGCAAAACATTATTTTTTCAAAGCATATTAAAGAAAAATATATAAATCACGATAAATCGAATTAAAACTATCGGACGAAAATAATGATATTTTTGTCCGATAGTTTTAATTCCTTTTACAATATCGATATTTTACCAAAATCCCTATTGATATTAATATATGGTATTCCGAAGGTGCTAAGTCTAGGGATATGAATATTGATATATTTATCGTATCGATACTTTTTGAATACATCGAAATGTTAGTTCAATGTATCGAAAAAATATATCGATATTTCGATTTATCAGACCTCGATATTTTAAATATTTTGATGGGGCAGTACATATCGATATTTCTAAGTCGATAAATTTAAGATATTATTTTTATAATATTGATATTTCTGGGCAAGTAATATAAAATTGTTTTTATACTAACGATATTTCTGTGCCGATATAATTAATATAATGTTTATATAATATAGATATTTCTGTACCGATATCATTCAGATATTTGTTGTTTTTGTAATGTCGATATTTCTGGCACGATATAAATAATGTATTGTTTTTATAATATAGATATTTCTGTGCCAATATAATTATGATAACGTTTAATTATATCGATATTTTTGTGTACATATAATTCAGTACATTGGTTTTATAATATCTATATTTCCTTGCTGATATCATTAAGATATTTGTATCGATTTTTACCCAAAATCCCCATCTAAGTCCGGATTGCAAGAGTATGAGCGAGAATCCTATCCAAATGGCACCACAATATTGCATTACCTTAGGGTTTACGTATTTGTGCCAAATTTCATCTTGAAAATTCGATTACGAGATTTGATTGTCCGACAGAAGCGAAAATAAATAAAAAACAAATATTTTGTTTAGACTAGAGTTGAAGATAGTAAAACCGCAGAGTGAAGAAATGAGGCTATCGAGAAATCCGATCGAAGTAGCCCAGCCGAAAACTACTTCTAGAGACGGACTTCGATAAGGCATTGGATCGGGAAGACGCAGATTACATAGATACACAGATATGAGCCAACCTCAGCATTATTATCCGGCTATGTTCTCGTTTATCCGCGCTGATAGCTTTCTGGGCTGCTTCTTCCTTCAGAGTAGCGGTTTCGACAGCGCAAAGCCGAGCCATCTGCAGTGCGCAGGCTGTGCTCCACAGTCTTATGTCACTAGAGTTGCGCAACGGATCGAGCATCGCGGATTTGAAGTTAATATCACCTCGTAACGTATAAATCAAACTTTTAATATACCAAGACCGCCAGAGGAAATGACGCGATGTGTTAATCGCAATAATACATTAAATGTATTACGAAATGCTCTGAACGAATAATCTTTAAATCTTGTAAGATAAATAATTAAGAATCCTATCTGTATATTATAGATTAATAATCGGTTATGAATTGATTTAGGGTTTGACTAACGAATGGATGTATTATTGGAATCAAATCTTTATTACAGATGGGATTTGATGAAGATTTAATGTGGAATCGAAACATTGGATGACTATATATAGAAATACAAATAGAAAAAAACTCTATTCTGTGACAAAGTCCCTTTATAATAACAAATTTGTATAAAGTAATATATACTATATATGGCCAAAAGACCTATCAGATAAGAAATAAAAAAACACAAGAAATTTGATCCTATCCTTGATTTTTATTATATTTATTATTTTATAATGACTACCATGTGTGATTGGAGTTGGTTCAGATTAGACTATAATGTAATTTCATTGTTATGCATTTCAATTTATTTATTTGAAGTAGGAATATAGTTATATATAATTTTTTTTATGTATTACATTTATACAGCTTGCTATGTTCTAAATAAACTAAATAAGGGCCTTTTCAGAGATGCTTGAGGATGGCATAAAGGCCGAAACGTAGCATGCAAATAAAAGAGCCAGTGGTGAATAATTTTCAGCCTTAATTCATTTAAATAAATCCCATTTCACCTTAAATCAATCAGCAAATATAAAATAAGTAATTGATATATATATATATATATATATATATATATATATATATATATATATATATATATACTATAATAATTGATACCTTAGTAATTATTTATTAGCTTAGCATAATTTTAAGAATTGAAAATATTGCTTTTGTTTTTTCTTCAAACTCAGAATTCTTCACATAAGTTCACAAACATCCATGCTTCTTTCAAAACATTTGATATCTGTTCAGCATCCGAAGTCTTACGAGTTATTATAGGAAGTATAAAGCTTTCCTTAAGAATAAAAATTTCCAGTGTAGTGTCTTTCAAGATCGGGGTAGTAAAAAAAAAATATGAACGACAATAATAACAAAATTTAAAAAAATACCGCAATAAATTGACCAGTGTGTAATGAAGGGACAGTAGCCATTTTGTGGACCTCACGGTTTGATCCAAGGTCTAGCGACCTTCCACTTCTTCATCGACCCTGGAACGGAGGGTCATCTCTCGAAGAAAACCTGCCCTGTGAAGCGGCATAACCCGATTAAGTTTTTCCCTTCATGGTACGAATCGGTTAACAAACACGCGCATAATATCACGCCAGCAAGGACTGGAGGATATAAGAACGCCGGGAGTCCGGGGATGGCGGGCCTTGGCGGGAAATAAAAAAAAAGGCGGGAAGCGTGGCGGCCTTAATTAGGTCGACCGGAAACTGAGAACGGAAGGAAGAAAGATCGATTGTTAGCAGGCGGCCGTCAGAGGAATCGATTAGTCCCAGGTGATCCTGTTGGCATCGATTGTCTACAGATTCTATCCGCTGCCTCCTCAATCTTCAGGAACTTTGCAGGGTAACGAGGTAGAGTTGAGGGCCTTGGGCGTCGGGACGTGGGAGCGATGGGGACAACTTGCCCCGGACCCCGAGGCTGAACGGGTCCAGTAATTATACTGGTTAGACTATTTTATTTATTTAATATGAAAATTAAAATTAGCAAATTATCTTTTATATTGTAAAAACTATGATATTTTTAACTTGTTCATTGTGGCTTGTTAATATATTTTATTTTGATTGTTTATTAGATTGTGCTTACTTGAAAATTATTCAGTTTAACTGGTATATAAAAAAGATTTTATATTTGAAAATATTTAATATATCATCGCCAATAAATATATTTAACAAATGTGAAAAACAGCATTTTAGGAATTGCTAGTTTTATTAATTTACCAGAAGGAAATTTACAAAATAAAATCTTATAAACACAAATCTAGGGCTATGATAAATAAAATGGACGAGATATGTAAAAATTATTCGCAATGGGAAAATTTAAATTTTTTGTTCTCTTGAAATTAGCATGTATAGTTAGTTATACGTGGTGGCGAAGAAATATAATGTGTAAATTGTGTTTTATTAATTGTATTGCATTTACTTGAAAAGAAATTCAGTTTTAAAATTTGTACAAGACAGAATTTACCATTAGGCCTTCTGGGTCCTGGCCCAGGAAAGAACGCTAAAATTTTTTTTTTTTTTAAAACATAGAAAATGTTTATGATGAATTAAGAAACACTTCATGGTCGACCATATGTTGAGCTCATAACCTAACACCATAAACTGATTCGTATAAATGCAAATTAAGACCCCGATCTCAACTGAAAAGGATATGTTGGGGTTTGATTATCTCATGAGCGAGCGTAGCGAGAGGAAGTCGACAGTTGCGATCCAATTAAAGCAGTGATAATAATAGTGTAGTTTATAACTCGAATCGATGATAGACCGTTAAATACGTAAGTACGAAAAAAATCTTATAAAGTCATAACTTATGTTACTATGCGATGAAATTAAAATTTATATCATAAAGATTTCGTGAGGAAAATTACCGAACAGACTTCCTCTCTCTCCCACCCGATAGTTTGAAAAGGAGGCGGTAAAAGCTCTTGGGCCTATAACTCTAAGCGACTAAACAAATATTACTACTAAAGATGTGACTTATATTAATAATAACAAATAATACCTTCTAGTGACAAAACGCAGAAAGACTTACCTGAAAAAGAAAATAAACAATTAGTAAAAGTAAATGCACCAAGTTAAACTTCCAGTTAAGTAGTTTAGGATTAAATCCGATGTTTTATAAGTAAATATTTTCATTTACTTTTTTAATAATACTAAAAACATAAATTGTACTTCATATATTTTATAAATTAGAAGGTCTTTAAATTTTAAATGCGATTATAAGAAACGATTTCAACTGAGGTGTCAAGGATGGAAGTTATGATTTATATATATATATATATATATATATATATATAATTCATAACAAAAAAAATTCCCATTTTTTAAAACTTCATAAGAGAAGTTTCAATCGAAAACTAAAAAAAAAAATTTTTTGTTCATCTTATACATACCAAAAACTAAATAATTAAATAATTTTTAATAAAATATAAATATACACACATATACATAAATAAATTAAAAATTCCCAGTTTTTAAAACTTCATAAGAGAAGTTTCAATCGAAAACTAACAAAAAAATTTTTTTGTTCATCTTATACATACCAAAAACTAAATAATTAAATAATTTTTAATAAAATATAAATATATATATATACACATAGAAACAATTTTATTTTAATGAGCGAGCTAAAACATCGACACAAGATTTGACTTCGGCCAACAATAAAACTAAATAAAAACGTTTAAATATCGCTCAAATTATGTTAAAGAGATATCGTACAATAGATTGTATGTCTTCGACTGCTTATCAGGAATTTTTTCTGAAATACCGTTGCGTTACTTCTGACTAAATATTTTATTATTTATCGACAATATATTAGGGATGTGAATATTGAAAAAAAAAATCGATATACAATATATATATATATATATATATATATATATATATATATATATATATATATATATATATATATATATATATATATATATATACAATATATATATATATATATACTATCGGCAATTCTTTGATCTTCTAACGCGCGGGACACGCGCGAACTTATATTTCTGTTCCGATATAATTAAGACATTCTTTTTATAATATCGATATTTCTGTGCCTATATTACTAATATTATTGGGTCCAGAGACATCAAGTCTTTTTACTCTGTTTCCAAAAAATTATCTAATAATTTTCAGAAGTTTACGAAAAGAGACGAACTTACGAATAGGAGACAATATTTAGAAATAACTTTTATTTTGATTTTAGGTGAATTTAAAGGTGTTGATAAAATGGGATCCCTAAAGAAATTTCATTCCATCATTCTCATATTTAGCTTGTCGAGAGAGTGAAATTACCTCAATGATGAGACTATTAAGTCCTGGTGAAGTCATCAAGGCAACCTAGAGGTATTAAAGTATTAAAGTCTCTCCTTGAAGGTGGATATAGTACCAAAGAAACGAATCCTGTAATTGATTCGTTTCGGACTATCAATTTCCTCTTGGCCCTGATTGTGAAACATAAAATGTCGGAAAAAATTTGACACGGTCCTGATATGAGTGTCCTAGGTCATCGATATCTTTGGAAAATAATCAGACCTTATTTCATTTTAAATAAAACAAAAATTTCTTTCATGGATATACAGTGGGTATCGGGATAGGCGGACCAAAGGCCAGGAGTTGATTTTACACCTCAGTTGCAACCAAAACGCTCATGTGGATTATGGTTCAATTCCGAACAGGGAAGCAGTTAATTTTAATTTTGTGTTATTTTAAGGTTGTCATGTTTTTTGTTGAAAAGGAAGTGATAAATAGAAAAATATTTAAGTTAGGTAATTTTCAATTGCAACATTATAAACTAGACAAAATTTTCTTTAAAAATGATTAAAATTTTTCTTTGCCAAAATCATTTAAAGGGGGCTTTGAGAGGCTAAAATACGCTAGGTTCTGTTTTTCGCAATACCATGAATTATTTGCGATTTTTTTTAATCAGCCTCGTACTGGACTACAGGCTCCTCACTTTTAGGAAAACTTGCTTGTTTAAGTCCGTGTTAATGGAGGTGAGATCTGTTACAGAATAAACTGAAATTCGCCTCCAATTTTGTAAAAAAATTATGAGATGCGAAATTCTCACTCTTTGAAATGCCTGTGTTTTTAGTAAATATAATTACAATAAAGTATTAGAAAGCTTTTACTTCGTTTTGTTCTGTAACATGGGATGTATTTTAACATATCAATTACTAAAATACAATTTTCATTTATTAAATATATGTAAAATGAAATATATAATGTGGGTATGACTCATGAAATTCTTCTTTATTAAAATTTAAATATGTATGTTGTTAATAGCTTAAAGAGAATAGAAAATCTTGTCTATTGAGTCTAGGTTAACGAAAACATTTAATTTGTATTCTATTATTCAAACTTTCGCAGAAAAGAAAGCAAAGAGAGTTGTAAATAATTGTTGTTGTAAATTAAAAATAGTTAAAGATCTACTAGTGGTATCCTGAACGCTTTATTTAACTAATTGTTATATTACCATTAGTAATATTACCATACTAAATTATATTACCATTTTTAAGTAATTTAAACAAAAAATTAGGTAGCATTTTATGTAAAAGAATAAACTATATTTATTAAAATATAGTAGTAACTTTCGTTTTCATAATATCTTAATCCATATATTAATATAATTGATAAAAACAAAACACATGAATATTGAGAGGGAGAGGACCCGCTGTACTATTTGCCCAGGGCCCCTTTGCAGCTTACAGCGACTCTGCGCATGTATTCAATCACATTTCATATTTAAGATGTAAACACGTAGCATTTTGATTTCGTAAAAAAAAAAATTACGATGAAAATTTGACGAATTTTGTGAAGACAAATAAATAAAATCTTGAATCAGGCGACCACATATAGTATACTCATAACATATAACAAAATATCCTTGGCTCATGTTACACCTAACAGGCATAAGTGAGCAGACGTTTTGAGCACCTGCAGCTATAGTGCATCATCAACACCATTCTCTAACACAATACACGACGGTCGTCATGACCTTTATCCCATACAGGAGACAACTCCCGCCAAAGAGATAGGATCTGCTGGGAAATGAACGAGGGTCGACCAGCTTCAATTCAACCTTAACCTCTTTGTAACCATTGTGTTGCAAGGCAGGTGCTTCTTAGGTTTTCTTTCTCCTACCGGCTTACCAGCAATTGTTTTTTATTTTATAATAACAGGTTTATAACAAACATAATTACTTAATTATTGTCAGAAGATTAATAAAAAAAACCTTAAAATTTTGAAATATCAGTAACTAACCAAAAACTGGTCCCTTTTCAGGGCCGGATTAAACCATGTAGGGCCCCTAAGCAATGCAAATATTCGGGCCCTTCTCTCCTTTTCAATTCAATACATTTTATCGCATGAACGAATAAAGTAAATTATAGAGTTAATATCTGATTTGTTATAGATTCGGTTATCCCTAACCCAGTTCAGTACAGAGAAGTGAAGTGATTGTTTTGACAATAAAAATAATTTATTATTAAATTTCTCAAGACAGTCTTTATAAAGTCACTCTCTAGTCACCATCCTTTCATTGAGGTAAATATTGAAACTAAAAATATGGCAATTTTTTTCAAAGAAATATTCCTCAATGTAAGCTTTTCAAGCAAAAACAATTTTTTTTTTTTTTATAATAGGATTTTCCTCTAAAGCAGCTGGTTTCCTTAACATAGACGTTGTATGTCCTCCTTCCAGGCTATCCTATCCAAGAACCATTCCTCTCGTAAACCATGACCCATGAAGGATTCCTCCACTTCATTATCCGAGGTTTTTCTTGGTCTGCCTCGCCTTCATGTTCCATCTGTTTCCCACGAGTGTAGGTCTCTTGGCAATCTTCCTTCAGCCATTCTTTTTAAATGTCCATCCACTTTAGGCTCTTTTTCACAATCTCTTCCAGAATGTTTTTTTCCACTTCCATCTAATCTCTTATTGCATCGTTTTTGATCTTATCCAATCTGGATATTCCTGCCGCTCGTCCCCAGTAACTAGTCCGTCTCCGTACTAGAGCCAGGAGTTTCTTCCTAAGATCGCCCTTTACAGTCCAGGATTTTGCTCCATACGTCATAATGAGTATTATACTTGTATACATATTTCTTTTGGTTCTAGAGATGATATTCAAAATCGATAGCAAAAAAAAAATTAAAAACAATTTTTTCAGGGTTGAATAAAATGTTCACGACAAAAAAATAGATGAAGTAATTAATTTACTACAAGTTCAAACTTCTTCACTGTACAATTATAGACTTAAACATAAAACTCTTAAAATGATATTTCATAGTTGTTTTCAACAATTTGAAGAATGTATTACAACCAACAAATGGAACTAGACAAACCATAACAATTTTTTTATTTTTCAATTTAGTTTACAAAAAAAAATGCTAGAGCAGTAGAGCTCTCTCACTAAGGTCGTATTTTAAATTATCTTTAATAATAACTAAAGTACAAAATTGAAAATATGAAAATGGCGAGTGGTGGAGAAAAAAATATGAGACCTCCAAAAGGCACTGCTCTGAAACCAACTTAATGCACATACAAAGTTTCAACATTCTAGCTTAGTTTGGAAGGGCTGTAAACCTCAAACCTTAAAAACCCTAAAAAAAAAACATTTAAATATGCCGAAATATATCTCCACTTCAACGGTATTGTTTTGCCTAGAAATCAACCCATACATACGAAATATCAGCTCATTCGATCCAAAGTGGTACCCAAATATAGTCGAAATATATATGTTTCTGTATATATATATATATATATATATATATTTTTTTTTCCTCCTCTCTCCTGTACCACAACAACCCATGAAGGTTCTTGGGTTCAGTACTAGGTAAGGACTGTACCATTCATTTACATGGTAACGTTCTACCTAGAAAACAACTCCTTTCGTTGGCCTTTGATACCGTGCAAAAGTTTAAAACTTTAGGAGAAAATACAAATAATTATGGCTAAACGACCCATAATACCCATATAATTCGAAGAACATTTTTGCTGAAAAAAAACTTATAATAAGGGAATTAGGTAAGTGAGATGGCATAAAAGCCACAATATTACTATTACTACAAAAATGAAAAATTCTTCTGAAATCTGCAATGTTTGACAAAATATTTCAGAAGGCACCAATCAGTGCATTATATAGTTCAATAGACTGTGAAACTGTATCCAACGAACAAATTGTCTTTACAAAACTCTCGCTGCCTAATTGGGACCAATATGCAAACAGGTCTGAGTTTTCGCAAGTATTTCGATATCGACGATGGAAAACGATTTCTATGAATCGATAAAATAAATTAAGTCGGAAGGGATGGTGATCGTGCCGGTATGAAGAAAGGGCCTAGGGAAGACCCGACTCTTCGGCTCTCTAGCTACATATATCGATAGGCAACAATCGATAATTCTATATATTGATAATAAGTCGACTCTTAGGAGCGCCGGCTCCTGGACTAAAGCTATATCGATACATATGTCAATAGCCTACCAACTTGAACATTTTTTACGGATGCGACAGCGGAACTATGATTTTCGCCAGGGGGGCAATCTTAACTTTGCGATCTCTTCTTTCATCTCACTCTCTCCTTCCTCCAAAAAAGGTGAACTGTTTTGTAAAAGTATTTTAGGTAATATATTTCGAAATAAATATCATAACAAGAAGGAAATGGTCCGGGTGGCGGTTCAGAATAAAATAAAATAGTTGTAACTATTTATTTAATGCCGAAGTTATGATCCACATTGTAGGTTTTCATCAGGGCTAAAAATAAAGATACAAAGGAGTAATGTAGGGATATAAAGACATATAGAGATGTAGGATAAACCTTAAATTGAACAAACAGTAAGTAAAAAATAAATAAGTTGAATTAATAAGTAGGTTGAAGATGAATAATAAGGAATAAATAATTAGTAATGAATAATAAATAAATAATAAAGTGATGAATAATAATGTTGAAGATGAAAACAATATCGACTGTTATAGTAGCTGTTATGGCAAAGAGTTAAAAATCAGATGTAGAAATATATAGAAAAATAATAATTGATCAAGCAATGAATAATACATTTTTCTCTGTTTACTCTATTAATTTATTACTCTAATAATTTAGCATTTATTACTTTATCAGACATCACTTTTTCAATATATGTAATTGATTAAATCAGTTATTTACTATTACTATTGTTATTTTATATTTGTTTTATTTTATCAATTATTATTTTTTTATATATCTCTACATAATTTTTTTAAATCTTTGCTATAACAGCTATTATATCAGGCAATATTGTTTTCATCTTCGACTCACTTATTATTAATCACTTTATTATTTATTTATTATTCATTACTAATTATTTATTCCTTATTACTCATCTTCAACCTACTTATTAATTCAACTTATTTATTATTTACTTACTATTTGTTTACTTGAAAGTTTATTCTTTATTATTATCTTATTTATGTATGTATTTAAACCATTATATTACTCCTTTGCGTTGTTTTTTTTTAGCCCTGATGTGGGTCGAAACGTCGACATTAAATATTTACATTTCATTTTATTCATGACAGCCTCCCGTACCATACGGTATTGATAGATATACACAAAATAAATATCATAACATTAACTCATTTTATTGAATGAATTAAAGTCAAAACAACCAAAAAGCAGACATTAATATTTTTTACTTAATCTATAAATTATAACCTCTCCTTGATTCCCTCTACACCTCTCAAATCCCTGAGTACCCTTGCACCATTATCTATGGCTTCACTGACGACGGCCATTCTTTCATTCCACAGATATCCTTCTGTAGCATATGTAGCCAACCAAAACCATTCCTCTGATCTGGAAAAGAGGTTCCAAAAATGGAAAATTAAAATTAATGCAACCAAATCGACCCATGTCAGCTTCTTCCTACGGGAAGCTTTTGAAGAACTATATACGGTATATCGGTCCATACTTGGACAAAAGACTCACAAGGGACACACACAAAAAAAATTAAAACAAGAACTGACAAGAAGATACAAACAACTATCAAATCTACTGGACTGCACATCCTCACTAAATTTACGAAACCAACGACTAATCCATACTACTATACTAAGACCTATTAAGTCCTAAGAGCAGAACTTTGTGGTTCAGCAAAATACGTCCACACACATAAGATACAAACAACATAATCCAAACTTTTTCGAAAAATTGTAAATACCCTATGCTTTATACAAACTAAACTCAAAGGGATGAACATTCCAACAGTAAAATCTTATATTCACGACATTTATACCACATTTCACTCTTGAACTCAGAATCATCCACATTCCGTACAGTTCTATCACTATCCTCAAATTATCAGTAACACCTGTTACCCCGTCCACCTGAACGGAGGTTAAAAGGACAATAGCTTCTGGTTCATCAGTAATTCATAATTCAAAATCAAGACACTTTATTAAGAAGATTGAGGACTAAAAACAAAACAAGGACATCGAATTTTCTTGATTCGATCCAACGCAGTAGCAAATTTAGTATAAACGAATAACAGAATAAAACCTTTAAATAAAATTTACCTCGAAATTTGCCGGCCTCTAAATTCTACCCCTCCCTCCCCTCCCCGAGGCAAGTGAGCCAAGACCCCTATCTCTAGTTCCGGCCTGATGTGATATAAAATTACAAATTCTTTTCAGTATTTCAGCTTCATAGGGAAATATTCAGCTATAGTTTAACCTCAATTAAACACACACATATATATATATATATATATATATATATATATATATATATACACAAATATATTTACAGAAATTATGATGGGGTCGGATGAGGCAATTTGTCGACAATCGATGGCAATCAGTTACCGATGCACCGATTGTACTCGAGTATCGCTCATCTCAAGCTATACCACTGGTCTTTTGCAACTGGAGCGCATGTGAAGTTAAGAAATTCAATTCCGTGGTTTGTTAATTCTTCGGGTCAAGATTGGAGGATGACACCGCACAATCACTCCACTGGTACCTTCTGGTTCTGCCTTACGCCATCTTCAGTGTTTCGATAGAATTATTAGGGACAGATTTCGGTTAGGGGGTTTGCGACATTGCAAATTCAAATTATCTATCACTGGCTATTATGATGATGAAATATTGTATACGGCTCCTGTTCTTTTGTTATGCAAACTCTTGAGTATTTTTTTAAAATTTTTTATACTGATTTTTGTTTTTGGTTTTAAACCAGTAATTTAACAACAAATAAGAAGAAATAAGAATTGATTACGAAAATGAAAAAAAATATGAAAATAGTATACAGTGGCGCACGCAGATGGCTCT
The DNA here is from genome assembly GCA_948150685.1 of Rhaphigaster nebulosa. NCBI lineage: Eukaryota > Metazoa > Arthropoda > Insecta > Hemiptera > Pentatomidae > Rhaphigaster > Rhaphigaster nebulosa. The sequence goes on along the minus strand of OX411310.1, from coordinate 134,881,535 downwards.
ATCCTCCCCTCCCCCGAAATGTACGAAAAAAATTAATTTTCATACCCGCCAACATAAGATTTATATTTTGAGTATTATTTTTGGTAAATTTAACAATTGTTTTTGATCCAATATTCATGCCTATACTTAAATCTAACACCAAACCTATCGGTTACTATAAAGCTATATTATATATATATATATATATATATATATATATATATAAATTTACTATATATATATATATATATATATATATATATATATATATATATATAAAGTTACTATATTTAGGTGATTATTTGTCTTATTCATATTAGATCCCCATGAAAAAAAATTTAAATCTCCCTCCGAAAATAATTCTGCGTATGCCTCTGTTATATATATATATATATATATATATATATATATATATATATATATATTATATAATATACAATGTAAGAGTATAATATAAATCATAATCTGACGGTGTGATACCAGAACATTAAAACAAATGAACTAAATTTATTTTTAGTTCATAAAGTAAGAATCATTCAGTGGCTTATGGCAGATTTTGATATGCAATTTTTATTTTTTTTGTAACTATTAATTTTTGATTTTTATTATTTTTTTTAATCCTACTAACTGTGTTAAAACTTGTTTCAATGAAATTGGATTGAAAAAAATGTATTAAGCTATTTTATAATTCATAAAAGAAGTTACTTTGTCGAAAAAATGACAGCAACATTTTTATTTAGATCGATTAAAATTTTCTCGAAAACGGTTCTAACAATTTTGATTAAGATCATTATATCAATGTAATAATCAAATGATGTTTAATATCAGCTCATATCAGTTTATATATTTAATATCCTCATTGAAAATTGTGCGTGAACCGTAACAAATTTTTTTTTATAACAGAAAACATATTTTAATGGAATAAACCTAAATACTTCATTTAGTCATTGAAACTGCTATGAATCGATTCGTGCTCAACCACAGAGCATTAATGGCATAATGCCATAAATAATAAATTAGATGCAACTAATCCATGCATTAAAATGACCACTGATGCAATAAATCCCAGATTATCCAGACAGCAGGGCTTTCTTACTGGAGAGATACGAAACCACTAGATTTTCCAGTATTATCTTAGCTTAGGAGGAAACAAATAAAAAGAGTGGGGCCGAGGGAAACAAAGTAGCATCTTATTACTACATGGTTAGAAGTTTCGTTGTCGATATAAACTATATATATATATATATATATATATATATATATATATATATATATATATATATATATATATATACTCTAAGCAGGGCTGGAATAAATCATGGGGAGTTCCCTAAACCAATGGAGGTTCCTCGATAGTGCCAACAAGGGTTCACACAAATAACTTTCATAGTATGTTTGTATAGTTGTTGCTGTATACTTTATGTCGTATAGTTGTTACTCAAATATACGACGTAAAATACCCGTCACGAATGTAGAAGCTTTCAGTTTTCGTGATTTTACTACTCCGACTAAGCCAATGTAAAAAAGACAGTTTCTAAACAACTAGAAGGCGTTAAAAAGAATAATTTTGTACAGATTGTAATATAATGGAGTTTATTTTAATCTTCATGTTTTTACAACCATTCTTCAAGATTTACAACAATGCGTGATTGAAGAGTCCTGAAGAGATAAAACGAATGGGTAATTAATTATTGATTGATAACCGAAATGTATAAAACTAACCAGGGGAGTGTATGATGTGTTCGTCGCTAATTTTGATATAATTTTTGTGTGTGATTCTATATTGAGAAAAAGTCTACACATACCCCGTCCGTTTCGTCCAATGGGCCCTAGGAGCTGAGATAAAAAATAAAACACACTGAAAATGCTTCATTTTAAATCTCCAGTTTGAAAAATTATATTTACATGTTTTTTTTCCAGTAAGACATTTTTTTTCAGAGTATATTAAAGGAAAAATATATACATTAAAAACTTGGTCAGATAAATTAGTAGATAATAAGGGTTTAAATTACTAAGTAAACTAGCCTTATAGATTTTTTCAGACCAAAAATGATGGCAGATTTTGATTCGGCACATCAAGTTAACAAAATCAACGAAAAATAAAAAATCAGTTCCGAGAATGCTCAAAATTTCGAAATCAATGACTGAGTATAGTAGACTGAGTGTAGCATTGTAGAACATAAAAGGAATGGATTGGTGGATTGTTAAGGATTAACTGGCTTTTCATGAATCTAAAAAGGGACAAAATAAACTTCAATAAACTTCAGTTACAGTAACGTATTATTTCGTGAGTCAATTTTGGTATTATTTCGTATTATTCGTATTATTATTTGGTATTATATACGTATTATTTCGTCTGTAATTTTGGTTCAATGTTAATATTTTCAAGCAATTAACGAATATTTTTTTAATTACGGCTAAATGTGCGATTTGATATATTTTATGAAAAACATAAAATTTGCGATTTACCCAAAAAATTTTAAAATGTGCTATCTATATCGTGCAAAATAAAACTTACATATGTTAATCCGGATGCCTTAATCCATGTAAATAACTTGTCCCCAATAGATTTCAAGCAACCAAAAAAAAAAGTGCAATTCCACGAGAATCCGGGCTCTATTGATGAGTTTAAAAATTCAAACACAATAAAGATTTAAAACTAAAAGATATATAAAATAAAATAAAACAAAATAAACATAATCAACGTATTATAAAAACGAAGAAACAATTAGAACTTATCTAATGCTTCAATCTACATGATTGGAATCGTTAATTATTCTTGGTTAATTTTTTCCTACAGCTAATGACCGGGTAGGAACTTGGGAGACTTTAACGCTGGGAAGATGCACCTCCATTAAGTGCATTGAGGACAACCTGACCTTTCCTCGCAGCTACCTTTCATCCGACTCAATAAACCTAACTGGAAAATGTACAAGGATAATTTTTTCCGTTATCTAACTGAACTTTTCATTTCGTTTCTCCAAATCGCTTATAACTGTTTTTTTGAAAGGATGATGTGCACGGTATAGACTTACAATTTACATTTTAAAATTGAAATATACTATTTCTCGATCACAAATAATGTTTTTATATTATAATATGCATATGCTTATGAACCCTGCCTTGTTTGGGATGTCGTAGTAAATTGAATTCAATTTAAATATTTAATACCGTGTTCAAAGTACTATAAGCAATATTAAAACATTATCCGTGACCCAGAAACATTTAGTATTTTTCAGAGTGATTCAATCTTTCAAAACGATAAAATTGAATTTTAGAACGATATGAAGGGTTCATGTAATCATATAGACGTCGATTTTTGAAAAAGGCTAAAGCGCCAAAAAATCGTAATTTAGGTTTCAATTGATTTTGGGACGTAAACACCACCTCTATAGATTCCTGCTCACGATATATCGAGAAAAAAAATTGGAAATGATCTAAAAATCGAATATTGGTGACGTAAACACCAAATATATGACTCAGCCATCACCCTAGCCTTAACCAGTACTAGAATCCTTTAAAATATGTTGTAATTATAAAGGTTTTGTCAGGTTTATAAACTCTTACTCTATACAATAAAGAATAAAATTTAAAAAAATATATTTTTATTTGGGGAAAATTCGTTTCATGTGTTTCCTGTATAGTTTGCAAAATGGCGCTTACGCCTTTTTCAAAAAACGACGTCGATAAGAGTTAATAATATATTAACAGAATTTTTTATTCAAAACTGTCTTTAGGTTTGGTTTGAATACTTTTAAAGAAAACATTATACTCAAATTTTTAGGCGAATCTAAGACTACAAATTTTTAACTACAAATTTTGACCAGGATCTACTTCAAATTTTTTCAACTTTCATAAAATCGCTCATAAAACAGGGACCCTTTCAACTATTTAAACCAAATTTGGATCATTGAAAAAGATTCTTAAACCACGCGATTTCCTTCAACCGTGGTGTTTTTTACGTGTTTTAGAACCAACGTTCTTCACTAAAAAATCTCAATTTTTATTTTTATTTTATAATCACATTTTTTTACTCAAACCTTCTAAGATAATGCAATAGTTTTTTATATGTACGGAAAGAAGAAACTTCCCTCTTCTAAAGATTTCAAGAACTTCGACATCGGTCACACTGAAGACGAGATATAGAGCTTCAAACCGAAGCATGATTTTGTGGGTTTCGAAATTTTGAGCATTCTCGGAACTGAATTTTTTTTTTCGTTGATTTTGTTAACTTCAAGGTTTTTTGATGTGCCGAATCAAAATCTGCCATTATTTTTGGTCTGAAAAAATCTATAAGGCTAGTTTACTTAGTAATTTAAACCCTTATTATCTACTAATTTACGGCCCCGTATCTCAGTAGCTGTTTCAAATAAACAATATAAAAAATACTAAATCTAAAACTCACAGGATGTTTAATGTTCTTCAAAATTGGCAACGACAAACTTTTATCCAAAATGCACTGGGAGCGAGCTACCGAGAAAAATCTGAAATAATGAATTCTTCGGCATATAAAATTCGATTGCTACTGATCTATCATGGAAGACGTTCATATTTCTAGTCTATTACGAGAGTACTTTCGGCCTAGACGATCAAACATTTTCTTGAAATTAAAACACGTTTTTCGGTCTCAGCTATCGAACGAAACCTCCTCCGATGATATAGCGAAAGTCTATTATTTTCGAGGAAAATACGACTAAAAAAAGGAATGAAGTAATTTAATATAATTATTCAGTAAAATAAACAATTAAAAATATTAAATAAATTTTGTTTTCAATTTCATGCATAATTGAAATTAATTAGTGAAAGTTACCTTTCCTTTACTCGACTGTTTTTCTGTGAAATTTAATTTCATACTTTCTCTTACATTCACAACTATTAATTTTCTTTCTTTATAATATTTTATACGTAAATAGATTTGTTAGATACTGGGTTCCTAAATTTAACTCTACGTCGACTTTTCTTTTCTATTTCTTAGTTCTTTAAATATTCAAGAGATTTATTATTGCTTTGGGATCTTATCTTGACATTTCTTGCGTAGCTATTTCAAATAACCCTTTTAGATGATAAAAAAAAAATATAAAAGAAAATCTGAATTCCAGCTGTATGCTGGTGCCCTAATAACACGAATACAGTCAGCACAACGCAAAGTGGTACGAGATAACAGTACTATCATTAGCGGCAGTATGCAAATGCGACCTGTCATCTCAAAGGGCACAAGTATTAACGCACTGGAATTCCAAGTCATCCTTTTGTGCACTCGTAAATGATAAATTAGGACTAATCAACGTTGTGACTTATTTTGGTGAAATAGGAACAGTATCGGTAATTGCAGGGTTCCTCACGGTATACCTAAACACTCTGGTCTCTTTGTGATATGGAGCATACCATGGACGACAGGTTTGCTCTCGAGGTAATAGAATGCATAATGTATATAGAAGAACATGAAAACCTTTAAGGGTTTAACTTAAAACTTTAAGCCCGAAATAAATTTTTAAAAAATAATAACATAAAAAAAATATTTCTCTATTATGTTTTCATAATATTATGAAATTAAGTGACTAGAAAGATACAAATAAGTTAAAATCAACTATATATATATATATATATATATATATATATATATATATATATATATATATATATATATTAATAGTTAATAATTGCTTATTAATAGTAAGGAGAGGAAGTGGTAATATGGAGTAACTTTGTTTATACTTACCAACAGCTGATTTACGCACAGGCAGACTAAGCATTTACGCAAAGGGTAACTTCAAAAAGATGGTGGCAACTAATTCCTTTCTTTCTTTCAACTCTACAGCAAATATTTATCTATTTATTATTACAAAAGCTTAATTAGTTTTGAAGTAGCTCATTTCATAGTTTATATATTAGCATCAGGCTTATCATGTGCTTACTTTTAAGGAACTGGGGGAGCCAGGTACGATCGGGAGCTAACCGCACTCTACGGTGAGGCAGACATTGTCACCTTCATCAAGGCGTCCAAGATGAGCCATCTTATCTTTATAAGATAAAGAAGAAAGTTAAATTAGAAGAAAGTGATGTATGGACAACCTGGAGGAGGAAGAAGGAGAGGCAGGCCACCACTCCTGTGGATAGATGACGTTGAGGTGGACCTGCGACGAAATTTCTTTTATATATTTTAGATGTTAATTATGTCATTTAATTATACTCATTCATTTTATATTTGATCAAGTTCTCTAATCGGTATCTAATGGAATTTTGAAATGCAAAACTTTTGCCAAATAGTCAAAAAAAAAATTGATGCTGAAGAAGCGTAATAGCCAAAAAAATTTTTTTCTTTTTGTAATTCTTTCCATATTCTATATTACCTGGTCAAATCTATTCCTGTCTTATTGCTGCAGAAGTGATGTTGCGACATATCGTGCATGGCGTGACATCGAAAAGACAAAATTATGTGAAGCCAAAGCCCGCAGTAGGGATAAGGCAACCTGTGGCACAGATACACACGACCTCACTCCGCTGTGGGAACATATTACCTGTCGTAAATAACTCGGATTGTGATCGTAATAGGGTAAATGTCAACGCTAGATTTGTATTTTTGTATAATTTCCTTACGATAATCAAAAATACTATATATTTATGGTTTATAATTGGTCTCTTATAACATTAAGAACACTAAAAATTTAGGGAAAACTAAGAATATGAATCATAGAAGACAATTAATATATCGTTCGTTTGGAAGATGAGTGCCACAAACAGGGCCGACCCCGATAAGCAAAAGATGGGTACCAAGGCGGGCGCCAAAATAATCTTTTTATAGAAAAAAAATGTTATTGTAGTTATTGTATTTAACTTATTGTATTTTTATAATATTATTCATATAAAAATATGTTACTTATATCCATTTAAAAGAAATTGAAGGATTTAAAAAAAAAAAAATGTAAGGGCGCCTAGCAGAAAATCGCATTGGGGCGCCGGGACTGTCGAATGGATAAATGGTTACGAATAAGTGGAATTTTAAAAGAGGAGCGTTTGAAATTTGCCTATTTAGGTTTATCGCTGTCCCTCAACTTTCTGATAAAGCATCAGGCCGGACATTTTATCTGTCTATACTACTTATCTTTTTTGTTTTAAACAAATTTAATTATTTTTTTTATAATTTAATCAAATTGCGAAAAAATAATGAATCAAATTGTGGCAGTTTTTTTCAGTTGAAGCGGGTAATTAGCTGACACGGCAATGCTTTGCTATTGCTATTGTAGATTATATATATTATATTAAATTAACACAATTGAATGTTTGATAAGAATTATTGTTTTTAATTAAAATTAGATGTTTACATGACATATTATTATTTTTTATGATTTGGATCACATAGAATGGAAATACTGTTTTATACAATTTTAAGCTCATTGCAATGCTCTTAAATATACAATGTTTTTGGTGATTTCATTTGATATATAAACAAACCAATCTTTGTTTTTATACGCGGGAACATGCAAGGCATAATTGTCCATGAGAAAAACATGGATTCTCTTAATTCAGTCCACATCTTCAGTCCACATACATGCAATGATAGACCTTTATTAACGATGTAATTATTGCAAGAAAAAAAATTAATTTATAGGACTTCTGATTAAGTTATATTTCGAGTTTTGTCTCCCGTTGAAATCAAAATGATTCGATTGTATGAATTTACAGTTCTGGAACTCCTACATACAATTAGCTATAGGAGAAAAATTCCTTACGAAAATCATTTCCAACGTATTTGTTTGACATTGTGATTATTGTAACAAATTTTTACATTTTTATTTTACGAAAATACATTTTATAAACTGCAATAAAGTTTCACGTTTTCACACAATTTTTTTCTCTTACTCTCTTATTTTATTAACAAAATAACATTTTCATCCAATAATTTCACACTTATTAAAAAGTTTTTTTTTGGTCATCTTGTATCCAAGGGTATGGAGTTTTCAGGGCTACGACAGGAACGCAAGTTGGACTCTTTTTCCCTTAGTAATTAATAATTCATTTTTTAAATAACATTTTAATGAAAAATAGGTATACTTGCTAAACCTTCCTGGGACCACGAAGATGATATACTTAAAATTTGGTAAAGAATGGTGCAGTGGTCTTCCCGATTAGCTTTTACAAACGAAAAACAGGCTACTCCAATAAAGAATAGTATGATAAAGATATATTTTTACAAAAAAACAAACAAACAAAATTTTTATATCAAACAATAAATTGAATTTGGAAATAAAATTCAACTCAAAATATTTTATTGAATGTATTAAAACATAAAATAATATTTTAACAAAAATTATTATATTTCAATTACCTATTCACACAGGAACAAAATTTAAAAACTGTTAGTCGCCTAATTAGGGTAAGAATAATATTTTTACAACATTAAAAATAATTTATCATTATCTTTATCAAGAGGGTCTTTATAAAATTATTCTTTAATCAAAGTTTAAAGGAAGAGTCGCATTGTGTTTGATCAGTAAAGTTATAATGGCTAAAGTAACAAAATAATTTTTTATTGCGGTAAATATTGTAACTAAAAATCTGACATTTTTTCTCAAAGAAATACACGTGAAACAGAGTTATCAAGCAGCGACAAGTGAGAATTGGGAAATACGAAAACGCCGCCTGTCAACCAAACATTCTAAACTTTATTAAGGGTTAGAAAAAAAAAATCAAATGATAGATGATAATATATTGAATTAGAAAAATCTTAATCACTGAGTGAAAGAAATTCTAAAAATTATATAATTCCTGATTGGAATATTCTTTTAGTTTTCTGCATATATAACCTATAGTTTTATACCTCTTGTAGGCGATCTAGGATTCTCGAAAATTATGCTTTTCCTTTGGATGCTGCTGGAAGTAATTCGAAGAGTTTTACATTCTCGGAACACTGCTATCAGTGATGCGTCAATATGCAGATACTACTTCTTTATAATGGACCATAGAGAATCGGCGCGAAACATGCGAAAAGAAATATGACAGGTGTAGGGAAGTAAACGGATTTATATAAAATGTCGCAGCTTTATCCCGTGCTTCGTAATATTATACCGTCTCCGGACTACTTTCGAGCATGGATACGCCCTTCTATGTAAATAATGTTAAAGACGTCAAATGAATCATAACGGAGGATAAGAAAAATGATTGTGTCAAACAGGACCGGATCTACAGGGAGAGGGGAAGCAAAGGAGACACTTCCCTCAGGCAGGAGAAATTCCAGTCATTGTTTTTTTTTAATCGTTTTTTTATATTTGTTTCTGTTTAATTTTAATTAATACAAAAGAGCAAAGAAATTTTCATAGATCTAAATACATTAAAAGCACTAAAAACTAGTAAATTACTTGTCATGGGTATAAATAAATATAAAACAAGTGCAATAAAAAAGCGATAAAATTTAATAAAAATATTTATTAGACGAATTTGTCTCACCGTTTAAGTTATATCAGTTGTAAAGCTATATCTGCCAATGATGAAAACCCCATTTATTCGTTAATCTATTGTTCAATGAATAACAGATGATGTGAATAGCTGATTTCATAAACTATGAAGACCTCATAAACATTTTTGCTGCCTAAAAAAACTAAAGTAAAATTTTAATATTATTATTTGAACAGGTTTATCATTATCATATTTCATTTGTTTATATTTTTGTTTGTTTGATTTTTTTTATCTCAATTTAGTAAATAAAATGTGTTAATGTTGTATGATGATATTTATTTCGAAATACATTAGCTAAAGTACAATTAGAAAACTGTTAACTTCTATGAGGATCCGGCCCTGGTATCTAATATCAGCTGATACATCACAAAACTTCAGTTTGGAGGAGGGTGATTTATATAATTTACCAATTCATAAAATAGTAGTCAATTAGTAACAAATGATATTGACGTCGTTTTTTGAAAAACGTTTAGGCGCCAAAAATTCGAAATTTAGGTTTCAATTTATTATGGGGCCTAAACGCAATCTCTACTGATTTCTGCTTACGATGAATCGAAAAAAAAAATTGGAAATGTTTTAAAAATCTACTATTGATAACGTAAGTACCAAATACTAACGACTCTCAGTAGTCTTTAATCAGTTCTAGAAGTCTTAAAAATATATTGTAATTATAAAAAAATTTCCACCAGAATAAACTCCTACAGTATACAATAAAGAATAAAATTGAAAAAAAAAATATATATAGTATTTGGAGAAAAATCGTTTCCTGTGTTTCCTGTAAAGTTTGCTAAATGGCGCTTACGCCTTTTTCATAAAACGACGTCGATATGATCAATTTCTATCACAAATTGATCAATTTTAATTTTCCTGTGCAAGCAAACTTTTAAGTAGAACTCCATTTTTAAAGGCCAGATAATTTTTTTAAGGTTAATTAATTGACATGTAACATTATATGATCTGAAAATTGATGTTCTATCACATCTACCACAATTCATCTGACTTGTCTTCAGCAGATTACCATTTTTTCAATACACTTGACGCATTTTTAAAAAACAAAATATTCCAAAATGGAAACGAGGTAAAAATTTTCATTTCTCCATTTAGTAGATTCGAAACTAAAACATTTCTTCGAACATAATAAAAAATCAGTTAGAAATTTTATTCTAATAAAATAACGCCTTATAAAATATACAGGAAACAAGAAACGCGGTACAAAATTACATAACACAATGCACACACCAAGCCCCTGTGGCCTAATGGATAAGGCATCGGTCTCCTAAACCGGGGATTGTGGGTTCGAGTCCCACCAGGGGTAGAATTTTTTTTTCTTCAGCCAATGTTTAAAAAACTAATATTATATAAGAAGACTCCATTAATAGATTTTTGGAACAAAATGTCTTAAAAATAATAATTATTAAGGGATAAATATGCTTTTAGAAGGAATTTTTAATGAAACACATACACATACATATATATATATATATATATATATATATATATATATATATATATATATATATATATATATATATATATATATATATATATATATATATATATATATATATATAAATATATAAATGGATATTATTTATACTACTATTAACAACAAAGAAGGTACATTCGACAGAAGAATGTTTAATAAATTACAGTTAGTACGGCCCTCCCAGATTCCTAGTGAAGAGCTCACGATTCGCTTGCGAATTTGTATTTAATGATTAAAAATACAAGGGTTCACCATGAGCAAGGTCCAAAACCCCATAATTCGAATGGGTATGGCGAAATATTAATTCGCTGACACTTCACGACCGCGGATGAAATATTGGAGAAGCACCGGGCTGTGCACTTAACCTTCCTAATCCCTGTTGTTGGTCGCCAAACTAGCTATTATCAAAAGGGCTATGCTGCCCTTTAGGTAAGATAGTAATTTTTTTTTTTTCTGATTTCAAAGAAATAATAATATCTACTCTTTAATATTACTCAACCATTAAGATGTATTTATTATCATGGAATGCTAAAAATGCATTTAAATTTTCTTCCGATACTTAGACCCCAGATCACAATAAACCAAACACGTCTAAACACCACGGTCACAAAATAAAAACAGATAACCTCAAGTATTTTGGTTTACTGATTTCTTTTAAAAGAATAATCAATTGCGTGGAAATACAATAATTTAATTTCAAACCATTTCAGCAAATTAAAGGGTATTATCGAAAAAATGAGTATGAAATATAATTTAACACTATCGTATTTTATTGTGACTAGGGGACAAAGTAATGTAAGAAGGTCAAACATAAAAATATTTAAATTTATAAATTATGCTATAAGTATACTATACTGAAATCTTTATAAATTCAGAAATTTACATTAATATTTATGACATAGAAAGGTCATGAATGTACAAAGTCAACAGATTCAGCACTTTCAAAAACCTATATGTTATCAACGAAAATCCTAGAAGCGTGCCATATTAAATCTTTGACCCTTCATGGACACAATGTAAGTCCTCCAGTTATTAATTTCAAGCTGAAATATTAACATTTATTTTAGTTTTAAAGATATGCAATTATTCATTATCCAAAAGCAAAGACTCAAGTTTCTCAAATAATAGTAAATAGCTAACCAGTTTTGCCAATTCAAGCATCATCAGGACATAAAAAATAAGATTACATAAATGCAGACAAAAGACCACCAGAGCATCTTAGTTTGATTGAGCTATCTTAGTTGATGTGTCTTTTTTATACCGTTGATGTGAGATGTGCTGTCTTTTTTCTGCACATAGATTTTATTTTAATGTTGTGATGATGCCTGAATTGGCGATGAATATTTAGTTATTTTCCGATATTTTAGAGACATAAGGTTTTTTTTTGAAATTTTTGGTCTTTCATATTAAGATGTGTAATTATGTTTTCAGAAACATAGCGAATGCTCATCAAAGTTCAGGTTTCTTTCCGATTTATTCAGTAAAAGTTTTAAAATTTCAGACTTTAAATTGTTTGGTACAACTTTACAATCGGATTTCATTATGGGTGTCTGCGCCCGAATTTGCCGTAAGGTCGCTGCACTAGCACTCTCCAGCGCCATTTGTGCTAACTAATTGCTTTATATTCAATTGTAAGATTCGTTTTAATTGGAATTTTTTTTTCCTAAACCCTAATATATATATGGACTTTATTTCAAAAATGTTTACATAATTTTCATTTCATGAATTATACTTTTGCTGTAGCTTTGCTACATTTTAAGCAGTTTTTGTTTTTACTATTGAGTTCTGAAATTGTTTTTCTGGAGATTGTGGATCGTGTTGGGGCACACTTCATTTTTGTTTTGTTTCTCAATTCATATACTTAACTTAATCTTATTCTACAGTCCGCTGCCAGCTGGAATTATTAAAATTATTAATGCTTTAAATAAATATTTTTTAACCGAGTCCGATCGGGTTCTTGAGGAAGGGCCAGTGTGGCATCAACATATTTTTGCATTTATGTTAATATGTTGTTTATTTTATATTTTGAATTGTTTCTTTATAAAATTAAAATAGTTTAAACCGAAAAAACTTGAAATAGCCGGAACAATAGCATGCAAATATGTTAGTTTGCTAAGATTCTGTAAACCCCATTTAAAAGTTTGCCGTTTGACTTGATTCCCGAGAGCTCTTCGAGGCATCTGAAAAGAAGATAGCCACGGGACCTTCTAATTAGTCATTGAGGTGCTACCAATGGGCATTTCTTTGACAACCTATTGTCTTTATACTCTTTTAGTTGTTTTACGACTGGAATGCAGTTGTAAATTTCAATAAATAAATAAATTTAAAAAAAAAAAGTACGAAGATGTGATTATATAAGCTTAACACTACCGAGCCAAAGAAAGGTCAAAGATAAAAATAATTCTCCATTGGCAATTCTTGTTAGTTCTTATGCTTGTTACGGGATCCTATTGAGGGACAGGAATCCAGCTCTTGCAAAAAATCTTCCTGGTTATTCTTGCAGGTCGTCCACCTCCAGCGGACCAGCTTCTGGAATCGCCACTCGCTCATTGCTGTCGGAAGAATTCCAGTCTTTAACCAGTCGTAAAGACTATTCCTCTTAATAATATATTTTAAATTTTCAGGGGTAACTTGTCACTGTAGAGTAATAATAACATTAAAGCATTATGGCTTTGAGATATTAGAGAAAAACTAATTAATTTTTCAAAGCCAGATTATAATAATGTAATTGTATATATTGCAAATAGTGTTAACGTTCATTTTAGTTACAATTAGTTATTTTTAGAAGGTGTTTATTTTGTTTTATTTAATTTTATAATATTTGGTTGGACAATCTGTTATGAGTAAATGGTTGTTTGGCCGGGGTTTCCTAGTAACGAGTATTAACGAGAGATTATCTTCTTTTATTAATCAGCTGTTACTAGATAGCTCAGATTACACCACTGCATTACCAGGCACCGAATGAGTGTGGTATAAAATAGTGGAGACATTATTTTTTTTTTATTATTAATTTGGCTTTCTATCAAAAGTGCCGTATTAACAATATAGGCAACTAACTAAATTATATAAGTTGCAGCAGTTGTAATGTTCTTTGAAAAGATTTTCGGTTTATTTTTAAAGGACAAATAATTTCACAAAATAAGCTAATGTATACACAGTTATTGTCTCTCTAAAATAAAACTCAATCATACTGACAGACAAACCTACCTTCCTCAGCATTACTCGGCAAAGTCTCCAGGGGAGGATTAAGCAGTTGCCAGGGTAAATTTTCCCTTAAATTCACCAACTTTAACCTTAAACTTATCTAAATTTTCCTCTAAATCCGCAAACTTTAACACTAAATGTTTAATTCTTGTTTTTTCTATTAGTATAACCAAAATTACCCCCTAGTATAAGATAAGAATAAATTATTAGAAAAGTAAAAAATACTCCAGAAGGTGAATAAAATCCTAAATCGGGGGGGGAAAAAACCTAATCTTGCAACACTGCCCATAGTACACCTGATTTTCTAAAACATCTTAATTAAAAGACTTTAGAAATTATCGAAAAGGTTAAAAAACCCGTCTATAAAATAATCAAACAATTCTAAAAGCAAATGTTAAATTTATGGTCAATAAATTGAATTTTTTTTTTTTTTGAAGGGGGCTCTAATTTTTACCGCTTTGCAGGAGCGGATTAAGTGGTAAGCGGACTAAGCGACAGCGTAGGCACCCCAACCCTTGTTTTGAACCGTCCCTGTATATTTCAGTATAATTTCACTTTAATTAGTTAGGTTGGCAGTACTGATTATTTTCTGCTGGTTTCACATTAAAACCTCACCTATCTTCTAAATTTAATTTATTATTATAAAACCTGTATTGAAGTGTACAGGGTGATAGACTATATCACAAATTAGATATTCACTTCATTGTCTCCCAATTTTTATTCATACAATAAAATGTATTGAATTGAAAAGGTCGAGATTTCCATTGCCTAGGGGCCTCTACATGGCATAATCCGGCCCTGTCTATCAAAACCAAACAACTTTTAGACCATCTTAGTAAGAACCTACTGCGCCTACAACGTTGTAGCATCAGCCAACAATACTTTTGCAATCATAACTCTTCATAGAGTCTATGACTCTTCAGGTCCCAACAATCTTGTATTATATACATTGCTATATTATGTACTCAGCAATTGCTACCTTATTACTTCCTTGTACGCAATAAAGGAAGTATTGTAATCGCGAAAATTTTCGGTTTTCAGATTTCAACGGAAATATCCATTTTGATCATCCCTGAATCCATTTTGACTATTTTTTTCGTGACGTCTGTAGGTACGTTTGTTCGTATGTGGCTCGCATAACTCAAAAACGGTGTCGTAGAAAGTTAAAATTTTGTATTTAGGATTACTGTAAAATCTAGTTGTGAACCTCTCTTCTTTTATAAATAAATCTTGGTTAAAATTGGCAAACCGGCAGTGGTACTTTGCTTGAAGTCATATTAGACTTTCTTCAAAAATTATCTTAAAACATAATGTAAAACATCACAAATTTGGTAAATTAGATTTTTATGTCAATATAAGCAATATAATAAATTTTGGTTGAAATTGAAGAGCCGAAAGGGGAACTATACTTGTAGGTAAACTTAAATCAAAAGGTATTAAAAAAATGAATAAAAAGTATATGCACTAATCTAATAGTTGTACTTATATAACTTTTTCAGGGGGTAAGCACAGAAAAGAAATTTTACATTCAAGCAATAATGGCCAACATTTTTATTTCATTAATAAACACCTGTGTAATACTAACACACACACACACACACACACACACACACACACAAAAACATGTTACTTAGGGGTAATACAAGGATATGGTGAAGTATTATTTAATGGCGGTTATAGACAGAGCCGTGAGAGGAGTACTAACATAACGGAAGTGGGAAGTTGGCAGAAGTTACATAATGCTGAGCATTCCAGGCTAGTCCAGGAACAATAATAGCAAATGGAGTGGTCGGGAATCATGTCTTCCTAGGGAGGGAGTTGAATCCAGCCGATGGTTAGGTTATCTGGATAAAGAAGTG
The DNA here is from genome assembly GCA_948150685.1 of Rhaphigaster nebulosa. Taxonomy (NCBI): domain Eukaryota; kingdom Metazoa; phylum Arthropoda; class Insecta; order Hemiptera; family Pentatomidae; genus Rhaphigaster; species Rhaphigaster nebulosa. The sequence goes on along the minus strand of OX411310.1, from coordinate 134,865,554 downwards.
TCAGGAATTTTACTGACGTCACACCCCAAAAATAGTGCAGGCGTTTGGTAATCAAGAGACCAGAGCTCTATGAAAAAGCACTGTCCGTTAAACATTATTTTTATATATCAGTTAATTAATTAATGAAATTAGAATATCTTATACTCAGACAGAGCGCAAATATTTAAAATACTGAAATGTAATCCATGTATTCATAATGTGTGATAAAATATCAATTCAAATTTATACTTAAATTTGATGAAAAATAATTTTCCTCGCTAAATTTGATTTATGGCCCCTAGTGCATCGGCTTGTATGTTAATAAAAACTCAACATTTTGAGTTTTATAAAGTCACCTTTTAGCGTATGCATATTTGTTTTCTTTGAAGAGTTGCTAAGGTTTGTTGTTTAGGTGCATGCCCTCTAGATTTGTACGGAATTTCGGAGCAGAGTGCGAAAAAACCTTCTCCTGTCGTTTTTGTATCAAATAGCGCTTTTTCGCCGATCAGATTTAGATGGGAGTGTGACAAGTTTGTTGTTTTTCCTGCGTGAGTGGTTATTGCTTTTCAAGATAACTACATTTCGATTAATATCTGATATTATTATATTTTTAAGTTGAAGTTGGTCGGGAGTGAGGTCAATGAAGAAAAACACACTGATTAGCGAATAAATTAATAATTAAAAGTAGTTGAATTTATTCATCTTTAGTTCATGAATATAAAATAAAAAAAATATTCCTAAATAATAATAAAAAAAAATAATAGATCCTTTTTTTTTATACCTACGCTCATCATTGCTTAAAATTTAGAACGATTCTTACCAAAAGAATATATGAGGACAGTTATAGATAAATAAAGTTTCGGCATGAAAAATCGTAATAAAAAGTATGGCAATATGAACTTCATGCCACAGACCCTAACCGTGACAAACGACTCCTCTCAGAAAGCATCTGCATCCAATAAGAATTCTTTTCCGTCAATCAAAAAACTGATAAACAAACCCTATCTGTAACTTTTCCCAAATTTTCAATTTATTAAAACAACGATAAATTATTGTGATCCGTTCTCATATTCCACCATACACTCTCATCTACATTATAAATACTATCATCCGATTAACTTATGTTTTATTATTAAATTTTATTTTTTTAACAACTCCTTATTTAATTAAGACTCCATAATCCCAATTTTATTTAATTTTATCCATAACCCATCCAATATTTAAATCAATAGGTTAAACCAACTCTTCATATCAATAATTTTTACCATCATTTAAATATTTTCTAGATTTATAACTTAAATATTCTTCTGGGATTATGCTGTTATTAGACATGCTTACAAGTACTCTGCAAAATGACTAGGTACTGAATATTCGCGGGTTTCCTATGGATCGCTGGCAATTAACAATTCCAACGAACAACGCGCGTGCAAGTCTGTACGCACCTTTAGGTTTTGAATAAACGAAGCCATTCTTATTTTAATTTAAATTGGATCATTTTGAATTTCTAAAATTTTCCTTTCAAGAAATTAAAAGTATGTCCAATTGCCTCGCACCTCCATCGCATACGAGTTCTGAACTCTTCAGCAGCTCTGTGGCCACAAAACTATGGATGCAGATCATCTAAGAACTTGCAGAGCTCTGGACAGCTCACGAGAATATGAAGAAGACCCTGTCTCTACAGAAGCGCGTATATACTGGGTCAGCACGTCACAAAATGGCCTAACAGCTAAGAATGGGCTTTGGCTAATAATAATAATAATGAAAAGTACATAATAAGAATTAAGGATTTTTAATATTTATAGTATTTTCGTAATTCCAAAAAACAAATGTACAAGAGTATTAAACAGATAAGAGTTTTCCTTTATTATAACATTAATTTATTTATTGTTTTGTTTTTTCCGGTTTGTTTTACTTATTGTTATTATTATTTTGTCTTATTTATCTGGAAGAAATTCTTTAATTTTGTTAAACCACTACTCTTTATTTATTTATTTTTTTATTTTTTAATATTTCTTTAAACGAAAAATGGGAGAGCCTCCTGACCCTCCCGAATTAACTAGTCCTTTAAATAAAAAAAGAAAATGGGCTCGGGGTCGAATCAAATTTCCCCCCGACAAAATTTTACCACAAAGGGTAGAAAACATATCACCAACCTATTTATTAGTAAAAAGAATAGATGAAGAAGACTTTAAAAAAGTCTCCCCTTTTTTTATTCATAAAGTAATTTCTAACTTGGTAGGAAACGTTAAAACTGTAAAAAAGTTAAGAGACGGGTCTCTACTAATACAAACAATAAATGGACAACAGTCCAATAAGCTTCTATCCTATACGGATTTTGGTGGACAATACCCAGTACAGATAACTCCACACAACACACTTAACTATAGTAAAGGCGTGATCCGTTGTTTCGATTTTCAATATATGGAAATAGAAGAAATTAAAAAAGAACTTTCCCCAATTATTAAAGATATAGTAAGAATTAAATCAAAGAATAATGGAAACGAAGTTTTAACGCATAATTATATAATAACATTCCCGACCCCTAAACCTCCAGATACAATACAGATTGGATACGAAACAATTAGAGTTCAACCGTATATACCTAATCCATTACGATGCTTTAATTGTTTGGGTTTTTCTCATCCTACGGCACAATGTAAAAAAGAAACTGTGTGTATCCAGTGCGGTCAGAATAAACATGGGGAAAATATTAGGTGCAATCTACAGGCTAGATGCATTAACTGTAACGGCTCACATAATGCTCTTGATCGCTCCTGTCCCGTATTTAAATTGCAAAAAGAAATAAAAGCAATACAAGTGAATAATAAAGTATCGCTGAACGAAGCGAAAAAAATATATAAAGAGAAAAATCCTATTCAGTTTAATAAAACCTTCGCGGAAATAACTAAAAATCAAAATAAAAATACTGAAAAAAAAGATGTTGCCATTCAGGCCAACATTTTATATTATTTTCCAGATAATCTTAACAAAACAGAGACTAATAAAAATAGCCCAGCTGGAGAAATATCAAATGAAACTATTCAGATTAAAGCTCATAGTAGCCATACACAAACTACGTCTGTTATCACCCAACCCGCCGGGTCTTGCGCTAGTGCTCTAATGACCCCCACTCTTCTCCCTTTCCCCTCTCCTTCCAGCTGTTCCGGTATCTCCCATCTCCCACCGACTTCCCCCACTCCAAGCCTACCACCTTCCACCACCCCGACTCCTCGACCCCCGCCACTTAAACCAGACCCACCTCCCGTCGATTTAATTAATGAACAAATATTAATTAATAATGAACAGGAAGAAGATGGATATGTGGTTCAAAAACCAAAAAGAGGAAAGCAAAGGAAAAAACTCTCCTAGTAAAAATAATAATACATAGATTTTTTTCCTCTTCAATCAAAAACAAATGTATATTCTTAGTTCTAGTTAGAATATATTTTCATCCATACATATATATGTATCTTTCCTTTTTTATTTTATTTCTTTTAAATATAATAACCATATATGTCATTGCTTCAATGGAATTGTAATGGCTTAAAAATTCATTTTAATGATTTGAAAATATTAATACGTGATACTGATCCGTTTTGCCTAGCTCTTCAGGAAACACATCTTGCAACAAAAGACAAAATCACAATAAAAAACTTCGAAATTTATAGAAAAGATAGCCCCAATCCAAATCATAATCACCATGGAGTTTTAATAGCTGTACATAAATCCATATATTCAGAATCAATTCCGATTAACACCCACCTTCAAGCGGTTGCTGTCAGTGTTCACCGAAGTTTTGCTTTTTCTGTATGCAATATATACCTACCACAAGATCGTACAATAGATACTCAACATCTATTAGATATTTACAACCAACTGCCCCGTCCTGTTCTTTTTATTGGGGACCTGAACGGCCACAATCCTCTATGGGGATCCCAAGATATCAACATGCGGGGTAAAATAATAGAAAATTTTCTAGATATCTCTAACCTTCTCTTACTTAACACTGGAGAATCTACCTTCCTCAGCTCCAGCTACGGGACATATTCAGCCCTTGATCTTTCTCTCTGTAGTCCAACGTTTTTTAGTAATATTTACTGGACAGTGTTACCTGACCTATATGGTAGTGACCACTTCCCGATACTCATAAAATTTACTAACATGAATCCCACGCACGTAAAACCGAGATGGGTGTTGAAAAATGCTAATTGGTCTCTTTTTACCTCCTTAGCCTCACCACCCCAAACACAACCATCCGATATGACCATGGACGAAGGCTGTGAAATAATTACAAATACGATCATAAAAGCAGCAAAATCATCGATACCAATGACCTCAGGTTTACCCAGAAGACCGCTAGTTCCTTGGTTTAACGATACGTGTAAAAAAGCCATTAAAGATCGTCGTAAAGCGTATAAAAAATTCGAAAAATCTATGACATCCGAAAACCTGATAGAATATAAAAAACAGCGGGCTATATGCAGGAAAATATTCAAACAATGTAAGAGTGCATCTTGGAAAGAATATATAAGTTCCATAAATGCTTCTGCTACGTCAGCTGACGTATGGAACAAAATCCATAAACTTACTAAAAATCCATCTTCCTCCCGTTACACTATTTCGGTTAATAGACAATTGTCTGACAACCCTTCACTGGTCTCAAATACCTTTGCAAATTTTTATTCCGAGATATATAATTCCGAGAGAAATAGTCCCAACCTTGACGAAATAGAAACTGATAATACAGTAAATGCCGAAACCCTCTATTATAATCTTGATTTTTCAATGTGGGAATTTAAAAATATCTTAAATACCGTTAAAGGAACTTCGCCTGGTCCAGACCATATCCATTACGACATGATAAAAAATCTTCCAATCGACACACAAAAATGGCTGCTTGAATACTATAATCACATTTGGTCTACTGGGCACTTCCCAAGCACCTGGCGCGATTCAGTCATAATCCCGATTCTTAAAAACGGAAAAGACAAACGGGACCCAAACAGCTATCGCCCCATATTCCTAACTAGTTGTCTAAGCAAAATTATGGAACGTATGGTCAACAAAAGATTAATGTGGATAATAGAAAATAACAATTTAATACAACCATTTCAATCTGGGTTCCGCAAAGGACGATGCACAATAGATCATCTGGTTACATTAGAGGCCGAAGCCCAATATACCTTCATCAACGCTCAACAGATGATCGCTGTATTCTTTGATATGAAGAAGGCTTTTGATAGCATAAACCACGCAGTAATTCTCAATAAGTTATCATCTATAGGAATCAGAGAGCAAATGTTCTATTTTATCAAACAGTTTCTTTCAAACCGTCACTTCAGAGTTAGAATAGGATGCGAACTATCTGAGAACCATGAACAGGTCAACGGTGTCCCACAAGGCTGTGTCCTTAGCCCCACTCTATTCTGCCTAGCAATAAATGACCTGGGACTCAACTTACCTAGGGGTGTCAAACCGCTCTTGTTCGCAGATGATCTAGCCATTATTTGTCGATCCGATAACATTACCACCGTACAACTTAAATTACAGGAAGCCATCAATAGAATTAATAACTGGTCCCTCTCCATTGGTCTTCGTTTCTCTACCGAAAAAACTAAATGTTTACATTTCAGCAGAAAAAGAAATACTCCCACCTCTCCCGAACTACTTTTAGGTAATTCCTCGATTCCATATTCAAACAACCATAGATTCTTAGGGATGATTTTTGACCGAAAACTGACTTGGGAACCACACGTCTCTACACTAAAACTAACTGCAACAAAAAAATTAAATATACTACGATTTCTCAGCGGTACTTCCTGGGGCTCAGATAGAATCACTCTGCTAAAACTTTACCGATCTTTGGTATGCTCGAAATTAGACTATGGGTGTTTTATCTATGGTTCTGCCCGCTACCGGATCCTTAATAAGCTCGATACTGTCCATCATACCGGAATTCGCATCGCGACCGGCGCGTTTAGAACCAGTCCTATTCTCAGTCTGTGTTCCGAAGCAGGACTACCGCCTCTTTTATTCAGAAGAAAAAAACTGGCAATAAGCTACATCTCTAAACTCTTCCCTCAAACGGAACACCCAACACATAGGTACATTTTCAAACCAAAATTCTCCAAAACCTTTGAAAAAAAAATTAATTCAACACTTCCTTTATCAGAGAGAATTTCTTCCGCTACCTCGTTCCTTAAAGGAATTCCTTTATATAAACCTGAAATTCATACTCCTCCATGGACGCACAAACCACCAAAAATTATGTTACATTTATCACGACTACCCAAAAACAAAACATCGCCCTTGGAATACAAAACTGAATTTTCCCGTCTCCTTCAGAATATTCCGGAACCATTCTTAATCTATACAGATGGATCTAAATCCTCCGACTCTACAGCATCTTCTTTCGTTACCCATAGCTCAACCCACAAAATAAAACTACATAAACTGTGCAGCATTTATACCGCCGAACTCCATGCAATAGTCTCAGCCCTTCACTTCTCAATGTCAATATCACCTACAACCATCGCAATAATAACTGACTCTCTAAGTTCACTAAAAGGTTTAAATAATACATATCCAAAACACCCTACATTACTTAAAATCCATACTTACCTCCAAATGCTCGAAAATCTAAGAAAATCGGTATACTTCGTATGGGTGCCAAGCCACGTAGGAATAGTCGGTAACGAGCTCGCGGACCTAGCAGCCAAACAGGCACTTACTCTTCCAGGTCGAGGCGCTGCCATTTTAACACCTCTAGAACTCAGTCTTCCCCTCAAAAGAGAAATTACTGATGGGTGGCAGTCCATGTGGAATGAGAGCCCACCAAGTAAACTGAAGGCCATTAAAACATCAGTAAAGCCATGGACCACGTCAAATCGTTCTAATCGTAGAGAAGAAAGAGCAATAACCAGACTGAGAATAGGACATACCAATTTGACCCATTCCTATCTTATTAGCAAGCAACCGCCACCGAAATGCCAACACTGTCAAAACATCCTCACGGTCAGTCATATCTTTCAGGAATGTCCATTTTATATTTCGGTCTTAGCCAGATCAGGACTTACACCCGATATCGCAACCAGTCTAGGTAATGATGACATCAAGATAAAACGTGTATTAAACTTTCTAAAGGCAAATGACATAATAAATAAAATATAGTTTTTTATAATATATTATATCTTATTTGTTTATCTATGTATCTGTTTTGTTTATTTATCTGAATCTATTTGTTATCTTTGTGTGTGTGTGTGTGTGTGTATATATATTATATATTAATTATTATTATTATATATTTACTTAGTTCTTTTTATTTATTTTTTTAAATTATAGATAAAAAAAAATAAAAAAATAAAAAATAAAAAAAAAAAATAAAAAAAAAAAAAATAGCCACAGGCGTTGATGACCTAGCGGTTTTACGCCTTGAAACCCAAACAAACAAACAAAAGTCCTTGATACTTAGCGGTGAGCGGATGACCCAGAAGTGTCCTGAATCCTGTTCTAGAAGTAGGTTCCAGCTTGGATATGCGGAACACATCTCTCCGGTGAAGGGTTAGCCTCGGGGATATCAATTCTACGCTTTGCTCTCCAAATCAGGAGATCTTGTATTTTTCTTGAAGTATTGAGTCTTGAAGCTCTGCTGAGTCATGGTGTTCTGATAGCTCTTCAATTGCAGCTCGGTTTAGATTCCTATCATTGCCTTATCTGCAAAACGGCTTGTTTCCTGTTTAGTCCTCATCATATCTCGAACAAACTATGCTTTCTGATGTCACACAGTGGACCAAAAGCGAATTTAGCACAAAAAAATGTAAATTTTGAGAATTTGATATAACAAGTGGAATTTATTTATTTTGCGCCAACATTTCGACTTAAGCAGTTGCGCTTCATCAGGACTAAGTAAGAAAAAAAATGGGATAACAACCATCGAAGTAAGAAAATTTAGTTGTATAAAACAAAAAAATATGTAAGTAAAAATAGATAGGCAGATAACTATTCTACCTAAATTACATCTGAGGTCAACTTTTTTTTTTAACCTCCTTCGTCTTTTCTTTTGATATGCTTCTTATAATGCTCATATCCTTATCCTTCTACTGTAACCGTGTTACACAGTACTTTATGTTATTATTCATCGATATAGTTTTAGTATTTATAAGATAATGACAATTCACAAGGTAATGAAGGGGGAAGGGGGTTCACCCTCTATTTCTATACATTTTAAACAACTAAAAATAATTATTACTAAAAACGTTGCAAATTATTACACAATGGTTTATTATTTCCACTTAGTAATATTTCAAAAATATCTATTCCGTCCACGTAAAAAAAATGAAGGAGTAGGCACCAAAGGAAAAGAAATTTGAACCTTGTCACAAGATGATCGCCGTGAGAGTGCCGAACTGGGAGTGTTAATTTAAAAAACTGTGTCAATGCAATTAGTCTGTGATGTAAAATAATACAGAGGAAATGTTTGATGTGCACTTCAGTAGGAAAAAAAAAAGGATAGACTAAGGAAACTAAAGGAAGTGCAGAAATAATTCAAGAAAGGATACAGCAGAGAGATACGAAGGAGTCAGAAGCCCAATAGATAAGTCAAGAGGCCTATGGCCACAAAGACAAAAGTCGCCCGGAGAATCAGTCTACGAAGTTCATTACGCTATATCTCAGCTAATAATGGTCCGATTTAAGTGATTTTTAGTTCGTTTTATACGGAATTTCATTAGCTTTCGTCTAAATACAATAAAAGCACCAAACAAATATAATAATCGATAATACCAAAAAAAAATTTCTTTTTCGTTTTTTTTTCTTTATACTTATTTTAATGCCTTGTTATGACTCCAAAACACCTTAAATTTCCCCTCTATGCTTATAAATAGCCGAGCTATGGGTATATAAGATCTTTAATCGGCAATTGTTATAGATTTTTTGTTTTTCATTTTTTTTTTTTAATACCTTGTTTTGCTGATTCTAAAATACTTGCTTATCTTTGCCTTCTTGGACGTAGTTCCTTTTGCAATTTTCTGAGCGTTCTGAAATGATTCCAAGCGTTACGGTAACTTTTTTTTTCTTAATCCCAATTTTGAAAGTTTTTTATAAACATGTACACAAGATCAACATCCTTTTGCCGTATCATCAATACATTTTAAGGTGTTTCTGATTCATTATTTTAATAATGATAATCGATAAACGATCTATCGAACGCAAATCGGACTGGCCATTCCTGAAATTAGCGCGTTCAAGCACAAAAATTCTTCAGCTATATTTAGTAGTATAGATTATTTTTAATTAATTGACGTAACCGATTATTAGATTTACGACTAGAATTTATTAAAGGAAGAAAACATGATACTATAACGAACTACTTTTATTCATCCTGTCCACAAAATTAAGTTTTGCCTGCTATAGATGAGACATTTATATATTATTCGACCCGTTACAACACAAACTAATCTTCGAATTCCATCAGTTGATAATGCAATCAGCTTGGAAGTAAACATTTTTATAAATAGCTCGCGTTCTCCTGAGCGATATCAACATGGGAAATGTTGACAGGGACCGTTAGTCGATGAAAGGCAGGAGGGGCTCTACGGTTAGGCTTTCACCTTTCGATTACAGGAATAGATTCGAGGGTTGTCCCTATCTTCGACGCTCTTCAGGATCAAGGTCAGCCTCCTTACTATCCTTCAGAATTACAAGAAAATATTATTGACGCCGTCTATTCTAGTCGCCACTGAAGGACAATATTTAGAAACGGAAAAAAAGGATTTATCCTGAGACCAAGTCCTTCGCGAATAACGGATATCTAAAAAAAAAAATAAAAATTATTTCTCACCAAAACATCTATTAGTGTAAATAAATAAAAAATCATTAAGTATACACATGGCCATACAAAAAAAAAACGAATTTGATTTTTAGTTGAGAAAAGTTGTGTGTGAAAAAGCTCAAAATTTAAGTCTTTCTCAACTTCACATCTAACTTCACATTAAACTAGGTCCTTTCACTCTGTCACTTTACCTGTAAGATAATGAACAGAAGCTAAAATCTCTGTTAATTCTGATTTTGACCAATCATTTCTGTTACGGATGTACCATAAAGCTTTTCGAAACTATAGGGTGAATAGAACAGAGGTTTGTCGTGTTCACCTCACACTCTATGAGAATAAATTAAAGGTCGTAAAATATTAAAAATTTCTACATGAAGACGGCTAAATTTATAAATTATTGCAAATAAGTTTGCACCCACAGAAGAATATATCTTTGAAGATGAAGAAGATGTTGATACTCCTATCATCGCTAAAGAATCATCCTCCTTCAGTAATATAATAACTTTATACTCCATTACAATTACAATTGCATTATACTGTAGACAATCTGACTGCACTTTCATTTTATAAAATCAAAGATTCTCTCTTTTATCTCCTTTATCCCTCCTCTGAATTTCGTTTATGGCAGTCAATGATTATAGCCGTATTTTTCCCGAAAATTATAAAATTTTGGAGATGGAAGCCTATCGGAAAGGTGTTTATATTATATATATTACTTTTTCTCCATTAGATTTGGGCATTTCCAGCGGGCCCCTTTCGATCAATCTATCTGAAATTCGGTATGTATGGTTATTTTCTAGGCCGTAAAACGCCATAGAAATGGAGGTAAATTTCAGTTGAAATTTCGGCATGTTTACCGCTTTACTTCACCTTTTCTAAGGTTTTGCGCATCTCCGCGAATAAGTACCTAAAATAATAGGATGTATAAAAAATAATGACCGTTTTTCAACAAAAAGTTAATATTTCGTATTTCCTTAATTTAATACAGAATTAATGTTCAAAATATAACCTATTATGATCGACTGCTGTCCGCCATCATTCAATAGTGATCATTTGAACCACAATGTCAGTCTCTGCAAAATCATTATTATTTTTCTGGTCTTGAAGAAATCTGGCATAGGAGGAAATAAGTGATGATCTGATGGAACGATGTCTGGACTGTATGGTGGGTGTGGGAGAAGTTCGACCACCTGAAGATTTTTCACCTTTTTCTGCGCCCGACTGAAATTGTGTGCCTGAGCGTCATCCAGCTGTTGCTTAGAACACCTTGATGGTTTACCAAGCTGGGTAACACTGTGATAATTAAATTCGGAGTTCCTAGAACATCCGCAAGAACCTCATGGAATCTCAACAATATCCATTAATGATCGCCCTAAGCCCATCTTCCGTTCCAAGGACATATCTCCTCTGGTGGTTTTTTTTTTATAAAACGTCGCGTAATAAGATGATCAATGACACCTTTACCTTCAGTTTGAATAATTTCATGTATGGCTTCAGCGGTTGTAGATTTTTTTTTATATATTACGAGTATTTCATAAGAAACCATCTTTTTTGTTCGGCTACAGCTGATTTACTAAGGCTTTATTGCACGGACCAAATATTTAAAAACAAGCTTGCTTAATCCTTTACACGAGAGTGTTGGTTATTTCTAAACATTTTAAACATAGGTTTAAAATGCGTATTTACATCCTTTGATATAAATTTGATACACCTCATTATTTGTTAGAATTGAAAGTGCAAAATAATATTTTTAACATAAATAATGATGTTTTCAATTACTCAGACAAAAAAAAAATATTGATACTTTTTGGTCACCTAACTAGCATAAGAATAATATTATCAAAACATTAAAAATAATTAAGTCATTAGTATCTTTATCAAGAGAATCTTGATAAAGTCGCACTTTGAAGGAAGTCATTATGTTCGTCTAATAAACTTATAATAGCTAAACTAATAATAATATTTTATTGCGGTAAATATTGAAACTAAAATTCTGACATATTTTTTTTTGAGAAATACCATGGAAACTTTCCAAGCCAAAATAATAAAATAATGAAAAACAAAAATGTTCGTATAGACACTCTACCAAACGAGCGACATGTGTTTACTGTTTCTTAGCTCCGAATCATAGTATCCGAGCTCTTACAGTATTTTCCAAGGTTGCAAGCGAGTCATGGTGCAGTAGTTAAGCTTAACATTTACAACGGAGCATCGCTGTGTGTTTACAACACCCAATGAATCATAGGTCAAACCTCAAAACTAGTACAAGTCCAAACAGTTGTGACCTCGTAGAACATCGACATAACACACAAATGTTTTTGGTTAATTCAACATTTATTATTTTTTCTACATTCTATAAAGACTAAAGAGTGTTCAAATGATAATATAATTTTTACATTGACTCTGTTGCACCTCTCATAAAAGATTGGCATTCCATATCTGGTGAGTTAGCAGAAGGAAAAACCATTGTTGTAAGTGAGTCGTTTATTTCCAAAATGAACCCTAATCATCATTGACAAATTATCAGGAAACGGGAAAAAACTATATTTTCTATTCCAATGGTGATATCAAAACCATTATATTTTTTTTTTGTTTAAATAAAGTAAAAAAATCTTCATTTGTAGCACATATTTTCAGAAATCCTTGATTATTTTAATATTAATTAAAGAGTATCTAAATTTCAATAAGGCCGGTTTTGGAACAAATTAAACTTCAAGGCCGGTTTTGGAACAAATAAAATTGATTATGGTTCGTCTTGGAACAAAAAAATGATTGACATTGAACTTCAATAATTTTATATTTCCTGTGTTATAAAGGTGCTATTACTATTTTTATTCGAATGAAAAGGTTAAAAAATGCTTTTGAATAATTTATTTTTCAAAAATAATTAAGATAAACGTAAAACAAAACGTATTTTTTTTTTAATTAGACTAAACATCAAGGGTATTAATAATAGAACAATAAAAAATATATCACAATAAAAAATACATAAAATAATATTACCCGTAAAATAAATAATACTAATATTTAAGTTAAAAAAAAAAAAAACAGTATTCGGTAAACAGATTATAATAGTTCGTCAAAAATTATTTCAGCAGCTAAAATGTACTTTTCTGTGAAATTATTAAAATTTGTGTCACTATCAGGATTTCGGTTATTTGCACATTTCTCACGCCTCTTTCATCTGAAATTATTAAATTATTTATTTTTTGGCTTCTTCACAAAATATAAAAAAAAAAAAAAAACTTTACGAAGCACCAAACGAAAACAACATCGACAGTGAGTGATAAAGAATTGTCGGTTGAAATATCTTGATAAGGTTAAATCATCTGGACGAACAAATTTTAGAAAATTCAAAAAACGCTATATCAACCACAGAAAAACTACGCGAATTAAAACAAGAAATAATTAATTTACAGTTTTAAGAAAAAAAAACGCAGAAGAGAGGACCACCTGTTAATTGATTTGAAAATTAGGGTCCCTTTTGGAAAGAAAATAATGATCTATGCCCCACTTTACTGTGGTTTGAGGCACGGTTTGGAATGAACTAAAGTTGTAATCTAGGAACATTCTGGAACAAAATAAAGTATGGTTTTGGAAATTTACGTATTTTTAAAACCACTTTTTCTAATATTTAGGCTCGTTTCGGGAAAAAAAATAACACCATCTAATTTCTTGGGTGTTTTAACATACGAATCAATATTTATCTCAATTTCCGAAAAAATCAATTAGGGTTCATTTTGGAAATAAGCGACTCAAGTTATATATTTCATATGATTATATTTATATAATACAGTAGGATCTCACTAATCTGGCCCTATATCGGGATTTGTAGTGCTGGAGTAAGTGGAGATATATTTAAAAAACAAAACATATTAACCACATATTATTACATACTAGATTTATTTTAAATGTTTTATTAAAATAAATAATAGTAACTCGTAATTTAAAAGATAACAAAAATCACTTTATTTATTGAAATGTTATATACGCTTTTTAGTATTAAAGAAATGCCTTAACAAAAGCGACGCTAAGACGAAAACCGTATTTTTTCATAATTGAGTTATAAATATTATATAAACATTAAAAATACTATAAATATTAAATATTAATATTTCACAATTGATTTATTTTTTCCTTTTCCACAAAAATTTCACCTGGAATTGGCGTGAAATTCATTTCCTTTAAGTACACTTGCATCTATGCAAGTTTGGTTTAAAGTATATAAATATGTATATAAATATAATAAATATGTTTGGTTTATACACTTGATTTGAGCCCCCACGCTACATTTGAGCCTATCCAGCGTCCCCCTTTGGGTTAAAAGAGCTGAAATTCGGTATGTAGGATTTTCTTCAAGGCAGAACAATACCATGAAAGTGTGGGTAAATTCCAGACAAAATTTCGTTATGTTTCCCTGAAATTTTGGCGCTTATAAAGATCTCCGCAGCTCCACAAAATTAAGTTATAGTGTTGAAAATAAGTATGTATATTGCGTTCGTGCTAGGGAAATGCCTTTTGGGGGCCCAACTTGTTTCCTCCACTCTCCGTGGCTTTTCGATTTTTAAAATATTTGCGCACCTGTAAAACCCCTCCAAATTGAGTTGGAGAGGTAAAAGCCTTATGCATTTGAAATGAAGTTAAATTATCTGCAAAACAAAATAAGTTTCATCGAAATCGGACAAGTATTAGCAAAGATATAACTGTTTCAACTTCTTACTTCCTTGTACGAAGTAAAGGAAGTATTGTGATCGCGAAAATTTTCGGTTTTCAGATTTCAACGGAAATATCCATTTTGACCATCCCTGAATCCATTTTGACTAATTTCGTCGTGGCGTCTGTACCTACGTACGTTCGTGTCTCGCATAACTCAAAAACGGTTAGCCGTAGAAAGTTGAAATTTTGTATTTAGGATTGCTGTAAAATCTAGTTGTGAACCTCCCTTTTTGGTCACTGCTTAATCACCGGAAGTGGTACTTTACTTGAAGGTCATAATTGATTTCCATCAAAAATTATATTAAAATACTTTGCAAAACTTCTCAAATTTGGTATTTATAACTTATATGTTGGTTTAAATAACATACTAAATTTTGGTCTGAATTCAAAAACCGGAAGCGGTACTTTACTTGAAGATCATATTATACTTTCATCAAAAATTATATTAAAATATAATGTAAAGCATCTCAAATTTGGTAAATAGGACTTTTATATTGATGTGAATGTATTTACTATATTTTGGTTAAAATTGGTGAGCCGAAAAGGGTACTTTACTTGAAGGTATATAATAAGCTTACATCAAAAATTCTATTTAAATGAAATATATAAATCATTTGTTTCGGTAATAAAGATTACAAACGCAATTTGGTTTCCAATCCAATTAAACATTTTTATTACTTGTTTTAAGTGTTAAAATTTAGTGTAAAATACTGGTTTTCCTCCCTATTTGTGTGTGTCTGTAAATAGATGGAGGTCGCGACGCCGAGTGTTGTTTTTGAGATACTGCGATCTTCGGAAACTAGTAACCAAATTCAGTATCACTTTTTGAGCCACCGATTTATAGTTTAATAGGCTTACAAGGAAGTCATGTGTTGTCCACATCAGATATTTTAAAGTCGTATTTTCACTGAATAAAATAGACTATTGCGCTGGTCAAAGGTCAGCGAGGAGGGAGTCCATTTTCTATCCGTTCTGAGTGAATGACCCGTCAATAATTCATAAATTGAATTTTAATAGCAGTTTATTTTCTGTTTCTGTTTAAGTTACTCAGCCAAAGCCTATGCTATTGTATTGCGGGTTATGTTATATTATTATAGATGCGGGTTCGAATGCAGACCAGTTAGCTAGTTTCACTAACCGGTAGAGATATACACGGAGGGCAATTGACTTAAGACAGACCGGGACTATTCTATCTCGATTGCTATCTCGGTTAATTGTTTAGAAGATACTTTCTTAAACGTTATCTTCGTAATGAGAGAACAATAGAAGATTCCTGTTTACATTGTGGTGGGGAGAGAAGGAGATCTTTGTCAAAGCTAACGACTTAACCAGGAAACAAACTCGGATTAGCCACACTCCGGGCTACCGTGAAATGAGAAATTATCCTAGCTGTGTCTTAAGCACAGCTTTCTTCAGTTTTTCCTGCTTACATTTAAATTATCTTTTTTGTCTTTTTTTTGAGTAAAATATTCTCAGAAGTACTTCTAAAACAGTATTATATACTTAATTTGTAACGGTTTTAAATACGTCTTTTGTTTTTTTACGTTATCTTTTTTCCGAACTGCTATCCAAAATAGAAGACATTTTCATCTTTCACAAGAAACAGTCAGTGGACTGCAGTAGGAAACTAATTATTTCTAATACTCTGTCTCAATGAATTCATAATAAATGCACAAATTTGCTTAGTAAGATATAACTGGTTGTGGCAGGGGTTAAGAAAAATTTTGCCATTTATTTTTCTCCAATATTATTCTCTTCTTTTTTTTTTTTACCTTTCATTGGATAAACACACACTGGTGGTAGTAAAGTGAACGTAGAAAGGTACAATTTTAATTTAAACATATGTTAAGAGGTCCCCAATAATTTAATTAATTTACTGGAGATCCGTGACTCTCAAGCATTTGCGAACCACAGCTCTAAAATACTAGTTGAATGTTTACTTATTTACTGGGATTGGAGATACTTAGGTAAGATTTTTTTTTTTTTTTTTTTTATAATAATTCAATATTGTCACAAAATTTTCAAAAAGTTTTTGCTCTCTTTAAATAATTTTTTTTTGTGGAAAATTATGTTTTATATGATAAACAAAAAATACATTGAACATAATTCAGATGATATTAAATTCAATCTGCAGCCTATGTGAAAATTGGAACTGAAAATTCAAAGAAAAGTAATAATTTATGTGCAATGCAAGAAAAACTTGGTATTTTTTACTTTATGTAAGCCAGTTATTTTTAAATAGGAAAAGTATCTGTTATAAAAAAGTAGCAGTTATATTTGAATCAATGTTGTTATTCTTCTATTATATAAACATCTGTTAACAGATTATATTGAAACTTGTAAAAAAAACTTTTATTTAAGATGTTTTTACCGTTTATTTTTTTTAGTTGGGTGGTCAATAAGTATTCTTTTGAACAAGTCTTCCTTCTCATGACGTGTCCTTTTCTACATTTTCTGTTACTATGAAGTATCCCATACTTTTGGAGTGCCGTAAATGCAGCAACCTCTGATTTTAAGCAACGACTAAACTATATTTAATTCATAGTAAACGCAATTGCAAATAGGAGAAACTAGTAGACAACCTACTTCAAATATAAAACTACATATGGCATAATAATAGCTATTATTTTTCTTTAACAGATACTTTTCCATTATAAAAATATCTAACGTACCTAAAGTAAAATATCTGATGTGGACAACACATGACTTCCTTGTACGCCTATTAAACTATGAATCGGTGGCTCTGATCCTGAATTCGATTACTAGTTTCCGAAGATTGCAGTATCGTTTTTGAAACTCGACATCGCGACATCCATCTCTTGAGACACTCACACACAACCTCTTGATTCTGGAGGTCTCATTCCGTTATTATATTACGTTTTATTTCAGTAGATAAAAAGTAAAAATTGCCAATGTCACTAGATAAATCATTGGAAATCGAAAGTTTCGACATTTTAGGCGGAAAAACCCACATAACTTGTACTTTATTCTCCTGCAACTGACTTATTATCTCTCCAATATATTACACTCAATTTTAACACTAAAAACAAATAATAAAAATGTTTAATTGGATTGGAAACCAAATTGCGTTTGTAACCTTTATTTCCGAAACATATGATTTATATATTTAATTTTAATATAATTTTTGATGTAAGCTTATTATGACCTTCAAGCAAAGTACCCTTTTCGGCTCACCGATATTAACCAAATATAGTAAATACATTCACATCAATATAAAAGTCCTATTTATCAAATTTTAGATAATTTACATTATATTTTAATATAATTTTTGATGAAAGTCTAATATGATCTTCAAGTAAAGTACCGCTTCCGGCTTTCCAATTTAGATCAGAATCTAGTATGTTATTGAAATCAATATATAAATTATAAATACTAAATTCGAGAAGTTTTGTATAGTATTTTAATATAATTTTTTATGGAAATCAATTATGACCTTCAAGTAAAGTACCACTTCCGGTGATCAAACAGTGACCAAAAAAGGGAGGTTCACAACTAGATTTTACAACAATCCTAAATACAAAATTACAACTTTTTATAGCCAACCGATTTTGTGTTATGCGAGATACGAACGTACGTACAGACGCCACGACGAAACTAGTCAAAATGGATTCAGGGATGGTCAAAATGGATATTTCCGTCGAAATCTGAAAACCGAAAAATTTCGCGATTACAATACTTCCTTTACTTCGTACAAGGAAATAAAAAGACTCGAAAAACTTTACAATATGATAAAATTGTGGTCTACAATAAACATACGTTGATTTTGACAAATCATACATATAATTTTTTCATATTAATTATTTTTAAAGAAATCATTGTTTTAGGTTAAAGAGAGGGTTTATTAGTAAGATCTGGACCGACTGCTGTACTTTCTCTACATTAGTCGAGGCAGACATCACATGTAATATTTGCATTATTAAAATCAACCACTAAAACATTCAATGTTTCTTCTAGAACTTTTCAGTAGTTTTAAGAAAAACTAGGAGGATATGTGAAATAAAATAAATTGCATATTCTCAGTTTGAAAACTTAAGCAACCGGAAGATATTTTTTTTTCTCGATCGAAAATATTCTTCAAGTAAAAATAATTAACAAGAACAATTAAAAAATATATTGCACCGTAGTTCAAGAAATTAAACTAGAATATTCTTTGGAAAAAGTGAGATAAACAAAAATATTGTCAGTTTCTTTGAGAGCATGAGCTGCGAATAATAGATCTTCCTTTCACACTCACTTTCATCGACAAAGAGTCCACTGTCTTCAGTTGGAGCGTTTCCATCAGACCTGATTCAATTCTCAGCGATGTTCAACAAGAGTAAAAATATTTCACAGATTATACACTTAATGATTAATTAATTTCTAGAGATGATATCGATAAGGAGCTAAAACTACAAATTTGAAGAGATGGTACTTTTTGCCACCAAAAGATGACAGAGTAATCTAGAGGTTGTTCTGTTTCCTGAGCATACTTAGAAAACGTTAGTGCCCAGATAAAGAAGCCTAATTAATGTGTCGACGATTGCAAAAATAAATTCTGTCGTCTCAATGAATAAAACGGTTGAAGCTGTTACTATTCCTTCATTGTTAAATTTGTCACACTTAAGAATAAAAAATGGTATTCCATTAAAAGATTTTGACAATGAGAAAATGAAGACGTGGATTTGGTATCAGAAGACGACTATGGTGTAATCAGTTAAGTCCGCATGATCAGGACAACCTCTGAATTACAGAACATAATTAGTATTCACGTGCTTATTTTAAAAAAACATACTTAACAATTATTCAATAACAATTAATTTATATATTATTGCACCCAATGTATTTCATGCCTTCTAGCACTATATATTCTTCTCCACACTTTTTGTCGTGATTTTATCCATAATCTACAATTTATTTCGTCTTAATTATATATATATATATATATATATATATATATATATATATATATATATATATATATATATATATATATGTTTAAAAATTCAATTAGGAATTGATAAATTATTTGCCACATCTATAAATTTTTTTTATTGAAAACTAGTTTCGAATGTAATACATTCATCCTCAGTTCTAAAAACACACAAAAAATTCAAAAATAAGCAATTCAAAATATAGTTGGTATTATTATACATATTAAATTAAATAAATCAGTATTATAAAACATTTATGAATTATGAATTTAATTAAGACAAGAAATCAAATACATATTGGTAGGAATTACTAACGTTAGTTCATCGCGAGAAGAAACCAGTACAAACTTTTCTGTTTGATATAATCCATTTAAGCCTTGGTGAGTACCAACATATATTTGATTTCTTGTCTTAATTAAATTCATAATTCATAAACGTTTTATAACACTGATTTATATTACATATAATTTAATATATATAACAATACCAAACTGTATTTTGAATTTTGTTTGTTTTTAGAACTGAAGATGAATGCATAACATTCGAAACTAGTTTTCAATAAAACCAAATTATAGAAATGGCAAATAATTTATCAATCCCTAATTAGATTGATCCTTCTATAATATCATGCGTACTTAACTGATTACATCATAGTCGTCTTCTGATACCAAATCCACGTCTTCATTGTCAAAATCCAACTTTTTAATGGAATACCATTTTTTGTTCTTAAGTGTGACAAATTTAACAATGAAGGTATAGTAACAGCTTCAACCGTTTTATTCATTGAGACGACAGAATTTATTTTTTTAGCCACTTTTACTTCGTGGCATGCTGATTTATAACAAATAATGAAATGACCAATCTTCCGCTAGCTAACACTCTAATGGGTAGATTTCTGGGTAGATGTCTTAGCCACAGTTCTGTCGCGTAGATAACAGCAGCCCGTGTCAAAAAACGGACTGTGGTCCAAAAATATATATAAATATGTTCACGTTATTTGTACACTCTTATGATTTGAAACACATATCTGAAATCTGACTACGCAATTTAGACAATAAACAACACAGTCGAATACCAATAGGAACATGCAAGAGCCCAGTGACTCACGAGTTAAGCAAACCCAAATACACAATGACCCATTGATTGCGCGGCACGTAATCCCGATCGCACTGTTTGCTTTTCGCCGCCGAAGGACACAACCCTTGCAGACCCGGATGACCTAGAACAGACCATGAGTGGTTGATTGCTCTAGGATGACTAGGCATTGCAAGGAACAAGAAGAGAAGACACAAAAAGATATATTTTTTTTTTATTTTCTTCCTTTTCAAGCATCCTTCTTGTAAGTCTTCTTTGATCGAGACTTTTCTTTGTGTGATTTTCGAAACGCCCCTCCTTCAACAATCGAAGTAATCAAAGAGAAAGGTAAATATGACTGGATAATTAATTAAAAATGATAAAAGAAGGCCATCGAAAAAATAATAAGCATTCAAAAATAAATAAAATGAAAACATTATACAGGCCAATTAATTAATTTCTGGCGTACAGATACGTGTCTACTTGAAAGTTTTACACTCTCGAGATATGTATTCGCTAGTGGATGTTGCTCTGAGAGTCGACCAGTAATAGGTGTTTTCGCTGTAAGTGGGCACGTAGCTTGTTTTTTGTTTTGTTTTTTAATTCTTTATTTACATGCTTATTTACAAATATACAATTTAAATGATGGAAGAAAGTAATTCAAGCATTTGATTTTATAACTTACAACTTTAACATTTTTCAGATTTAAATAAAACAAAGAATATTACAAGTTGGGTAAAAAAATAAGAAAAAAAAACCCACTTTCATGGACACGTTGCTCAAGTTTTTACTCTGGAATGGACAAACATACAAACTTTGTGGTAGGAACTGAACACCGAGGCTTCTAGACTGAGACTGTTAATCTAGAAGTTTTAAATTAAAATACTTTATTACATTTTATATTAGGATATGCAAGTGGTTTTGTAAGATTTTTACGATTCCTCAACGAGTTAAAATTGGTCATGTATTTTTAAAATTTGCTGTTTAGAGAAGCTCAAATATCAAAAAGAAACCAAAATAACTATTATGTTATAAAAGGAAGAATTCCAAGTCTCTAAAATACAGGCAAAGAACTAATCAGTCAACGTTTCGCCAATTCAACCAGACGTCAACTAGATCTAACACTCCAAGACATCTAAACATATTTTCTAATACACTCTTGACAATCTGTTGACTTTGTATAATTCATATCTTTTTTACAATGTCGGTGTGAGATGTACAAATTACGTGGTCTTGTTTTTTCTTTCCTGATGATACCTGAATTTGTGTTTGAAATCTTCCAATTATATCCTAAGAATGAACTACTCTCTCACTGAGTTATTGCTTTTTTATTTTAATTATTTGTTTACTTAAAAGAGATTCATTACTTAGGTGAAGCGCATCAGTGGAAACTGTTGACTTTTTGTTTGTTCCTGTTTTCTTGAAAATCTCTCTCTCTCTCTCTCTCTCTCTCTCTCTATATATATATATATATATATATATATATATATATATATATATATATATATATATATATATATATAATTAAATTAAATAAAAATTAATTGAAGTAAAACAATAGAACAAAATTTAATAAAAAAAGAAATCAGTGCTACAGACTCTAATTGAGAAAAGTCCAGTACCTGAGAGTTTCAACTGTTCAATATATTTTATCTGAAATCAATTTACCTGTTATGCGTTTAGATGCCACCAATTGTAACTATTTATGGAATTTTATGACTTAGTGACCCAGGGGTAATATTTTTAATTGAACTAGCTTTACTTGAATCCATATTGTTAGTCGTATTTTACCTGAATTCTGCAATATATTGAAGGTCATCTAAGGGAGGTAGGCGTGGATTTATAAACCCTAGAACACAGCTTGGAGGTTTCGGAGATGTCAGATATATAAATATATAATTTTTTTTTCTCAGCTACCTTAAGGCACGTCCCTAGAAGTAGAGGTAAATTAAAGTCAATATTTCGACCACTATTACAACATTAAGGTCTTATATATTTTTTTTCAAATTGAAGGCTTTGGTAAACTAATACTTTCCTTATTATATATTTATTTTTTCTTTATAAATGTTCACATATTTCATTAAAGTTTCGGGTTTTTTTTCCCCCATCTTCAGAATGAATTAATTCTTAAATTTTATAATAATTTTATATACTCCTCTTCTTCATATGATCTATATTAGTTTATTCACTATTAAATAAGTTGATAGAGACATTTAAATTTTTTTTAGGAGTATTCTCAAATACAGGGATGAATACAGAACACTATTCAAATAATTTTAAGTGTCTCAACCAACTTATTTGATAATGAAGAAATTAATATGGATCAAATGACGAGTAGGATTTTATAAAATGAATATATAATTTAAGAATTATTTCATTCTGAAGATTGGGAAAAAGCGCCAAAACATTAATGAAATATATAATCATTAATAAATAAAAAATAAATATTTAATAAAATAAATATGAGTTCAGCCTTCATTTGTTAGTTTTTCTGCGGTTTTAAAGATTTTGCGGATCTCTAAATTGAGTAAAAGAGTTGAATGGGAATTGAGTTAGTGCCTTTTGGAAGTCTCAACTTTTTCCTCCCACCGCCGCTATTTGGTAATTTCCATTTTGCACTTTAGTTAGGAAATATTAAAGATAATTTATTAATTGAAATAAAATCGAAACGGGTCGCAATCGACGAAAAAATAAACATGTATATATTTTGATATTTATATGTATTTGAATAACCGGGAAGTAGTTGAGAAAAATAAGGAGGAAACAGTGCCAAGACAAACAATAGATCAGCCGCTAATGAAAAGCGTACACGAGACTTGGAAAGGACTGCTTTGTATTCCTCGAGCACCGGCGAAGAAATTACCTTCGAAAAGAACTCGAATACAGCCGAAGACCTCGCTGAATGCTAAACAGGCGTTTTCCATTCCGGACGGGAAGCGCCCTACAGAACACTCCCGGTTTGAAGATGGTACCGCTGCCTCCACAAAAGTGCGAACCATCATCTACCATTATCTCCAAGACAAGAGAGGAAACTCCACAACGGGATTTCGGAGTTTGCATCATAATACAATCAGTTGGAAGAGAACTATCCAACGATGACTGGTGAGATCGGACATCTGGAACAGCTGTTGGCTTAGGACCTACAACAGGTGTATTTCCTAACGAAACCAATTAAAATCTGACAAGTCATACGGAGTTGATTCAACAACAGCCATAGCGCAATTTTCCTATTTGAACTTTCGAAATGTAGAACAGTGAGTTGAAAAATCATAGAGGCTGTGGCGTCTGGTCTTCCTATGTTCCCAAACCCCGAAGTGAAAAATTGGACAATGTTTTATGAAATATTATTTTGTTTAAATTTACGAAATTCTAACGTGGTCATGTTAGTTACTTTAATATTTTTCTAATGTGATTTTATAACAGTTCAAGATTTCTAAAAATTACGTGCCGTTAGTTATTTTAAAAAATCTGATGCGCACAACTTTCACATATTACTTTACTTGAAATAAATGTTAAAAGTTTCCATAGAAACATTCAGTTTCAATTAAATAATATAAAAGTAGAAATTATTAACTACAACTATTAAGTATATGCATTTTTCGGCACACTCCATCACCTTCTACGACTTTAAATGTTAGATAATATTTCTTCTAAAATCTGTAGCTTTCCAACGGTATATTATACATATCGTTTTTTTCAAAAAAGGCGTAAGCGCTATTTATCGAAGTTTGCAGAAAAAACATGAAACGATTTTCCCCAAATAATAATATATTAAGTTGACATCCACATGATGGCATAGAGGATCAATCTAATTAGGGATTGATAAATTATTTGCCACTTCTATAATTTTGTTTTTATTGAAAACTAGTTTCGAATGTTATACATTCATCTTCAGTTCAAGGTTTAAGTAGATTACATCAAACAGAAGAGTTTGTATTGGTTTGTTCTCGCACTGAACTAGCAATGGCAGCAATGTAACTACCATTGCTAGTTCAGTGCGAGAACAAACCAATACAAACTCTTCTGTTTGATAGAAGTGGCAAATAATTTATCAATCCCTAACAATATATTTTTATTCTTCATTGTATACCATAGGAGTTTATTAACCTAGGAATACCTTTATAAATACAATAAATTTTTAAGGCTTCTAGCACTGGTGAAGGCTGGAGTGACGAATGAGAGTCGTTAGTATTTGGTGCTTACATCATCAATATTTAATTTTTAGACCATTTTCAATTTTTTTTTCTCGATATATCGTGAACGGGAATCGATAGAGATGGTGTTTATGTCCCATAATCAATTGAAACCTAAATTTCGAATTTTTGGCGCTTAAGGTTTTTTCAAAAAATGACGTCGATATATATTATTGATCTTATTTCCTGAAATTGGTTTTCAGTCTGGAGACATTTTTTTTCTCCTTTAGTTAATTATCAAATTCTTTTACAGCTTATATTTATTCATTTTTTATTACTAATAACATTAAGAGAGTGCTAATTATTTACAATAAACAGAATTGAAGGTACCGTAGAGAAAGTCATATCTAAAATTTGGTATTTATGCACTGTCAGACTATTTCAATGATGACAAGATCTAGCTGGTATTAAATGCCATTCAATTGTGCATTGATATAATGTTTTTAACCAAAATCGTGAGAATCGTTTTCGAGAAAATCGAAAAAAGTGTACAACGAATAATGTAAAGTGGCACTTATGGTAAATTTAAATTTAAATTTTACAGAAAAAGTTACTGCAACATCTTAGATATAAACTTACCTTAAAACTTAATTTCAGTCTCGTACAACTTTTTTTTATCAGTTTTATCATTTTCAATTTTTTGCTTGATGGATGATTTTTTTTTCCAAAGATTATACTGTCTCAACAGAAGTAACTTTACAAAAACCAGGTGTCACTTTTTTTTTCAATGGATCAAAATGAAAAGGAGCATTTAAAGTAAAATTTAAAGTAACCATGTTTTCCTAACGCCTAAGAAAATTCACCTTTGCATCCTGATCTGCTTAAAAAAAAAAAGAAGTGACTTACCTGATTTTTTTCCCTTACCATTCATAAACACTTGATGTTTTTTTATTTATTTATTCTAATAGGTCTTTTGTTCCGATTTTTTTATTTTTTAGTTACTTTGTTTTTTACATCCATGTTTTTCAAAAGGTGCTTTATCCCAGAATACACTTTTTATTTTTCTATTTCTATTTCTACGTATTTAAACCTAGAATGCCAACCATCGGATGTGGCCGGTAATGTTTAACTATGCGCCATTTTGACACACTTATTGAATTGAATCATTTTATTATACAATATATATTATTTCAACTAACTTTTCAGTGGAAGATAAATAATTACAATATTAACGAAATAATATCGATATTTATTGAAATAGGAATCTTTTAATGTTTTGTTAAGGCACACCAGAAGAAACAGTACAGGCAATAGACCATATTTTTTACCATTAGGATTTACGAATAAAAATTTTTAGAATTAAAAAAAAAAATATAAAATAAGAAAGTACTAAAATTAAATAAAGGGATACAAGAAATAAAACAATGATTTAGAAGTGTAAAATATCACAACGAAAATTCAAAATTAACTAATCTCAAAGAAGAACGAAGGTTTGGGTTAATCTTTCAACTATGGTATCATTTTGTTGACTGATTGGAGATAGGGAGGAAGAGGAAATTAAGGAGAAATTAAATCCCAAAGGAGAAGAAAATTAAGGGGGAGGATTTCAAGTGAGCCGTTTTCACTCATAGTTGGCAATCTAGGGTTAAAGAATTTTTTTTCTCGATTTTTCATCAAATATTTGATTTCGAATACGTATGGCTTCTGATCGTTTTAATGATATTTAAAAGATTCTGTATTAACATATCACGAATAGAAAGTTCGCGTTCAACATATGTGGAACCAATTGCTAGAATAACAGAGTTTCAGGCGAAAATAGCCAATTGTAGCCCACCTGCAGGCGATCCTGGAACCCCAACTACATAACCACCATCGCCTAAGGGTGCGCAGCCAACCGTTCCTCACTGCCTCACAATTTTCCAGGCCGTGGCGTTCCGAGACCAGGAAGTGCCGCTTCGCTCTCGTCTGGGAACGAACTGTCGATCAGGAGTTAGTCGTGGGAGAAGCCCGAAGCGGCAGGACTTGAGCCCGCATTGTCTGTCCTTGTTTGTTTTTGCAACAGCACTTTTCTCCGGACATAACCGATTTAGGCGTTTTGTCTGTTAGCTAACATGTGCGTTATAAAACTGCAAATATATGCAATGCAGCAGAAATTCCTCTTACATAGCATTAGATGTCATAATGCCACTTTTAGATTGATAAAATAAGTCCCATTTTAAAAATTAATACAAGCTCTCATGGATTCAGACATGAGATAACACATCGCACATCAACATCCTGAAAAAAAGACTAACCAAATATAGATCACTCCAAAATAGTTGAATATATACTCAAGAAAAAAAGAAGCAGTATTAGGTATATTAATCAATCTCTGTTATAGGCTTTTTCTAAAAATCTATGCACAACATATAATTATTTAACATTTTATAATATTATATAAATATAATTTTGTTTCTTTAAAAAGTACCTATGTTCAAACTGTTTTTTATAAAAAAACATACAAAATTAATGGAATAACATGGATTCACATATTATTTTTCTAGTTTTATAATTAATATGGTAATAAAATCGTGTGCGCTTGCATTGTATGACTCAAGTTGTGTTACCGATTGCTGAATTTTGAAATCGAAACTAAATAAAATAATTGAGAATTATTTTAAATCACTTTTTCGTTCATTTGAGGGTTATCCATTTTTTTAACGAAATAATTGATCAAACTAGTAAATTTAAATATGAATCCATGATATATCACTAATTTTAACCATATTTATTGATTAATATGCAAGAGCAAAAACCTTCTTGTTCTGAGCATTTTAACTTCCCCATTCATTTTAACTTTGTATTTATTAGAATTCTTCTTATTTAATTATTTGATGTATATTTATGATTTTTTGTACATTTTTGGATTTTTAGTATGAATATTTGCTTTTTAGCAGCTGTTTGTAATTTAACTTTTTCCCAGCTGTTGTCATATAACCTCCCTTTTCTCTCAGTATGTGTCTGGGTGTCTTAGTGTGGGGTGCTGTAGTGATAGATTTTTTAAATATCATTTTGTTTCCATTATTTTTCTTTTTCATTCTCTCTTTCTGTCCTGGTGAAGGCTGAATTGGCGAAATATCGACAGATGATTTATTTTCTGTAATTTTTGAGACTTGGCTTCTTGTTTTTCGAATTTTCCACTTATGTCCTAACCATGTTTATTAATTTATGTATAAATAGTCCACCAACAGGCATAATGCTGAATGAAAGGTGGTCATGTAAATATACAACAACACATACAAACAGATAAGTAATAAAATTAATAATAAATATTTTTAATTGGCCGAAATGAGTCATCAAATTTCGCCTCAGCTCTTGGACTAACAGGAATCGTTAGTAGGCATCTAAGAATAGCCATGATCCTTGAAAATAATAATACATTGTCATCCGATAATTATATATTTTTATAAAATTTCAACTTGGTATAAAATAATCGGAAAAGTACTATAATTCGATGACCAGATTTCATTGACCGACAGCAGTGAAACAAAATAAAAACGTTTAAAAAGAGAAATCCCATCTCAGTTATAGTTCAGTAGTTCTTTAACGCGATTTCAGTAAGAATAAAATTATCAATGCTCATTAAGTAAAACTAAATCTAAGCAAAACAAAGTCATTATGCGAATTATTACAAAGATGCATGAAAATATTCTTTCATAAAAAGAAGTAAAAATAATATTCCCGTGCTATCAGCAAAAGAGGCCATGATTTCTAACTCACGGTCGACACTTACATCGCCAAATAGCGCCTGACGATTCACAACAGAGGCGAAAGTCGATTGCGATATCGATATAATTAGAATAAAAAAATATATCGACGATTTGAATATAATGCTAGTAAATCGCTGCCATTTTGTATTATTTACGAATAGGCGGTATTGTTGCTATTGTTTCACTTGCCAAGATTCGATTCTACTGTAAAACGATTTCGCAAACTGAAAAGATGTAATAGACTAAAATTATTTTTAAAATGTTTATACGTGTTGTGTGACTCCTCTACTACATCCATCAGTATATAATTATTCTAATTAACAATTTTTTATTTTATTTATTATTTTTTTTATGTTTCTGTAAGTTTCCAATCGTAAACCCTGTGCGCATTAAGCGAAAAACTTAATTTTCTAGAGATTATAGCGCCAAAACAGTTACAACGATTTAGACCAAACTTGCCAAATATCATTAAAGTCCTTTAAATTTTAGTACATAATAAATCCTCGACAAAAGGCAGGAGTTATGAAGAAAACAAAATTTTATTTGCGCATAAGCCGAAAAGTATTTTGGTAGTATATGCATACGAAAATAAATTCCTTACGGAGGAAAAAATAAAAATCATCAAAATCGGACCACTATTAGCACTGATACTGATAATTGAACTTTTTTGGGTAGGGAAGTTATTGTAATAGGGTCAATTTTTTTATGTGTATTTTTCAACGGACCTATGCTTTTCAGAGCTCTTGAGTCAAAACACGCACTTTGAACCATTGCTCTTTCTCTCTATCTGTTTGGGCTACAATTATCTCTTGAAAGAATGGAACCGTGTTTCCAAAGTATTCTGTTCGAAAACTATTTATCTCCTGTGACATTGCAGATGCACATTTGAAAGATAATTAAAAGGTTTGCAAAGTAAGAGAGAGAAATGCTTTATTTACAGCAATAATCCCCAAGTACCTCGAGTTGCTACATACACCGCATACGTATCAATCTATGGCTAGACATAATATACATAACTTTTTTTTGTTCCTTTCATTTTAGCTCTAAACAAATAATTATCACTACATTACCCATATTATATCTGTTCCATTCTTTTTTCTTTTCCTTTTGTTTCCTGTAGACCTTCTATCGTTTTCTAATCTATATCTTATTCGGTGAATCTCAACTATTTCATAACTTAATAGCGCTTTTTAATAAATGCAAAAAAATAAATAATAAAATACCTTCTCGGAACAATATTAGCAAAGATATAGCAAAGAATGTTTGTAAGGAACTTTGCATCCAAACAGATAAGGAAAGTAGTTTGAGTAGACACAGTAGGTATTTTGTTTTGTATAATAACATTCAGCGAATTTCACAACAAACAATATAATATTTTGTTCTGCACAAACAATACACTGTTCTGAACAGATACTTTATCTTCTTATATAATACGGTAACGGCCATATATTTGAAAGAAGTTGATTTCCATTCGTCAGACTGTTTGAAAACGATTATTTAAACATTATTCAACCTCTTCGTTGATTGGAAATCATTTCGATAAACACGACAAGAATGGATTTGATTTAAAAAAAGTTATTGAAAAATTAGCGAATTTGTAAGAAATTGAGGAAAGTGGAAAATTTAATGCATTAACACGGATATGTTTTATAACCAACCAAAGATAGCACGAGATAAGACAAAATTAATTAATGAATTGCTTCATAAGATTCATTTCCGGTCTCCCCAGACGCTCTCACATCTCTCACTGATATTCCGAGCAAGGGTGGCTTTATCCTAATTTCCGACAAAAATACCTTCTCGGTACCTTCATTCTTCATTATTCCAATCCTTAAGAGCCAGAAAACCTTCCTATATTCATGAACTCCTCACTCTACTGTACGTTCTTCCATTACTTTTCGAAATACAAGATATCAACCTCCTGATTTGTATCCCCCCCCCTCCCCCCCCTCCCCCCCCCCACCCCATACAACTCCTTCCTTTGAAAAATCCGTATATCATTTGTGCTAACTTGTTTGGGAATTTCTAATCCACCTCTATTTGTCAAGCATCCTCCCTAACCTCATCTAAACACCATTTATTTCTCCATATGCTGAATGATCAATCTTCTGCGTTCATGTAAAAAATAAATAACCATGCAAATTTGAACAAATAAGTACATAAGTATATCTATTGTTATTTTTGTATTTTATTTGTATAAATAATTCTTATTTCATTTATAGTTAGAAATGTAATT
Organism: Rhaphigaster nebulosa; assembly: GCA_948150685.1. Lineage (NCBI taxonomy): Eukaryota > Metazoa > Arthropoda > Insecta > Hemiptera > Pentatomidae > Rhaphigaster > Rhaphigaster nebulosa. The sequence continues at coordinate 134,834,907 of OX411310.1, read as the reverse complement.
GATTTAGCACAGTGAAGACAGCCAAATGCTGCCTAAGTTATACATTTATGTCATTCTTAGGGGAATGTCCCAGAATAAAGATTATTTTTTCATTAATTAAACAAGTAAAATAATATACCCAGAAGCAATTTGGTGACTAAGGAAGCGGGACAGATTGGATAATACCACGCATGCTCAGTAAGAACAAAGACAGGAAGGAGGAGGCGATAGAGCCCAATTTATTACCATCAGCAAACCATCCTCCTGCAGAGCACTTCCGGAACGGTACAGCCCGCACCAGGAACTGCTTCCAGTTACAACACAATAATTTAAAACAGTCTCGTTCCTTTGACAATTGAATATCCTCAAATGCCTCCGCCAGACTGCAATTGAATAACGGCATTACGGTGTAATTAGAACAAACCAGCTGTGACAGATCCCGTCGGTCTTATTCAATTATCGAACTATATCGATTTATTGTCACAAATCCAATCGAATGCTATTATTCAATCTCTTCGTTGATTGAAAATTACTTTGATAAACGCTCCAAGCAACAACAAAAAAAAAAATTGCAAAACTTGTTACCGCATGCGATTAGAGTTGAAAAAAGTTACTGAAAAATTAGTGAACTTGTAACAAATTGAGGAAAGAGAAAAATTTAATACATTACTACGCATAATCATAAGATGAAATTTTGCATCACTATACAAAAGGTTATAACACTAAAAATTCCGTTTGGAAATTTACAATCATTATCATTAAGAAAAGGTGGTGAGCTCCCCATCGTGGGGCCAGAACCTTCATTAGGTATCTCAAAACGACACTAGCGAAAATGACTAGACATGGAGAACAGCAGGAAAGGAGTGGAGATGAGGTATTGGCCTTAGGCAAGCTAAGCTACTAATCAAACAACCTCTTCTTCTCGTTGTTAGTGGCTGCTAGGCCTGAAAAACACCTAAACGTTTGAGGAATAGAAGGTGGCGAAATCTGCCACTTGTTCGGAGAAACACAGCAGTGTTGCCTGGTCAGCCCTGTATTTTCCTCCTAAAACTCTCTAAATTTTCCTCTAAATCCACCAACTTTTGATGTGAAATCTACTTCACTTTTGATTTAGAATTTTTAAACTTTATTTTTATTTCATTATTTTCTTAAGTAAATTTATTGTAATATATATTATATTGTTTCTTAAATATATATAAAAGAGACACAAATTAATTTTTACACAATTGGAGGATTCCAAACATAATGTAAATAACTAAGCAGTCAACATTTTGTCAATTAAGACATCATCAGGGCATATACGATGATATCACAGATAAAGACCAAAAACAGCACATCTCACATCAACAGAAAAAAAACGCCCCACTTCAAGACATCCAATCACATCAATGTATGTGCTGTATTTGATCTTAATTTATGTAATTGTATTATGTATGTCCTGATGATGCCTGAATTAGCGAAACGTTGACTGGTTAGCTATTTGTCATCATCAGTAAATATACTTTTATTAATCATTTTTTTGTTTTTCTTCAATGCTAATATCATAAGATGAGTACCTCCAGTAATATGAAAACTGGAAGTGACACGCAGTACTAAAGTCTGGGAATCCCAGAAATGGCAGATTGTGATTGCTCTCCCCCTCCACTCGTCCCCCTCACCATTACCAGTACCAGTACCATCATTATATATATCAGCCATCTTATGTATTAAAGTAGCCATATTATGTCATTGAGCTAATAAACATTACAACAATAATCAATCAATAATAAATGTTTAAAGTTAGTCAGTTATGTAAGTGCATTGAATTAAACCTTCTATCAGTATTACTTATCCATTCCTCTGTATTCACTTGGTTTTTGTTCATTAAACCTTACAGGAACTTTAGTTACTACAGGAACTTTAGCTCAAAATTTTTGTTATGAAGTCTATCAATTTTCATTTCCTCTTCTGCCCATTTTATATATTTCTTTTATTTTAATTTATTATTTACAATTATTCCTTTGGATTTATCTTTTTCTTCTATTTTCAATACTTTTTTATTATTTGATATATTTTTATGATTAACCCATATGCATAATGACAATCCCTCACCACTGCCTTCTCTAAATAATTATTATGACACTCTTAATTACTACCAATATATCGCCTCTTTAATTACTTTGCTAGTTTGCTTTGTTACTTTGTACCTTTACCACACTTTGAGCGTTAAGGTACAAAAGTGTATCCATTTATTTATTTTTATTTCCCCGTTTTACTTATTTATTACTGCTATTAATTATTTTAGTTATTATTATTTCTCTATCAGTTTATCTATTATTATCAATAGTCAGTTTTATTAATAATCAATTCAATCTATTAATTTATTTTTAGTTGTTGTTATTACTCAACCAGCTTAATCTTATAACATTTTACAAATTCATTACAGTATTTATTTTTCCCATTAATTATTTACTTTGTAAATTTAAATATCATTCACTGTAATTATCATTATTTTATTATTAAGTTATGTATCTTGTTTATTTAGCACTGATGAAGACCTGCAAAGTGGGTCGAAACGTCGGTTTCTAACAAATAGTATTTACTATTTGTGATTCATTTTTTCTTTTACCGTCTCCCGGACTATCTCATTCCTTCACAAAATCAATGTTATTCGAATGCTTTTGACGAAGCAGAAATTTATCTTAGCCATTGAAGAGCACCATTAAGAGTTAGTTGTTAGGAAGAGAGTTAATTATAAAGTAATTAACTGACACGGCCGGCGATCTGTATCATGGCGTATCATTATTCTCTGTCTATATAATGAGCTCTCTCTTCTCTGCTGCGTCGCGTCTCCTACTCATCGCTTCTGCTTTATTTAATTTATTTTCAGACCTTGAATATATGTATAATTCCGATATGGGATTTATGTCAAACTGCATTTGAATTACCTTAAGACCCCGATCTTAACTGAAAAGGACCTGTTGTGGAGTTGTTTATCTCTTGAGCGAGCGTAGCGATTGGAAGCCGACAGCTATATTCTGATAAAAGCAGTAATAATTTAAATGATGGTAAGGCCCCGATGTCAACTGATAAGGATCCGTTGGTTTGAGTATTTATTGTGGGGATACGCAGCTCGAAGGACAGTCAGGTCTTAAAAACTCTAGACCTCCGCCAGGAATTCTGGAGTTTTACCGAATAAAGGAAATTATTAATTAAAATATCGATATGATCGATATATTGTTGTAAAATATCACCGACATATCGGATGTTAAAATATCGATAGAAGATGACGGTTCTTCAAATCCGATTTAACGATATATCGCGTTTCGATATCCAGCCCAACTATGGACCCCGCGCCTCCTAGGTGCCCAGTGGAACACGAGTAAAATAAGCAGTTTTAATTTTCTTAACAAAGATTTTAGGTTTATTTTTAAAGGATAATCATTTTCTCAAAATAAGCTTACAAGGCACATTCTAATTTTCTCACTAAAATAAAACTTAATTACACTACAGGCATAGACAGCTGTGCTGATGCTGTTTACCTCAGCAATACTCGGTAATGTTTCAATATTAAGGTGAATCACAGACAATGTATTTTTTTTATCACGCTTTTATTCAGCCATTGAGACCGTCAAGTATGATAATTTTCAGATGGCTGATTGTCGAAGGTGTGATTCGCACAAAATATGCCATTTTAAAAACTAATTCGACTTTCTCAAATTATTTTTATCTAATAAAATATGGAGCATATTTTATTAAATTATTCTTTGGATTACTGTACGCTGCGTAATTATTTTTCTACTTTTCTGTTAATATTTCCCTTATAAATACTCGCACATTGAGTTAATAACCCGATTTTTTTTTTGTTTAAAACTGTACTGACTGTTAACCGAAATTGATGGATAAACGAGTGACAGATAACACAGGCCAACAAAAAACTTTAATTTAATAGTTATTTAAAAACTTTAACTTTAATAGTTGATCTTTAAAGATTTTTATGTGCTGAATCTAAATCTGGCCTTAGTTTTTTTGTATAATCCATAATTTTCCAGCAATATACTTTGTATTATATAGTATAAACCTCTATACGGTATACGGGGGAATTAATGAAACACTATGTTACGCCATAAGCATGGTTATAGTCCTTAACCAAATAGTTAAGCTCGATTTGAGTAAACAGTTTAGGCTCTATATTTTCTGTAAAACATTGGAATTCTTCATCATTTTGTTCATCTAACTCTGATTGCACAGGCCAACGATGAAAAAACATTTGTACTGAAAATACCTTATTTCTATAGTTTTTAGGGTGCTGAATCCAAATATGATATTAAAAAAGCTGTATCACCCACAATTTCTTCACATTTTATAGTTAAATTTATTAAATTAAGCGATTTTTAAAGAATTGAACAGCTTTAATAATTAAAATTGTGGGTGATACAGCTTTTTTTATATCATATTTGGATTCAACACCCTAAAAACTATAGGAATAAGGTATTTTAAGTACAAAAGTGTTTTCATCGTTGGCCTATGTAATCGAAGTTTCACTGTAAATTCGAAATTGTCCTTTAAGAAGATAGTCTTCACTTAATTAGCCGTGGTTATGAGGTAAGAGTTTTCAAATAGAAACAGAACATACAACATACATGTCTCGATAGGTCTGTAATCAGCTGAAGTAATCGACGTATTATGCAGGCTTTACTCGCCCGAAGCGACGCGACGGAACAATATATATCTATGATCGCATACGCGAGGTCATTGCGCGAAATAAGGATGACAGAGCAATCTATTCAACATCTGAAAGACAAGAGAGTTGTGGGCGGACCTGGCATATCTAAATATTTACCGCGCACCGGCCGGCATTATTGTGCAATACAGGGGGCCGTGGATTAATCTTAGTTTGGCAGTGATGAGTTGTATAATATACGATGGATCGATAATCTAATTATAGTCGATAATGAAGCGCTCTGAGCGGGTCCCTCAGGAACGCGCTTTGTTTCGTCTCATTATACCTGGAGCTCACAATGGTCTATTGGGTGATATTGTGTTGGCAGCCTTAGCTGTAATGCAGGGTATAGAGTTCGGGTGAAGTGATGACCGAAGGATAATTTGCAGGCCGTCAGATGGAAAAAAATCACTCAGTTATTACAAATAATAATCATAGTATTGAGTGAGTTTTGGTTGGCCGTAGATACATTTAAGAAAAAAGTTGGCGCTCGGCTGGACGCCTCTCTGCCCTGATAATGGCCTAAAACTTAGGCCGAAACGTTGGCACAAAATAAATTAAAGTTTAGTCTTTGACCGCACCACCCGACCAACTTCTTCCTTAAATAATAATAGTAATAATTTCAGAGTTATAATAATAGTTATAATATCAAATGGTGTGGGAATGACCAAAAGTAGAGAAAATGTTAGTTTGTCTCTCAAAACTTTCCCAGTTATGCGAAGTTAGATAATTGAATACTTTATGGATAATGGCAATTATATGATTTTTCAATAAATTAATTCTAAAATTTCCATGCAGGAAAAAAATTAAGTATATTGTGCTGGCAAAACTTGTGCTGTAGCAATCTCCTTAAACCGATTACCTTATCGTTTGTTGTGGCGCTGAAACAATTCCTGCGTAAAAAGGTAAGGTTTCATTTTTTTTTCAATTATTTTGTGAACTAAATGAAAATGTGGGGTGACTATGGGTAAACGGATTTGTGGTCATTCTCAACCTGAGAATCTGGAAATAACTGTATTTAAAATAAACGCTTTGTGAGAAGGTTAATTCCTTTGAAAAAAGGAGAGAAAAAGTATAGCTTCGATTCAATTAGGACGAATTTAAAGATCTCCAAATTTCTAGTTTTCTTTATACAGTTTTTTGTTCCTTTTCATTCATATTAAACCTAGAGTTCATTTAGAAGACATTTTTCTATCTTTGGTTAAAGTTCCTGAAGAATAATTTCATAAATTTTGATTATTATTTTTTAATTTCTATTAAGATAAGCAAATTATATGTGTGCTCAGGTTCTGAAATAGTTTCTTCTCATCGCATCTCTCTAGTTAAGTACATTATTTGTGATGGTATATGTGAATTTGTACAAAATGTATGATATTTGTATATTATGAATTTGTATAATTTGTATAGAAATTTATATTCTAGTATAACATTAGAGTAAAATAAAGTGTATCGATTCTTCAAAAGCTCCAGTATTTTTTTTATCACAGCCGTACATTAATATTATGGAAGGAAAACGTTTAAAGAAAAATAAAGAACATTTTTGATAGTTTATCTTCCAAGCTTGTCAACCCCTCTCCCCCACCCAGTACTGTGTGAATTTATATGAAAACAAGCCTTGACCATTTTCACCCCAAACACGGAGAGAATTTGGCCACGGACATATATTGTTCTCTCACTCGCACATATAGCCTAACAAAATTAAAAATTTATGATATACAACTGAAAAAGTACAATAAAACATCAACCCGAAGGGGTGCTTTTTCAAGCCGAATGGTATGTGTACACTAACAGAAAAACCCAAATTTTGGCCATTCTTACCCCGATTGACAGTTCTTAATTTGATGGTTAAGTATTCGATATAAAAGAACTATGCAATTTTAAACAATTAATTAGTCAACTATAAATAATTGGTTGGAACTACTTACAAGCAATCGATTCTATTGATCTTGATAACTCGATAACTCACCTGAAAAAAAAAAAATTAATGCTAGGATATTGTTGACAAATTCAAAAACAAAGTATTAAGTCCATCAAATAGCAGTAAATAACTAACTAGTCAATTTTTCGCCAATGCATGCGATATCAGGACTGAATTAAGATAGATGCAGACTTCATGTAGCGCATCTCTTAACGTTTGCACCACTAATCTCACAACACAATTATGAAACATACAATCAGTACTGACTACAAACTGACACAGATTCTTCCTGAACAGTGGTAAATGAAATAATATTTAACACGCTATTTAACTATTTAACACTCTATTTACAGTACAACTGCCCACATGACGGACCGATAAACAATTTTCAACACTTGATATATCGCAAACAGGCCCTTCGTCATAGAGGGGCAGGAAGGCGAGTTCAAAAGAATTGATTAAAAAGATCTTTACATATAAAAGGTTTCATAAAGAAATATATGCAAATAAAAAAATCATATCAATCTAAAATAAATAATATGATTTACTTTTATCAAACTCTGATAGTATATCATAATTTATAAATATGTACGTTGTTAACAGTTTAATAAGAACGGTTTAATAGATTATAAAGAGTTGTCTTTGAAGTCTAGGTTAGTAAGAACATTGAATTTTGACCCGATTATTCAAAATTTCGAGTATTGTGAATAAAAAAAACTCTAATAGTATTATTATGAACACTTTACTTAAGTAATTATTATTAAACTATACTATCATTATTCAGCAACTTATTAAAAAAATTTTGTTGTATTTTATGTAAAACAATAAACTCTTTTTATTATAGTGTAGTAGCAAGTTTCTTTTTCACATTGCCTTTACTTACTACAGAAACTTAAAACGAAATTAAAAAGCGATTTGTTATAATTTATTAAAGGAATAGACATCAAAAGACTGAGCGACGTATGTAGGAAACAGTTTAATTTATTTCAGCATGGCATATCTTGATGTGCTTTATAGATTTAATTATTTAATTATGTTTGTTTATTTATATTGTGTTACTTTCATTTTCTATTTATTTATTTTTTTGTAATTTAATGATTATAACTGTATTCATTTTTTTTGTTGTTGCCTGATTCCAGTATTTCAATGTAATTTAATATAATAGGGGTTAATATAACATGAATTACGTATATTGTGCCTGATATTAATATGTATGGTGCATGGAAATTACTATTTAATAAACTTTCCTTCTATCAGGTTAGTATAAGAGAGCAAATATATATATATATATATATATATATATATATATATATATATATATATATATATATATATATATATATATACACACACACACACACACAATGTATTTATTTTGATATAAATTATATGTAAATAAAGGGATGTCACAGAGCCTAAACTGAGGTCGCTGACACCCACCCAAAGGCCCTCCCACACGAATACACACCTGTCTCTTTATCGTCCCATCCTTGGTCTATCAGAGTATACAGTCTTGAAGACATTCAAATTTTTTTCTCTTCCTTATCTTTTCGAGTACGGCTGCGCAATAGAGCCATACCATTTCAAAGATAGTGGAAGGTGAGTGTGGGTGTAGTACCAGATGATGACATTGAATAGAAGAGAGAGGAAGTGAGAGTGGGCGAATGTAAATTTAATCAGGCTCGAGTAGGATCAAATGCAAAGCAGTCTAAGCAGTTCTTCTAGTCCCATAGTTCACATCATGGAAACAACAATATATATAAAAAAAAAATAATAATAATGTTACATAAAAAGCCATTATGATATTACTTAACTAAATTGATCAGTAATAGCTTCACACAATCCTATCTAATCGGGCATTCACTTTTAATGAATCTTTCCTTCCTCAATGTGCCAAAATTGTCTAAACTTAAGATCCCTGGTACCATGCGTCCACCGAGTTTGTTTAGGTATCATCAGATCAACATTTCAAGCAAAGGCAAACTCAAGTATTATGCTTTTCAATATCAATTGCTTGGCAAGTGATCCATAAAATAATATATTTTAATAATGATAGTTCAAGTTTAGAAAATTAAACACTTTATTTTTTATCTTTACAATTTTATTCATATTGTTAAAAATAATTAATTTCTTAATTCAATTGATTTCATATTATTCTCAAAAAATAAATAAATAAAAATATTGTTAGTTTTAGAAGCAATTCATTTATAACCTATGGTATAATTTTATTCTTTGCAAGTAATTTTTGTTTTATTCAAATTGAAAATTAAACAACATTGTTTTACATATTAATTTATTTTCTAATGAATCTATATATTATTAGGTAAGCAGTTTTTTGTCTTACTGATTATTTCGTCTGTATGCATAGTAGGGAGAGGAATAGATTTATCATTGGGTAGGTATTGTCGTTTAGATGTGCACGATATAAAAATTGTTAACATATTTTCTAGTTAATGCGAGTAAATCTCTGTTTCTGACTTTTTTCACGATTATATTTTGAACGATTGGGCCGGTTTTTGTTCTTTCCTTTTTGTTTTGTAGGGTTTAGATCCGTTGTGCCAGTGTACCAAATCGAGTACCCTGTGCGTTATAGCGGCTGCGCAATATCCGAAAAAAACATTTCTTCCATTGAGGATAGCACCAAAACGGCTCGGATGATTTTGATGAAACTTGCCTCAAGTCTTCTCCTTAAAACCCTTTAACTATCCATACACGTTCTAGATCTCCGAAAAAAAGAAGGAAACAAGTTATGACGAAAAGAATATTTTCTTTACGTAAGTAGAGAACGATATATTTTTCTTCGATTATACAAATATTCATTTAATAGATAATCGATTTCATAAAAAAAAAAAAAAAAAAAAAAAATTGGCCCAAGGAGCCTAGAAAAAAATAAAACACGTTGAAACTGCATTATTTTATATCTCCAGTTTGAAAAGAGATATCGACATGTTTTTCCAGAAATTATTATCATTATTCATCTTTTTGTATGCTTGATTAGTATGTAAAATAATTGTATATTTGTTGAAAGTTTAGTTTTATTCATTTCCGAGATATGGAAATTTCTCAAAAGACTTGGAAACTCCATTTGTTTTTTTGTTTTTTTTCTAATTCCTTGTACTTCGATTAAGACTGTATGGTGTATGATGAGCTCATCAGGAAACTCAATGAGAACTTAAAACGTTTGATGAACTGTTTTGTCAGAATAATCTTCAGGAAAATTTAAGTCAATTTAAATGGCTCTACCTCTACGTCCACTTGTAATATTTCTCAAACTCATTCCTGTACCAGATTCCACCAAAGTTCTTCTTTTATCATTGATCGACTCCTCCTTTGATCTATTCCCACAAAACCATAGCATATGATTCTCAATGCAGTGGAATTCTTTACCTCTCGACAACCGTCATCCTAGCTATTTAAAGACTTTCAAATCCCTTCTTTTCCATCTTCCTCTCATTGGAAACAATTATAGTTTATAAACCTAAAACTTCCTATAAAAGTAAGCTCAGCTATTTTAAAAATAAATACACAAAAGAAAAATGGTATTTTAAGACTGTTTCTTTGACGAAAATTACTTGGATACAATAGGAAAATATTTAAAAAATAAAATAAAAATAATGGATCGTTAGTCGTAACGGTCAAGAAAATATTTTTAAAAAAAATATAGGTGTTATATGTTTTTAAATATAGTTTAGATTAAAATATATTTTGGTGCATTTTTTTATGTCTCTACCTGACCTAAAGTGAATCTAGGAGGATTTTTTAATATGAAAGACTAAGTAGGCGATTTACTGATGTGCTTTAAAGCGTGAACAGTCGGGAAAAAAAAAAAAAGACAATGTTAATCTAAAACTTACATTTCATCTAGGCGTATCCAAAGTAAAGAAGAAATTAACCTCTTGGCTGCTGAAGTAAGGACAAAAGAAGGAAATGCGTTGAGTAAAAAGCTTGTTTCTTGACCCGGCGTTGAAGTCTCTCGGGAACAATGGCCGCTCTACAGTGTTCCTCTTCTTTCCCTCTTCTACTTCTACAGAACAACGCTTTTACTTCTTACAGCTCAACGCCATTAGCCGCTTAAGGCGATTATATGGCGAAAGTAATTTTCCTTTTTCTAAGGCGACTTTTTATAGCTTATTATATCCGAGTAGCTTCTACCTCTTCTTTAGAAATCCTTTACGTTATGCTCAGCAGGAAGTTTTTCTGGTAAACCTTTGTCTTGCTCACCGAGGCAAAAACCGAGAAATTCACGTTGATGTTTTCGGTCAAATTTTATATGTGTATAAAATAATTTAAATAAGATAAAGATGAAGGGGAACTATAGTGGCGAAGAATTACGCCTCAAAATAAACACAAATGTTTTTGCTCAGATTGTAAGAAAACTGGATTCATTAACTGTATCATGTTTATATACATTTTTGTCATATACGAGTATGTATCAAATCAAATATATGGTTCGGGGAAGAATTAAAAATATATGACTGAATTCAATCTCAATTTATTAATTAGCAATAAGTACTGAGATTTAATTTTGAAGTTATATTCTGTGAACGCTAATGTATTATCTCTATTTGATTAGACAGCATATATGATCAGCACTTTAGATGGTTATAATCAATTAACTAGTTGGTCTTTTCAAATTATTTTTAGTTGTGTTGTGATGTGTATTTTCAGTTTTTTAGATCAGCTGTACAAATATAACCTATTTTTAGCCCATACTGATGTTAGTTTCCTTTCCCTTTATTAGATGTTGAACTGTCTTGGGAGTTATGCACTATATAGAAGTATAAAAACTAACGTACTATCTCAATTTGGTTAGTGTTTTAGAGACTGTTGATGTAAGATGTGCTATTTATGGACTGAATAAATATGATCTTACGTTTTCCAATCCTGAAGCATAGATTGGTGAATCGTTAAATACGCATGATAGTATAGAAGGATCAATCTAATTAGGGATTGATAAATTATTTGCCATTTCCATAATTTTGTTTTTATTGAAAACTAATTTCAAATGTTATACATTCATCTTCAGTTCAAGATTTAAGTAGATTATATCAAACAGAAAAGGTTGCATTAGTGCGAGAAAAGATTAATGCAACCTTTTCTGTTTGATATAATCTAATTATACCTTGAACTGAAGATGAATGTATGACATTTCAAACTAGTTTTCAATAAAAACAAAATTATAGAAATAGCAAATGATATCTCAATCCCTAATTAAACGTTAAATAGTTATTAGTGATTTGATTATTTTGAAATCAACGCCTATGTTTATGTTTATGCATATATTTTGTTTCTTATATTTGTTTTTTTTAGCAATACTAAAAAACATTAAATGAGAGGGTTAGATAAAAGAGATAGAAGATAATGAAAGGGTTTAACAAAATAAAACAAAAAAGTATAAATAAGAAAAAGAAAAAAGAGAGAAAGGAAAAGAAAACAAGTGAGAAATAACAAAAGAAACGAAAAAGGCTTTCAGCATGTTTGGGAGGCCTGTATGTATTCCACTTTTGGAGTATGGGCCCTCAGTGGCCTCGCTAGCTCTAATCTTGTCCAGAAATTACTCGTCTATTCGCCAATTTTCCTCCACATTTTGCTTTGAACAACACTCATTTCTTCACATTATTCATAATCAAACCATCGTATCGATGGATACAATATGAATTACTGTAATAACAATTACTACTGGATAATTGACATATCTGATTTTGTAAGCATTAAGCCATTGTTCATAATGCCTGAAAATTGTAAATATTCTTAAGTGACTTTTAGGGAAGCCAGAAAATGACGAGACGGCCGAAATTGACTTCAGGGCTTTATTTGGACTAGTTAAGAGTAAACTTTAAGAGATAAACATAGTAAAATTCACGGGATCTAGGAGCAGAGGCGAAGAGAACAGGGGGAAGGGAGAAGGTTATGTATTTCGGTTTTTCGTTTATACCTGGAAAACGGTTAGTCCTAGCTAAAAATTTTATATTTTAAAAATTGAAGAACATTAAATTTCCTACAAGAATGTTGTTATTATTTTTTTTCGTATTTGTCATAGTTTAAGACATACACGCTCTTTTGAAAAAAAAATCATTTTTAACTCCATACTACACTGTACTATAATTTTCTTTTTATTGCCTATACCGCTTGTTACGCAGTACAGAACATTATTTTTAAACTAAAATAGATACATTCATGGAGTAATTAAATAAATTAGATCGCACCACGAAAATCATAGAGTGATACTACAGAGATTGTAATATTTGAGGTTCTCTAAACCACAAATCTTTAAAATAAGTGACCAATATGAACTCGTTGAGCAACTGAGCAACCGTAAAAGCCAAACCAAACCACTTCTTATAGGCCTGTGCAAAGATAGTTCCACGAAATCACTTAAAATATTAGCCGAATTCCGTAAGTACAGGCTATTTTCGTTTCATCAACTTCCAGCATTAAGGATGTCTTCACCATATTCCAGAGAATGGCCAATCTTCCAGTCATTATGAGGTGAATCCTGCGGTTTAAGGTGGAAACGACCTCCTTGGCATCCACCATCGCTCTACCGCTGGCCTTGGTCTTCGCTAATTGTAGATCTTCCTTTCTCAAATCCATCTCCATTTTCCACTTTGGATTATGTACCGTAGTTCTAATTGAAGCAATGTTCTTTATGTTTAGAAAGTATCATTAATTAAAAATTGCTGAAATATGGACGAAGAAAACAATAATATCTGTGAAATTAGTGAAAAATAAATAAAATTAATTAAAAAAGCATTTCACGCACTCTTGTTTTTATAGTTGATACAATTTACTCTACTGATGATACAATATAATAAATATTAATTTACTATGAAAATTATGTATTACCTATAGAAACTTATTGATTGTAATACAATTTTTATTTTTAATCAAAAGACAAGGAATAAAAAAAATCATTCCTCCAAATAACGTAATTAATATATACATATATATATATATATATATATATATATATATATATATATATATATATATATATATATAATAATTATTCTAAACACACTTAAAAAATTTACTTATACAACTTTCTAAAAATAAACTAGAAAAAGTTAATAAGCAATGATATGACATACAAAAAATCTACACATCATACGAATCATACAACTTTCACTTAACATCCTACTTTGAGTAGAAATTAATTTCTGCTCAAAGTAAACTGTTAATAGTTGATTACCATTGTTTATTATTACTAAAGATGAGAGGCAGTGAATTATTTCAAATAAATAAAATTAAAGGTGCTTCATAACAAGTAATGGCTTTATTGAAGGCCATTTTGAAAATTCGGAATTAAAGGCCTGTTAGACTTTTTCAATGAAGATAAGACCTATTATCTATTTCTTTGTAAATATAATATATATATATATATATATATATATATATATATATATATATATATATATATATATATATGTGTGTGTGTGTGTGTGTGTGTGTGTGTATATTACATATTTATTGTACATAATAATACACCTATGATAATGGATGATAAATAACGAAATATAGAGGGAAGGCGAAGCCGGTAGGCAGCCCGCAACGCACTCAGGCTTTGATGTGTCCATCGCGGTTGGTATTCGCTGGGTGCAGCCGGTGCCGAAACTGCGAAACGTTGTGCAATGGTATCGTGTGTAGGAACCGTAAATTCTGCCTAATTATTTAGGGCTAGCGAAAGTGTTTTATAGAGTAAAAGTTATCCTAAAATGTATGGTGCATTCATAATAGTTAAATAGTGAATACTATATTGTGAAAGTAAACATAACGAAGAAAATTATATAAAAAAAAAATACTAGTCATATATTTTTAAAGACAACATTTGTAAGACATTGGTCAGGTTAACGAAGAGTCTCTCCATGTTAAAAACATTCCTCACAATGATTTTGATTTACCATTCAATATTATATTAAAAATGAACAATAAAATTGATGTTAAGACACATTTTAAAGAAAATAAAATGCCAATTGGGAATTTTGATTAATTATTTTTAATAATAAATCTTTTTAATCGATAAAAAAAAGTACCCCTCTCCCCATCAAAATTTGCGGTTTTACGTATCAAGAAAGGTGGATTTTGAAAATAAAAAAAAATAAATCCATCCGTCCGACTTTTTTTTTTTTGAATTTGACGATAAAGTCACAGATCACACCAAGATGATCCTCGGAACCCGACATTGTCATCCGCCGATTAGGGATTTCATACGCCCATTACACCAAAGACAAAAAAAAAAAAATTTAAATTTAAAAACTATAATTATTTAAATTGATAAGGACAGTATTGTAAGCGGGTAGAAATTTCGAACTGAAATTTTCGACAAATTTATGGGTTTCAGAGCTATGATTTAAATTTATATTGATTTTACTATATTTGTATTTATTTTATTTATATTGATTTATTATTTTTTTTTTTTTAGTGTTTTGACCCCCGATATAAGTGTACTAAATTGGGCACTCTGTGCGCAATAGCTGGAAATCCTGTTTTTCTAAAAATTGTAGCGCTAAAAAGGCTAAAACGATTTTGATGAAAGTTACCTAAAATCTTCTGCTTAAAGCCCTTTTCATAAATAATATAAAATTTCATGAATAACGTATCTCCGAGAAAGAGCAAGAAAAAAGTTAGGAGGAAAACAATATTTTATTTGTATATAACTCAAAAGATCTATGTTTTTTTACTGGATTATATACATGATCATCCGAATACTAATTAAATTCCCTACAAACCCAAAATAAATCATCGAAATCGGACCAGTATTAGCAACGATATAAAGTATTGAACTTTGAAGAAATGTTTTTAAAATTATTCTTCACATGTTCCCAAGGAAACCCTTTCGCCTTTGTTTAGTTTTTTGATAATTTGAAAGCTATTCATCTTCCGAAAAAACTCAGATTCAGGTTTAAAAGATAATTTGATTTTTTATAAAGCCAAACAAAAAAAAAATAACTTAATAGCATCAATGTTAGCGAACATATCGCAAACAATTTTGTATTGGATTCCTACCCAAAGCGCTATGGAAAGTCATGTGAGGAAACACACCAGATATTTTTTTATAAATAACAATTCGGACCTGGAATTTTGTAATAATTGGAAGTATTTTTTTTTTCTAAATTTATATTATTACACACCTAGTCTCTCGTATGTAGTTAATGGACCAGGAAACGTAATTGCCAGAAGGTGATGGACTAAATAATGAATTACATCGGTTCCTTTGTCTGACGAAACAAAGACATGATCCTGACAAGCGCAGGTCGTAACCTCTGATATACGATCCGTCATTCGTAACTACAAAGACAGAAACAAAAGAGGACATTCGTAGACTAGAACCTCGACCGCTTCCTTTTCTGGATGTGTGCCAAGGGTGATGCAGGCTCATCTTCTTCCAGGGGTCGCCCTCTTGAGAAATCGTCGACAGATGTCTATCCGATGGAAATCGCCCCTCCAAGATTTACCTTATGGCTTACACAACGTCGAGGAATGTCCTGGGACAGATATTTCCGCACTAAACAGATGTCTCAATTACTTGTGTATTCGTTAAACAATGACGTCACTCGGCTGTTTGTCTTTGAGAGTGTATAGAAAACCATTCTGTGTAATTATGTAAATATTGCGTTTCAAAAGAACAGAAAACAAACGGTTTCTCTTCAGTGACTAGAGTATTTAAAAAAAAATGAATAAAAAACCCTGTTTTAAAATGCATTAACAAATTATAAACCCATAGAAATTTATTTTTTTGTATTTTTTTTCTGTGTTTTTTTTCTGCAAAAAGTGGAGCCAGAATTACAGGTATTTTGAGTATTGCTCTTTTTCGCATGAGAAGAAAAATAATGGCCTGTTTGGTAACTATAAGTATAATTCATTTTAATTAAAAAGATGTGGTTGAAAATTGTTTTTCTTTTTAGTAACTTTATTAAAATGATAAAAAAAAAAAATAATATTTCGATGGCTAAGAAGTGATACCTCGTAACTGTTAAAAGCAAATTCCATGTTCATGACGTCATTAATTTCATGAGACGAAATCCATTCTTCTCTGGTGAGACCTAATCATGCATAGATAACTAGTATTATAACTATTAACCGAGAACTGTTGAGAAACCTGATGAAAACATTTTAAATAATCAATAACTAAATTTTAAAAGTATTTTAGTGTAAATAAATTTAGTTTTGGGGAGTTGTTTTTCTTTATTTAAATGTCCCAGACTTCAAATAAATAGTAAATTGTGAATTTAGTTGGGGGGAGAGGGCGAGCGAAATTAGGGCCACTCTTTTAAAATCCAACACTTAGATTTTATATACAGAATTTGTACATATATTGTAACGTTCTAAAAATAAGCTATGGAGAAGCTAGCTATGGAGAGGATAGGGGCCCTTCAAAGGTCCTTATTTCAAAAATGGTCAGTTTTAATGTTGATAGAGGGTTCGATAGATCCTGGCTAGTTATTATATCCAAATGGACAATTTAACGAGTAGAGAGAGATTAGAATAAGCGCTAGAAAAAGCCAATTTTAACAATTTACAAATTAATGCCCATTGAAGCGTGTTGGCCCCGAAAGCCTATTAGGAATCGCGGTATATAGGACGGGTGGCAGGAAAGAATGTATACGAATATTGTAATTTTCAGCCAAATCCAGTAAGATAAAAAAATTATCTCAAAACCTATTCCTCAGAGATTGCTTTGATCACACCCGAGCATCTAGCAAAACTTCAAGCAAAAGTAAGCCAAAATAGGGCCAAGTGATCGCAACGATTTCGATGGACTGTAGAGAGGCGTTTGACTCAGTGCCCCGTGGGCTTCTATGTAAGACACTGCAGGACAACGAGTTCCCCCAGCTGCGTGGTCGGCGAGGCGATATCCGAAGACGTCGCACTCACCTGCGGTGTCCCCCAAGAGTCTGCGATATCTCCGACAATGTTCTCAATCTACACGGCCGAAACTGTTAGAGCCAGGTATAAGAAAACTACTGCAACGGGCTACGCCGATGGTATAGCGATCTACAGCAGCTCCAAAATCGCAACGGCAGACGGAGGAGGCTTGTGAGGAGATCACAAAGAAACTGGAAGGAATGAATATTACAGTTAATCCCAAGAAGACCGACTGTATTATTCTTTCTGGAAGGAGCAAGCGCCCTCTTCCTAAGGTCTATAGGAAGGACATTGACAAATCTATCCTTCCTCCTCAAATTACTGATTTATATAAACATATTATAACCGGCCCTTCTTCATGGAGCACCAATGTTGGCTTATATCGACAACAAAACTCCAGCAGTTTCAGAAGAGCGTGCTGAAACGAATTATGGCATACCAACTTACAGCGGACAAAAATGGATTTACTCCATAAGACCCTCGAATTACCGACAGTAACTGACTTTACCAAACGGATGCATAATTTTTTTTTATAGTATCCAAAAGACGACGAGCTCACTCTTCAGAACTCTGACTCCAACAGAACACCTACTTAGGTGGCATTCACACAATACTACTAATGAGTCCCATCCCTCGAAACCTTCAAACATGTTTATAAGAACAACTTCCAAATATTCTTCTACTGAGATGCCTCTTAAAATGCATCATGCAGCAAATGAGATCAGAACCACTCAATCAACCCTAAATATCAACACCACATCTCCTGGGGCTTTGAAATAAAAAATGAATAAAAAAAGACTGACATAAGACAACTAGTGAGCCCTCACACTAGAAACAGACTCACAATAACTTAAACAAAAAAAAAATCGCACATCTCATATCCCTCTTAGAATGCATCTAATGCATTCGAAGAATTCTCATCCACCTTAATAACCTAAATATCATCCCCACGTCCCTTGGGACTTAGAAATTAAAAAAATATAAATGAATAAATAAAACATTACTTTTCAAATAACGAAACAACTTCATCATAAGGTTTGCATAGGCAATTATAATTTCTTGGTGATTACTCCATTATATGCTACGCAATCTGAGAAAGAGAGAGTCAAGAAGGATATTAAAATTCATTAAGAGAATAATTATTCGCGACATTATGACTATTTTACAGATTGCTATATATATAATGATATACGCAGGGACATGTAATGGGTTGGCTAATAAGTTCACGCTCTGGTTTTCTCTAAGGACTTGCGCTTGGTTCTGTAAATCCCGACGAGCTTAGCGTTATAATTATGCACTCAATCTGGCTCTTCGCAATAGTCCACCGTTTCCATTCACAATGCTAAGCGAGATGGAAAGATAGGGATGAGAGATAAATACAAGTTCAAACATAGAACTAACTTTTCAACTAACTACGTTCAAACTTTTGGTGTTTTTTTTTTTTATCATCCCTTAAGTTTCAGTTCAGGAGGGATTCGTAAAAACACAAAGATTTAATAAATAATTACAAAACACAATGAAAACTATGAAGTAACCAGAATTATTTGGATTTATATATATATATATATATATATATATATATATATATATATATATATGTTCTATTTTTGTATTTATCTTTATAGAAGAATTCACCAGTTTAAATCATGCAACTGAAATTTTTATTAAACAAAAACAACATTAATAATAATAATAATAATAATAACAACAACAAGTTTAAAAAGATAATGAAATACAAATAAAACAATAATAATACCTGAAATAAACTGAATTTTAAGACTCTTCTTTCCTACGCTACGTATTACAATTTTTGAATAGCCTACCAAGCAAATCATATTTTAAAACAAAAACATTAATCTAACACCTGACAGTTTATCTAACACCTGACAGTGTTATATCCCCTAACACTGTCAGGTGTTAGATAAATTAATTTACATTATTCTAGGTAACTTCAGTAATACAATAAAATATTTTAGATAGTATTTAATTTCGAAAGTAACCGGTTGAGTTCTCACACAGTTCAGTTAAAGTGGCCAGTTGAAATATTTTCTACTACTCTCTAGCGATTTCACTCTTCCGGTATTATTAGCGATCGTAAATAACTATTATTGCGAAATTGGCGCCTATTTTCGAAATATGGTTGTTAAACTCTGGGAAGGAAAGACGTGTTCCCCTTTACGGATGTATTCAATTATAGATAATGTGCATCAGAATCAAGCACCAATTTTCAACATGGTAATTTAAGTTTAAAAAAATATTATCTGCAATATCTAATTTGTAGCATCTTGTCAGGTTGTGGAGAACTTCCACTCCAATCCAATTGGTTAGTATTACAATTTTTCAATAATAATTTTGCTATTATTTTTCCTCCCGAAATAGTTGAGGTGTAAAAAATCATAGAAATGGCATAACAAGATTTATTCTTAAAACTTTTCTTCTTTATTTCTTTATTTTTTTTAATATTAATACTTAATTATTAGAAGTGAGGTAATCATCATATATTAATAGATATATGTGAAGTTTTGGAAATTATGCACGTTCTATCTTCAAAATATCTTTATTACATATTTATAATTCGACGTTTCGGACCATCAGTCCATCCCCAGGAAATTCTGGAAAACCAAATGTATAATATATTCCACTATCAAACTTTTAATGTAAATTATGTATCCATATATAATGATATTCATTTTTGAAAATTAGCCAACTTCCCTATCAAATATTTTATTTTTAATTTTTTTATAATAAAAATAACAAGCATATCTATAATTGCACAGTCTTCACCTTGTTTAATATCGTATATTTTTAATGCCTTATATATTTATAAACTTCATAGTTTATTTGTCCAATTTTTAAAAATATACTTTTTTAACGTCATTTCTTAATATATAAATGTGGCAATACCCATATTATTTTTTGTCTGTAATCACAACATATATTGTTATTATTTATATCCCAATTCATCTGATAAATATGCATTATTACACTTTGTCCTGATGTGTCCACCTTCAATAATATCTAATAACTGAATCTCTGTACCTATACTGTCTCATCCCTCCTAGGTTTTAACCTTTATTTATATTTTTATAAATTGCTATATTTTTATTTTCATATTTCATTTAATTGGAATTGTTTATTAATTTATTAAAATTCTATTTTATTTATAATATCTACCTAATGCATCCATATTCTATCCATATCCGTTTTATAATTAAACACGTTATTTATATTTTTGATGATATATATTGATTCCAAAATTTTTATTATTTTTAGCCTTGTCTATAATTTCTGAATTTTAAAAATCAAAATTATAGTTATTTATAATTTCGTGTTTGGCCAGCGCTGATGTGTTCTTTTTTTAAGTCCTTTTTATTTTTCAATTTTGATTGTATTTTCTAATTAATTATTTCTGCCTCAAGGCACTGCCTCTGAGATCAGAATAAGGCCTGATTGGCTCCTAATAAGCAACTATTGTATGTCGTTAATTAATTTATGTGAGTTCCGGAAATGGTCACCAGAGGTCGGGGATAAGCTGAGAATTGAGTTTATACAAGAAAATATTTGTCTTTTTTTAGCGTATATTTGTATTAAATCTTACTGGATCTTAACTTCATCTTTTTCTCACCAATAATTCAGAAAACAAAAGAAAATTGCACTTTAATTAACAACTAAGTGGTACTTCGAATTCAGGATTAACATCACGTCTGAAGAAAAATCCTCAACCAATTACAATTTGGTTCCACCAAGCAATTCGATCTCGAGAAGACAATGATAACATTTTGGGGTGAGTTTCTTTTGTTTTCTTTAGCTAGGGATGGAATCATCATTCCAACAGGTGCAGAGATACGTAACCCATTTACATACAAAGAAATATTACGGATGATATGCCTCGGGGTGATGACTATTTTCAGCAGTGATCTTGCGATTTGCAGATTTGGAAAATGAACACAATGTAAATGAAATCCTTCTTAAATAAATAAAAACATAAATAAAATATAAAATGACAAAAAAATAAACTTTTTAACTGAAACATTATCACTGAACAAATAAAATAAATAAAAGGCTACTTTCTTTATTACCTAAGATAGAAGAAATATACTGATTGACAATTAAAATATTTCGGAGATGTTACTTAATTACTCATAGCATGTAAATGAGAAGATTCCAAAAATAAAGCATTATGTCTCTCAAATATCAGTAAATACTAGGTTGTAACAAAAGTCCTTGTGCATTAGTATAACTTTATATCAGAATACATATTTTAAACATTATTCAATATTACTCTTTAAAGTAAAGTCCATTGTTTTCAACTACTTTCAACCATCTTTCTGCCAGTTATTGGATATGATGCCGGTATCATTCCTTTGGTTTTGAGGTAAAGAACTCATCACATCCAATTTTTACATTCTCGTAATTATAAAGGATCCGACCTTTTAAAAAATGAGCCATTGATGTAAACAAACCATAATCTGACGGTGCAATATCTGGGCTATCCGCAGGATGAGGCAAAACGTTTACTCCTTGCAGTTTCGGTCATTTTTCCTTGTTCAAACGAGAACGAATTGCAGGGGGCACTGTCAAGTTGCAAAATTGCTTGGATCCTGTTGACCAAAGCGGGGTACTCTGCACTCAAAACTGCATAAACTCTGTCAAGCTGTTCACAATAAAACTACGGCCCATAAATCACGAGTATTTGCATGTGGGTCCATGTGGGTATACACAAAACCCTCTATGCCAGAAATGGCCAGCTAGGGGGAATAAAAAAAAAAAAGGTCCTGGTTCGCACATTCAAGTTGAACGTCATCATCAACGACCGATAAGACCGCGAATCGCGATTTTTCTTCTGACATTGCACGGGCATTAGAAAAATGTAAAGGACCCCATAAAGCCAACTAAAGTCACAAAGAATCAGAGGTTTAGTCAAAGTAAACATTAACATAAATAGTAGGAACAAAAAGATTCTTATAGGATAATTATGAGAGTTGGAATTAAGGGTTGTGTTCATGCACAAGGACTTGTGTAACAACCTAGTAACTGACCAGGCAACTCTCGTTTTACCAATTCATGCATCATCATGAGAGAAAAAGAAAAAAATCACTTAAATGAAGACCAGAGAGGGCTCATTTCACATTAACAGTCTTAAAAACACATCAAATAGAGATAGAACGTAACTCCAACAAGACCGTTCAACACAAACTTAAACCTCGTTTACTGGGTCACATTTTTCGATCGTAATAGTACAGTCACGACAGTGAGGGAGTGCGACAGTGTCCTGGTCTACACATTGAAAGTAAGCCTGGTGACTATCAGATGGGAAAATGGCGAATGTAGAACAGCTGAATTAACACTACACTAAAAGAACAGCTGATGTTTTGCATAAAATTCAACTCATCTATAAATAAATGGATCAAGAAACTTAATTTCAATAACTAATTTAATACAAACTGAATTGATAAAATAAATCTAAAGAAAAGATTAAATAAATTTATAATAAATGCTACAAACTAAATTTTACATTTTTCATTCCTCATCTACAAATTGAATAATGCCAAAACGCTGAATAGAATCAATTTCAAGTTAACTGAAACACAACAGTATGCATGAGCAATATATCTTGTAATATACTGCAGAAATATACAGTTGACTGAACACTACCTCAAGTAAAAACAGTTGATGTCATGGTTATTTTAACAATTAAGTTTATTTATAAAAAAAAATAAAATAAAAATCTAGAAACTTAATTCCAATAACCAATTTAGTGCAAACTGAATTAATAAAATTAAAATTGAAGTACAAAATTAAATAATTTTATAATAAATTCTAAAAAATCTAAATTATATAGATTTTATTCCTCCTCCAAGAATTGAATAAAGTTAAAACGTTTGATAGAATCTATTCCAAGTTCAGAAATAATTGAAACAAAAAGAACAATATATCTTCTAGTATATCTTGACCTAAAATCAATTCATATTTTTCATAAATTGAATACAACAGTTGAAGAAAAAATAAATTAAAATGGCTAATTAATTGAGTCGAAATATATCGCTATTGCCGCTTTGAAACCTCTTATCAGATCAAAAATCAGGTATGTGATTTTGATTTCATTAGAAACAATATTTTATCTTATAGCTATGTGCAGGGGAAAAGTGCTCATATGTTAAAAAATCGTAACATGATTTAAATTTATCAAAAAGAAACCTCAAATTGTTAGGTGTTTATCACACCTGCAACAGTTATCGCTAGAAATCAGTTTACTCGAGATACTTACAGGATGGTCTTTGCATTAAATATGTGGTTTCACAGTTATTTATTTACCATGTTTATAATTAGTTTATAAAATTATATTTTATAACATTGCTTATAAATCAGTTTTTCTTTTTTCCTATAAAATCATATGTTTTACACATACGTGGAAAACATTACAGGACGTTTTCACGGTAGCCACGACGATATATGAATGAAAAAACGAATTTACATACAGTTACTGTTAAAATGACTTATACTAGATTAATTAAAATTCTTATAATAAATAATTAATTAAATTAAAATGGCTAATTAATTGAGTCGAAATATATCGCTATTGCCGCTTTGAAACCTCTTATCAGATAAAAAATCAAGTATGTGATTTGGATTTCATTAGAAACAATATTTTATCTTATACCTATGTGCTGGGGAAAAGTACTCATATGTTAAATCGTAACATGATTTAAATTTATCAAAAAGAAACCTCCTATTGTTAGGTGTTTATGAAACCCGCAACAGTTATCGCTAGAAATCAGTTTACTCGAGATACTTACAAGATGGTCTTTGCATTAAATATTTGGTTTCACAGTTATTTATTTACCATGTTTATAATTAGTTTATAAAATTATATTTTATAACATTGCTTATAAATCAGTTTTTCTTTTTTCCTATAAAATCATTTGTTTTACACATAGGACGTTTTCACGGTAGCCACGACGATATATGAATGGAAAAACGAATTTACATACAGTTACTGTTAAAATGACTTATACAAGATTAATTAAAATTCTTATAATAAATAATTAATTAATGTAGTAAATCTAGGAATATGGGGCAGATACTGTTAGGTGCCCACAATCTAATGTTTTTCTTTGTAGAGGAGAATTCGATCTGTGCACTGATGTTAATCTATAAACTTTAAACACCGCTGTTATAAAACATAAGTACCATTTCGGGACCGTCAAAATATCAGCTGACCGAATCAGTTGACTTTCTTGTGAACCCGAAGCACGTAGCGAGTGTACATGGCCTCAACGAATTTAGGAGGTCTTTTTTTTTTAACAAGATTTCCAATTTATTATGCAAATTATACGGAGGTCTTAAATGTTCCCAATAATAATCATCTTAAATATATAATAATAATAATGATAAAACATGTTTTATTGAGTCCAATATTAACTAAAAATATTCTTAATAAAAAATAAAAAAAAATTTATATTCAATGTGACAATGGAAAATTATGGGACCTTCCTTACTAACCAGAATTTTTTTTAAATTGATTAATAATGGGCGAAATTTTATTACGGATAATTGCTTATATAGGCTAAACTTAAAACCTTATAATGAAATGAACTATATGAAGAGACCTGAAGATTGGGCACATGCCCCGAAACGTAGTCGTTTACATTTGCGAAGATTTTTGTTCACAAATCTCTACAGAATTAATTAAAATTATATTAATGTCACTCAGGAAACCGATATTTCATGGGATAGAACAGATAACATATCTTCTTTTACTCTACTTAAATATATATATATCTATATATATATATATATATATATATATATATATATATATATATATATATATATATATATAAAATAAAAATATACCAAATATTGCAATGGTACAAAGAATGACTTGTGAATAATTCTAAAGTACTCTATGGAATAATAATTCACATAGGTATTGTAAAATGTAACTGGTTTTGAATTTTAAAATGCATTGCATATTTATGTCGATGCCTGATACATTAAAGAATGGATAGTAATTGTCCAATTATACGATTATATTTGAATATCGCAGTGAACCTTGACTTCAATCCCAACGAAGGAATCGACTCTTATGCAACCATTTCGATGGTAATTTTTCGTATCTCGAGGAACAAAGGTTACATAACGATGGTCAGATCATAATTCATAATTCACACAGCGTAGAATACGAGCAGGTGGTTGGCAGAAATTAGACACGAAGCTTTGATAATGGAGGCCGAGAATGAGGATATATATCAAAGATCACGCCCACCACAGCACTAACACAATACGCCACAAAACTACGGCAGGTAAATCACAATTTATGTCGCCGTAGGATGCACAGTCTGGGACAGTTCTGTGGGACGTTAAAGTAGGATGGCTCCCTTTCCTATGGTATTTACGACCACTATCTGGCATTAGTAACATATCGATAGGGGCGAGACATCGATACCCTCGATAAAATTAAATCGATACCTTACGACAAAATAGTCAATGTATGAGGTGATAAGTATATCATGTGGACATACATAGCAGAGTATATAACAACGCCTGTGAGTTTTTTCTCTTGAAATTCCTAAATGTATTTTGTTAACAGAAACATCCGTGTTTAATAAATCTTTTTCATCCTAAACGGATCCCTTTGGATATACAGTCGAACCTCTGTATATCGAACCTCAATATATCGAAAATCTCTATATATCGAACTATTATTGGGAATCTTGAATTTTTATTAGAAAAAAATATCCTGTATATCGAATAAAATTTCTGTATATCGAAGAAAAAATTCCAATTTAAAAAAAAACATAAAATGTGATTGTCATAAAAAAGACCCCTTAGTTTACGTAGATAAGAACGGGTAATAATAATAAGAAAAAAAAATGTTCCACTGGTTTGCAAAGCTGGTTTGCAAGTTGCACAAGAGCACCTAAATTCTCTAAATTTCTTTCCTAACACAGAGTGAAATTTTCATTCAAATTCAGTTGTTGTGAACATTGCTCCTAAAGATGTCTTCAGTTTACACTAACAGACATTAGAAGCTATTTGGCGCGAAAAAAATAAATTCATTTTTATATATATTTGCATATTTTTAATACATGTCCTTATTAAATTATTTGGGTACATTTGTAAAAAGATGTAATACATCTGCAATCACAGATGTAATTTGTTCAATTTTTCAAATAAGTGTTATTGATCGTTCAGTTTTATTTTTCTTTAACACTAAAGAATTGCCTTTGTTACATCATTAATCCCAAAAAATTTCCTAAGATACTTCTTTAATCTTTTACAGAATAGCTATATATATTTGCAGCCTGAAAAGGGTGAAAATTGCAATATTTCTATTTATCTAATTCGATATATAGAGGTTCGACTGTATCTATTCTAAATTCTCTATACATATATAGTATATTTTCGTATCCACTATATACAACCCCCATGCGACAGGTCTCCTTATCACCAGATAATCAATCTTTATATATTTTTTCTTGCAGGCATTTTCAATATTTCAAACGGCAATAAAGTTGTCCAAACGACAATAAGTTTCACTTTTCAGTTAGTAAATTTTTTTTTTATCGTTTGAAAATCCCCTTTGAATTCTTTTTTATTTTAAATTAATTTTATATTTTATTTATTTATTTTTCTTATCTTCCGAATTTATTTATCAAAATGCCACTAAAAAAAAAAATAAAAAAATAATAAACGTTAATCTGATTAAGTTTCTGTAATAAACTTGCTCCCATTGGTAGGACGAACACCTACCTGCATACCTAAGCTTTTTATTACATAAATAATAATATAAATCCATATTATGACATTAATCCATTATTGTACAGCGATCCCGTTAGGCTGACAACTGCATGATTTGTGATGTCAATTACTGTTGCAATATCCGTGACCCGTGATTAACTGCTCCCAACTGTGACTCGTAACTTTAGTCTAATCATCTAATACAGTAATTGATCGATAGTCGACTGTTTATCATACATTGAAATAGGTGTCGTATGATGTGATTGCACAAATATTTCCATCAAGTATCATACATAACATTTGAAAGATGGATTATAGGCTGTTCATAATGATATATATATATATATATATATATATATATATATATATATATATATATATATATATATATATATATATATATATAAGCTGCCAGGAAGATGCCAAACAATGATTGATAGGTTTTTGTTTTCGGTTCTAGAGCTCTTCGTTCTCAATGGTGTTTCTATTTATACACCCACGATATATATATATATATATATATATATATATATATATATATATATATATATATATATATATATATATATATATATAAAATCGAGAAATCACTCATTAGAGTCTGTTTGACTGCGACAAGATATCTGTCCATAATGTCGCCACTTCAATGTTTTTCTTTGTTTTTACTGAATTTATACGCATATAAGCCTCAGAATGGCGTGAAGCACTACGATAAAATACTACTAAAAATATTTTATACAAATTTTTTAATCCAAAATAATAAGACACAAATGGTAGCACCTTGATGGCAAAGTAAATTAAAAATTCGAAAGTCGAACATCTATGTTATCAATGCACGGTTATCAAAAACATCATAGTTTCTGAAACAAAGTATTTTTTCTATAAAATTATTGTAGAAACTATTTACAATTTATTTTAAAAATTAAAACATGAACTCAGTTTTAGTCCATCCAGCAGTCTTCTTTATAAAAAAATACAAAAAATTTCAGTATTGCTTATAAAACCTTTATTAACAATAAATATAAACATCGTTGTCTGTTATCTCTACAATTTTTTACTGCTTTCATCTAAAATATATTCATAACACCTCCTTACAATACAATCGGACGCTAGCTTGTGTATTTAGTTTTTAGTGAGTCTTTAGTCACGAAATAAAGTTTTTTTTTTCTATCTACTTGCCTAATTAAAGAAATGGATTTAATTATTTACCCAAGAGTACAAGAAGAAGAGGAGCTGAATGAGAGATTTCTTTTCGTGACGAAATAAAACCGAAATCAAGCTCGGAAAGAGATGCTGCTTTATCTTTCCCATTACTTTAATCTCCATTATGCTTTAAACAGGATTAAAGGGTAAAGGGTAAAGTGGTGATAAGTAAAATTGTTTTGTAAAATCGCGTTCTGTGTGCCTGAGACTTACGACAGGTATGAATCTTCACTTGGCATCTTTATCAACTCGATTATGAGCCAGCTATTGTATTAGTGTTAATAGATGGAAGGATTATTAAAAATATATCACTTTAAACCTTTATCCAAATCAATAATTCAGTTTTTCCAAATATGTCACCTATTACCTTTATCCACTCGACCCTTCAATGGTATTGTTAGGTTTGAATATATATATATATATATATATATATATATATATATATATATATATATATATATATATATATATATATATATTAGTATTTTGTTTTGAACTATGTGTGTGTGTGCAACTTATGGAGGGGTACCAAAGGTGCACTGGCACCTGCTATTAAATCATTCTTATATTTTTGTAGCTGGGTCTTAAATTTTTGGTTACATTAACACAAAAACTATTTAAAATGCGTTTTAGATAGTATATTCATTAAACAATTTTCCGAGAAGTAAAGAGCATCCCCGCACCCACCGTTTGACAGAGGAGTGTTGGAAGGACCATTCGATACTATGGTTCGTGCACCCCTAATAAAGGATGCTGCGCACGCCTATGATGCTACTACAACCTAGTTCGCAATGCCAAGTATTGTTTATTGTCCTGGGAATGACCTCAGAAAAGTCAATGTCGACACAAGAGAACATTAGGATAATTTTGTGTTGTTACATTGAAAACATTAACAGAACCATTCTCAAATAATGCGGGTAATTACAGAGAAAAGGACGTCCTAGAGAAAGGGCTACAAGCGACCTCTAGTGGCCATTGTCATAAAGTGACTCGCATATGATGATTAGAATAGTTTCCCAACATATTATTGTTTTATTATCTAAATATAATGACAGGCATATGATAATTGATAAAAAATGTTTTGATCATTATAATAATTATTTCATATTAATTTATTGAACATATAAAAATAAAAAATTTTCTTCTTCATATAAATAGGTGTTTTTGTTGCACCAATTAAAATTATTATTATATATATTATTTGATTAAATAATTACAAAAGTAAGCAAAGCAAATATTAAATAAGTTCGTGGCTAGCATACATTTTTTTAATCTTTTTTTTTAATACTTTAATAACAGAATTTCATACAAATAACATTTAGTTTTTAAATTTAAAATTATTAAATATGACGGACCATAATTCCAAGACATCCAATCACATACTTAAGGGAAAGGAAGGTACATAACAACAGATGAGAAAGGCTAATCTAACAGCTAATTAGCAGAAAACAGAAAATACACTTACTAAGGAACCAAAAATGCATAAAAAGGCCTAATAAATTGCATAATAAATTAAATGAAACAAATAAAATAAAAAAATAAGTGAAAATGCCCAGCTGAGGAAGGTTATAATCAAAAACAACTGATCCGCAAATAAATTAAAAACAAAAGGCAGCCTATTTAGAGGAAAGTTATGCATTAGAATTATCTCTAGTTTGTGTGTCTTTTTAGACTGTTGATGTGAGGTATGCGGTATTTGGTCATATATATTATTTTGTTGTTTCGGTCCTGATGATGCCATAATTGGCGATACGTTGACTGGTTAGTTGTTTACCGGTATTTTAGAGACATAAGATTTGTGTTTAGAATTTTCCTGTTGTATCTTAGTATTAATTTATTTATCTTATTATTTTATTTATAAACTTTTACTTATTATTTTATTTCGCAATTATGGAATTTATTCTTTCCAAAGTATTATGATAAATTTTAAATACGATCCATAGACGTTGGAGGCTCAAGATTTTTACGCGTCGTCCAGGTATGAATGATTTTTTGAATGACGTATTTCACTGTAAAATTAAATAACATGGTGGAAAGAATTACCTTGTTTAATACATTATAATGCATTACACAAGATAATTCGTATAATAATAACACTGTCGTCTTCCTTTCCTCTTACTCAACCCACCCTTCCTTACGCGATTCCTAATAGGCTTTCGGAGCCAACTCGCTTCAGCGGGAATGAACTTGGAAATTGTTAAAAACATTGGCTTTTTGTAGCGGATAATCATTATTAATTAATATGTTAAAATTCAATTTATATGAAAGCCCATCAAGTCCTCATAAATAGACTTGGAAGACAAACGAACTTGAGAGAAAACTTGGTTAGAAAGGGCCGATGAAGCGCGCGGAGGTGGGCTTAGAAAGCAGGCCACTTTCACCTACTCTGGCACGGCCCACCGCCCCTGTGTAGTGGGCGGCTATTCGCAGGCTAAAAGTGTAAGTCTCTCTGCATAGTTACATAATTTAGTAATACCACTGGTTCCATAAAGACCTAATATTCAGGTAGGGAAAAGGGAACCAAAACCACTCCACGCCAAATGTCACTTGGGATGAATTTGAGTGTGAAATTCTGAGTGGATTTTTTTTTTTTGAGTTATGCCCAGCGGCTGGTATTCTATTGGTTCTAAACTGCACAAAGCAACTCCAAAAGCCTATTTAACAAGGTCTTAAATAGTCTGATAGGTCTTAAATGTTGAATATTCAAAATTTCTTCCTATGAAGTGCCTTTAATTTTGTTTATATGAAATAATTTACCATCTCTCATTGTTAGAAGTAATAAAAATGGATAAATATGAGCTCTAAAAGAGGAGATTTAAATTATTTTTCGGGGTAGGGATTCAATGACAAGGTACATAATCATTAAGCATCTATAATCGCCAAATAGGTCATAAAGGATAAGAATAACAATTAGATAACAAATTGTTACTAAAAATACAAGCCTTAAAATGGAATGAAATTATTCAAACATTTGGGAAAATATAACACTCTGATTTCTCTCCTCCCTGTATACGTCACAAAGTGTGCATTCCCCTATCATCTAAACTGCATGTTCTAACCAGAAAGTATTATCAACAATCCAGAGGTGAAATAGCCAATCAAACTTCACGTGAAAGTAAACCCTATGAATGTTCAAGTCCAGCTAAGTCCGGTCAAGCTTTCTCTGACATTCACTTCATTAATGAACATTCTATTCTTTTTTTTTTTAATAAAAACTCATTAATTTTTGTAAATAAAAACTCATTAAAATTTCACAAAGTGGTTTGGAAAAGGTAACCAGAAATATAGTTGATTAGAAAATTTCAGGTTTTGCTAATGAATGAATTATTGATATATGTGGATATTAAAACTAATTAATTCAGATTGGTCCAAGTTTCATTTTCTTTTGATTTCTAAGGCAAAAAAAAAATCAAGAAGAATGAATTAAATTGCCTTTATTGCTCTACGATCATTATTGGAATACTTTTAACCACGATGTTTTTTATCATTCAAAACATAACCTAATTAATTTTCACTAATTAAAAATTATAACATTAATTAAATATGTTATATTGAAATAAATATATATATTTACATCTAAAACAACTCAAAATCTATTGAGAATTGAGTTCGAAAACCAACAAAAGAGTACACACTGTGTATATGAATACACAGCAACATATGTGTGATTATCAAAAGATTAAGTAAATGGGCAAGAGACGATTTTAAATTCTACTCAATCTAGTTTTGATTATCGAATAAAAAGTTGTAAGATTAAAGATCGAATTTCACGTATGTAACCACTTCAAGACCAGTCTAATTCACAGAAGATTGTAGAAAAGAGCAACATATCAAAGAAACCGTAATTTGCGAATGATTTCAAACATGCAGAAACCGAAACCCGACCGCATTAGCCACAAATTTGCTAGTTGCAGTGAAACGCAATTCAGGTGCACCCAGAATTGGAACTGCGATTGCACATTTATGGCCCTAATATTGGACTACGTGCTTTGATCTTTAGGCCAAAACAAAATGAACCAAAAGTAAGCTAGTGCTATTTTTTTTTCTTATTTTTCAGAACCATAACAAGTACGTAGATGTGAAGAGTCAACAAAAGGAAGGGTGAATGCCACACACAATAAATTTTATTTGGAGAAAATAAATTTTTAAAATTCGGAGTTCCTACTTTCTTCAACCTATGAGCATTCTTCAAATAATTCTAACAAAGTGACCGTACACATTTTCGGCTGTTTCTTTTTACCATCTTATTATATTAAACGATGTGAACAAATTGATATGTATAACTCTATTTCAGAAAAAAATTCGAATCTTCCCCTTTCTTCTATGGACTCTTTATTTGTGAGTATTAGAGGCATTATGTGTTGAGATGCTATGCAGTGTTGGGTTCTCTCTATTCATCTTATTTTTTTT
This sequence comes from Rhaphigaster nebulosa, assembly GCA_948150685.1. NCBI lineage: Eukaryota > Metazoa > Arthropoda > Insecta > Hemiptera > Pentatomidae > Rhaphigaster > Rhaphigaster nebulosa. Next base: position 134,802,085 of record OX411310.1, on the reverse strand, counting down.
TTTTTTCTTTGGATAACTGATGTGAGATATGCAGTCTGTTGATACCTGAATCGGCAACACGTAGATACTCAAAACTTCGAGTGTGTAATTTTTCATTTATATACCATCTTTTATAATTACTTGGAAGCATTTTTGTTATCTAGTATCATTTAACAAGAATATAAAAATTAATCACCTGATCATTTACAGGACATCTAAAAGATATGCTGGGACATTAAGGACATCTATTATTGTCAAGATAAAGGCGACAGGACAAAAAGTGAAATTTAATCCAGGAAGAGATAAAAAGTACAGTAAGGATTATGAATATGATTTCTCCTCCTGTGCCACTTTCTCCCGAAGAGGAAGCGATGACACCCACTGTCCATCCTGCGTGCACAGTCATATCGGCCCGAGTTCGAAACACGTCCGATGTTATATGCGCAGGTTCGTTGGTAATGATGACGGAGTGTTACGTATCGAAGCACATATGCATCGACGGACATACAACCATATAACCGATTGGTGGATTTTTATTCCTTTGTTTAATTATTAATGTAGCTAACCTAAACTCAAATTAAATATGTTTCATAATCACCCACAATTTATGGAGGGCTCTTATTATTGACCTTATGATATTCTAAGGTGATAGTTTAGTCAAGAAAATGCACAGACCACCTTATTTATTTCTTTATAATACTTTTTTTTTTGCCAAAGCATCTTTATTACAAAATTGATAATTAAGAATTCTGCCTAGATTTGGATAAGATATTAGATATTTAGTTCATTCTTGACAAGCATGCGTATGAAGGGACGGAGGTGAGGAGAGTACCACAGGTGCACAGGCATCTGCTAATGTCTCGAAAATATATTTTTTTTCCTACAAAACATCAAATAGAAGCAATGTTTAAAGATTCAACTTAAAAAAAAAACATGTTGCTTAGAACTGAAGTTAAAAAATATCAATTAAATCTTTTTGTCTGCCCAATAATGTTTAATTTTAACATAAAAATTGTTTAAAATATGTTTTAGACAGCATATTCTTCCAAAACATTTCCAGGGAGGTAAAGAATACTCCTCGGGACACTCCCGCCCGACTGGGGAATCTGGAAAGATCCACAGATAGATCGGGATAGAGGATCGTTAGATAGTTTTATCTGAATTGGTTGCGTATTTACATCTAATTTCTGACAACATATATATATATATATATATATATATATATATATATATATATATATATATATATATATATATATATATAGTTTTTGTTATTCTTATTTTCGCAAAAAATAATATAATACTGAATTGTAATAAAGTTCATGGGAGACGGTTATGCATTTTAAATCCGTTTTATAACCCCAAGTATATATATATATATATATATATATATATATATATATATATATATATATATATATATATATATATATATATATCATATATATCATATCCCCAAAACCGTGTTCTAGAGGTTATAAAACTTGTATTTATTTTGTTTATCTTTCTTCATGTCTTATGCCTTATTCGTTTTCTTCTTATTATTATTATTTTAACTTATAAATTTAAATTAATTTATTTTTTTTTACTCTAAGGCTCAAAAGCACAACTATTATATGTAGTATAATAATTATAAAGGGACTAGTCCCAGATTAAATAATGAATATTATTATATCTGTGGAATGGCTCTTCTAAAGAAATGAAATACCTTGTTGACCTCATGCTGGCATACTTACCTCTATTGTAAATAATGTGCAGCATCTGGATACAGTATACCAAAGACATCCTTCGAAGGTACTACTCGTCTAAAAGATAAGACAGGAAATATTTGAACAATATTACATGCGTCTATTTACAATTTCCTTGAGAGAAGACATAGTATTACTCAAGAAGACGATTTTCCGCATTCCGCGGTTATTTTATCCTTCTTATCCATGAAGGAATGGTATTATTGGCCTTCCAAGGAGAACAAGAGAATGCACTATATTACCTTTCAACACGAAATAAAGGATTCTATTTATGATATCACATACACAGCCCAATTGCATCTGAAGACTAAAATATAAATCATGCATGAGCGCATCGGACAAATGCATTCCAAAAAAATCTGGTACGGTACGCGCATCACTCAAACTTCACTTAACACCTAATAATAATAATTATGATAACTTCGGATAAACACTACTTGAAACATTTTCAGCATGCAATAGTGCTTGCGTGCTTATAGCCTTCCCTCGTAAAAGCATAATAGATAGTTTTTTCGAACTATTACAATACGACAATTCTGTGCACCATGAATCTATTTTTTGGTTTGCCATTTTGAAAATAATGTTGTTTTAAATTTTTGTATTCAGTTTCTATGGGAGCATTTAGTTTTCATTGAAGAAAATAAAAGTAGAAATTATTAACTACAATAATCACTTAAGTTTATGCGTTTTTTCGGCACTATCCAGCTTAAAAGTGTTAGATATTAACTTATCTAAAATAATTAGCTTTCCAACAGTTTAAGCAGCTTCAGACTAAAGACAGCACATCTCATATCAATAGTCCAAAAATGACCCGCCAACTACAGATAGCAAATTCATTCCAAGATTCTATATATCTAAACACATACTGAATAAAAACGGTAGGTAACATAAAAACAGCTAAGAAAGATTGTATTTAGTTTATATAGGTGATCAGCAGAAGAGAAAACCAGAAAATATACCACACAAACAAAGAATAAAAAATAATTTTTGTCAGAGAAAAATAATGGGACCAACCAATGACAGTTAGCCGAGTGTGTATCCAGGATGTCCGCTAGGTTGCAGATGATAATTAATCTCGGAAGGGAGAAAGATAGGATTGAATATGAAAGAACAGCACATGTATATATATATATATATATATATATATATATATATATATATATATATATATATATATATATATATATATATATATATATATAGTGATCATATTAGGACTTATTTATAAACCCTAATTTGTGCATCTATCAAAACAGTTATAGTATATTAAATTCAATTTGGCGTCTATTGAGTTCCACAGCATGATAATTTGGGCATCCACGTGGTCCAAAATTACGGTCAAAAAGACGCATTTGTAAAGAACAGAGACAGAATACTATACATGAATTTGCGGTCAAAGTTTTCAACCACACCAATTGCCCACATCATTTTCTTTAAATTGTTACATATAGTACAGACACTATATATATATATATATATATATATATATATATATATACGGAATGTGTTTTACTTTTATAGAATTTATACTGCATTTAGCACTATAAGCATATAGTACATAGCACATGCATATAGCACTATATATAATTAGCTCTGAAATTATACCTCGAGTGAAATGGCCTACAGATCTCTATCAAAAAATTTATTTAATAGACTTCCTTAATTATATAGCATAAATTAGTTTTTTAATCTATGAAGAATTTGTAACACGGTTTCTAAAAAAAAATATAATAATTTATTTTTTATATTTGACCTTTCTGCAACTCCGACCCTGAGGTCCTTCCCCGCTCGTTATGTAAGTACTTCAATTCCCTCCCAGGCAGCACTACGGGCACGACTATAGTGGAGCCAGCCGAGCGTAGAACCTACCCCATCCTTGATCAATTATGGATGAATAAGGTTTTAGAAAGCCAATTAAATGTAAGCTTGAAGCAGGATAGCTTTGCGTGTATAGTGCAATACTTCAATTCGTTCTTTTTTTGGACCGCTCGTTTCGCTGCTTTCTTTTCCAGCTATAGCAATACCTATCTTACAGCAAGATTATAATCTGGCATTTTACAGCCTATCAAAATAAATTACTTTTCACTTTCATATTAGTACCTTACTGCCGTAACTCTATCAATACCTTCTCATCGTCTATTACGACAGATTTCAGTCTGTCTCAATCGATAAAAGATGCAGCTATGAAACAAAGCACGCGTGTCATTTATAAATAAAATACAAAACTAATTTACTATTAGAGGATCAGTAATACATTTTTCCAGGCTCGGAATAGTATTGTATATTTCTACTGTGTTAGTTTAAGTCCAACCTAAGACTAAATACACATTTAAGCACTTAACATTATTTTTCTATTGAGTTAAAAAATATGAAATGCAAGTTCCTATGGTATGAGGAAAATGAAAGGAATACAAACATGAAGATATTAATTTTATTCAAAATAACTTCTGTTATTTCCAATATTTTTCTCCATCGTCAAACATTCTCTTTGATACAACTTGACAAGAGGGGCGCGTTATCACCGGTACTCCCGATCTCACCCGAAGATCGCCGGACTAGCATACTCTAGCGCCATTTGTGCTAACTAACTGCTTTGCATTCAATTGTAACATTCGGTTCAATTGCACTTATTAAAATTATTACTATTATTAAAATTATTATTATATTATTTAAACTTGTTAATGCTTTCGACTTCCGGTGATCTGGGAAAGTTGTAGTAATAATTTAAAGGAGTGATAATTTAAATTACGGTAAGGAACCGACCTCAACTGAAAAGGATCCGTTGCTGTTTTGCTTATTTCTTGGGCGAATGTAATGAGCGGAAGTCGACAACACTAATAATATCAAATAATATAGAATTAAAATAGTAATAATTGTAATAATTCCAATGAACACGAAAGTTACAATTGAATGCAAAGCAGTTAGTTAGTACAAATGGCGCTGGAGTATGCTAGTCCGGAGACCTTCGGGCAAGATCGGGAGGAACAAGTGATAACGCGCCTCCTTGTAAAGTTGTACCTATTTTTTTCTACCTTGCTCGAAGAAACTTTTTTGCTTGAAATCAATAAACTCGGCAAATGAAAATTTGTCCTCGTTTTCATTTTGGAATATTTTGTTTTACAATTCTTCAAGCGCTACTAAAAATGGCGATGCTATCTTCTCAATAACACTTAACGAGTGTAGATTACGCAATTCGCAGCCATTACAATTCCTCAATTAATTCATCCATCTTCCCCTATCTATAGCAAATTATTAGCATGCCCAAGCACAGGTACTTTACCACTCAGAATTAAACCATTCCCAGTACGAATTACCTTTCTAATGACGTATTCCAGTGCTCTAAATTAAACAAAATTCCAATTTTGAAATCATTTTTTTGAAATCGATACTAGGTCGATCAGCTACACCTTTGAATTCTGATTCATTATTTGTCAAAACTATAATATTTCAATTTTTTTTTTTCTTCATACATGAATCCAATCATATTTTTTTACCCTGAGCTGTAAGATTGAATTTCATCTTCAGGATAAAAATTCATAATAGAATAACTTTTGATTCGCTAGAAAATATGGTACAATTGATACATATTGTAGCTGCAGAGTATATTTATTTCACAAATTGGATGGTTTATCCTTAGATTTCGAATTTAAATTGAAATTCTATTTTACACAATTAAATTCATCAACAAAATAAGTTATATATATATATATATATATATATATATATATATATATATATATATATATATAAATACTAAAAGAAAAATTGTTTGTAATAAAGAACGTGTCTTGTAGTATAACAAGGACATGGACTTTTTTCAATTATTTCAAGAAAGAAAAAAAAATTATATGTTTTCATTCGTCGCGAAATTTCCTCCCAAGTTTCTGCAACTGTAGTCCTTGAGGTTGTGTCGAAAAGAGGGGCACTAATCAAGAAACAAGAACAATAAGCAGGGAGTAGAGTTGAATAGGAAGAGGAGCCTGCAATAACTAATATATACTTGAAGTTGGAATCAGCGTTGCCTCAGTTCTGTTGCGACAGCGAGGCTCGACCCTGGACCGATGACAACATCCTCAATTACCGAGTTGTCTCCTTACCGCTACTTCTTCGTGAGGTCGTGGAATTCTCCAGGTCTTCCCGTTAGATATTGCGAAGGCGGTGGGAGGCGAAACCTGCAACTGTAATTATAGGAGATTTACTAAAAATTCAATGAATTTCCGACATTTGAATCGCTAGATGATGAGTATAGCGTTGTGTTAGCTACATTTATATTCACTTCTTCGTCTTGGAGTAGACTACCCTTGAAATTCCTCTAAATATCCTTGGACCGGTAGATCGACGAAGGTTGACATAAAGCCCAGTCCAGACAATAAGAAGAAGAGGATGCTGTTTGGCATGCAAGATACAGCAATAACGTTCTCAAATATCATGCACCTTGAGTCACTGGAGGCTGCTCTGGAATACTGAAGAGAGGGATCTCCTCCGATGTCGCTTGGCACATGGCATCTGATTCTTAGGAGTAAATATATAAATAACTAATCTTTATAAGTATATTTATGTATTAATGAATGACATATATATATATATATATATATATATATATATATATATATATATATATATATATATATATATATATATATATAGGATGTATATGTGTTTATATATATAATCGTTGATGCGTCTGTTTATTATCATGCAAATTTTTAACGACTTTATCGATTAATGTCATATTCACACAATATGTTTGTGTATTCAAGACGATTGTTTATAGTAATGCTAGGATCCGACAGGTAGCGCTGTTGTCAAGTTATAAAAAAATTCTCTATTTATAAGGTGGCATTGCAGACAAGATATATGCGTGTATTAGTGAACATTTTACGTTTTACATTGTTAGTAAAGAGGTTCAGACCGCCTACATTAGGTGTGACTGGCTCACATTTGGGTCCTACATTTGCTTTCAAATTTTCCATCCCTTGGAGCAATAATACTACCAATTTCCAATTAAGACCCGGAATTCCTAGAAATTTATTTCATTGATGAGCAAGAACAAGTTGATAAAAGATGCAACTATAATCACATTGTAAAACATCAACAAAAAGTAATTAATGTCATCTTTGGAAAGCTTTTTAAAAGAAAAAAATTGAAGAAAACAGGGCTCATTATATTGAATGTTATCGATAATATCAATTATAAATGTAGGTGCTACAGTTCCTATAAGCGAGCCGCCACTGTACCTAAATAGTCGAAACATCAACTGGTTAATTATTTACTAGTATTTCAAAGATTCAATGCTTTGAAATCATCCATTAATAACCAAACTATAATTTTTGTTTTTATGAAATAATTTTTATTCTGTACAATCTTTTGCAATAAATTTTATCCAATTATCTACGTATCTTCGAGATAACCTATGCGATTTCCCATTTGGTCTTCAATAGCAATCTCCACCTCCTGACATATCCGATGACGACAGTAGAGGACATTGCTCTCGCCCATTGTCTTTGTCCAGCGGAACGAAGGTGCCTATTGTGGGGGAGTCCCGCCTCCGGTCGACTTCTCTGGAAATCTGATCGGATCGCCCGGAGACAGTCCATCAGTTCATATGTCAGTTCGAGGACCTCTCTCAGGGTATGAAACAGAGGTCAATCTCATTATCGTGGTGTATTAAACAAGTTATAGTTTGTCGTAAACAATTGTATATATTTATTTCTTATCAGATTTTATATTTAAAGTAATTTTTGGAAAAAAATATTGATAGGTGAGTTGTAGACGGAACGGGACGGCCAAAATTCATTTCAAGGCTTTGATTGGACTAGTTAAGACGTAAACATTCTAAATATACTGGGATCTAGAAGTAGAGGCAAATAGAGGAGGGGGGAAGGTCATGTTTTTTGGTTTTTCATTTATATCCCGAAAACTAGACTAGGTTCTAGCTTAAAACATTATTTTAAAAGTTGAGGATCATTAAATATTCTACATTCTAAATGTTCCTATTATTTTTTTTCCTATATGCTATAGTTTAAGAAATATTCACTCTTCAAACTTGCAAATGGTATAGGCAATAAAATGAAAAATTTATAATCCAATATTATAAAAATGAAAAATTATAATCCAGTACCAAAAAAGAAAAAAAATAATACAAAAAAATTGAAGATCATTAAATTTTCATTTCGTTTCATTTCATTTATATTCATTTTATATATATATATATATATATATATATATATATATATATATATATATATATATATATATATATATATAGGAATGTTCGAATGATAACGTGCGTGTATAAATAGAAACACCATTGAGAACGAAGAGCTCTAGAACCGAAAACAAAAACCTATCAATCATTGTTTGGCAGCTTCCTTTCTTAATCAGACAAATGTTCGTTCACCCACACCATATCTTCCAAACGACTCCAAAGAAAATGTTTCATAACAAGCATCTAATCACATGTTTGTGTTGGTGTCACTCCTGTTTAATTAATGATGTCATTAAAAATTTTAGCATATTTAAGTCGAATGTAAAATATTGTAAAGAGGTCAGAAAACGACACGAAATTATGTCGTCATCAATAAGCCTATTTTTTTAGATCGATTTTATGAAATTTGTTTGTTGATACATTACTTAAGATGAAGTCGAAAAGTTATGGCAGTTATTGCAGCATGGAGCTAAGTATAGGTTTGTAACTCCTTGACTTCGGATGACCGATGCTTCGCCGGTGACTCCTACTCCAGGAATTATCTCAGTTGACCCCCAGATACCACAGACGTCCTACAGGAGATGTTGCGAAAAATCTCCTTGATCGCCACCTTCAGCAAACCTCCGGCTCTTTCGTCAGCCCGAACAACACGATAGCAAAGGTACGTGGTCGCTGTCCACACGAGGCCTTTATTATTTCGAAATCGGAACAGCCATCGATACGTTATCGTATTCACAAAGAGGAACATGTTCAGGAGAGGGGAGGAGGAGAACAATGATTTACTTTTCAAATGGGAAAATAAACGAAGGCTGGGATTTTCGTGACTGGCGGGTTTCGAAATTCCGCAGTTGAGGGTCAATGACGGATCGCATGAGTTATATCGATTTATTTACCGCTGAGATTTGTATCGATCAAGGCTGAGAATCGGAGGTCTATCGTATCTCAATGACCATCAGGCTCGTGGATGTGAAGAAACATTTGTAAATAAATAAACCGCACGTGGCATTGACAATGATAACAAGGATAAGACGGTAACAACTTTATAGCTCTAACTGCACAGTCTGAGTCTTACAATTTGAAATTAAATTGTGATTTTTAGTGGATTAAAATTCTATCCACAGATCACAATAATATATTTAATTCATATTTAGGCATAGATTACTCATATAAAGCATAATACAACAATATAATAATAATGTTGGAGTAATGTAATAATAAATTAAGGAAGAAGTTGGTCAGGGGTGCGATCAAAGACTAACACACTAATAAGTATGACATTTATTTTGTGCAAACGTTTCGGCCTAAGTTTTACACCATCATCAGGGCTAAAAAGGAAAAAATAAAATAACATTGAAAACGACAGAGGCACTCCCACTAACAGCAAAAAACGATAAACAGAAATGCCAAACAAGATAAAAAATATAAGAAGTATAAAAAGAGAAAGATGTCAATTTAATTGTAAAAAATTAAAAATTAAAGTAAAGTGAAAAGAGTGAAGAAAAGGTTCTGAATATTATAAGTATTATCTTTTTCTTTTTATACTTCATACTTTTTTATCTTATTCGTAATTTCTGTTTTTATCATGTGTTACTGTTACTGATACTACCTCTGTTGTTTTTCATTGTTGCTATTTTTTTTTCTTTTAGCCCTGAAGATGGCCTACAACTTAGACCGAAACGTTGGCACAAAATATATAAGTTTACTTATTAAAGTGTTACTTTTTGTCTGCATCCCCGACCAACTTCTCCCTTAAGATTAACACTATTAATTGGGCGACTGCGGACAAGCGCTTAAAAAATAGAAAATTGCCAAGGAAAAATATAAATCACAAAATTATTTTGAAGAACAGCTTTTGTAGATTCCACATACGGCCAAAAAAAAAACGCCGGTACAGCTGATTTGCAAGAGTAGAAATACACAAATTCATCAACAGATTAGAACTAATATCTTCATTACTCGTTATACTTCACCTTAGTGAACTTTCGTGGCTGATTGCTTATACATCAGTGTTTAGGCTCCATGCCCCGCAAAGGGCTGCTCTTACCAGTTGAGGGTTTGAATTTATCGAGACAATTACGCACTTAGCCCACATCATCCTAAATAACGTTTAAGAGAAGCGTTAATTGTTGTAATAACAAGAAGTTCATCCTGAATTAATAAATTTAAAGAAGCTACTTTTTTCTTAAAAAATCTTTCACCTTGTGTTGTCAAAGTTTCATTCCTATAGAGGAAAGTTCCAAGTCGTGGAGCATGGGCTTAGGTATTTCCAGGGAGGGTTTGGACCCCCCTAAGATAATTTTGAAAAATACATTCTAAGAAGTAAAAAAAAAGCCTATATTGGTTAGCCTATGGTTTCAACGTTTAAGCATATTGCGTAGATAGACCGGAATCTTCGGTGGAGTAAGGGGAACACCTACCTGCCCTCCCCTCCCCCCCCCAAGAAAATGTGGTTAACAACGCCAATGTAAAAAAGGCTTAGCCTAGATTTTAGTTTTACTATGGAAACACTAAAAAAAAAAATCTCATAATAAACCTTCCCGATCCCCAATATCACAAAATCCAAAGCCCTCCAATTGACCAATCAACCATCGACCTCTCCAACCTAATTGTCGTTCATTATCGACCCATTAGTTCCGCCAGGACCGTGGAAAAATCTCAAAGAGACAAAAGATTAATTCAGTGACAATGAGTTGCGGCATGGGCTGAAAATGGCTTAAAATTTCCACGTCTTCGAAATGAAGTATCGAAATCTCTTCGGAAAAAAAACGCCTCGAAACCTGAGGGCATTCCGTTGACAGGACTTGTGGTTGTATAATCCGACTCAAATTATAGAGACTAGAACAATAGGAGTCGCGCGGTAGACGGCTTCTGGTTCTTGTTCACTGGAGAAACTTTGACTTGTTGACCAATTAAACAGTCCAACTGGGATGGATTATAAAACAGGTATCACTTATTCCACGAGTTGCTCCCTCTCATCCCCCCCCCAAAAAAAAAAAATTGTGTTATTATCAATCGGTTTCATCAAGTAAATATGCAAATAGACTAGTTATAGCGGTGCAATAACCATTTTACATTGGGAGGTCTCGTGGTCATCTCCTTTCAAACGGTTATCATGGATAGATTATTGCGCTGATGAAAAAATAATAATAAAAATGTTTACCCATTTGCACTTACTTGGTTTGCAATATATAATTAATGTGTTAAAAATAAAAGTTAAACTTAAATCTATTCTTTTATAATTCTTTTAATCTGTTAAAAGTCGTTTGCAAAAGTTTTGTACCAACTTTACAGTATAATGATGAATGATGATTAGGAATGATAAGAACGATAGTTCTGTCATCTGTTACTCACGTTATCTTTTAAAAGTTAAACATAAAAAAATACAACAAAATTTAAATTTGGGAGGGTATTCAACTCGTAATTCTTTTCACGGGCAACGCCCAGCGGGTGCAGCTGGTTTGAGATATCAATAAGAAGCGTCATGGATTATTTGAAGGAATTTTTATTATAAAATATTGGATTCAGGTGGAATTCGATGGTTTATTGGAACCACAAAGGTCAACTCTGTATTATAAAGAGGTGCGTATATTTAGAAAACGTCGAAAGTTGGGAGCAGTTTGTTGTCAAAAGTATGTGAGAAAAACAAAATTCAATCGGACAAGTGCACAGGGGAAAGTTATAACGAACAAATCTTACCGATTTCCAAGGCATTTACTGAAATAATAATAACGCAAGTTGCAAAGAGCTAACAATGGGATATCACTCATAACGGAATAGTTACGTTGTACCTGGTTGAGGAATGATGCATCGACTGACCTCGTTGGGCCACGCCCGGGCAACAATAGGGACTTGCATTCCACCGCCCACCATAATGTCTTCGGCTCTCCCTAATCAGCTTGTACCCCATGGGACCGCTGCAATTAAGCCGCTCCAAATGTAAATATTGCCTGGAATAAATTTGAATAACATTTAATTCTCGTTGAGGCACTGAATATCTCACTGTTTGGTGAATAATTGTCAATTCAAAACTACTCTTGCCCAGTGAAGGAAGTATTTTTATTAAAAATATTAGCTGTATCCACACGGCCTTTGTCGTGAAAAGAATTTCGAGTTAAATACCCTCCCAAATTTTAAGTTTTTTTAGGTCAAAATTTTAAAATACAATGTGAGTAACAGAAGACAGAACTATTGTTCTTATCGAATTATAAATAGTTGACCGAAGATCATTATGACGGAATGAGATGGTCCGGGAGGCGGTCAAAAAAGTGGATCACAAATAGTAAAAATTATTTATTAGGAACCGACGTTTCGATCCACTTTCCAGGTCTTCTTCAGAGCTGAATAAACAAGATCTAAAAATAAAACAATGGTATACACATTAAATGAATTAATAATTAAAAAGATTTAGTGATAAAAAATGAAAACAGTGATGAATTTGTAAAATGAAACTGTAAGTAATAACAACTAAAAATAAATTAGTGAATATTAATATATTAAGCTGATTATTAATAAAACTGGCTATATGATAATAATAATAGATTAAGTAAAAGAGAAATACCATTAACTAAAAAATTAATAACCCCGTTAAATAAGTAAAAAAGGGAATACAAATAAATAAAAAGACAAAATTTAGTACTTTGAAGCTCAAAGGGAGGTGGAGGAGAGACTTAGCAAAAAGCAAACTAATTAAAGAGGAGGTGTAGGAGTGGTAATTATAATGTCATTACTAGTTATATAGAGAAGGCACTGGGGAGGGGCTGTCATTTTAAGTGCCATCTATAGGGGATGTAATGAACAAAAACTATGTATATAAGTCACTTCGAAAGTTATTGTTCTTATCATTCCTCATCATACTGTAGTTTGTAAAAAACTTTCACAAACAACTTTTTAAAAAAACAAAAGACTTTTATCGATAAATAAAAAATAAAATAGAATAGAATAGAATAATAATTTTATTCTAAGACTAAGTCCCTTAAGAATAACACAATCGAACAAATAAAACAGAAACAATATCTGGCCACAGCAATATAAAATAAACATCAATTAATGTTTCCAATATATAAATGGATAGAAAAACGAATGAATCATCAGAATGAAATCTATTTATTTACTTATACCAAAAAAAAAAAAACGTATTAATTATTTTAAAAATTATGCAATTATTTTTTTTGCATTATATGACATAATTTTCCTTAAAAAAAAATAAAAATAAAGTAAAAGGGTTTTCCACATTATCGTTCTAGTTTTTCTCTTTTAGTTTATGAGAAAACAACGGTGGTAAATTGTAATATGTCGAAAGTTTCAGAATCGCATGATACTAGAGCTAATGAGTTGACATTGCTTTAATGTTGAGACATCAAAGCAAACCAGGAAAATAATCTGGTAAAGTTATAATTATTAACTATTATCAATCGATAGAAAATTAAAAATCATACCTCATCATTCATCAGTAAGAATGTATTAACTCACCTAAAAAAACAAAAACAAAAAAAGAAATATTAAAATCAGAATATTGAAATGACAAAATTTTAAAAACATTATTAAAAAAAAAGTATTATGTAAAATTTAATTATGTAAGATAAATCAATAGAAAATAATGTATATTGCTGAAAGGACAGAGATTCGTCTTTTGAACTGTGATTTAAGCTATTTGGGAAAATAAATTAAGCAATCCCAAATGTTTTGCATAAAAAACATGAATTATTACTTTATGAATAAATATTCTGATGATCCAATTTCTCAGCTTATTTATTTTTATAATGCAATCTATTTACATGGACATTGACAAGGAACATGAAATAATAAAAGCTATTTAGCTATTTCCTTGATAATGGCCTTTATTTTTTTAAATAAATCGTCACAGGACTTTCTCAACGTGATAATTAGGAGAAAAATATCAGCAATTTGTTTTTTATATGTTCTTGATAAAATTGACATGTAGCAACATGGTGAAAAAAATCATAAAGGTGCCTAAAAATTTGTTTAAGAGAAATAAAAAAAATAGTACGTAATAGCGTTTAAAAATACGGAAAAAATGAGTTTTAAACAATTAAAGTCGGTCAACAACTTTTTCCCTTCGCCATTTCTTCTCCACTGCTTCACCTTTAGTGCCAGTTTCGAGAAACAGCTGTGTTCAAACGCCTTTTTGAGGTATTTAATCGAACCTGGCATATATTTCATATAAACAGGGTTGTAGAGAAACTCCTCTAGAACAAATAGAGCTTTGAAAAATGGCTCTAGAACCATTTTGGCCCTTGTTCAAAAATTTTTTCGAGATCACCTGTTTTTACATTTTCTCAATATCCGGTATAAAATATTAATTAATATTTTTACATACAAATTTCATAGAAAATAGGCACTAACAAAAGCCACAATTTAAGCCCCAAACAAGTTCCTGAGATAATTAAAAGGTTTGTAATAAAATTAACAGTAATGGAAATATTTCGCGGTCTTTATTTTATTTATTTTTTTTGCGAAAAGTTGACCGACTTCAATTGTTTAAAATTCATTTTTTCCGCAATTATTCACGCAATTACTTACTATTTTTTATTTTTTTTTTAAACATTGTTCGGCACCTTTATGATTTTTTTTTATCATGTTCCTACATACCGATTTTATCTAGAACATATAAAACTTGTTTCAAATATTTTTATCCTAATTATCACGTTTAAAAAGTCTCGTGATAATTTATTTAAAAAAAAAATATCGCGCCTGGACTCGAACACGTTGGAAATGTAATATAAAAAATAAATAAGTTGAGATGTAATAAGGATCATCAGAATTTTTATTAATAAAGAAAACTTAATCTCGATTTAAATATAAATAAATAAATTAATTAGGGCTTAAATTATTTATGAAGTTACCATCATAGTACTAGATTTATGATTGACTTCGGTGTTCTGTTAAATCATTTATCATTTAGCCAGTATTATTTTTTCTATTGAATAAGTACTATTTATGTATTTATTTAATAAATAAATAAATTGAATGAGAACTGTGATTATGTTTATACAAGGAATATGTATATATGTTTTGGGGAAACAAATTTAAACATACATACTTCATGTATTTTCTAAGTGATTCCCGAAATTCTTATTGCAACGTTTGAGTATTTTATAACATTTGTAAATATATTGATTAAGTTTTTACCGGAACTTTATTTTTGTACGCTTGAAATTAAAAAATAATTACAATATACCAATTTTGGTTCACGATTTTCGTTGATTTGTTTGGAGAAAATTAAAATCAACGTTACTAAAAAAAATTTGTTTTATAATGTACTTATATAATTATATTGTCAATCTTTTCCAATTTTGAAAGATAATACTTCGTTAGATTACATAAAAGTTCAGCTTTTGTTGGTCTTCCTTTTAATATTAATAATAATATAAATCATTTTGAAATAATAATTAGTATCACCTGATGTGAGGTAAGAACATAACTTCATGAACCGTTAACGAGAGAAACAGACTGTACAAAAATTGTCCAAAAATATAATGATAGAGAATAATGTGAAGATCAAATGAAATCGACTCCTCTTTCAACAAATGATATTATATCCTAGTACAGAAAACTTCGTTATAACGCTCCCGTGTATAGCGATTTCCCTGCAATAAGGCTCTTTTTTCTTGGTTCTCGTCCCAGCTTTTTGTTTTCCTATGAAAATGTATTCGTTATAACGATCCGATTTAACGGATTTAACGCTCTGAGTGAATTTTTTTTCTATTATAACGTTTTGTTTTGTAAATCTGAGAGGGATTTTGGTTTAGTTAAATTTGTCTTTGTTAATATTTTATGATGAAAGTTGGCAAGCTCTTACATCCGAAGAAAGGTTCGTTGAATTAAAAGGATCTGATGATTTCGATGATGGCATTGTGACCAATGACATCATCGAATATGATCAACCTTTGTGATCGACGAAGAAAAAAAAAATTAACTCCTCTCACAAAATTTGATTTTTTACGTTTCAAGATACGTTTTAGCACTAGGTACTGTAAAAAAGACGAAACTTTTGAACTAATAAATACATTAGAAAATGCTATTATTAAAAATTCCTCATGTTATCCGAAGCAAAAAAATGTCGATAATTACTTTATATAAGTAGCATCAAAAATGTAGATTAAAATGTTATTTTTATTTGTAGTTTCAATAAATTCAAAAAACGTAAGTATTCTTTTTTTTTTATTATGACTTCTCTGTTGTAGCGTTTTCCCATTTATAGCGCTTTTTTTCTCTGGGCCTTAGATGAGCGTAATAACAAACTTTTAATGTATTGTTTTAATAAATATTATTGTGGAGATGTTTTAAAAGTAATTTGTAGCTCGCTCCTATCATCACGATTACTATGTTACTGAGAAAAGTATTTCTGTTATTTTTAATTTCGTGACTAATTAAAAGCGGCCTTCTCATTGGTTGTAGTATAGTAACCTGCACAGCCATTGGTGAATCACCCATAGGGACAGGTAGCAATGAGGTTGATGGTGAAAGGTCGCGAGGTCGGTATTTATTTGATTTAACATTCCGTAGCTCTAATCTTAATGGCATCTCAAAGGTTATTTGATAGGTTTTGCAGCATATAAGTAGTTAAATCTACTCTATTATGTTTCTTTAAAATGTAATACATTTCTTAATTTAGGATATTTAATGTTGATATTATATATTTGTATAATATTATATGAAGGTATTACACACACACAAACCATTTTGCGAGATTTGGTTAAAAACGTGTATTTCTGTTGAAGACTCGGATTCGAAACATTTCACGATCGCAATATCCTTTCCCTAAGTATATATTTCTAAGTATATTTAACTATATATAAGTAAGTGAGAGCCAAAGTATTTCATGCACTTCATTAGCCATTGGACTCCGTTCTAGGATCAAATACTCTGGAACACCTTTCAGATTCTTAAAAAAAAAAATTGTACTAAATTATAATTTTTTGATTAGATAATAAAAAATTCTGCAAATTATTATTATTATATGCCTTCGAATCTATGGTCTTATTATTTACAAATAGTTATATATGCATTTTTTTTTTTTTTTTTTTTTGGCTTTGATATAATGATTCCAAAATACGTAATATTTTTGCTCTCTCTTTATAAATGGGATTACGAAATCATCGGATGGAAATGTTGAGTTTCGAAGATCGAGCTGGGGTGATCTAGTATTTTGGTGCCAATTTTATAAATATAGGTCTAGTAGTGTTGAAGGAAAGGAGCAACCGCCAAACAGCGGATGGACGGATTTTTTTTTAATCCAATTATTGGATTCTACGTTTGAAATCTAAAAAAAAAAATTTTTGAGAGCGGTGTTAATTTTTTTTTCTATGTTGATTACAAAGGTTCATCGTTGAAATTAATAAACAAAAAAAAATGATATTTTTGACTAAATAAATAAATAAATTTTATTTCGAAGAATAAGTGTGTAATAATAATAATAAGTACTAAGGTGAAGAAGTAGATTAAATGTTAAGCGCATTTCTAAGGAGTAGGTCCAAATGGGTTGAAGTAAATTCCATTCGGACCTACTAAAACTTGCCAAGAAAAACTACCTCTTTATACTTTTGATTTGCCATGATTTGGCAAAGGTGTGAACGAACCTTAATACGTCTTCGTGCTTGTTAGTTCTAATGTGGCAAATGGTTTGTCCTGAATGGTTGCCCTCTCATTCTGGATGTGCTATATGATGGGACGTGGTCTACGGGAGAGAAATGGGCCTAAGATAGATTAATTTGGAAGGAGGCCATAAAAAATTTAGGAAATGCAATTTTCTCCACTTCAAATAAATAAAAAATATAATACTGAAAAATAAAAATATAATAATTTCATTGTATTATAACTGATAAAAATATAGTAACGTAAAATTAACTGCCGTTTAAGTTTATCCTTCAATGAAGAATTCTTTACAGTTAACTTCGTAAAGTTTATATATCGTGTATGCACTCACGTCTTATCTCTCTAAAAAAAATCTTTTTGTGAAATGTCATATCTCTAAAATAAAATCGTGAAGTTGAAATATTCAAACACAGTTTCTCAATTATATTTCAAAACCTGCTACCGAGGATCGATTTTTTTCCACCGTGGATCCGAATAATAAATCAACAGTTCGTGCCCCATCTGCATAAACGTGACATGAGATAATGGAGTATCTTCGAAAAGGCCTGAGAAGGACGGAAACTCTTTCGAAGAATATTGGAAGATTTTGTCGAAAATTCTAGATAAGGATGACACGGTGGCGAAATGTAAAGTAGAACAAGAAACGGGGAGGTTACGCAGGCAGTTCTAGAACTCCTGAGCTTCTATATTAAATAATACCTGGATCTGTGTCAGCAATTTCAGATCTTTAAGGGAATCCTCGAGACTGTCTTAGGATTACTCAACCGCATCAGAAGCAATATGACAATTCACTTTATTAGCGGTAGATTTCAAAACGCGATCTCGACACTTGAGGTTTATTGAACTCAAAAACCCAATGAGATCGCGGAGGCCTTGAAAATAAATAGGTCAACGTTCCGTTCGGGGTTCTCGTAATTCGACCGTTTTGCGAAATAATTCCAATAATGGCAGGAAATCGTTATAAAATAACAAATCGACCTCAACATCTCACCACTTTAGGCTGACCTACAGAATGGGATGGCATATTGATATATATATATATATATATATATATATATATATATATATATATATATATATATATATATATATATATATAACACTTGAATTTATTGTTAAGATACATTGTGGTAACACTGTAACAATAAATTGTGGTGTCACTTTTGGGTTAGTCTTTTTACTTCCTTGTACGAAGTAAAGGTAACCCCTGTTAAGTAAATCTCTGAATCTTTTAACTAGTTTCATCGTGACGTCTGTACGTACGTTCGTACGTACGTGCGTATCTCGCATAACTCAAAAACGGTTAGCCGTAGAAAGTTAAAATTTAGTATTTAGGATTATTGAAAAATCTAGATGTTAATCTCCCTTTTTGGTCACTACGTGATTACGGGAAGTGGTACTTTACTTGAAGATCATTATTGATTTTCATCAAAACTTATATTAAAATTTAATGAAAAACTTATCAAATTAGGCATATAAGACTTTCATATTTATTTAAATAATAAAATAAATTTTGGTTAGCATTGGCAGACCGGAAGTTGCACTTTACTTGAAGGACATATTAGACTTTCATCAAAAATTATATTAAAATATAATGTAAAATATCTCAAATTTGATAAATAGGAGTTTTATATCGATATGAATGCATTTACTAGACTTTGGTTAAAATTGGTGAGCCGAAAAGAGTACTGCACTTGAAGATCATAATAAGATGTTTCGATAATAAAGGTTACGAACGCAATTTGGTTTCCAATCCAATTAACCATTTTTATTATTTGTTTTAAGTGTTAAAATTGATTGTAAAATACTGATTTTCTTCTCCATTGGTGAGATGAACAAGTCTGCAGCAGGAGAATAAGATATAAGTTAAGTGGGTTTTTTCCGCTTAAAATTTCGAAACTGTCAATTCCAATGATTTATTTAGTTATATTGACAGTTTTGATGTTGTCAGGGAACACGAAAAAATCTGATGGAAATTTCAGGTATCATGAGACCTCCAGAAGCAAGATTATGTCTGTTTGTCTGTCTGTATGAGTCAATAGATGGATGTCACGACGCCGATTATCGTTTTTGAGATACTGCAATCTTCGGAAACTAGTAACATAATTCAGGATAACTTTTTGAGCCACCGGTTTATACTTTAATAGGCATACATGGAAGTCATATGTTGTCCACATGAGACATTTTAGGTTGTTAATGCGAGGTGTACAGTAAATCTTGCCTGCATTTATGTGATCTTATATTTTTCTGTCCTGATGGTGCCCGAATTGGCAAAACATTAACTGTTTTTTTTTTTTTATTTACAGGTATTTGAGATACTTTATCTTTGGAATCATCCTATAATATCTTAATAATATTATAATGTCTTTTTTTTTAATGCTTTATCTATTTTATTAATATACACTTTTTAAAAAAATAACAATAAAGATATTCAGCATTGAATGAAAAAATATTATTTTATTTAGTTTATAAGATCGCACCTGATTAGCTTTAGCATTGAAGCAAAAAAGAGCCTAACATGCCAGTTTTCGTTTATTATTTTCAATAATAAACCTCTTTAATCGATCAAGAAAAAAAATTAACGTAAAATCCAAAAATCGAATAAAAAATCCGCCTGTACACCGTTTGCTACTTTCCTTTAAGACTACTGGGCCGATGTTTTTAAAATTTCTACCGGTCATAAATCATCCTAGGAACATCCTCGAAACTCGGTGTTTCCCTCCAATTATAGATTTCATACGCCCATGTCTCGGCTAATTATGAAGATAGAGCAAAAATATGAAGTTTTTTTTTAATCATTATACCAAGCCCCTAGCTGTTTTTGTGCCATCACTGTCTCTTGAATGGGTGGATCGATTTTTTTTTGTTTATTTTATTATTATATTTTTTTTTGTAGGGTTTTCGCCTTCGATCTATGTGCACTAAATTAGGCGCAAAAATAGCTATAACGCCTTTTATTAAACTTGCCTAATTTTTTTTTCTTAAAGCACATTAAACATTCATATATAGTACATAACCGAGAAGAAGCAAGAAAACAAGTTTTAATAAGCATAACTTTTTATTTTATTTGCGCATAACTGAAAAAGTATAAATCGGTAATGAAAGTCGGGTAAGGGAACATAATAATATTTTTGATAAATAACTATTTAGAAATAATAAACCATTGTATAATAATTTTCTATGTGTTTATTATTATATTTTTCAAATGAAACTTTAATAAAAAATTATAAGAAAAAAATAAATAACTTAAACGATTACAATACATGACATTAGGATGAGTAAGTAAAACAGTGACCTGAGAAGACCTATTACAGAGAAACTGTTCTCTGATTTGGCATTTATTTTTGTCACCAATAGCTCACCACAATTACATAGGATAGGGTCGACGAACTGCCTTCTCTAATAAAAAAAAAATATACAAAACATTAAAAATTATTTATTTCTTCCACATCATTTCAGTAAAAACATGGAAAATAGACAGCAGTAAACAATAGCTGCACAAACATAATTAAATACAATGACAATAATGCAAAGAAAGTAATAATTCGTAATAAATCAAGTTATAAACTTTTTTCTTCCCTCAAACAAAAAAAAAAAAAAATAAAAAAAATATTTAAAAAATGAGAAATAAATAGCAAGAATTAATAAACGTTTTATTTTTTATTTTTCCATACCCCCTTCGTCTCTCCTTTTGGTATTCTTCTTTTATAACGCTCATTTAATAAACATTAACATAAAACCCAAAGCCTCAAGTCTCTAAAATACCGGCAAACCACTAACCAGTGAACGTTTCGACAATTCAGGCATCATCAGGACATACACCAAAAAATCTCATCTATGAAGATCAAATACAGAACATCTCACATCAGCCGTCCACAAAGACGCATCAAACAGAGACAGCACATCACTCCAAGACTTCCAATCACATACTTGATGTGAAGTATGCTGTATTTGATCGTCGTAGATATGATTTTTTGGTGTATGTCCTGACGATGCCTGAATTGGCGAAACGTTGACTGGTTAGTGGTTTGTCGGTATTTTAGAGACTTGTGGGTTTGTGTTTTGGAATCTTCCAATTGTTAATTGTAATTAATTTATGTATCTTTTTTGAATTTTTACTCTTTTATACTTACATTAACCTAAAGTTAACGTAATTAAGTGAGTGTTGTGAACTTGCTTCCACGGCTATGACCTAGCAACAACGCAAGCTATTTATTGTATTGACGATAATAATAAAGATTAATTTTTTTCCATTTTTAAATTTGTTTGTATCTATTTAAACAATTGTATTTAAATTTTCATAGATACCGATAATTTTGGCTCCTTAAGTTCTACAAAATAAGTTTCAATACAAATTTTTAAAAACTCGTTTTTTCTGATTATGATATCACTTTTGGTTCCTCAATTTTTGAGACAATTTCGTTCGGTAATTTTAAAGGAATTTTTTACTGAGGTCGAGGATGGTTATTAAAAAACAATTGAAACGCGGTTAAAATTGAATTTGAAATCTGCCTCTGGCCAAGCCTATAATAAAGAGAATATTAAGGTCAGAGTAAGAGAATATTGTGGCGTAATAAGATGCGTTAAGAGTTTAAAGGAGTTTCCTAAGACAACACTGATGGTTTGGTCTCATAGATCTCTATATTATTAAGTTACATTATATTACATTATATTTTACATGATATTATAATACGTTATATATTATTAACACACATAATAAAAAAAAAATACCAAGTTCGTTTTTTTATAGTTCGACATTATTAAACAATCATTTTAATAATCTAAAGTTTTGATTAAATTAAAAACTCACCATAGCGTGTAAAGCTTCATAAATTAGATATTATTAAAAGTGATTTAATTTTACGAGTACTTACGCCCAATTGTCACTCGATTTGTTATTTGCTGAACGTGCAGAATACATTCATTGAAAATAACGATCAGAAAGTAAAAAACTAAAAATATTATCATCTATTTAGTAAAAAATAAAACTATTATCTACAATATAATAAAAAGCTTACGTAATTATAAGTGTTAATATAATTGCGCTTACGTAAATAAGTGTTAATAATCGTTGTCATGAAAACTTCATATCTATAGAAACAAGTTTACTACACCAACTTTATTGAATTATTTTGTATTTTAGGAATATACTTACTCTAATAACTTCAATGTACGGTATATTAACTATCTGTATTATCAATGTTTTTATTCATGTTTGTGTATGTTTAGGGCCCTCTTACTTGTTATTACATCAATTGTTTATTTTTAATTTTATAAAAAATTTTTACATTATCTTGTAGATACTAATACTTAATAATAAAAAATATATTAAAAGATAAAAAAAAAAAAAGAAAGACTAAACTAAAAAGAAAATATACAAAAGAAAAAAAATAGAAATTCTGATTAGGATTATTTTTTGAGTATGGTAGCTTCGTACTGGGCACTGAAATCATAACTCGGGGATCAGGTTCGAGTTCAGCTGTGGCAGAATAATTATTTTTGTAATTATAATGA
This sequence comes from Rhaphigaster nebulosa, assembly GCA_948150685.1. Lineage (NCBI taxonomy): Eukaryota > Metazoa > Arthropoda > Insecta > Hemiptera > Pentatomidae > Rhaphigaster > Rhaphigaster nebulosa. The sequence goes on along the minus strand of OX411310.1, from coordinate 134,779,021 downwards.
CTCTGGGGTCAGAAGAGCCTTCTAAGACAATTTTAATCTCGATAAAGAGGACACCGACTCAATAGGTTGCGGGCAAAAACCAGGTGGTTTAGCGTGTGTGCTAAAAATATTACTTACCTGCACAAGTGTTGTTCATGGAAAAATACACCCTTACAAATATTGTACTATTTTAGAGATACAGGTTTTTTTTTTATTTGGAAAGACTGCTGCTAGATATTTTAGGCTTCACGTCCGTGTAAAATTTTTAAGAACGCTAAAAGTTTTGTAATTTAAAATTCAAGAATAATTAAAAGTTAAAATAACAATCTAAACAGATAAATAGTCCAAAAAATAAAAGAGAATAATAAGATTCAAAATATTAGATTTGTTCTTATTCATCGGACGCAATAGCTATTCTAAAACAAAGGTGTTAAGAGGATTCAGTTAGGGAAATACTGCCCGCAGTTCATCAACAGATCGTCAATAACTACAAAATATATACACAGTAACAGGAACATTCTGAAATAAGTTGTCAATTTGCTGTCGGAAAACTTTGAACAGGTCATTGATGGGGACGCGGCAGGGGAACTCGCTGTCTTCAAAGTTCTGGCCAAGCGCCAATGTGGTGTCGTTTAATCGCCAGACCATCTTCGCTACCAAATCATGACGCATGCCTTAATTCTATTTGACGTACATTTTCTTATATTGGATGTATGATTTCCTCTCATGTTTGTTCGATGTAAGAATGTTTGTTCTTCATTATTATAGAAAAAAAATATATTCAAAGACTTGTAATGAAAACTTTGGAAATTTGACGCCCGTTACCATGACGGTAAAAAAAAATAAATAAATAATTTTGTTTTCTTGGAGGTGATTTAGTAAAAGGTTCTTGACAATAACTATAGATTTTCAGTATTTTCGAGACACAAAACTATTTTCATTAGACCAATAAAATAAAATGAACTTTTTTTAAGGGAAATATATAGTGCGTTAAACTTTCGTTTAAAATATATTTTTTGTAACATAAAGTTGATTAAAATTGTCCATCGCTAGCGAATCAATTAACCAATGAAGAATGCCTTAGACGCTATAATTTGATGAAGTGGCTCAGGTACACGTGCCCAAGTAGTGCTGTAACATCCTATTGTATCATAGAACACAATTGAGGGACTTATTTTTTTTTTTAAATTTTGGAGTTTTATGTAAATACGATGAAATGTAAAACAGAATTCTATCTCGAATACAAAGCTTTTTAGTAAACGTAATAATGAGGTAGATAACGAATGAGTCATTCACCATAACCCGAAGGCGTGATATATTTGTAAATAGTTGTGTTAATTAGCCAGCTGTTAAATAGCCTTGTTATGTAAACAGCTGTTCGTAATTAGACAACTAATCTTTAAAATGAAACAAATGACAATGCTGCCGTAGCGAGGAGAGGATTTCGCAGTCAGGATAAACACAAATAATAACATTCGATATTCATGTAATATTTTGGCAATATTTAACATTATGCTTTTTATTAAAATTATGATATTCTATAAAATGACAATTCACGATTTAAACTGTGTTTAATTTTGTGTTTAATTTTAAATTTAAAAAAATTTGCACTGTATATAAAATCTATATTAGGATTTGGTCTTAATAAATAAATATTAACTTTTTTCATTTTTAAAAACATTTTATATCCTTCGCAATATCATTCTTCTGTTTGGACTTGGTCTGAATTTGTTATTGACATTCACGATTTAATTTAGGAGAATTGCATATATTACTCAACATTATGTGAATGAGTTGCTATGAAAGTTTTAATACTATTTTTCATTTTTTTATGTACTTCATATGAACTAAAAAGTATTGGTTTTATACTTTCATACATTATGTTAATAAAAACGCTGCCAATTATTACACGATGGTTTATAATTTCCAATTAGTAATATTTCAACAATGCCTAGTCTGTACATTCACAGGACTTTGCATATATCGCTTTGGTTTACAGTTCAAATAATTATATTATCTTTCAAATGAGCATTTGGGATGTTTCGGAACATGTGCAGAATACTTTATAAAAGAATCAAATAATCTACCAAGTTCAGCAAAGAAATTAAGCAGTAGGAATAAGCCTATGGAGCAGAAATTTCAGGCTTGTCCCAAGATGATCGCCCTGAGACTGCCGAACTGAGAGCGTTAAGAAGAAACTGTGCCAAAGCAAGTAGGCTGAGAAGGTTAGGGAATGTAATCAGAGGGTAAATTGATACAGAGGAAAAGAAAAAGGAAAGACAGAGAAGCTGAAGGAATGGATGAAATAATCCGACGAATGATGAAGTAGAGAGATGCGAGAATGTTATGAGCCCACAATTGATGTCTGGAGGCCTAGGACCACGCAGATCTGTAAACCAAAAAATTTTGGACGGACGTATTTTTTTTGGATATTTGGATTCTACGTATCTTGAAAAGTAAAACCTCAAATTTTGAGGGGAGGGGGGGTTAAAAAAAATCATGGCCGATTACAAAGGTCTATTGAAAATAATAAACCAAAAGAACTAAGTTAACCTAATTTGTTGGCTTTATTACATTTTTTTGCATGTTTTAAGTTTTTGTTGCAAGCTATTGCATGTTTTGAGATTTTTATTGCAGGAAAATCCAGACTTTAGTAATTAGCAACTTGGACCCTTAAGAATCAGGTGAAATTAATTAATTATGTATTAATTACTCGTTATGTTAATTAATTACTCGTTATTTAGAGACTTAACTGTCATTTTTATTTTTTTTGAAAACGCGATTTCAAAAGACTGTGTTTAATTATATGTGATTAATTACACATATTTCATCTTTATGCTTTTGTAGTTGCACTTTTGCACTCAACTAAGTTTTATCTTTATATTGATGACTTCGGTTCCTTCACATCAGCTTATATAAGGAATAAAGTCTTGCGAAAAGTGTAAAAATGGACTTTGGAGAGATTGGATTAATGAGAGAGGATATTGATGATCTGGATGGTACACCATCATCGATCGTGTCGATCCTCAGTACATCATTTCCATTGCCAAACCATCTTTTCCCGCGTCCCAGGCTTTCTTATATAAGAACGTCTTTGCGGCTTACAACTCCAAGTACCTAATTTACTTTCTAGTACGATACTGCTGTTGGTCAATCCCTTCTTAACTTATACAACTCTTCCATTCCGGAGATGAATCAACGAAATTGAGTTTTTCTTATTTCGACCGGATTTCGTGCCCCCGAATTCCGGAATTCATTTCTAAGTTTGAACTGGACTATGTCAAAATAATTTATCGCTGTGTGAGTGGTAGTAAAAAAGTATTAATTTAATCTTTGATTATAGTGATGTAATTGAACTTTTGTTCAATTAATTTTAACAGGCCAAATTAACAGATGGAATCTTTATGAATTAATACACTAAAAAACACTTCTCCTTTTTAAGATTTGTCTTCGGAATCTTGAGGCGGTCTCACGTGTCTCACCTTTATGGCGAGTTAAAGTGGCTCTCTCTCCAGCTGTAGACAATATTTCCTCGGATCTTTCCTAAACTATACCATCAACTCCCAGCACCCTTCCTACATCTACATAAGATACATCTCAGTCCACTCATTGGAAAACAAATTTCGCCTTTCTGACCACTGTCCAGAACCAACGCTGTTGATTTGCTTCATCGATTCATATTGTACCTTTAAAAAGGCTCACGAAATGGGCCGAAACGTTGGAATACATTGCAACAGTTAATCTTTCCTATTGTATTTTGACCGCCTCTCTCCAAGTCGTCATCACCTATATCGAATCAACTATTACATAATAAAAATGGAAAAAAAAATACATGTATACAAACTTTACTGAATTACCTTTTTTACTAATTAGCAGAGTTATTAATTTTTAGTTAATGTTATTTCTCTTTTGGTTTACCTATTTTTATTATTATATAGCCAGTTTTATTAATGTATTAATACTCACTAATTTATTTTTAGTTGTTGTCATTACTCTACCAGTTTCATTTTACAAATTCATCACTGTTTTCACTTTTTTTTCTCATTAAATCTTTTTTATTTATTAATTCATTCACTGTAAATACCATTGTTTTATTCTTATTTTTGTATCTTGTTTATTCAGCCTTGAAGAAGACCTGCAAAGTGGGTCGAAATGTCGGATCCTTAATAAATAGTTTTTACTATTTGTGTTCCACTTTTTGACCACCTCCCGGACCATATCATTCCTTCTTTTACTGAATTACATTTCATCATTTTCTTTTCTTGACCCTCTGTTCTTCTAAGGTAATGATTACTTTTTATTTGTTAAAATGTCTTGAATTATTTTTATATATAAAAATATTTTCCAATGTAAAAGAAATCCTTGTCCAGCAGAGATATGGAATAATGGAAATAGTAACATGAAGATAGGGGGGTCTTTTTTTATATATCCCCGCCAGTTACTTTAAGTAACATCAGTGAATTTAAAATAACATATGACCATAATTATATTATTGTTCATGTGATCAAATTAATCTTGATATATTTTTCATTAATTGTGAGGTTTATTTCATTTACATGAGTGTTTTGAAAGTGCTGAAAAAAACAATTCGATTTTCATAAGAAAAAGGACTAATTCATCACGAAAATTTACCAGATGTACGACAGTCTCAGGTAACTGAAATAAAAGAAGCTGTTACTAAAAGTAACCGGCGGAGATATATAAAAAAAGACCCAGATTACGAATATGGAGGACAACTGAAATGAGAGTAGGTTAGTGCGGTATACTGTTAGAGAAAGCAATGTGACATTTCGTTTTCCTTAGGCCCACTTCACTTCGCTATATATCCAACAGCGCATTCTGCCATCCTACGGAGCAGTCCACTTTCATAGGTGCAGTACCCACTTTCTATACATTAGCATTTAAAAGGGGTATGCCGCACCCACGTAACATAACAACCTGGTGTCGCATGCAAAGCGAGTAAGGCGCATCACGATGCATGGAGAACATAAAATGTAAATTTTATATAACTCAATATAAAATTATAGATATTATACATATATATATATATATATATATATATATATATATATATATATATATATATATATATATAGATTTAGACAAAATATAGATTTAGATATTTTTCGGTGCATGTTGAGTACAGAATAAGCTCGAAATAACTAAATTTTAAAATGGTCTACGTGTGTCTAGCCTAGATCAAAAACGGAAATTTGTACGAAACCAAAATTAAGTAAATAAGGTAGGCATATGGCTGGGATATTCCAGCAACTTTTTCACTAAAATCGACTTACCGGAAGCGCCATACTATATCATTAATTTTACAAATTTTTATACGATTTTCACGAAAAGGACTCTACCGATTTTGATCAAACTCGTTATATCAATGCACAATTAAATGGTCTTTAATATCGGCTAGGTCTCAACCTCATTGAAATAGTCTGCTAGGGTTTAAATGCCGGATTATCAAAATGGCTTAGTCTGAAGTACCTTTATTTTTTTTAATTGAAATTATTAACCGTCTTTCATTGTTAAAAAAACAAATTATGAAAGAATTCGATAATTCACCGAAGGAGAAAAACTTTCCCTGGTTGAAAACTAATTTCTGGAAATAAGAGTCGTAGTATTGATGTAAAATATATCGTTTGAAACCTAAAAATTAAAAAAAAAAAATATCTAACATATAAAACCTTATGTGGTAATGGAGAGTGACGAAAAAGGCATACATTTAAGTGATTGTTGTATTCAATAGTTTCTAATTTTATATTATTTAATAGGAACTAAATGAAATTTATTTTGGAAACTTTTAAAATTTATTGTATCATGAATTATATGAAAAGAGTAAGGATTGTCAGTAGATTATCTGAGCAGAAATTAACTTCTCCTCAAAGTATGAAGCTAACTGTGAACAAGTTGTGTGATGTGTGCACCGCAACAAATTTTTTTTTCTGAGCGATTTTAAAAATAAATTTTATGTTATCTAGGTATTCCTTCCTCTGCCAACATAGAGGAATTAGTTGTTGCAATAAACTGGTCAACACGGTTTTAAAATTAAATCTAGTGCAGATGTAGCCTAGGGTTTGAAAAAGAGTAGAAAGGAAGCAGAAACAATTATTTTATATCTTAAGAAAAACAAAATATTATAAAACTTGAAATTTTATCATGAAGCTCAATGATTTTTTATTAATACTGAATTTGTAGTATGTATAGCTTGTTACACTGGGACAATAATCAAAGGTCAATCTCGATTCATGATTGTAAGAACAATGTATTTTTGTTAATTTGAAATTAAAACTTTATATTATATTATAATTAACTCTGAATAATGTTCAAATGTACAATTTGAGCAAGCACACCCTTTGGATTCCAGACTAACACTTATACTCCAAACGACTCAAAACGAAGACATGGAAGAGAGGGGTACAATAGATGACAACAGATATGTCACGGGTAATTTACTCGACAGATAGATTGAAATAATTGCTATGGGAACGGAACTTTGGACATTTTCAAGAGACTTCTATGGCAATGACCTCTTTGGCGAAGTATCATTAAGGGGCGGATTCTAACTGCGGTTTCGTCACAGCCGAGTCACATGTCGCGACCAAATCACCGCTGTCCTTCTAGCTAACGGAATAATTGCTAAGGATATCGTTAGGAGCACTTAGAGTGGTGAAAGAAACAGAAGGAATAAAACAAAAGGAAACTTTAATAATGAGTGTAAGTCTCAAATCTATAATGATAAAATAAAACATGAAACGGGCAAATAATAGTAAAACAGACAAATAATAAATAGCTATTTTCAATTTATTCTCATCCATAACAGAAAAATCAATTACTCATCGAAATTACAGAGAAAACCCCGATCCCTAAACCGTATCATTTACCTATAAATACCTCACCTTTCTTCCATTACAGTCATTTCCATTACTAGTGCACTGCCGGAACAAAGCAATATAACCTTTTCTGTTTGATATAATCTACTTAAACCATGGTGAGTACCAACATGTATTTGTTCTCTTGTCTTAATTAAATTCATAATTCATAAATGTTTTATAATACTAATTTATATTACATTTAATTTAATAAGCATAATAATACCAAACTGTATTTTGAATTGCTTATTTTTGAATTTTTTTGTGTTATTAGAACTGAAGATGAATGTATAACACTTGAAACTAGATAGATAGATATATTTTTATTGGCTTATACATATAATGTACAAATAATGCTACAAACCATATAAAAATCTTACAGATAATTATTATCTGAATCCGCTGAAATTATATTAGACTAAATCCGCTTAGTTGCAGCTCACTATTTGCCCTTAAAGTAATCATATAGAAGAAAATATTTATTAAAATATCAATATATACATAAGAGACAAATAGTGAATAATCAGGTAAAGTAAAGTTATTTTACAATATCTACATTATTATATTTAGCACAATACGTGTTCCTGCATTTTGCACATCTACTACCCTGAAACAAAATGCCTAAATGAATCAGAGTCAATATTAATGCTTTAATATTTCCATACTTAAGAGGTTCGAAACTGGTTTTCAATAAAAACAAAATTATAGAAGTGGCAAATAAGTTATCAATCCCTAACTAGACAAATAATAGTTATCCTTCAAAAAATAAAGAGAGAACATGAAGGATATATCTGATAAAAGAAACATAACAAATCGGACCGTTAGCTGATCCAGAGGCAGAAAAAGAGTGAAATTTATCCTCCCAAAATGATCTGATAAAAAAAAAAAAAAATACGGCTAATTTAAAATATACCAACGAGAACTAATACCCGTGAGTAACTGTGATAAACTACCATTGGTAAGAAGGAAATTAACCTTGGCTCATCTTTTGAGAAAACGATCGCTGAAATTGTCAAATGCAATTATATAATTGCCAATTGTAATTACATGTTTTTATTAATTTTAAAAAAAATAAGTGTGTTAAACTTCTATCGTTTTATTATTTTTTAATCTGAAGAAAACTCAAAACTTATTATATGGTCCAGTTGTTGGACTCTTGTAAAGCAATATCTGGAACCTAATAAAGGTTAAAGTTGTTTTAAATCGGTTAAAACTGTATCATTTCTCAATGGGCTATTAATTACTGAGATATCCTGCATATTCCTCGAGACACTAGATAATACAACACAATCAAATAATTCTACATATCATCCTTCCCATATTACATTATAAATACGTATTGCAAATTAAAAATGGTTGGCTTTTCAAATAATGAATGTATAGAAACGTTAAAAAATATAAATAAAATGTTGATTGTATTGACATTAATTCAGCCAATGTTAATGTTAGGAGATGATGTTATTTATTTCGAAAAATACTACTTATAATACTGTTATAAACTGTTGAATTTTATTGGAGGAGGAGAGCAAAAGCAGGGGCGGCAAAAATTGAGTTGCCCCCCTGGCAAAAATTCTAGTTCCGGCCTTGCCATGATAGTCCTCCCTCCCCCCTTAAAAACTACCTCTGGTTCCGGCAAGTTCACGAATATGAAATCAAATACATGACTTTAATCTGGAAAATAATCCAGATTAATGAGAACATTATGGATGAAGTTCCACTTATCCTAAGGATGTATATGATACATCACCAACATGGATGTAGCGTGCTTCTAAATTTTGTGGGAAGAGGGAGAGGGGAGCACTAATTGAATTCAGTTAGGGCCTTAAAATATGAACTATTATGATTTTGTTATTGTTTTAATATAAATGCCTCAAAACGTGTATTTAGGCTATCTGAGGACAGCATCCGTTTAGGATAACAAATAATGGATAGTGTAATATTAGATCGTCTACAACAGTTATCCTATTGTGGTACGCTGTGTGATAATCTAATTGAACTTTCAGTGTAATTACCCATATTTTGCAAAATTGTAATTTCCAAGTTGCGAGAAAATGACTAAATGAAGATAAGTATAATACATAAGTTTTCTTCTTGTTGCTGGTCAAGTAAAAACCCGGTTAGAAAGTTTTGAGTTATCTATTTTTCATTTAGATACAATTTTCGAATTAGCTCTATCGTTAACATTCTTTGCGGAAAGTAAAAAAAAAAAAAGAAAGAATCTTTTAAAAGATTCCTTGCATATTACCCTTTAGTTGGCAACATCATCATTTTTCACGGCATTTATCAACAAAGACAGTTTCGTAAAATTATACGAAAATAATTTGACGAGGCTCTTTGTGTGCCAATATATTATATATTATATTTAGCTATTGCAAGAATTATATTATATAATATTCGCTAAAAGAGAAAATCATTTTCTAGTAGACATCGATTTTACAGTTAAACTAGAAAATGACGCCAGTTACTATGAGCGGTGTTAACATTTTAAAATTACCTCCGGAGATGATTGATGGTATAAAACGACACGCGGAGTATGGTAACGCGCCGTGGTCGATGACGCACGGGGAAGCCGAAATCCTGGACGAAATTGCAAGATTAAATGTCAGAAACTCTTCGGGTCGTTGGATAACTGGACTTTCTCTAGCAATGATCCAATTACCGCTCCAGGAAAACCTACCGATTCCGGAGGGAAAGACAAATAAATAGAGCTTTCGGGGGTCCTGAGTGGCTGAGTAGCGAAGAAAGGAATTGGCGATTTAATGGTTGGGAACCTTCGGCCGAAATTAACGAGTTTCTGATTATTAGAAAATAGTTGGATCGAAAGTTAACTTTCTCTCATAGATTTCCGAAATAGCTGTTTTCTTTTTTCGGTCCAAAATTTATTTCCATTAAAAAAATCCCGTCAATTTTCAATTATAAAGTAGTAATTTTGTGACAATTGGGTGCAGGGAGAAGATTATACTGGCACCACCACTTCATGTAGGGATACATTAGACATTTTTATTTCCTTGTACGAATTAAAGGAAGTATTGTAATCGCGAAAATTTTCGTTTTTCAGATTTCAACGGAAATATCCATTTTGATCATCCCTGAATCCATTTTGACTAGTTTCGTCGTGGCGTCTGTACGTACGTACGTTCGTTCGTATTTCGCATAACTCAAAAACGATTAGCTGTAGAAAGTTAAAATTTTGTATTTAAGATTGTTGAAAAATCTAGTTGTGAACCTCTCTTTTTGGTCACTGCTTGATCACCGGATGTGGTACTTTACTTGAAGGTCATAATTGATTTCCATCAAAAATTATATTAAAATACTATGCAAAACTTCTCAAATTTAGTATTTATAACTTTTACATTGATTTAAATAACATAGAATAGAATAGAATAGAAATTTAACTTTATTCTGGGACTAATGTCACCTTGAATAACTTACATTTACATAGTGAATGCATAAGACTATTCTGAGCCTGGTATTATAAAAATGAGAAAAAATAACAAAAAAGTACAAGGAACAGAAAAAAAGAAAAAAAAACTAAAAAAAGAAAAAACTACAAAAAAGCAAAAAAACAGTAAATTAAGTAATACTTTATACAGAAGTGAAAATATATCTTCCAACATTTTTTCAATAAAATAAAAATAAACAAAATTAACTATACAAATAAATTGTAATAATAGTAATTACAATAATTAAAATTACATATTAATGAAAATGCATACACATAAATAATATATACATATATTGTATGCAGGTCCACACTATAAGGTTATCCATATTTTATGAAATTAAAATTTAATTATAACCTGGGTTATACTCAATCCTCAGTGTATAAATACTAGATTTTGGTCTAAATTGGAAAACCGGAAGCGGTACTTTACTTGAAGGCCATATTAGACTTTCATCATAAATTATATTAAAATATAATGTAAAACATCTCAAATTTGGTAAATAGGACTTTTGTATCGATATGAATCAAATGTATTTGATTTCTTGTCTTAATTAAATTCATAAATCTTTTATAATACTGATTTATATAATTTAATATGTATAATAATACCAACTATATTTTGAATTGCTTATTTTTGAATTTTTTTGTGTTTTTAGAACTGAAGATGAATGTATAACATTCGAAACAAGTTTTCAATAAAAACAAAATTATAGAAGTGGCAAATAATACCAATCATGCGAATGTCAACTCGCACTTTTTGATACCTTAAAATTTCTCCAGAAGAAATACTTGTATGAAAATATTTTCGTTCTTTTTGAACTGTAAAATTCATTATCTGAGTCTTAAGATTAAGAACTAAGACATAGTGAATAAGCAGTTATTATGATTTTAATTGGTCATTAAATGTGACAGAATTTTCTATTATTTTTTCCTCTTATCAAACAAGACACTAAAATATTTTGAGCATTACCATAATTTTGGACAGCGAAAGAAATCACGTCGTTATTACGTGCTAGAGCATCTGCTCACGTAGTAGAGGACAGGCCCCTGAGGCCGAACTCGTTAGGAGATAGGATCGGTGAGGCAGGATGGAGCTTTTACTAAGGTTAGCGCCCACCGCTTCGCCGCTAACCTCAATGGATTTTTGATTCGCGTCCAGTTGCGACACAACTGTTAAGTTTGGCCTGAACAACGACCTGGATCGCGGGCTAAAAGCAACTGTAACGTTTAATTCACATTCTGGGGGTCGAATAAGGTCTCAGGTTACATTCTCGCTGTGGGAACTAGGACGGATCCTCGCATCTTCATTAATATTGAACGCTTTCAAATGTGATCGAATTCTTCTAAACTAACATTGACACTTCTTCGGTCGGTACAATGAGGGCCGAATACTCAACCTTCCCGATATACTCCTCGCGATCCTCCAGGCGCAACAGCGAACAAATTACTAATACAACACCAGCTAAAATTAAGATTTTGCAAATTTTATAGCTACTTAAAAAATAAAAAAATAAATATTTACACAGTAAAAATTTAGAGAAAATACAGATTTAAAAGAAATATCTAAAGGAAAAATAAATTAAACGTTAAAACAACAGGTTTACATTCGACTCAAATATGTGAAAAAAATGCAGTTAAGCCTCTGAATATAGGACAGATTTTCTTTTATTGGGAGGATTTATTACAACAGAAAAAAAAAAAAAAAAAAAAAAAAAAAAAAAAAAAAAAAAAAAAAAAAAACAGAACCACACTACAACCCTAGAAAGACCCTTCAAGAAGTTCATTACCTGATAGAGAATTTGTCGACCAATGATTATACGAAGAGGTGATGTGGTCAACATCCAGGTTCAACTTCCAGATTTATTCACCAATCCAATGAATAGAAGCTGAGTGGGCCCCAGGAGGGGAAGTAAGTGCCTACCAGGATATATGTATATATATATATATATTTTTAAAGAAAATGTAGGGACTCTGCAAAGACCAAGCAAAGCCCCTCCATGTAAGAAACAGTACAGGAAAATAAGAAGAAAAGAAAAAATGGAAAAGACCGAACCGATTTCATCTATATCTTTTTAGTTGACGTACGCATGATAATACAGAAGGATCAATCCAATTAGTGATTGATAAATTATTTGCTACTTTTGCTAATTTTGTTTTTATTGAAAACTAGTCTCAAATATTATACATTCATCTTCAGTTCTAAAAGACACAAAAATAAGCAATCTAAAATACAGTTTGGTATTATTATAAATATTAAATTAAATGTAATATATAATCCTTTACATAAAAACTTCAGTTTTCCATGTTTCATTCATTAGTCCTCAGAAAGTTTTACAAATGAATAAAATGTATAAATATCCTAAAAGTCTATACTATTATATTGAGTTGAAGAGTTTCTATGTTTTAACGCGCTAATTTCATGAAGTTCCAGTTCGATTTGAAAAGTTCTTTTTGCATTAGATAAACCGTTTATTGAGAAAATATTTAGGATTTATAATATCATGCCAAGGGTAACACAAATAAAATGCTAAGAGAAAAAATGTCTAACTTGCAAACGTTTCTTAGTCATGCCAACTTCAAACCTGTGGGACCAAGTTGAAAACACAAACTTTTTAATTTTTGTATGTATGTAGTAGACCATAGATATGATTTAAGAGGAAGTTGGTATGGTGTCTACTTATTTTTAATTACATATTTTTATTTTTATATTAGTAATTATCAATTATAGGCCTACAACTTAGGCCGAAACGTTGACATACAATAAAAAAATAAGTTCCACTAATTGATCTGTTTTTCTTCATTGACCACATACACCGACCAACTTCTCCTTAAATTGAACTTTTTAAATAAGTGTGAAATTATTGTGAGAAAACGTTACAACGTAAATAAAGTGGAAGGATAAGGGAAAAAAATGTGAAAACGTGAACTTATTTAAGTGGAACTTTATTTATATAATTTATTGTCCATTTGATACTGATCCTTGAAAATTTCTAAAACAAATGAGACTGAACAGCATATTATTGGTTATTGTTTAAAAGATTATTTTTTATTTTAGAGCTCAATTCAAATTTGTGGGTCACAGCTAGCTTTATCATAAAGATAAATAACAAAACAAATAAAAACGAACCAATCGTTGAGAATGTCGTACGTGATACCACGTTTTCCAGAAAATTGAAGCCAATTGTGGGACACCCCCTTTCACTAAACAAATTCTAAGGACCATCACTTTAAGAGATTGAAGAAAGCAATGTTTGATCTCCTTAAAAAAAAAAAAAACGAGAGTTTGTCCTATAAATTGCGAAAAAGGATTCCTCAATAAAAGAGAAACTATCTCTTATCCTGTCCATCAATCATTTCGTACTTTGAATTTTCCAAAAATAAATATTATTGCACATTTCGTTCCTAAAAATATAGCAATGTCAGCATAGACGATAACATCATTTTCTTTAATTTTTAAATAAATACATTTAACTTACTAATTCAATTAAGACAAAATACTGAGGGATATAAACAAATAAATAATAGCAGTCATTTCAATGTACATCATAGTCAATATTTTTGTGTTCGTTAATATTATCAATTGCTATTAATTAATTATTAACATTTTACGTTAATATTGCTTTTAATAATAGCGTAGTGTGTAACAATATTTTTCATTGGGTTTATAATGCAGTGTTTATTTGTTGTTTTTTTAAATATTTTTGTAAAATAAATGGCATTTTATTTTTTGTGCTTGGTCAAATATTGATTTTAAAAAATTAAATTTGTTTTGAAACTTTATGATATGGTAATATTGATAATATATGTAGAAGAGATATAGTGTTTGGTAGAAAAAGTAAAAAAAAAAATAATGAAATCCTGAAGATGGGACGTTGCTATCCCGAAACGTCATATAATAAAGAATAGCAATGTACAAAATATAAAATAAAGCGGATCCATATTTAGAATAATTCAAACATCATATACGGAACTCTCTCTATCTCTCTCTCTCTCTCTCTCTCTCTCTCTCTCTCTATATATATATATATATATATATATATATATATATATATATATATATATATATATATATATATATATATATATATAAATATATACATATATACACACACATACATATATGTTATATTATCCTATATATTATATATTATATTATCCTACATCTACAAGCAGTTACTGGGCCATCAAGTTACCTGAATAAAGTTCAGAGAGCTCAAGCGATTTTTGTGGAATAAGTGGTTTCTCTGAGAGGAGAGAACGGTGCAAGATGTCAAATATATAGCACTCATTTCTCTTCATCAACATTATTATAATCCTGTAACATGGCCTTTCACAATTAACCCTATTCCGTTTTACAACCACCGTTAACTCACCATATTTTTTTTTTTCTTTACGTGTTAACTCTACATAAGGATCATTTATTGGGTATACGTTTCTAGACTGCACTTGTAATATAGACCTTGGTGAAAAAAAACATTATCCTCAAAGATATAACATTATACAAACGGACTTTACCATGAAGACAAACAAATGCCAAATTTTAAACATATACTTTATTTAACAAACATGAAATATTTAGGATGTAATATAAACTATAATCTTCAAGAATAGAAAATGGCTTGACTTCCATATATATTCATTTATACGAAATAAAAAAAAAAAATTAAAGTGGGATAACTGTAATCCAGCAGGATGCTGAGAAAAACATTCATAAGTAAAGTGTGACTATAATAAGAAATTAAAAAAAAAAAATATATATATATATATATATATATATATATATATATATATATGTATATGTGTGTGTATGTGTGTGTGTGTGTGTGTGTGTGTGTGTGTGTGTATGTGTGTATTATTCTCTACTGGATAGAATATAAAGCTTGGTTTTTCTTATTTGGTCCTATCTGAAATCCTCCACGTTCACAATAATTCCTCATGTTGTCGTAATCCACGAAACCGTCCATTACAATACATTCTCTCATGTGCTTCTACTCTTTGGCCTTTAGCGTTCTGTTTCGCAACTCTTTGCAATTCCACGGATCGTCGCTTCTCTTCAGGCAGAAGTCATTAATTTACAATTTATTTTTGTAATCAATGTTCACATCTAACGTTAACCTTTATTTATATTAGTTAGGGCAGGTAGATACTAGGTTCTTTTTTTAACAACGTAGGAATAAACAAAAAATTTTAACAATGGAAAATCTTGGTTAATTATATATAATTATATATATATATATATATATATATATATATATATATATATATATATATGGAGATAAATATAATAGAGCAAAAACTCAGAAAGAGACATAAATTAATTTCTTGAAAACAATTGGAATATTCCAAAAGCACAAAGCCTCAAGTCTCTAAAATACCTGCAAATAACTAACCAGTCAACGTTTCGCCAATTCAGGCATCATCAGGACATGCACCAAAAAAAGCACATCTATGAAGCTCAAAAACAGCACATCTCACATCATCCGTCAACAAAGATGCCTCAACCAGAGACAACACATCACTCCGACATACTCTTCGATGCGTCACAGATGTCTCTGGTTGATGCGTTTATATATGGATAGATAGATATTTGTACATACATATTATTATTTTATATATAAAACACGAGTATGAAGATGGAAACTATTAGTCCTTAGGAGGGCATCTTTTGCAGGACCCTTTTCATCGACAGTACGCCAACACCGGTTATAGATTTCATGCAAGTTATAGTCGAATAAAATGTGTAAGATAATCGAGTCTGTCTCAATTTTAGGTATCGCTTTTTTACAATATATATATGTATATATATATATATATATATATATATATATATATATATATATATATATATATATATATAGGTGTGTATAATTTATAGGTTTTCTAATTATGATGCAACAAGGCTAGTTAGACCTACAGCCAGTAGAAAATAGGCTCTCTCACTTTACCTACTTGCAACGCGATGCTAACCTTTTCGTTGACTTTTCGAATTAGGATTTCGTCAGCGGAGTTCCGCTGTTCGGCTCAAATAGCCTGAACAAATAGAAGGTGGTGCAATATTTGCACAGACCCAAGGTCTCCACTGTGGTTCCTCCATTAGCACTCTGCAGGGCCCGTGTATTGCAAATCTTAGCACCTCTTCAGGCAGCCTGTACTGCTGTCGAAAGGTGCTAACAACTGCATAATGACCATGATTCATTGAAGTTGGTACAGGAGTTTGAAAATCTTATCAAATGTCATTTTGTAAATAGATTTTTCAAGGCAATGTATAATCTGATAGGAAAAAGAAATTATTGGTGATGTATACCGAGAGAGAAATAGAGAAAAGAAGGAGAGAATAAAAATCAAAACATTAAGTATTAATTATTTTCTCTTCACGAAGTAATTAGTACTGGGTCTGTCTTAATTCTCTGACTGAATTTAACTCTTTCCTCTTCAGGAAATATTGAACACCAGAAGGAAAACGTAGATTGTAAATTACGATCCGACATCATTCCAATATAAGCAGAAGAAGGAAGAACAAGTGGGAATCGAACCGGAACAGATCCGTGCAGCGAGGATCATAAAGCGACCATTGCCATTAAGCGGAAGTAGCCACAACAGATCAAAGTCGGAAGTGTAATCGAGCTAGCGTAGAAATATCGATCTGCCTTTCGATATTACATCACGACGCGCATGCACACTAGGCTTATTATGTTCATAACAGAAAAAATTCAAGTATTTAAAGCTATTCCAACTACATATATATATATATATATATATATATATATATATATATATATATATATATATATATATATATATTTAAGTTATTATAAATCATTATAAAGCTTGCTTATGTGCGTAGGTAGGTGTCCCGTCATCGTTGTCATACCGTGGAAGCAATCATTATAATAAGTTTTTTCTTATATGTGTATTCATTTATTGATCGCACTCCCAACCAAGATTCTGTTTCATATTTTTCACGGTCAACCATACTCTTCCCATTAACATTTATTCTTGTTTATTAAACAATTAAAATGAAATTACAGATATTAATTTATTTATTATTAATTTAATTAAAATTAAATTACAGATATATATATTATTATTATAATATAATAATAATATTATATGCATACAAATAAATAAATATAAATATATATATAAATATATATATATATATATATATATATATATATATATATATATATATATATATATATATATATGTATCTATAATATTAATACTATTCGTTCAGCTGTCTATAATAAAACATACTCTCTTTTTTTATGTGTGTGTATGCGTACTGTAATGAAAATGCTATCCGAAGGTACAGTTCTATTTCATAGTTTTGTTACAATATAAAAAGTAATTCAATTTTAACTAAAGTTGACAGGAATAGGACTATCATCTAACAAGATCAAAAAGCTAAACCTTTTGTGAGGTTACTCTTATTTACCTTTTAGGGAGTTTTGTTTTATTTCATATGAACCTTTTTATTCTGAATTTCCGTGTAATTTTATTGACTAGAAACAAGGTGAATTTAATAAATTTTACTCTCAAAACGCTTCATTGTCGGGGATACCTAAATTCCACATCACACTTTTTGGGAAATCAGGTGCCAATTCTAGACCAATGTCAAAATAAACCTTAACTTTATTTATTATACGAAATAAAAAAAATAAATAAATAAAGTGGGATATCTGTATTGCAGCAGAAGGCTGAGAAAAACATTCATAAGTAAAGTGTGATTATAATAATAAATAAAAACAATATTTATATATATATATATATATATATATATATATATATATATATATATATATATATATATATATATATATATATATATATATATATATATATATATATAAAATATTAATACTATTCGTTCAGCTGTCTAAAATAAAACATACTCTCTTTTTTTTTATGTGTGTGTATGTGTACTGTAATGAAAATGCTATCCGAAGGTACAGTTCTATTTCATAGTTTTGTTGCAAAATAAAAAGTAATTCAATCTTAACTAAAGTTGACAGTAGTAGGACTATCATCTAACAAGATCAAAAAGCTAAAAATAACTGAAGATTATATTTCTAAAAGAGACGAAATAAAAAAACTTAAAAAAATATTAAATGAATAACTTACAGATTATTCCTCTATATCTTCAAAGAATTCTCATTAAAATGACAGATGCTTACCTGGAACAAAAACAAAACAAAAACAAGACCGTTAGAAGACTAAAAGACAAATGCTACCTGTAGAATACGATAACCCACTTTCTTTAGAAAGTGGATATATTTTTAAGAAATAGGTTATAAGGTCTCTAAAGAATTTAATGTTTCTATCCAAAATGTAAAACACTGTAAATTATGTTCATTATACATTTAAAAAAAAAATCTGTTCCACTAAAACCAGGCAAACCACAAAACATGGTCTTCGATTCAGGAGCTGGTAATAACCTATTGTTTCTTGACGAAGGCTTGGAATGTGAATATCGAAAATATATATATTGTTATATATATATCGTATCGATAGTTTTTGAATCTATCGAAATAGTAGTTCGATATATCGAAAAAAACATATCGATATTTCGATATATCAGACCTCGATATTTTTAATCTTTTTAAGGGACATATCGATATTTCTGTGCTAATATAATTCAGATAATGTTTTTATAATATCGATATTTCTGGAATCATATAATTAAGATATTGTTTTTATATTCTCGATGTTTGTGTACCGTTATACATAATTAAGATAGTGTTTTTATATTCTTGATGTTTGTGTACCGATATACATAATTAAGATAGTGTTTTTATATTATCGACATTTCTGGGACGATATAATTAATATATTGTTTTTATTAAGTTAATTTCCAGCAGGAGTTAAATATCAAAATACAGGTTATCTCCTAAGTTTTCTCCAATTCGTTCAGAGTTTATTTTATTTTTTAATTTTACAAAAATTTAAATACCGACATTTTTATGCAGATATTATCAAGATTTCGATATTGTTAACCGATATCAATATCAATATCGATATTTCGCTATCGATATCATATACCTAGAGCACATCCATTTTAGATAATAACACCACAAGCTATTATGGTTCTTTGTTTGTCGAAGCCACCGTCCTTATAGACCTTTTTAATTTTATGTCCCGATACTCAAATTTTAATACGATATATCGAGAAAAAAAAAATCAATAAATCGATATTTTTTCATCACCCCTACCGACGTCTATACAAGGAGACGATATTATTACCATTGATGCACAACCTTGGAGACAAGGATGCAGAAGGATGGGAGACTTCTTAGAGTCGATCCACGGCTGATGAAATAAAAATAATTTTTTTTGCAAGCAGCCGAAATTGAACCTGTCCTCTTTAAATGATATTAAAAGAACTGAAAAAAAAAATGGAAATTTCTACAGCACACATTAAATTAAAACAATCAAGTTGTTTTCTTTTTATATTTACTTTTTTACTTTTTAAGATAATAGTAAAATTAGCCGAGACTATTGAGCCGATTTTTTTTAAATGGTCCTCAGAATTCGACATTACCATTAGTCCATTCTTACATCGCACCCCAAAAAAAAAAAAAAAATAAAATAGATATCATTTAATTTCTAAAAATTAGAAAATATTTTTTGGAGATATAATTATTTTGGAAATAAGAAACCGTAGTGTAATAATTTCCATTTTTTTTTTTTTTTTTTTTTTGTAAATGAATATTTACCTGCTTATTTCTTTGTTCTATTGCACAGAGTGCAGAAATAACTGTAATAATTAAAGTTTTACTTTCTCGATCTATTATCCTGTCAAACGGTTTAAATTCAGTCCCTCTTTAGGATCAACTAGAGGGAGAAGACATATATTTAAAAATACTTCTTAATTTAAATATGCTAGCATTTATGATATTTCAAGTATCAATTTTAAGATGGCTTTAAATTTCACTTTCTTCATAACTGAATAATTATTCAAATTATACGCCCCAAGATTTAGCCGCCTCTTTCAGGATTAGAGGAATATATTATTAAAATCTCATTACAGTAATCTCCTGCAGTAAAATAAGAGCTTATTATAAGGATGTAGGGAGGTTGAGGACGACTTTCGTCTTGAAAGAAGAAGGATATGAGGATATTAAAGAGGTATGAGACATGCAATGTCCTTTCCCTCGCCACTTTCTCTGGGCATCTTTCCTGTGTCCGGGTCTTCAAGGAAATGACGTTTGCCATGAGTGCCATCATCTGACAGTTCCTTCCAAACTATCGTCCTGGAAGCATAATTCAAAGCTCATCAACTCTCAATCCTCAACCAGCATCTCGTTTGTTCAATGTAGGAATGAACTTGCATAGCCGCGGCTGAATCTGATGATAAAACATTATATAAATGATATAGTAACTTCTTCCTATACCACTTCAACCTTGTTAGGTTCAGATGTGCCAAAAGAAAGGAAATTTCATTGAGAGATGACGAATCCCAATTTCGATTCTTAAATTCTAACTAAGACTTATTATATAATATAACTGATTGAAAAATGTAGGTAATTTCAAAATTCCGACATCCGGTTTTAAATATTTCGACACTGACTTCATGACATGTTCGTTACCGGTTTTTGCGTTTTAAAACCCTAAAATTTATCGTTTCCGGCATACAAACGTACGATAAGGATCATTTCAACCTTCCGTTCGGGCCCTATGCCAAATTATGTACATATTGTTTCTTGACAAATTCATACCCATGGAAGAATGTTAACTACACAAAGTATTTAATGAGTGTAAAATATTGTGTTAAAACGTGAAATTTATTTAAATGAAACTTTATTAAAGTTTATAAAAAATTACCGTCGTTTTGACCCTGTAGCTTGAAAATCTCTGCAACAAATGAGACTGAACACCATTTTATAGGTTACTATATTAAAGGATATTTTGTTTTATAGAGGTTAATCCAATTTCGGGGTATACAGGTAGTTATAATTATTGCTTAAATTTAACACGTTACATTTCTACTGGTTATGAACATTTGAAGAATCCATGGAAGAACAGGATAGAGTCACCATTTTTTCTGAAATGGAGTTATACGCATTAATATAATATGTTCATATATTTCAGTAAAATAATACGGTAAAAAGAAACAGCCTAAAATATCGATTATCGGTTTGTTAGAAGAGTTTGAAGAATACCCTGAAAAAAGCGGAGCTTCAGACTTTAAAACTTGATTTTCTCGAAATGCATTATGGGTATATCCCCTTTTTTCCGTTTGAAGTCGTAATATGCATTTAATCTAAAAAAAATAATCCTTGAACATCAATGCGGTTTTAGATGTTATCGTTCCTTAGCAATGTCACGGTTTACCTCGTGTCGGAGTAACTTTGAAATTTTGTATTGTTCGACCATTTTCCTTGATAGTGAAATAGCATTTGATAGTGATTGGTGACACGGTTATTACATTATTACACATTAATCGTTTGAGTGGGTTGCTTATTATTCTATGATCCTATGAACCGTACACCTCCAAGTACTAAGAATTAAGAAATAAGATTTTCTCTTATTGTTATGAGCACATTATGTAGATGTCAGACAATGAATAACATCAATAAAGATGGCGACAGTTGAATAAATCATTCATTTTATTGAAGCCTAGGCTGAACGTCTCAAGTTTCTTTAAGGCCTGTCATGTTTATGTCAGTCTGTCGTTGTTGTTTACGGTAATTCTCTCGTCTCAGACAAATTGGGCAGTTTTAGTTTACGATGTGACGTTACGCAAGATGCAACAAGGAGACGCTTTCTTCTGATGTGAGCTAAGCTAAATAGTTTCGACGACTCGGTAACTGACAAACATACATTAAGAATAGAAACGGATTTGGATTTTTCACTTTCCTTACCACTTAGGTAAATAAGGTATTATAATCGGGTCAAATTTTCATAGTAGAGTGATGGGGAGTAAGTGCGTAATTGTCTCGTTAAGTCCAAACCCTCAAATCGTAAGAGCTTCCCTTTACGGAGCATAAACCCTGTAAACTATTAGTTCCAACCTTTTTAACTTTTGCAGTACAGCTGTATCGGTGTTTATCTACCAGTAAACCTATATTTATTTAATTTTTTTTTTTGCCGTAAGCGGAACCTACAGAAGTTGTTCTTCAAAATACTATATGATTTACGTTTCTCCTTGACAGTTTCCTATTTTTTAAGCGCTTTTCCGCAGTCACCCAGTAATACGTGATAGTAGGGGCAAGTGCAGACCTCTGGTGTGTGACAAGTGTGCGTGGAGTACACTTACCCTTACTATCATGTTTTGTCGAGGTAATTACTGACTAGCGAATTAAAACATTTTTTTTTAAATATATATTTATTCAATTATATTCCACATCCCACTTTCGTAACTCAATGAAGATTGCAAAATGTGAATCTCAGACAAACTTCAATTTTTTTTATAATTACACCTGTATAATAAAAGGCCGAACTATTTTGCACTTGTTCCAAAACCGTTCCAGCTTGAATAATGAATCTTCCAGATATCTTGTATGCACCTAACACTTACGGCAGGGGCAAATATGTACGAAGTATTATTCAATTAAATTATCAATTTCATCCAAATAGACATGGTTGAAGCGTAGGTTTGAATGTAATTTTAAGCATTTTCGCCTAAGAAACATTAAAAAAAAAAGAGGAAAATCTAGCTTCAAAAATAAAATATTAAAGTCGAACTTTGTAAAATTTATTGCGTACTTGCCCCACATCACCCTGTATACCCTAGAAAAAACAAAAAGTTATAAGGGAAAAAAAATTATTTGGGTACAACTCAGAAAGTACACATTGTATGGTAAATTGCGTAAATAGTTACTTGAAAAATAAATAAATTTTCTACAAAACCAAACAAAAATCATCCAAATCGAACCTTTATTAGCAAACATACAGTGTGTTGTCATTTTTATTACCACTAAGAAAAGGAAGATATTGTAATCCAGTCAAATTTTCAATGTGCAGTTTTTAACGGATCTATGCGTTTTAAAATCTCTGACACCAAAAAACATATTTTCGGCCAATGGTCTGTCTGTCTGTCTGATTATTACGAACAATCGGAAGGTAACTAAATACTCTACAAAACAAAATTATTGAAATGGGACCTCTATTAAACGAGATCGTTTTGAAAGTTTTGAACTTTCTTACATATTTTCTATAAAGTATTTTGCACACTTTTCTGTGGAAACCACCAATTCACCTTATTTTTCTTTTTTGATAACTCGAAAGGTATACATTTCCCGGAGTATTCCTGATGCACATTTGAAAGATAATTTGACTGTCTACAAAGCTAAATATAGTTTTTAAATAATTCTTAATCGGAATAATATAAGCGAAGATATAAAAAAAAATGTTTATATTGCACTTTAACCGAAAGCAGTGATGAATTAAAGAAAAATTCTAGGAATGAATCATTTTTACTGAGGAAATCATGAGTGCAGATTGAAGATGGGCAATAATTCCAGGCAGGCGGATGGACAATATTAACCTTATTCCAGGGCTATTAAACATCTTATTACTCTCGAGGTATTTTTTTAAGATGCCAAGATAAAAAGGAGGTACCATCTTTGAAATACTTTGCAACTGAAGTACTTTAACTGTAACCGAGCATCCAAGATTCCTCTTGAAAACTGTTAGAAAAAAATTTCCACCAGAACTATTTCTCTCAAGGAATGCTGCGCTGCCAAGGACCTGTTAAAGATCTGAAGAGAAAGAAATACCACGGACAGTTTCTTCAATTCTTCACTGGCAAAATGAAAATACCCAGGTGTTACAGATATTTTATTATCAACATTTTAGGATAATTTGATTACTATTATATTACCAAAAGATCCACACTGTTGTTTTATTAAAACTTACATTTTCACAATGCTTTTGGTTGTTGATAATGAATTTTACCATCAAGTTTGGTTTTATAAAAATGATTCTCTTTTTTTTTTTTTTTTCATGTTTCTAACTTAAAATTCGATCGTCTAATATTTTCTAAATCTAGCTATTTCCAGTCCATAAATGCTCAAAAGAGGGGGAAAGGAAGGGACGGCCAGAATTGACTTCAGGGTTTGTTTGGACTAATTTAGAGGTAAACAGACCAAAAGTTCCCGAATCTAGGAGCAGAGGCAAAGAGAGATCATGTTATTCGGTTTTTCGTTTATTTCTCGGAAAAGGTTGGTCGTAGCTTAAAACATTTTATCTAAAAAAAAAAAGAGCACTCAAAGTCCTACAAGAATGGTCCTATTCATTTTTTTCGTATCTGTTATAGTTTAAGAAATATACGCTCTTCAAAGAACCGAGAGTAAAGAAGACAAAAGGAAAGCATAAGTCCAGTCAATGTTTTTTTTTCATATTTGTTACTTTCAAGTGAGTATATTTCTTAAACTATAACAGATAAGAAAAAAAAAATTAAAACGAACATTCTCGTAGGGAATTTAATGCTCCTTATTTTTACTTCCTTGTACGAAGTAAAGGAATTATTGTAATCGCGAAAATTTTCGGTTTTCAGATTTCAACGGAAATATCCATTTTGACCATCCCTGAATCCATTTTGACTAGTTTCGTCGTGGTATCTGTACGTACGAACGTTCGTACGTACGGTCGTATTTCGCATAACTCAAAAACGGTTAGCCGTAGAAAGTTGAAATTTTGTATTTAGAATTGTTGTAAAATCTAGTTGTGAACCTCCCTTTTTGGTCACTGCTTAATCACCAGAAGTGGTACTTTACTTGAAGGTCATAATTGATTTCCATCAAAAATTATATTAAAATAATTTTCAAAACTTCTCAAATTTGGTATTTATAACTTATATATTGATTTGAATACCATACTAAATTTTGGTCTAAATTGGAAAACCGGAAAAGCGGTAATTTACTTGAAGGTCATATTAGACTTTCATCAAAAATTATATTAAAATATAATGTAAAACATCTCAAATTTGGTAAATAGGACTTTTATATTGATGTGAATGTATTTACTATATTTTGGTTAAAATTGGTGAGCCGAAAACGGTACTTTACTTTAAGGTCATAATAAGCTTACATCAAATATTATATTTAAATTAAATACATAAATCATATGTTTCGGTAATAAAGATTACAAAAGCAATTTGGTTTCCAATCCAATTAAACATTTTTATTACTTGTTTGAAGTGTTAAAATTTAGTGTAAAATACTGGTTTTCCTCCCTATTTGTGTGTGTGTATCAATAGATGGATGTCGCGACGCCGAGTGTTGTTTTTGAGATACTGGGATCTTCGGAAACTAGTAACCAAATTGAGGATCACTTTTTGAGCCAGCGATTTATAGTTTAATAGGCGTACAAGGAAGTCATGTGTTGTCCACATCAGATATTTTATATATGCCTTTAGTTAGTACCAACTGTTATAGAGATATAAGCGAAAAACATAGCATTCTCCCCTCCCTCTCTTTGCCTCTGATCCTAGATCCATGGACTTTTAGTATGTTGACCTCAAAACTAGTCCGAACAAAGTCCTGAAGTCAATTTAGGCCGTCTCGTCAATATTCCTTTACAACCCTTGTCATTGGCTAGCCTTTAAGTAAATAAAGAGAGAATGGCTTAAAAAAAAAACAAAATTATATGCATAAAAAAATAAACCACTGAATTAAGTTCTTTGTAAATAACCAACTTTATAAAAATATAAAGCGACACGATTCTCCACAAAAATATCTATTAAGGAATTGTTTACCGAATCAGGACCCTTCTTTATAGTGAAATTAAATCCTTGAAATAAGAACCATTTCGGTTAATTAAAAATTAAGTTGCTATTTTTACTAATAGTTCCTTGTGATAAATTGTTTAATTATGGTTATGGATAGTTACATGATAATGTACAATTAAATAATTAATAATAATGTAATCATTTTGGAAAATAGATGTTTGATGTAATGTTGGCCAGGGTAATTAAAAAAAAATATTATGCGATTATTTTATGTATAAGAAATTGTTTGTAAATTTATTATAAAGTATTTTTTTAAATAAATAAAAAATACAAAAAAAAAGGCAGCGTCTGATACCACAGGAGTCCCAAAAGAATACAGCCACATTTTTGGCAGAAAAAAATATCGCATAAATTCGAAAAGGCCCTCTAATATTTAAAGTAAAAAGTTATTTCAAAAATTATAAATGTGTGGTACTCGGATAGTTAATAGATAATTGAAAGGTATCCTTTATAAAACCAGAAAAATGTAAATACAGTCCGAGGAATTCTGTTATTCTTAGGGAATAACTTGTCACAGAATAAAAATTATATTTTATTTCAGTTTATTTTAAATTATAAAGTCTAATTCCTGTTACTGTAATTATTATTATACAGAGTGTCCAATATAATTCGACCAAACGGATGATCTAATAAAAAAATGCCAGAGGAAAAAGTTTTATGTCTTCTTCAGTTTCACAAACCACTATTTATTTTTAGCTTTGAGGCGTGCGGCGAAAACTTGGAGTTTGCAAAAAACACTTACTTTTTAATATTCTCATTTATAGTTATTTAAAAGTTATAAAATACCCCGCAAATCGCATTTCAATATCCTCAAAATTGAAGAATTTACACCACTTTATAATCTTGTATCCTCAACGTGATAATTATATTTCAGACACATCATAAACTAGAATTATGGAAACATTGTTATTTATTTTAATTATTAAGTAATTATTTTTATGTATTGTTTTATCGTATTTCTATTACAAATATTGCAAAGTCTATAAGTGTAGTATTTTTTCTGAAAAAAAAAATGTAAATACGTAGTTTCTTAAATGATTTTTCCATAAATATGAAAGGGAAATTGATTGCTTGAATTCAAAATGTTTATTAATTTAATAATAAATAATTAATTCCACTTTTCAGTCATTATGGCTTCCAAAGTTTCATAGTTTTTTTTTTCCGAAAAATATATTGGACAACCTGTTAGCTCTGTCAGGTTTATTTTTATGATCATGTTAGAATGTATAGTAATATAAAATAATTTGAACTACAAAATCTTAATATTTCTCTGTCCTTAATATTTATTAATCTGGCAAAGGTATTCGTGTAGAACATGAATAATTTCATTATAAAGGAACAGACACCATTAATTTCTATACGATAAATTGAAAAGTTTCCTTACCCCCATTGGGATGAAGGTTCCGTTCCCTCCTCCTGTCGAAAGATCCGTATTCCAGGTTTCCCAACAGGTAAATAATGAAAACACTCGCCGGGCGTCTATTATAATAATAACTCATAACTCAGTAGCTGAGCCCTGATGGGTATTGGGAGTCCCATCATCACGTAACTCAATGACATAACAGATTTTTTGTCCACTTCCTAACCATTAAGTAGTCGATTTCAGTTTTCAGCCGATGCTTTCTGTATATTTTACTTCGGATGATTTATTATTTTAAGTACTTCGTGAGTGTCGGCCATTACGGAGGGTGGAGTTACGATAATGAAGGCAACGTCATCAGCTGATTATTATGAAATTGTGTATTAATTTAGTCTGTTTATAAAAGTTAAAAAAAAAAAATTAATGAGAGCAAAACATATTGATAGGCTAAAATAAGAAGATTAGAATAAATAACATATCCTCGTTAACAGGAAATAGGTGGAGGACTGAATTCACTAATTCCTGTTAAAAGAAAAATTCCGTTTTAGGCGAACTTGTTCGTCCTTATATCAGATTGAATTAAAAGTTTCTCTGTACATATTATTTCTCATGTAAACAATTTTTTTAAAACAATTTATCTCACAATTGAAACATATTTGTTTTTAGTTTGTAATATATTGTTTTTAATGTTGGTGAATTTCGCAATATTGAATTTTTTTCCACTAGTTTTGTTTTTTATATCACGCGACTATCCACTTCTATTAAAATTTCCAATTTGCTTTTTAATTGTTATTTTAATTTATTTAATGTTATTTTTATTTACTTATAATTTTTTTTATTTACTTATTGTTATTTTTGTTTACTATTGTTATTTTTATTTACTTTATTAGTGCTATTTTTTTCTTTTATTGTATTTAATTTTTATTTTATTTTAGTCACTTTGTATGTATGGTATGAATGAATTCTTACACAACTAAGGTCTATTCCCCTTGAGTGTGGCAGCTTGTATTTTTTTAAAATAAGCAAATATTTATTAAAAAATATATTTTTCTTTTAGATCAATAGATCTCTGGGTAACTGGTTGTTTTTGTAGACATAGTAACCGGAGCGCTGAACTCCCCATAATACCGCTTTAAAACTTTTAATCTCAACTTATTATTACAAACAAAATATTAAAATTTAACAAAACTTAATTTTTTTTTTTCAGAAATGGATGTTTCATGTAATCAGTGCTGTTAAAACTGAACGTAAAGGATGAAAACGGGACAAGAGGTGTACGTCGCAGGTGACGGGTTCAAAGAATTGTTTACTATATGTTCATAACTAGAATAAGTTTATGATAGCCAAAAATTCCACACTCCTAAAATTGTTCGACTTTCGTGTTAACCGAAATTCTTTAAAAATACGGTTGTAAATGCATTGTTTTATACGGAGTAAAGAAATTAGTTCGTATTATCCGATGTTACGCCTTAATCGAATTTGTGATAACGAGAGATAACTGTAATTAGTCAATATTTCGCCAATTCAGGTTTCATCAAAACTAGAAAACATAACCTAACCACAACCCGCACCAGTATTCAAAAAACACCAACCGAAAAACATAGTAAATCTCTCCCAAATAGTTTTACTTATAATTACATATGGCATATGTTCAAATTTTTTACAGTTAAAGTTGGTTAGTCTTTTTTAGACTGTTTAAGTTAGATGGACTACAATTATTATTATTTCTTTATTCACCAATGGTATTTGGTTATTTTTCGTAGCTGGCCGTTTTATAAATAATTGAAGAAAATATTATACTTTCATGAAAACTATTAATAAAATAAACAGATAATTAAGAAAAAGTAATAATGTATTAAACAATTATATTGAACTTCCTATAAATGATCTCGTATTACGAGTATAGAAACCTAATTTATAGACGTTGTCTAATATACAGGAATTGTATTTAAAGATCAGATAAAAAACGGGTGGCCAAGAGTTTATGTAACAGATTAGTGAGTGCCTATGGGTCATAAACTCATATAAGGTAAATGCACCGGTAGTGGGCACAGTTAAGGAAATTTTCATGTTTTTTTTTCTGACCTAATTCTTTCTCTGGGTGCTTTTGAGTTTTAAAACGTATCCAGGACCGGATTAGCGATATAGCAGAACCGCACTTCTGGGAGCCCTAAGCTACGGTTAACTTCTGTAAAACATTTTTCTAAAAATATTTCATAGATAGGAATAATACTTTTCAAGAAAATTATTATAATGTATCATCATAAGTAAATTGTCATATCATATAATCTTGTTCAAACGTCCGCATTTATATGTAATATTAATAGGAAGTAGGAGGATCAAAGTTTATATTAAAATGTATTTTCTTTCTACCCAGACCTTTTTTTTTTCTTTTTTTTTCTTTCCCCTTTCTGGCCATTTCTGGCAAACGGGGTTACGACAACAGAGGGGTCGAATTACGCATGGGATGAACGAATGCCACCGCTGCCAATAAAACTCAGCTTATTGTATATAATTTAAGTATATTTTTAATTATGGGAACAATAATTGGATATACCCCCCGGCGTGTGTACACCTTTTACTGAACCCTTCTACTCAGACTGAATGACGTCTACTTTACTGCGCCACATATGCGCCCGATGCGCGTCCAAACTGTCAGGTTTACTGATGACCACTAAATTTATGAACATCATTTTAAAGGATGATAAAAGTTAAAATGAATTGGTGCAAAATGCATTTTGGCATCATTATATATTTTAAATGATCTAATTTTCGTTTTTTAGGAAAAATTACTGTCACTACCGCCTCGATTATATTCTTATTATGAAGGTGATATAAAAAAACGTCAGAATCATACGATAAAATTATAAAATTCGTGTTATTGTAAACCACATAAATTAGGACGCGAGTCAGGCGCGTACGCGGGTTTAAATAATGGACATATCCTGAAAGAAAACTCAATACAATTATTTTCTCATTTTAAAATGAATACTGTAAATAAATATATATATATATATATATATATATATATATATATATATATATATATATATATATATACATATTTATCCAGTATAAAGAATATCCCTTTCATTGTGTATTTTTGGGATCTAAAGATCTCTGTTTTTCATTTGGTGAGGAGAAAGTCATCATATGGGATTGGATGAGGATGCATATTATGTATTATACCAAATCATATTATAATATACTCACTGCTAACATTGTATAACATACAATCACGTGGAAACCGCACTAGGTACATCTTGGCTGTCACACTTAAATTATATAACTAGCTAATGGTATTACCCAATACCCTACATTGATTTTTTTTTTAAATAAAAATAAAAAGTTACATATTTAAATCCATGGCAATCAAGCTTCCGAGATTTATTTGATGGTTATTGGCGTGTGATCTCCCAAAAATCAGATATAAAAGAACAGAAACAAGTTTCAAAATTCACTAGTTAAAAATAAATCTAAAATTATATATGTGATAATTTATTTTCAGGAAAAATTTGAAACCCATTATACTTCACATCGTTAACTTAGTTTTTACATTTTTTTTGTCTTATAGTAATTAACTAAATAAGCTATATGAAATATGATGGATAGCAAATTTTTCCTGAAAATAAATAATCAATTAAATGAAATAAAAAAGTTTATAAAATTCTAGATTTTTCTAAAATATTGTATATGAAAGTTATATACGCGTTCTAGGCAAT
This sequence comes from Rhaphigaster nebulosa, assembly GCA_948150685.1. Lineage (NCBI taxonomy): Eukaryota > Metazoa > Arthropoda > Insecta > Hemiptera > Pentatomidae > Rhaphigaster > Rhaphigaster nebulosa. The sequence continues at coordinate 134,747,906 of OX411310.1, read as the reverse complement.
AGCGGATCCAGAGGCCCGAGAGGGAGGGGGCGACCACCAACGGCTTCCCGCCAAAGAAAATTTTAATAAATGACTTATGGGTAAATTACAAACGAAATTATAGTTCATATTGAAGATTGTCCGCAAGGCCATGCGTCATATACAAAAATTATAAAATACTGTCGAATGCACTTTACTTGGTAGAGCCAGTAACTATCTATGTATAAACAAATTATAAACATTCTAACTGAAAATTTAGCTGAATAAATGAGTTCGGAGAGTAAATTTAAAAGGGTTAAATGGCATAAATCCTGCTATTTCGCCTTAATATTTTTTAATTATTACAGGAGAGGCAATATACTCCTTTTCCCCTTTTCTACTAGGAGCTGTGCGAGACTCCTTCCCCCACCATTACCAGTACCAGTACCAACCAAGTCCCCCTAACCAAGGGGGGTTCCGCAATATCATATTGCCCAAAGACCCGAAATATCTTATCGCCCAGGGCCCCACAGGGTCCTAAAACCACCACTGATTCTAGGAAATAATACTGTGAATGATACAAGGTTGTCCCCCTTAATCAAGGGCTCACCTCCCCCTAACTACTGCTCTTTAATGTGAATCCCTTCTTATTATCATTTCTGAACACATTACGTTATTTTCATTTGATAATAAAATGCAACACTTATATTAGTTTTGACACTCATTTTCTTCTAACATCCGCCTCCCATTGGAAAACCCAAAAACGCTACTTACTTCGAAACCACCCCTTCCTCCTCTGTGGGCACCCTGGTATATCATACACATTCAAAGATCTTAGGCTAAATTTATTTTGATGTTCTTAAATTCAAATACTATATCGAAAAATAATTCAATCCTATATTTTATATTTTATTTTTAAAAAATACAAACTATTTCTAGTTCATATTTTTAAGAGATGACCTATATGTCATAGTTCAAGGTAAAATATCACCTTAAGGTCGTGCTGGGTGCAGGTACTTTCTAATGCACATAGAATCCGTCAACACACAGATGCATGCTTGTGAATTTTATCTATAAAAATAGTTCTGAATCAAAATATTAAGTTTGCTTTTTATTTTTTGCTAAACTGATATATAAATAAAAATATTTAAAATAAAAAATATTTTATCATAAAAATACGGTTATATTTTCCAAAAATAAGTCGAAAAAATGAGCGAACAACTTAATTAGTATTATATAAATAAATTAGTAAAAAAAAATACCGAATTTAGTGAATAATATCGTCTCTTAAATTTTTTTCTATAAAAATTAATGATTTTGAATAACTTAGTTTTAGTCCGAATTGAGACACCACTAATTGTACCTGTCCCACAAACTCATTAATTGTCTTTTGCCAAAATACTTTGTATTGATAAGTTTTTATTTATTATTGCTCATGCAAGGTGAACTATATAGAAAAAGAAAGATATAATATTGAAAATGAAATTAAACTAGGCTTTTGAAAAAAAATGTTTACGACTGCAAATAATGTAAGCATTTGAATCAATTGTTGATAACGGTTAGGCCGAAACGTCAGTGAATAATGGCCAATTCTACAGATTCCGATTTAATACATTGAGACCTTCAGATAACTATTTTTACTTTTCTATCCTTAATTTTTAATTCCTACGTATAATATTATGATTTTTTTACTTTCCTACCGCTACTAGATAAGAGAGGTATTGCAATCGGGTTAAATTTTCGATGAGCTGCTTTCAACGGTTCTATGCGTTTCATAGCCCCCGAATCTAAAAAACTCATTTTCGACTATTGGACTGCCTGAGCCACGATTATCTCTTGAACGGGTGGACAAATTTTGTTTTCTTTTACCCCTGATGCCTTTGTACCAAAGCAAGCGCCATATGCGCATTAGGGGCGGCACAATACACGAAAAACGTGTTTTTCTGCAGATGTTAGCACCAAAATGGTACAAACTATTTTGATAAAACTTGCCTAAAGCCTTCTCCTTACACCCGCACAGACATTAATTTATAAATAGTACAACTCTGAAAAAAAGATTGAAAAAAGTTATGACGAAAAGAAAATTTGATTTGCGCATATCACGAAAAATATGCTTTTTATGAAACCTGCATTATGCATGTGGCCATAAAAATAATTAAAATAATTAAATCTCTACAAAACAAAAATTAAATCATCTAAATCGAACCAGTATTAGCAAAGATACAGCGTATTGGACTTCTTCTTATTCTGCTCATGTTACCGTGGAAATCCGTTTAGTTTTTCAAACAACTTAGTAATTATCACCATTTCAGTTATAAACCTTTTAGATTTCTGATAAAGTCTCACGCTAAACGTCCAAATATTCTTTAACGGTTTATTTAAAATTACAGTTGGAACAGTAGAGATAAATATTGCTATAAGATGGCAGGGTTACGACTACTGACATTTGAAGAAGCACACAAAATCCAAGAGAGCAATTGTGTCATTACCTGAAATATGGAAAGACAGACCACAATGGATATGAAACTGGCTGGTGCAAGATGTGAGCTAAACCGATGTATTTTTACTCAATAGCATCTGAGATTAATAAGTGGAATATGAATTCTAAGGGTTGGAATGAGAGAAAAACCACTAAGAGGTATATTAGTATTTATTGGATGAGATCACATGTATTCCAACAATAACCGCGGGTTACGAGAAACACTCAAGAAAACCAATAGAGCGTTGAGGAGTACAAATTCTGAGCAATAACCAGATAGGAAATCTGTAATGAATCGTGGAAGGAATATTGCACTCTGAGCTTAGAAAGTTGATATCGGCAGTTGCAAATAGTTCAGAGGCACAAACAGGGACAGATCCAGTTTTAGGGAAGGGACTATCAGGACGACCATTAAATTTGGGATACTTTTTTGAGACCATCAAATAATTGTTTAATGTTTTGAAATATTAGTATATAGAAATAGAAAAATAACTTTATTCTGGGACAAAGCCTCTATAGAATAACAAATATTTACAAAGTCATTTTTTGAAAAAGGCGTAAACGCCATTTAGCAAACTTTGCAGGAAACACATGAAACGATTTTTTCCTAAATAACAATATATATTTTTTTAATTTTATTTTTTATGGTATACAGTAGGAGTTTATTTATCCGGCAAAATCTTTATAATTTCAATATATTTTAAAGGTTAGTAGCACTGATTTAGGTGTCGCGACAGAGAGTCGTTAGTATTTGGTGCTTACGTCATCAATATTCGATTTTTATACCATTTCCAATTTTTTTTCTCGATAAATCGTGAGTGGGAATCGATAGAGGTAGTGTTTAAGCCCCATAATCAATTGAAACCTATAATTCGAATTTTTGGCGCTTATGCCTTTTTAAAAAAACAGCGTTGATAAGAAATAAAAAACAGGTCAAATATATACATAGCTATAAAAAAATATATGTAAACATAAGAACAAATGAAGGATGAAGGTATAAATTCTATATTAAGATAAAATTAATAAAAATAAAATAATATACAAATATATTCTATACAAAGCTGAAACGGATAGGAAAGAAAAAAAAGAAGAAAAGAAGAAGACAATCATATAAAAAAAAAATTCAATGTTGTATAAACAATATAAAAAATATTTTAAAAAAGAGTGCATTATAGTTTTGTAAAGAGGAACTCGTAGATAAAAAAATAGAGTAACATAAAAGAATGAACTCTTCCAGCATACATAGGGAAAAATATAATGTATTTGAAAACTGAAATGAAATATATGTTCATATTAACAAATAAACTTATTATTAAATATTTATTTCATAATAGATCGTTAGCCAGCGTCTGACTGGTTTGAGAATTTTCGATCAATTTGGATATTTTAAGGTGTTTTGAATATAGAAAAAAAAATTGTTTATCCCACAAATTAAACGCTGTCAAGAAAAGGGTTAACATTCTTATTTTGTTTAAATTAATAAAATATGTAATTGCAATTGAATGCACGAGTAGATGAAGGTGCTGATGATTCTTAATTAATCCCATGATTCTCAATGGATTGGGTTCATAATGTCTTTAAAAGAATAAGTTTTCGTAAGCGAATAAGCGTTTATAAATATAACTGCGCTTAAGATGCTATTTTATTCTAAATAAGTTTATTTATTATTTCTTGTATTAAGTTTATTTTTTATTATTTAATTTTATTTTTATTTTTATTTATTTTTATTATTTTTAATTATTTGTAAATATGGCATGAATGATTTCTTGGATCTGTATTATCATTGTCCCTACTGGGACAGAATATAATATTATTCAATAAATAAATAGTTTCTCTCTCAATTTAATATAATTATTTAAAACTTTCGCGGCACTTCTGTGACACTTTAAAGTGAATGTTATTTATGCAAAATTAATATTTGTTACATTTATATTATTTTTGTTTTTAATTTTCTGTATCATTCTTGCTATTCTAGTCGTCGAATGTATTCATGACAGAGATATTTCTCAGACTGGCCTTTGCTATAAAAAGATATTTCCTAAGGCAATTGAAATCTGAACTGGGATAATAAACTGTAATTAGAATGAACTGAGGCATGAATATTGTCGAGATAACGTATCATTGCATATAATTAACACTAAAGCCATATCGTCCAAGGAAACCAGCCTCAGTTGAACAGAACGACCATTCAGTGAACAACACTCCTCAAGTATTATCTCTTTGGCCAATCTGGGTTCTAAACATTATGAGGTGCTTTGCTTGGAATCTGCATAAGCAATGAATGATACGATTCTCTTTGCCCAAGTTACGTCATAAAGGAATGGTTGCGTAGATTACTGCTATCGCTAGCGATACACGCCTTTTGCCTAATCTCTTGTAGGTAACGCATTTTCTTTTTTTTAAATAACTTCCTCGTGATAAAGCTGAGAGATATATATGTAAAAATTTCTTTCTTGTAAAATAAATTTGCATTTATAATGATTAATACATATATTTAAACATATACAACAGCGTGCTATCGAGGAGTTTTTTTACCTTTACGTTTTTTTACCTTTAAAGATACCTGAAATTTAATAGCTGAAACGGCGATAATTTCTTTGGTAGTTCCGAATTTGAGGATTCGGGTTTAAATGGTGGTGAGATGGGGAAGGCACTGTGTATTTTTAAAGAAAATAAGGATCCTCAAGACGAAGAAGGACTTCGAAACGTCGATGAAAGTATTATAAAAAGTTTTTTTTTTAATAATAAAGAAAATTGCAACGGGAAGATGTGATTCACAAATAATTAAAACATAATATATAGATGTTCCCTAATATTTGGAAATTATTTAATGAAATAACCTATAATAGGTTTTTCAGCCTCATTTCGACATTGCAATGTCAAAGTGGGATATCTGTAAATTTTGCTTATTTTTTGGGTTTGATTGCAATTTAATGTTGCAATAATTCCTATTCCATTCGCAGTGCCAAAAAGGCCTAACTGAATATGTGAAGTCACTAATTAAAAATACAAAATATGACCAATTTAATTAAGAAATTAACTGCCTTAGGTCTGCAACCATAATTCAAATTTCCTCCGTTCCAGCAATTTTCAGATACGCCAATTTGGCATTGAACCGACTATTTGTTACAGAAATTTTCAAGGAACAGGTTTAAAACGACAATACATTTTTATAAACTGAAATAAATTTTCACTTAATTAAGTATCAGGTTTTTACAGTTCTTTTTTTCCATTATTTTTTTACCACACTTTTTTCCCTTGTGAACGTGCTTCCACGGGTATGAAGCTGTCATGACAATGGCACGTACGCAAGTTGGATACTTTTTCTCTTAGAAATTTATTTATAGTTACTGCTCCGTTACTCTGGTTCGTAGCCCTGGTTTTATAAAGCCTTTCCCAATAAATGGTCTATCTAATGCAGAAAGAATTTTTCAAATCGACCTGAGCAGTTCCTGAAATTAGCATTATATATTAGAATATACTCATATTCTAAGAATAATATATATATATATATATATATATATATATATATATATATATATATATAAAACAGATTGAGGTACAGGAAAAATGTTTTTCTTGATGTTTCTCTTGTCTTGTATTTCTAAGTAAGAATCCGTCAAAACTATTGGTGTATATATATATATATATATATATATATATATATATATATATATATATATATATATATATATATATATATATATAATCTGAAAATAAAATATAGAGGATCTAAAAATATCTATACATAGAATAAAGAACACTCATTAACACAACAGTACTTTAACTACCTATGTATTCACATCTCTACCAAGGGCAAACAATCCAGTCTCTACTGTTTCTTTCTACCTTACATTTCTGATACATCACGTAATTCCCTCCCATGCTTATGAATTCGTGCATCACGTAGATTAGCTTCAACGTGACTCGAGAATGCACCGGGCATGTATTAGAAATCCTTAACAAGAAATAATCTAACGGTTACATTATAACGGGTGCTATACGGGTTAACGATACAACGCTCGGTAACGTTACATTCATTTGATAACAATGGTTCCAACGAGGTATTGAACTTGACAAATAGGATGCGATTAATGACAAGAGGTGGCGTTCAAAATCGGTTAGCCGAGTCATTGCACGGTTAACAGAACGAGATAAGATCGGCAGGTGCCGTTTATATAGCATAATTATTTAGGAATGGTATATGGTGCATGATTAAATGGAGTTCTGTGGTATATTTAATGATTGAATAAAAAGATATATTTTTCTTTATGCGTAAAGTTCTTCAGGATGAAAATAAATTAATGTAAAAAATTGTCACATATTTTTATGTGGTGTTTGGGCCAAAAACATAATCATTTTCGAAAATGATTTTAAATTTTTCACAATCTGAAGAAGCAGCAAATTAAAAAAAAACAGTATGAATAATCAATAGAAATATTTTTCCTATGCAGTTAAAAAACACCATTGAAATAAAAGAAGAAGAAGAATAATTCAAACCTTCATAAATTCTAATTAGGGATTGATAAATTATTTGTCACTTCTATAAATTTGTTTTATTGAAAACAAGTTTCGAATGTTATACATTCATCTTCAGTTCTAAAAATACACAAAAAATTCAAAAATAAACAATTCAAAATATAGTTTGGTATTATTATACATATTAAATTAGATGTAATATAAATCAGTATTATAAAACATTTATGAATTATGAATTTAATTAAGACAAGAAATTTATTTAAATTTTATTTTAATTAGATGTGATTTATATTACATCTAATTTAATATGTAAATAATACCAAACTATATTTTGAATTGCTTATTTTTGAATATTTTGTGTTTTTATAATAGAACTAAGGATGAATGTTCAATGTACGTTGTTTGTATTACACAGGAGGGAGGAGGGGCTATGCAAAGCGAATAACTATTGAAAACTGCACATCCAAAATTTTACCCGATTGCAATATTTCCCTTCTCATTCTCTGTAGCTCCTCCGACTTGCATCAGTAGGGAAATAAAGACATAGCTACAATGTTCAATGCGCTGTATCTTTGCTAATAATGGTCCGATTTCAATGATTTTTTATTTGTTTTGCAGGGAATTCAATTATCTTTCAAGTGAGCATTTATGCGCAAATTAAATATGATAAGTGTTTTTTTTGGCTTTTGCGCAACCGCAATATCTGTAGATATCATTATTGAAAAAATATCTAGGAACCATGAAGATAATATGGTTAAATTTTGGTAAAGATTGGTTTAGTATTTTTCGTCCTTACAAACGAAAAATGAACTGTCCTTTTATATAATAGTATATAATAATAACAAATTGTTTATATAGAATAACAAATTATTCATCATTTCCACAGTAATATTTTTAATAGCGAGGTTATTGGCTTGTAAGGGAGCAGTTCCACCTGAGGAACAGTTAAAACACTTGCAACCGGATAGGAGCCCTCTATGTAAGTGAAAGTAATGTTATTGCGAAAGTAGCAGTATTAGGTTACATATTCAAGGCAAGATGTCACAGTACTTCTTGCAATCGAAGCCATACGACACTTTTGTCTATCTCTCCCTCTCTCACTGTCCCCGGAGAAATTTCTCTTTTATTAAATCAGAGTGAAATTGTTCTTGTGAAAGTGGTCGCTTGTCTAGCCAGTTTTTTTTTCTCGCTCTTTCTTGCCAATCTTAATAAAGTTCTAGAAGGTTTAATAATCTTGAAAATATATCCGACCCCGAATAAAATTCAATTTTACTTCATCTATTACCAAAGGTATTTTTTTTTAAATTTGTATCATTTGCTGCCAGATAAAGGTAAAAACTGAATAATACAAATATTCAATTTTTACAGTATTAATACATCATTAAAATAAACCAAGAAATTTTCATTTAAATGGAATATTTAATATTTATATTTTAGCTTTAAATTAAGTTGTATTATATTTCAGGGATATATTTTTTTTTCTTCTCTCAACTCCTAAAATCTTTCTCTCAATTTCTAAAAGTAAAATAATTCAAATATCATTTATTTCGATTTTTATTGCTTGTTTATATCTTGTATTCTATTGTTGAAATATATTTCAGCGCATGCCAGCTTTTATAGATTTGAATTTTAACTTTTTAACTCCGATGAAATATCTGTTGAATGTTCAATCTCAAAAGTTTGAAATATTTTTACAAACGAAAATAAGAAATAATTGCTTTTTCAAATAATAAATATAGTAAAAAAAATATCATCCTCTTGAAGGTAAATGACTCCACACAACGCATGCACAAGCAAAAAAAAGAATTAAAAAAAAAATTCACGAACAGATAGTGCACCTAAAAACTATAAATTCTCATAAAATACGTAGAAGCGGTTAATTAACAAATAGAGAGAGAGGATGAGAGTAAAAATTTAACCACCGGATAAATGTGATGCAAAACCTCTAAGTGGCGCAGTTTATACTCCATCGCGTCTCCCGATAGGTTAATTTTTTTTCTGAGACATTTTCCTTGCCATAGTTTTTTTATTTTATTTTTTTTATTTCAAGGTTACAAAATTATTTAGGTTATATAGAATAGAATAGAATAGAAAAATAAACTTTATTCTGGGACTAGGTCCTTTATGAATAACATGTATGTACATTTAAAACAGAAAAAAAAAAGTCTGGCCTTAGACTACATTAATAAAAGTAAATTTATATATATATATATATATATATATATATATATATTTGACATATATACATAGGGTATGTGGAGATAAAAATACGCAGCGGTGTTTTGAAAATATTTACATAGTTTCATGAGCTCGCAATCAGTCTGTGTGTGTGTTTGATCAGTGCCAGTTGTGAAACGGAACCCCCCTGGTCTTACTATAGCTATGAGCCACGAAAATGATGTTAATTACTATATTACAGTTTTGATGTGATATATTCAATATTTCATCTAACCATATTGAGAAAGAGACTACAGCCTTTGTTGTTGTCACTTTTTCTATTGAAAGTGATGCATTTGACTTTTTAATTCATCAAACAAACTCGACTGTTTACATAGTTTACGAATCTGTTGAGCCATCAAAAAAAAAGTTCCCAAGCCCTGTGGGGCAAAAGTACGCACCCATGAGCATAATTTCGCCTCACTATACAGTGGTTTACCGCTAATTCCAAACTAATTTCTCTAATTATATTGTGGGTTTTAATACCAACAATCTACCAAAACTAAAATAAGAATAAAGCACAAATGGAAGGGCTTAAAATCTGTGTTGCTGACATCGACATTTCCGATGCCCATGAATTAGGGCCCTTTAACTTACCAGAGTAGTATTGGCTGGTATTTTGTAAGTTATATTTAGTTCAAGGAGTTATTCGCCATTTGAAATTCCCATTGGCCATTCTGAGGTATCTTCTGATCTAGAAGGATAATGTTCTCCTAAAACAATCGAAGGTGGTTTGGAGTGATCTTAAAATCTTAAGTTGTACTCCCGTTCTATAATTTGGTAACATTGATATTATTTCAATCTAATTTTTATGTCTATATCACTCATATTTTTTTTAATATACTCCAAGATCGCCCACATTGAAATTATGGACAAACCTGAAATGTCTCTTAGTGACTTTACAAAAATGTCTTGGAGTTTTGGGTATAACCTTTAAAATAATGTTTGGAATCAAATAAAGAACGGCTTGAAACAGAAGTAGCTAAGAAAAAATAGAAAGATGTTGAAAAAAAAAATAAAGGAAAATGGGTACCTTCCCAACCAAAACGAAACGTTCATGTTCTGGGTCAGACACAAATATGTCTGACCTTGATATACGTTTCTCCGAATAGATCATGGAATAGATACGACTTTTCTTCGACTCTTATGGCGATAAGAGAAAACCAAGGATTCTTTTAGGTTTTAGGTTTTCAAAATTGATTATTTTTATCGTGATGATTACGATGGAGAATTTTACAAACGAGTACCCAACGCATACCGATACCAAGATGCTAAAGAAGACAGCTATGTTGACAACAAAGACATAATTTAAAGGTTGTATTCGACAGGATTTATTGAAGATCTTAATGTATAAACTTCGTGCAGAATATTAAGGAAATTGATGAATAATTGTTCTAAATATGAAAAAAATAACAGCATTGCGTACTTTTACTCCCACCTACCCTGTTCATATGCACATACAAAAAAAAAATTGATCAAAAAATTAACTTTTGGAAACCAATTACTCAATTCTCCACATTGTATTGTCAAAGAGTTTGTATTTACATATTAGAATTTGGAATTTAGTATTAGTATATGTTTTTAAAAATAATTTGAACGAGATTCTAGAAAATATTTTAATCAGCGATCTGTAAGAAGTCAAAATATGCAAATAAAAGACAATAGAGAACGAAGCCGTCTTCGGAGCGGTGAGGTAAGAGGATGAGGATGAGGATGGTGATATGTTTAATTCATGTGCAGTGGCAGAGCTTCCTTATCTCCCGGTACATCCTCTGTCTTCAACCGCTCCTTCAGGACCTCTTCCTGCAGGATCGGCCATACGCGACCATCAGCTCCTGTTGAATAATGCAAGTCAGCCTGCCATTGCCACTGTCCCCAAAAGGAGCTAACAATAGCTGAAAAATTTGGTTCGGAGTCAATCTACAATTTAACTCCGTAGATGAACAACAGAACTAAAATTACAAGAGAATCAACAATTGTCAAGGGTTTTTATTTATTAGTAAATTTTTGTAGTAAAAAAGACCAGACGAAGGTTTACTGTAGCTATCAACCATGGCAGAAACTTATCAAGTCCATTAAGAAGAGAAATTAGATTATGCATAAAATTAGATAAGATTTTTAGTAGGAAATAATATGCTAAATGATCTGGGTAACGCTAAATGAACCGCTTCGGATAATTCCACGGACAATTTGAGAATAACTTAACTCAGAAACCGGCAGAGCTTTCGGCATTAACCAGCGGAAAATGGGTAAGCTTGAGACATAGCATTTACATAAACTCTTCCAGGAATTTCACTTAAAATTGAATAATTATAAAATCAAATTAAAAAAGTCTGATTCAATTTCTAAAATTGATTTATGAAAACCAAAATGTTTTAAATTCTAATGGTTGTAAGTATACATTTAAACAGATAAGATAAAATAACAACAGTTAATACGTTATTAATAAGTTATTGAGAGAAAAATAATGAAGAATTGACAAATATTTTATTTATTTATTCCAGATTTCATACACCGGAATACAGGAATAGACTACAGCTAAAATATTTACCACAAAACTAAGAGCCCATTTTTTTTAAATCAATTTTTAAAAAGATTTAATAAATAATTAATCGCAACTTTTTTTATTTATTCTACTACAAATAATGTTACAATCATAAATTTATTATATACTCAAAATTCCAATACTACATATAGTTGAGGGACTAAAAACCATGATATCTTATTTCTTACTTAAATACCTACAAAGATATTATTTCAGAGCCTTAAACGAACTCTATGATTTTGGGTTGTGGTTTTATTTGGAAAAGTTCTATAATATTGGGATACAAAAAACTTTGGATCGTTACTGACAGCAACAGTTAATTAATAATAGTTGTGAAAGAAACAGCTGACATCCGCATGATGGTATAGAAGGATCAATCTAATTAGGGATTGATAAATTATTTGCCACTTCTATGATTTTGCTTTTATTGAAAACTAGCTCCCACTAGAAGATGAATGCATAACATTCGAAACTAGTTTTCAATAAAACCAATTTATAGAAGTGGTAAATTCCCTAAGTAAAAGAAACAATAACATTGATTTTTATTGGCTGAAAATAAGAGTAAATTACATTAGTTTATAAACATTGAAGTGAATTCCCCTTCACCAACTAAGGACTGCCATGTTAGTGAATCTTGCAACTACCTAACGAGTGAAAGTCAAAGCAATTGCTTCTAGATGTTATTCATGCGCGAAATATTTCTTAAATATAACAGAAAATATGTTTTGTTTTTTTATAATTAAATATGTATACTAAAAGGGTTGTTGGTCCGTTTCATATATTATTTATTTGCTAGTGTATGCGTACCATATCTAAGATAGTATTGGTAATAAGAGCATAACGCACAACTCAAAAAATGTAGTTTTTTTTTGTTCAATCGAACATCAGGCACAGGTTAAGTTCCACATAGAAGCCAGCAGAGTGTTTCCTTCAGCACAGGTTCCTGGTAGATGATATATTGTCTGCTTGATATTTGAACATCAATAATAATGTTTGCGGGCTGGCTGCTCTTTGGGGTGATAAGAATCCAACTAATAAAATTTCTGACGTTAAAAAAGTTTTAATGAGCCTCTTTAGTTCTGGATGTGCGATGTGTTATGGTCCTTACATAGTAAATACTGTAAAATTTAGTTTTTACTCAGTATTCTTGCTCAAACTACTTGTTTACCACACAGATAATAAAAAAAGAAATCATATTATTTAAACAAATTATTTTATCAAATTATTATCTTTTAGTTAAGAAGATATCGTATAGGATACAACCAAAAATAAACCCGACTTTATCTATTAAAAATCAAAGCTTCAAAGCCTAACGCGATTTAAAATCAAGAAAAACTTGGTCGGTATGGCGGTCCAGATTTACAACAAAGAAAAAAGTAAAAACTATTTAATGAAAATCTATGTTTCGGTCCTCATTGTAAGTATTCTTTAGGACTGTAGGGCAAAGGACAAGATACAATAAAGATGAAAATCAAATGAATGTATAAAATGAAATCTATAAATGTTAGAGTACATATAAAACAGGAAACAATAATATAAAAGAAATAAAGAGCTTAAATTTGACTAATTTGAATTTTGAACAGTGAGATTACTAATTCAGTTCAGTATACTGTGAATTGTTTATGTTGATTATTTTTACAATGACATATATCATATTCCTATCTCTAATTATTTCGGTTTATCTCCTATGCATATTTCATCACACACACTGGACCTGAAATCCGTTGTTCCTTCAAAAAAATACGTTACAGCTACAGGCTATCAAATAATTAATCTAAGACTACCATCTCCTTTCATACAAACTCATCCACGTCTTTTCACCGAGGCTTTCTAACTACGAAGAGACACCATTGTTCACATCCGACACGGTGACTTACGGGCAATAAAAAGAACAGACATCTTTTGGCGAGTCCTTTCATTTTCGCCAAGTCGCACAGTAGGAGTACCACCCGCAGGACACAGGATCAATAGAAGAAGATGCATCACGGATACATCGAGAATCCTTGAAATTAACAATAAAGGATCTCTCGACCATCCATTCCTTTTAGTACCTATATCTCCAACACAAAGGAAAAAAAAGTTGGATAATGTTTTCTAAAAGAGATTAAATTGGAAAACGAAATCCTTGTTTATCAATCGACATAGTTTCCTCACAAACACTAATCAGACTGGGCAAATATCTTTCACAAATACAAAATTAAATTCGTATTTACCTTTCCATTTCAGTTACGGAATTAATTAACTGATACCTAATTCATCCCGTTATACTATGTAAATGGAATAGAACTATAAATCATACTTAGAAAATAAATTTAAGTAAATAATAATTAAGTTAATCAAAATTCCAAGGAAGGAGACTATGTAGAAAAAAGATAAAAAGTTACAGTAGCATCTAAATTTAAAAAAAAAAACTTTATTTATAAAACCAAATTTTCGCTAATTCAGGCATTAATACAGTATGGTACTTCTGTAAAAATTCGTGTGGGTGTACATCTGAAAAATATAATACGTCGATACCAGTGAAATACTTCATATTTTTCAATTTCGCGGTATATTATTATTATTGTTTAATAGGTCGAACAATAGCAATAGAATTGATGTTTGTGTAGCATTTAAAAGTTATACAATGAGAAAAATAAATAAAATATCAATAAAATTAAAAAAAAAATATACTTAAGCCTGCTGTATATTAACTTAATGAAAACAAGATATTTATTATATAGGCACATAAATATCAATATTAAAAAATATCGTTAATTTTTATATTAAATTAAAAATTAACTTCTGTATACATTGGAAGAATAGAAGATAAATAGTTTCATAATATTTAGATCATGTTGTAAATGATAACAACAATGATGATGATGGTAACTTAAGAAGAACAATATTTAAATTGAATCGGCACAGACATATCGATATTATAAAAACAATATTATAATTATATCGGTAAAGAAATATTGATACTAAAAAATAATTCGTAATGATATCGGTGTAAAAATATTGATATTATAAAAACAATATCACAATGATATCGGTGTAACTATATCGATATTATTAAAATAATATCGCAATGCTATAGGTTGAGAGCCCGCATTTGAAAACTCAGGAAGCCAAGGGTTATGCTGACCAGTAGTGACGGGAAGTTAAGGTAGAAAGTTCAATACGCTATATCTCAGCTAAAACTGGTCCGATTTAAATGAATTTTTGTTTTGTAGGGATTTTTATTGTATATATAAATGAATATCCCGATTAAACTGTTGATTATCGGACACCAAATAACGATATTATAATATCGAATATCGAACGGAAAATATAGATATTTCGATAATGCCGATATGCCATCGATATGCATAGACATCTAAATTCCCCTGTCGACTCGTTCTCCTTCGGTCCAAATATTCAAGACAATAACTATAAAAAATACTTAAGTCTTTATTCATCCCTTGTCTTTAAGCGGCCACGTTTCGCTATATATATCCAGTATAATAGTCATTGTCATCTGACCTGAACCATCTTAAGCGACACTACCATATAATACTACCAGGAACGGACATCTGTCCCAGATGACCATATAGATTGCGGTAGTTAGTCATGGACAGTGGACAACTTGCGAGTTAGCTACCCACATTACTGCAATTAAACTAGTACAGATTTTTTTCTCGGTTGCACAACTAGAAAGGAACTGGTACTGGATTTATATAGTAACTAGTGACCCTTGTCTGAGTCGAGCGAATGTTCCCTCCTCGGAGAGATCCTTCTTAATAACAAGCTCTGAGAGAAGAAATATTTTTAACCGTTTCGAGATGACGGTTAAAATAACGTTATGTTAAAATAACGTGAAAAATAAAATCCAGTCGACCTTCTCTTTTCGCATTGAAAATGCTAATTCGAATAATCCATAATGGATATTTATTCCACACATAACAGCCCGCTCGTGCCCTCACATGTTTTAACTGTATTTAATAAAAGCAGCAAATCATTAAGTTTTAATCGTAAAAATAAAAATACCAAAAATCATAAATAGGTCTTCATTTAATTAAGGATTGATAAATTATTTGCCACTTATATAAATTTGATTTTATTGAAAACTAGCTTCAAATGTTACACATTCATCTTCGGTTCTAAAAACACACAAAAATTCAAAAATCAGCCATTTAAAATACAGTATTATTATACATATTAAATTAAATGTAATATAAATCAGTATTATAAAACATTTACGAATTTAATTAAGACAAGAGATCAAACACGTGTTGGTACTCACCAAGCTTTAAATATATTATGTCAAACAGGAGAGGTAACATCGGTTTGTTCCCGCACTGAACTAGTAATGGAAATGACTGTAATGGAAGAAAGGTGATGTGTTTGTAGGTAAATGGTACGGTTTTATATAATAATTTATGAATCCCTAATGAGATTGATCTTTCTATACCATCATGCGTACATCAACTGATAGGGCTTTATTGTTGAATTTTTTAAAATTTCTCTTGGTCGTACAATTGAAATTTTCTATAAACTTTTTGAATGTAGTACTTAGAAATATTTAATTATAATCGTTATTTTCAGCTAATTTATACATGTACATACTAGCCGTCCCGTCTCGACTTCGCCCGGGATGACCATCTTATCGTAAATTTCATTTCTTGACAGAAATTTTCTAACTAAGCATGCATTTTTCGGGCTTTATAATTTTTAGGAAATCTAATTTTATACTTCAATAAATGTTTGAATCACCAAAATGATTCCATTTATGATTTAAATGATTATTATTTATACTTGTTTAGTTAAGAGTATTCATAAATGTTGGGTGAAAGGGACATGCTTTCAATATCATTATGATTTCAAACAAAATATGTTAAGGGCAAATACACCTGATTCATATTATATAAACAAATTTATTTAAGGACGATACTTCCAATGCACTATAATGTAATACATGTAGATTAATTATATATTATTTATTTCGTGTTTATCTTAAAGCTAAATCTTGAATATATTTTTTTAGTTCATCCGTTGCATAAGAAAAAGGTTTGATAGTTTTCCAACACGCGAACACACTACATATAATTCTCCGTGAGAAAAACATTATTTTTCTAAATCAGATTCGCATGTTGTCATTGAGCCTTATTTATGGTCATCGCAAACGCTAGGCGTATTGGAAAAGGTAAAACATAAAATGTTCACTAACACAAGCACGGAGCTTGATTATAGTGCCATCTTATAAATATAGAATTTGTTTATAACTTGACTATAGCGCTATCTATTGGATCCTTGCATAACTATGAACCATCGCCTCGAATAAGCAAATGCATTGTGTGAATATGACATTAATCGGTCAAAAGTTACACGATCAAAAACACAGAGACCAAATCTATTTTTATAGAGGATCCGACGTTTTTTTTTCCAAATAACGCTATATTTTTTTTTAAATTGTATTCTTTATTGTATACAGCAGGAGTTTATTAAGGTGGCAAAACCTTTATGTTTACAATATATTTTTAAGGCTTCTAAGATTGGTTAAGGTCACAGTGACGACTGAGATTCGTTAGTATTTGGTGCTTACGTCATCAATAGTAGATTTTTAGACAATTTCCAATTTAATTTTTTCAATATAACGTGAGCAGGAATCGATACAGCGTCATATAATAAATTGAAACGTAACATTCGAATTTTTGGCGCCCAAGCCTTTTTGAAAAATTCCTGCTTTTTGATAGGTGAGACAAATATGGGCTACTGACCGTTAAAGAGTTAACGACTAAATAATAATATTAAATCTCCCTTCTCTAATTAAAATGTATTCAGATTATAAAATAAATGTAAAACTAAATAGTTTTACGAAATATTCTGATAATCTTCACATATCTAATTACTTCACAACGCTAAGTTCTTTGAACGAATTTAAATTCCTACGTCTGACATCCCACTTAGTCTGATTACAATATCACCCACGGAGTTGCTCATTGAATAACCCACGCTTATGTTGTTAAGACCTTTATTTTCTTCTTTTAGGCATTGTTCATAAACCACTCATCGAACCATTTTAAAACATTGTAACACGTAAAGAAGTAGTTTTCGTTTAACAACCGTGACTTGTGATTAGCCGGTTTCAGAAGGATTAAAAACTTAATTAGACATCTCTAAACAAGATTCGTGTAAGTTATAGGTAAATAGAAAAAAGAACTTGTAAAATTTCCAAGATCCTTCAGATGATGGTTAACTCAAGCCATTCAAAAAGTACAAAATACAGAGATGTTCGCGAGTAATTTTAGATTTTATAGAATCGGAATATATTTAGGAATATCCTGAACATGAGTTCAACATTCGAAAACGAATTTAAATAAGGAAATTTCAATAACAACCCACCAATGTATTTTAGGAGATATGTAAGTATATTCCGTTCCTTCGTTATAATATAGAGTTATTTACGTTATCATTTTTTTTTTTTTTTTTTACTAATAATACTTTTTATTTTAACGTTTTTAGTTTTTCACATATTGTCAATGTATATTTTATTACATCTGGTCATGAACTTACACATGATATGAGGGAGTGAGACGTTAAGGGGTACAAGTGATTTTTTTTCAAAGAGTTGAGTTATGGATAGTAAATACACATAAAATGTTTTTCCAAAGCAATATTGCTCAATATTCAAGGGAAATACAGTAGAATCATAATATAAACATGATGGAAACTTAAGCGTATTAAGTTTTATCAAATTTATCAATAGCCACTTATACCCCGCTTCTCGCCATCTCATAGATCATGTCTACTAACTATACTTATAAACATTATTGTAATATTCATTATATATATATATATATATATATATATATATATATATATATATATATATATATATATATATGTAATTCTGTGATTTAGAAATAATACGACCGTAAACGTTTGCTAAAACAAAATAGTTTATTTAGTAACTTTTAATACAATCAATTAAGTTATTATTTCCAAATAATACAAAATACACAAACTTACCTAAAACAAAATAGAATTGTATACGAGTCTTTTACTCCCTAAATCACTATAATATATTTTACTGACAAGCGTGCTGATTAGTACAACCTTCATTTATAACAAAAGCCAATAAACAGCTGTTCAATGCCATTTAAAAGTAAATGATCTGAATTAATAATTAATCTTGTTAATTATTAATTTACACCTCCGGTGGTCGGAGACTCATTTCCTACAGGAAAAGAGTAAGGCACTAGCTTACAACTATGAAAATAGTTTGTAGCACTGTGTTTTTTATCGCATTCTATTTCATAAATGCTTGAAGAAATGCGTCGTTTAATACAAAAGGGTCCATTTCTGACTGCATCCAGTTTATTCCTGTTTAATCTAGCGCCATTTGTTATATATACATAATCACCTTCTTTAAATTCGTGAATTTTTCTGTTTTTATCTATTCGATTCTTATTTTTTTCAAAAATTTTTCTGGAATTTTCAAGTGCTTCCCGACGATCCTTTATTAAATCAGAGCACCGTTCCAATTCAGTCGGTACTATTTCTGATCTAATACCTAGTAAGAGGTAAGCAGGTGAGAATTTAGTCGTTCCATGAATAGTACTGTTGTATTCCTCAACACACAACTCAGCAACCTTAGTCCAGGGCACGCTAGAATTACTCTCATTCAATCGGCAGCGTATTCTGTTTACCAAAGTTTGGTTTAAACGTTCGTTTAAACCATTAGATTGTGGGTTATCCACTGTAGTGAAAAGCAACTCGATCTTCTTGTTGTCTAAGAACATTTTAAATTTTATTGAATTGTAAGCTCCATACTGGTCCACTAGTAACACTTTGATATTATTTTCCCCTGTCAGTGGGTTTAGGAGTTTGATAAAATCTTTCGCATCCCGACTTCTCGATGTTCTAATCCACGCGTATCGAGAAAAATGGTCTACTAGTAAATGCATGTATTTTTTTACTGACCCGTTACCGGCGAATCCTCCAACTGTGTCAATGGACATGATGTGGAACGGGTATTCTGCTGGACCCAATGTCGATAACATACCGATTGCTCTTCCTGTTCTAGTCTTGTTTTTGATACATATCTCACAGGACTTGCAATATTGATTTATAAGTTCATCCATGTTTTTAAAATAGTAAAATTGTCTCAATTTCTCAGCGATCTGACTAGTACCAATATGGCCATAAAACAGATGTATTTTTTTTATCATATCAAGCCCAAATTTTTCAGACACATAAATCCGCTTTCTGTTATTTAACATCTTGAAACTAATGTTACCGTCTCTTAAAACCTTCTTTGACATTTCAATTTCATCTTTAATTGTGTTTTGATCCTTCATGATGTCATCTAATTGAACCATATTGATTACCTTTAAACAGTCGTCGCCGTTATCAAAACATTCTAATACTGGGTTCCTCGATAATGTGTCCGCTTCGACATTATCCTTCCCTTCTTTATAAATTACCTTGAAATTATACTGGGATAAATACAGCATTAAGTCCCCTAACGCCTCATCAGTTCTTGATTTTGCTTTTAGATTAATCAGTGGTTTATGATCTGATGTTACTATGAAAGTTTTTCCTATTAAATAGTATTGCCAATATATAATGGCTTCTTTTATAGCGAGACACTCCAAATACATTATTTCTTTTTTCATCTGGCTTGGTGTAAGCTTTTTTGAAAAGTAAGCTACAGGATGTAACATTCCATTTTCTTGAACTTGTTTTAAAACTGCTCCCAGTCCTGATCGGCTTGCATCCACTTCTATTACTATATCTTTGTCTTCATTGTAAATCGCTAAAATTGGTGGTGAACATAAGTATTGTTTAACCTCTTGAAAACAAATTTTACAATCATCCGTCCAAACAAATTTTTCATTCTTCTTCAACAAATTATGTAAGGGAGCTAATCGTTGAGTACAATGGTCAACAAATTTGTGATAGAAATTAATCTTTCCTAATAACTGGCGAACCATTTTTCTTGTTGTTGGGCGTTTAAATTCCTTAATTGCAACAAGATTATCATTAATCGGTCGAACTTTACCATTTTCTATCACATGCCCAAGATACTTTATAGATCGCGTAGCAAAGTTACATTTAAGTAATTTTAATTTAATTCCCTCTTTCCTGATTGTTTCAAAAACTAGCCTTATGTGTTTTAAATGTTCCTCAAAAGACTTCGAAAATATTAAAATGTCATCTATATAATTAACACAAAATTTTCCCAAATTATGTTTACGTAAAATACCTGATAACACCCTTTGAAAAATTGCTGGTGAATTTTTATATCCGAAGGGGAGTACTTTCCATTGCCAATGACCTTTCTGTGTTATGAAAGCTGTCTTCTTCCTGTCCTTTACTCGAATTGGTATAGACCAAAAAGCCGAGTTAATGTCCAATGCCGTGAACCAACTGCAGTCGCCAACATTCACAACCAGATCTTCAATTCTAGGAAATGGCTGAGATTCGGTAACCACTAGTTTATTTAATTCTCGGAAATCAACACATAATCGAGTTCTTCTTCCATCTTCTTTTTTAAAAGCTAAGGTTACAGGGGATGCGAATGGAGAACTCGATTCTTCTATTAAATCATTCTCCAACAATTTTGAAATTTGTAAATCTATTTCCTCTTGGTCTGGAAATGAACATCTATAAGGTTTTTTTGCAATGTACCTGTCTTCTTTTAGTTTAATTGTAGCTTCGCTATTCCCCATTGAACCAACATCAAATTTATTAGTAGCAAAACACATTTTATATGCTTCTAGTAAACCAATTATTTTGTGCTTTTTATCGTTCTCTAAATGATCCAATTTTTCTTCAACCGAATTTTTATCAAAAAATGTTTCAATTTTCCCAACTTTATTATTCATGCTGTTCAAATCGATTAGTTTATTACCCACTTTCTGTTTAATTCGTAAGTTTTCATCCTGAATTAATTTGAACTTTTTTATTGCATCCAAACCAAGTAACAAATCGTAACTAAAGTTATTATTTTTTATGACAAATAGGTCCAATTTATCTTCTATTTCTCCAATTTTTAAATGTAGATTAGCCCGGCCTTTACAAAAATTCACACCACTTATAGTCTTTAGGATACTTTTGTTGGCATACAATTTTGATTTGAGTATACCGACAAGATTTTCATTAATTAAAGAGCAGGTAGAGCCATTATCATAAACGGCTTTAACTAGTTTATTTTGTTCCACAATTACTTTAACTTTAATTAATGAACATTGTGTGAATTTTTCCGGGCTAATTAGTTTTTTGTATTGCTATCATTATTTTGCATATCAATCCATAAATCTTCATTGTTATTGCCCTCATCTTCTTCAGTCAAATTGATCCAGTGTTTGGATTGTAATGTTTTGTTTTCGCATATTTGTTGTGAGTGAAAGCGATTTTTATAACCTAATTTTAGGCATATTGGACAAGGTATTCTTTCTGAGTTCATTGGCTTCCTTGATTTATTATTTCTGCATATTTCAGGTGGGTGGAAACGATTTTTATAGCCTAATGCTTCGCATATTCTGCACGGTTTTCTTTCTGAATTATTTGATTTTCTTTTCTCAATTTCAATCTTCGTTTTATCATTGTTTTGTTTTTCATCTATATTTATTTTTATCATGTATGAGTCATCAAACCTTTTTAGTTCTTTCACTAGATCATTCAGACTCTCAATTTTTTCTCTGTCTAACCTATCTTGAACTTCCAGAGGCAGGTTATAAACTATTTGATATATTCTAAACATTTCTGGCATATTTTTGTCAGCTTCCAGAAGTAAACGTTCTTTTTTAAATACAAAATCAATCAAAGAACCAAATAAATATTTGTAATTAAACGCCATGCGAATAGAGGTCCAATTTTTCTTTCCATATACTAATAAAAACGAATTTTTCCAATTTTCCCAGTCCGTCAATGGTATCTTAATGAGGTTTGCACTGTACCATTCTTTTACATTCCCTTCTATAAATAATTTTAAAGTTTCTACCCTCATGTCATCAACAATTTGAAATCTATTGCATTCTTTCTCGAATGAAGAAATCCAGGTTAGAGCTTCTTGTTTTCCATTAAATTTGTTTAACAAAAATTTTTGTTCAATTTCACTTAACGGCACTTGATTAGTAGTTGAAATCCGATTCTCTAATTCCCTGATTCGTTTAATTAAAAAAATTTCATTATTTTTGGTTTCCTCTAAAGCAGTACTTAATGCACCAGCCTCATTTTGATTATATTCTTCTAAATACTGATCCCGGACACAAAAATTTTCGTCCTCGTCTAAATATTTTTTTTGCAATTCGAGTTTAAATGGAATAGCAATTTTTCTATAACCACCTACCTTCGTGATGGATTTACAACTGTTTAACACATTTTTGCTTGACAGTAGTTCCTCATGCTGATCCAAACTCTTTAGTTCATCAGGTATCAAAAACCAAACTATTTTGTCCAAAGATAAGGCATTTAATTGGTATTCATTTTCTCCTTTCTTTACTAAATGGATATGCAATTTCCTTCGTGGATCCATTCTACAGAACGTATACAATTTGTAATTCTGTGATTTAGAAATAATACGACCGTAAACGTTTGCTAAAACAAAATAGTTTATTTAGTAACTTTTAATACAATCAATTAAGTTATTATTTCCAAATAATACAAAATACACAAACTTACCTAAAACAAAATAGAATTGTATACGAGTCTTTTACTCCCTAAATCACTATAATATATTTTACTGACAAGCGTGCTGATTAGTACAACCTTCATTTATAACAAAAGCCAATAAACAGCTGTTCAATGCCATTTAAAAGTAAATGATCTGAATTAATAATTAATCTTGTTAATTATTAATTTACATATATATATATATATATATATATATATATATATATATATATATATATATATATTTGTTAATATTAACTTAGCCGCTTCAAGTATTTTAAGTCCTTTTGGCCATACCGTGATATTGGCTTCGACACACAGACTCTCTCAATCGTGTGGAAATTATTCTTCGTCACTTCCCCTCCGAGTCGCTGCTCCATCTTCCTTTCTTTTGCGGTCATTTCTCACGCGAAAAGTGGTAAAAATACCCGGCACATAGCGGTACCACAATACGCGAGGTATGAGGAAGAGCGGCAGGTTCGACACGCTTCTTCCTCAAGAGTTGAAGACACGTCCAATAAGAGGTTCATCAACCTCTTCGGGACTTTAGTTATGGGAGAGAAACATTGTGAACTAATATAAGACACACGATACATAACGATATTAATTAATACGTATTTAAGCATACGATGATTATAAGGGCTGCTGAACGAGTAACCATTCTCTGCATCCTCTCCTTCCCCCCTTTGTCCATTATTGACAAATGTTAATAAATCAATACAATTTATCAGTGACAAGCTATTTATGAATATATAATTGTTGCAATCAAAGCTAATATAAATCTGAGACTTATTAATTTATATTACCCTATTCAATTCAATGTAAAAACCCTCTTCTTCTTCTGGATTCAAAGATTAAAAACATCCGAGACAGGATAAATTGAAATATCGATATTTTTCATTGATATATCGAACTACTATTCCGATCTATTTAAAAACTCTCGATAAAATACATATCGATATTTTGGTTCAATAATTGCATCCCTAAACAGAAACCGTTAAACAGATAGCTGACTTAAAGATAATAACACGAACACACCACACTACAAGTTTTTTGGGTTTTCAGTTTGCCGACATTTTAAATATTTCTTTTGCATAAAAAAAAAAAAATCGGTTTTACGATATATCGGAACAAAGTATCGATACATTTTTTTTTAAAATATCAATATATCGATATTTTTTCAATATCCCTTCTTTAAGTAATTCTATGCCTTTAAAACCCTGCGGGTGTGTGTATATAATAATTGAAGTAAATATGGGACCCCCAAAAAAATGTCCGTCCCTAATGTAAATAATGACTTTATAAAAAAACAAATCACGAAGTTGATAATTGTCCATTAGGTGATTTCATCTCACGTTCAAGCTTCGAAGAATCCCTCTTATCGCTTTTCTTTTTGTTATTTATTTTTTTATTTCTTCTTCGTGACTAATGTTCGTAAAGAAATATTAGTCAACGCCATAAAATAAATCTCGCTCCACTCCAATAATAGAAAAAAAACTATTATAATTTTTAGTGCTTGACGTGATAAGGTTTGACGTGTCATAGCCCGAAATTTATTGTTTTGTTCACTCCCAAATAAAAATATATATAATTGGATGTGATCTGAAGAGTTCTACTGCACACTTCAAAACAAAAGTCTAAAAAAAGGTTCAGTAAAAAATAGAGATAGCAAGGTAATACGAGATAAGTGAGGTTTCGGGATAAGTGCTCAATTGTCTCGTTAAATCCATAAACTGAACTTTTGGGAGCATGAAATCAAAACCCTGATGCATCACAATTTTTCAGAATAACCGGGAGCAGCTGGAATTCTTTCGACCCTAAATTCCATCTCGCTGTTCCAGAATCCAATCACTCCAACTGATCGAAGAAAACGGATGGAGAGGAACAATGAACCGCATACTTTTTAGGCTGTGCTATAGTAATAATAATTTTTTTTTCAAATAATAATTTCATTATAATGAGCATATGTTTGATTCTGTACCACAATAGACCAGTCTCTATATTAAAAATACATTTTTCAACTTATACATACAACTAATAAATATTCTTAATAAAAAATGAAAGAAAAAAAAAACGTAAAAAAAACTTTTTCATTCCTAATAACAATAATAAAAATTGTTAAAATATACGATTTTGAATGTGTAAAATAAGGTACAAAAATATTTTTTTTATTTCACTATAAATCATGTTTTTGAGCCGGCTGGTAAACGTCCGAAGGGTCGACCGAAACGTAGGTGGGAGGATTTCGTTAAGGGTGATCTTACGGATCCGGATTTGGTCAGTAGTCGGTTAACCGAGGTTTCTAGACAACAATTGGTGATATCGGCATCGAACCTTTCGTTCTGTCTTTTTTGATATACGGTCGCAAGTTACTTTTAAATAAATTATAGTGATTAATAGTAACCGTTCCTAAGTAATTCAGTAAACATATGTTTCATAAATGTTGCTTTCATTTATAAAAATGAATTTGTTTGAGGTATATGACAATTTTAAAGATGAAAAATGTGCTCGCGATTTTTTAATAGATAAAGGATTTTGCTTCACAGAGAAAGAAAATGTGAATAATTTTATTGTGTTTTTAAAATTAAAAAAAACAAACTACGCTATTTATACCATGTGTTTTTATTTTGTAAATAACAATAATCACTATAATTTATTTAAAAGGAACTGGCGACCAGATATCAAAAAATACCTGCCTTTTATTATTTTTATTAATTATGTTTAAAAAATATAAATGTTAGTTTAAAGAAAATAAATATTTTCAAAGAATTTATAATTGATAATATGCTTAAAAATGTCCACTTTTTTAATTAATTTATTTAATGTTCTTGCTATTGTGGAGGCACTATTTTTTATCCCATTAATTCTCAAGAGTTATATTACTCTGTAAATTTAAACATTTGCAGACCGTAATTATTATAAAATAGATATTTGCGTGTATACATGAGCATGAATCACTATTTGTCTGTAAAAAGTTGAACGATGGAGCGTAGTGATCGTTAATGGGGCTCTTGAAATCGTCTTCAATCCAAGCACTCCAGTCACTCCACTCCATTGTTCCATTGATCGATTTGAGTTAGCATTAGTCTCAAGGTAAATTCTACGTATACGCCTCAAAGGTATTTCCTTTAACACATGTTGCAGGTAGAACACCTATTGTGTCTGCTGATTGGGATATTTGAGGACTTGCTGCTCTTTGGGATGATAAGAGTCCATTTAATAAAATTGGTGACGTTAGAAATTACGTATATCTTTCATTCTGGATGTGCGATATAAACAGAAGAAAAAGGGAGGTAATATTAGCAGAGATTATATTAATAGATTATACTTGTTTCAATATGACCTTTACTGTGTTAATTTTATGTTCAGTTTCCTTCTATCTTAAATTGTCTTGGAGGTTTAGTTTTTTTTAAACTATTATATGGTCATATGGTTAGTCTTTTTTAGACTATTGATATGAGATGTGCATTTTCTGTCTATACTTATGTGATTTTATCCTTTTCTTTCCTGATGATGCCTTAATTGACAGACTGGTTACAGGTATTAGAGAGACTTTAAAAAATGATATTTAAACAAAAATAGCCTAACTTTCGTAATATTATTTTTTATAATTTTCTGTAGGGATGATATCAACTTTCTAAGGCCTCCTCATTTACCAACGGATGAAAAACCATTGATTAACTTCCTGACGGTTGTAAGATATTTAATCACAACTAAAAAGGAAACCCTCTCGACACCGAATTACACAATAGGACTCAAATTATACTTCAATGCAATAATTGCCAAGACATAATGATGATAGAGAAAGTTAGCAGATGGTCAAGGATAGAGGACAATAATATGCCATATTACACTTTCATCACTATCGTATCTATCACATTATACAGTAAATAATACACAAATTTAATTTTTCTTTATTACACAGGCCAACAATGAAAAAACTTTTGTATTGAAAATACCTTATTCCTATAGGATGCTGAATCCAAATATGATATTAAAAAAGCTGTATCACCCACAATTTCTTCACATTTTATAGTTAAATTTATTAAATTAAGCGATTTTTAAAGAATTGAACAGCTTTCAGTCTTCCTGAAAAAGGAAGACCTACATATAAAGTTAGGCCTCATTAAACAATTTGTAAAGGCTTTGCCTAAAGAAGGACCATATTTCAAGTATCTCTGCCAAAAGTTTCCACGTCTTTCAGAACCTAAACTATAAGAAAGCGTCTTTGTCGGACCTGACATAAGAAAAATGATGTTTGATGTTAACATTGAATCCACGATGACTTTAAATGAGAAAGAAGCATGGGCATCATCAAAGCAAGTCGTTACAAAGTTCTTGGGAAATGAAAAAGATCCAGAGTATGTTTCTATTGTAGCTAACATGTTACAGAAGTTTAAAAAGTTAGGATGTTTGATGAGCCTGAAACCTACGGAAAACTATGGCTGATACAAAAAAACTAAGGCCAGATTTAGATTCAGCACATAAAAATCTATAAAGATCAACTATTAAAGTTAAAAAAGTTTTCAAAAAAATTGTTTTTGTTGGCCTGTGTTATTATTATTATTAAAATTTGATTCGTTCGTTGACGAGTTGAAAAACCTCGAGGTGAACGAATTTAGGACTCGACCTATAAGAAAAATGACATTTTTCCCTATCTTAACTATCTAAATACTAAAAAATACTTTAGTCTACTACTTACTAATTCGTACTAATACTTTAGTACGAATCCACGTAGAAGTTGATCAAAAACTGTAAACTGCTTTTCCTAGTTCTATAGCTGAAAATTAGTGAGTCAAAACACAAAATATTTTCACTGCCAACAGTCAACTGGATCAACTGAATTGAAGTATCAGGAAGCATTAGCAATATTAACGCTTGATAACTGGGAGAAGGGACGAGTTTATACGACACGTCCCGACGAGACGAATTTTGGACAGCTTACCTTATTATTAGGTCAGACTGCATTGAAAATAAACTAAACTAGAAAAGTAGAAGATAAAAGTCAGCAACAGAAATACTTGGCGATTGATATTAAAAAAAGCCAGGACTCATTTATGGGTTGTAGTACAAGAGCAATAACAATAATAATAATAATTATAATTATTATTTCAATTTTACAAATGAAGGGTCGGTTTTCAAAAAAAATTGCCTAGCTAAAAATTGCCTATCTTGAGAATAAAAAAATACAATTCTTTATTTCAAAATGAAAAAAAAAGAAGTGAGAAACTTAGTTTATCGAATTGGCAATTGAATTTACAATACAAGTAAATATGCTGCCTAAGATTGGCATGTCATGGTTCCATGTAACTTATAATTAAAGACATGAGCGGATGAAGGAGTTTTGCCACAGATTTAAAGTTTTGAGTAAATTACTAAGTTTTTTTTTAACGTAATTTTTTTAAGACATAATCTGTCCAATCCACTGAGAAATCATACCATTAACCAAGAATCTTGGGTTGTCAATTTTACAATGCTAAGATAAGCACTTAACACCTTCATTCATAAGAAAAATCCAGTTTTCAACAATTTTAGAAGTTTCCGTTAGAAAAATTTGTCATACAACGGTACATTATTTTATCAGAGAGGATTTTATATTCCTTATATCGAAGTTGCATGCTCTATTCGTTACGTAGAGGTATATTTTTCATTGAATATTACGGCTAGTTGAAGAGGATTAAAAAAAATTCTTCACATCAAGGAATTTGTTATACTGAGATTTGTTGCATCAAGGTTCCACTATATATGACTTTATTACGAGCCATAATAATATCCAATTACTAGATGGATGTGTAACTATTTCGTGATGTCTGTAGTATATTTTAAATTTTGTGAGCGGTGAGGATTTACGATTATAGGTGAAAAAATGAATTTGATAGTCACGTATTTCACAGAACCAACCTAATTTCAACTTTTATTATATTTTTCTGGAAGTTTTCCATCAATGAAACCTTCAAACTTCTAAAAAGTTTACTTATCATATGATATTTCGGTCTTTATTTTCCATACTAAAAACATATCATCAGATAAAAAGTAAATAATTCATCTTATATACATCTAGGATCCCACAAGTGGATTTTGATGGAACTTCTTTGTTTTGTTTTAAACTGTTAAAGAAGATTTAAAAAAATTATATGGAATAGAGTTTTCAATGTGACATTAGGTGTATAGATGGCATGAGGCGAGGGCATTCACACACAGCTGTTATATATGCTGACAACGCAACTCAAACGCAGGATATGAGCCTATATCGTATCGATCTCTACATACATATTATTGATTTTTTTGTTATTCACATGCCATAACAAACGGTTAATGTTTTTATTTTAGTTGTTATTACTACTATTACAAAGTAATATTATATTTCTAGTTAACCATAATCTCAGATACAAGTTTTTTCTCTGTCATCGCGTTATGATTTCAAAACGCTTAGTCCCATGATTTCTATTTTAATATTCCCATAATTTTGCTTTCTGAATTCATACACGCAGGTTTGGTTAACATTTATTTTATAAATCTGTTGTATTATTATTAAATCTTAATTGTTTTGACATTATCTTATATTCAATGAAGTTGGAAAAGCTATTGTAAAATGTATTACTGTAATAATTAAATAAAATAATTTCCGAACAGGGTCTCTTCCTCCCCCCCCCCCACAGTCATTTTAGATTGGTTGGTTTAGGTCTAATCTTGTAGGTTCAGATATGCATATGAAAATATTCATAGATATATCAATGAAGAAAGCTATCGTTTTCAGTATTAAACATTACATTTTTAATCGAGAAATTAAGTTTTTCAGGAATCAAATTCTCTGTTCCTGGTTGTAAGCAGTAAGGGAACAATTAATCGAAACAGAGATGCGACTATTAATTAAAACCGTAAAATGTTTTACTTTACTAAATACTTTATCAAAATGAGCGACCTTCATTTTATTGGATGAATCAAACTGTAATTAGACAAAATAACATTCGGATGTTACACAAGGATGTTCCCACGATTTGAGATTCTGACGAACGAAGGTATCAGACGTTTGGCTAAAGTGAGCTGATAAAAACGTGGAAATTCGCGGCGAAATATTAAGAAGCAGATAATTGGGAAGGTTCAATGTTCAATCGTGTGAGATAACCAAATTTGAAAGGAATAATTTTCAACGGCAGTTAATGAATAAAGGATGAAGAGTAATACGTCGGAACGCGTACAAGTTCTGATTTTTTTTGTATATGTTATCAATTATTGTAGTGTTTTTTTTTTCATATATTTTGATTGATATTTCGTTCTCATAAGTAAAACTCTTCAGTGAATTAAAGAGAAGTTTTTTGGAACGTGTCGACGAAATATTAGAAAGTATTTTCTTTATGTTTCATTCTTGGTTCAGCATATAATGCTAAATTAGACAAAAATCAAATAATTATGTAATGCAGTTTTTAGATATAATATTTGTCTAAAAACTGCCTTTTTGATAAGAGCGAGAAAACTCATTTTTTTTTTCTAATGATTTGATCTATAATTAGTTGATTTTTGTTTTATTTAACTGAACTAAGAATAAAACAGAACGCATAAAATTATAGATCAAATCATAAGGAAAAAATAAGTTTTCTTGCTCTCCTAAAAAATGCAATTTTTAGGCATTCGACTCTTTGCATTTTGAACAACGATAATGTGGTGTTGTACAACTTGAAAATTACAGTATTACTATCTCATTTTTCATAAAAACTGCTATGAAGTGATTTTACTCCTAGATCCTTACTTACTATTCACCTAAGCATATATTTAATTAACAGAATAACCTTCCGGTTCCGAAAATTCTAATGGAAATTTCAATTAACGAGTCGATAGAGTGTCGATAAAAGCGTGAATTAATATTTGAACAAGTGGTTCAACGCGTTTTAACAAAGCTGTGACGTCAGAAGCTCAATCACCTGATTCTACATTCAAACACAATTAACACGCAATTATATTAATGCAAATAACTTAGGAGAAGTCTGGAAAATAACCTTTCTTAGTTAGCACTATCCATAGTTGAGTTCCACCAAAAGATATATTTTAGGTTTCAGAAAAAAAACAAAAAAACTTAGGATATTTAGTTTTATCAACAGCTTGGTCTATTCAAAAATCAAGTATGTCGACAAATGCCAGAAGTAACTGTTGATGCAAAGACGAATAGTTAATTATTAATCGACTAGAATCAAAGAACTATCGATATTTTCCAGAATCGAGACTATGTTGAATCTCCTTAAGGATTACAGAAAGGTAGTAGCCAGGCCAGGAGTTCTGGGCTAACACAAAGGTCTTCCTCCAGGAGCCATTGTTCCAACCTCCACGGGTCTGTTCTTTCTTTTTATTATTTTTTTTTCTTTAGCCCTCTGGCCATTTTCTAATTTAATTCTCTCCTTTCTTGGTCCTAATAGAACATTGTCCGGCGACAATGGCCGATTCCCTATTGCCCAGTTCACTTCCTCCATAGAGGTAATAAGCTGTCGTAATGAACCCTCGAGCAGATAGACAGCCAATAGGGGATTTCCAATCATAGATAAATTATTAGATAAGCCTGTATGCTGTGATAAGAAATCGCACAGGATTTATGAAAATTATATAATTAACGGACTTTAGCTAAGTATATGGCCAATTTCATTATGAAATATTTAATCGATTTATCATTTATATACTAGCTGCGACTCAAGGTTCCACCCGCGTTAAATTTGGATTGACCACCTAAAATACAAAAAAAAACAACTTTAAAATAACAACTTGTACTATGTTGTTTAGTTTCATTAGTTGCAGAAATTTTCAGGGAATGGGATGAAATCAACAATAAAGTTTCACATAACCCTATTCAGGCCAGAATTTGAAAAAGATTTTTAAAATTTTTTTTTAATACTTATTGGGTAGTAAACGTGGGAGTACTATGTATATAAAAAATTAAAAAATGATACATACATTTACATACGGGTATTTAAAACTTTGGTATCCATATGGATACATTGGCTTTATCGGGATTAATGAAGAAGCAAGTATATTTTTTCAGGAGGGATAAAGCAATTTTTATTTTCATGAAGGCCTAAGGGACATTCTTAATTCAGTAGCAGCAATCACTCTGAAATTTTTCAATTTTAATTTCGAATCTTTTATGAGCTGATATACATGTTGAGTAAGACCTCATTTTTCTGCCGAGTATCTGTTCCAGGCATGACAGACTGCTTGACTATGAACGAGTTGAAGAAATGTTATTATTTATTTAAATTAGTCAACAATTTTGAGTTGGGGTCTTTGACCTTGCTGATCGCAAAAAGGCCAAGGTATCCATATCGATACGTTTACTTTTTTAAAGTAAAAAAAAAACGTTTTTTTACAAATTATTGGATTATTAAAATTCATTATCATACGTTATTATTAATATTCATTATCACAATACAGTCTTTACTTCAATATTAACAGAATTCAGGGGCAATTTAGTTCATGTTTATAAAATCTCATAATAAAAAAATAAAGACTTATGTTTTCTCTACGGCGTTTCATGAAGTATCTGAAACGGTAAAAATAAAACCTTTTACTATTCAGATTTCCTGTAACCTTATTTCTTTTCACGAATTTAAGGAAAGTCTGTCAGAAGTAGTTGGTATCATTGTCACCTCTTCTCATATTGCCGAAATATTTTTTTTTGAATTGTGTAAAAATGGCCTCGCAAAAAGGCCTTCCAAATGGATACCATGGTACAGGTTTAAATAAGTTTCATATTTTTATTTTCCCTTAGGTACTCCCATTTTATTTGCAAAATGACATTTTCAAACAATAATTTCACATTTATAAAAAAGGTTCGTGTAGTCAACTTCTTCGGGTATGAAGGTGTCCTGACGACACATACGCATGTTGGCATAGGGGCCCGTGTGGCAGAAATAAAATTTCTATAGTAGCCAAAGTAATCACCAAGTATTTATTTCCCCTTACCCAAACACTTAATTTACAAAATAACATTTCTATATCTGCCTACTTTCAGCATTCCTTTATTGCCCGCTCCATTACTTTCTGGAATTCCCTCACTCTTAAAATCCGGCATGCTCCCTTCTTCAGTCAGGCGCTGGCTAATCATCATCGTAACTAGGATTTCTTTTATTTACTTAGTTGTTTTTTTCAATACTTACGTTTCTATATGAGAATGGACAAATATTTCATATCAGTTTTCATACAGCGCTAGTATAATTTTTCGCTTTGTACATTACAAGCATTTATTTCTTTTTTATGTTACTTTATTTCTCATTATTATTTTTATTTTTTTGTCATCTACAATTTCATTTGTACTAAACTAGAATATTGTTTCCAATGTACGTATTTGTATATGGATTATTATATTTTTATTTTATTATGGTTAATATTTTTTTGCTTGTCAGATGAATTTAATTTTTTTTTTAATTTTTTTTTTGTTAACAAATATACTATTTTACCATTTTTCATTTTTTTAGTATATTTTGATCAGCGTGTACTAGATAGATAGATAGATAGATAGATAGATAGATAGATAGATAGATAGATAGATAGATATATAGATTATTTATTGTATAAAGCAATACATGCTTGTTACATTATCTTGGCATTGGCCTGTGGGGTGATACATTAAATAATATTTATGATAATAAAACATTACAAACGTGTACTATATATGCTTAAGATTTTTTTTTTCTATTCATTCTCTGTAATAATCTTCATATCGTTGACCAGAAATAATACTTATTTTCCTGTATATCTCTTTTATTCTAAAGGTTCTAAGGCTTTGTCCCAGAATAATTTTTTTTTTTTCAATTCTGTTCTATTTTATTCTAAATGACAAGAATTTTAGATTACATCAATCTCTTTATATAGCAAACGGGCTTTAAGGAATAAGGAAGTAGTTATATACAAGAGATCCTCTCATTTAACTTAATTGAAGCAATTAATTGGTTTAGCGTATTGGCACTTCATGGCGTGTTCTTACCATAACTGTAGTTACGCAAAGACGTAATATCCCGGTCTGCAGTTCCCAGACCGCACTAATCAACTATTATCAAGTCATCATTGATGCATATATATAATACATGTCTGGAGCAGGTCATCAGGAGTGCAGTGGTCATTAAGAACTTATTCATTGCGCAATGTAGTAATGCAGTCTTCTCCATTCTAATATATTTACCAGATTGCGATGACCTTTGCCCTTTGCGAAATATTTGATTGGTTCCTGAAGAGGTACTTTTCTTAACCTCAGTGCCTTCTGCCGCTGCTGAAAAGCGTTTCGTTCGATAACGTTTCATCACAGGTATATGTTTAAGGATACTTTGATCATAATTACTTTGTGAATCGAGTACACGTCGGTGCCATGACAGCTTCATATCCGTGGAATCAAGTTGATTACATTAACTATTTAATAAGTGTGAAATTATTGTATTAAAACGTTATTAAATTAAAGTAATGGTAAATAAATAAATTACAAGGTGAATTACTATAGAATTATTATTTCTGCCACAAGGGTCTCTATTCCAATATGCGTATGTGTCGTCACTTCATACCCGTAGAAGCAATTTGACTACACAAACTTTTTAATAAGTGTGAAATTATTTTTCCAATATGTTATTTTGCAAATAAAATGGGAGTAAGCGAAAATAAAAATGTAAAACTTATTTATATAGGAACAGACATATAATTGATTAAACAATCAGGAATTGTTCCAAAATGAAATTTTAAAATTCAAAATGACGGATCCAATAGAGTGGCAGAAAATTTCTAAATCGATGGAAACTGATTATTCAGTGATTTTATAGATATTTCCTAAAATTGAATCTGATATCAAATTTTCTCAATTATGAATGTTTGACGCCATATTTTGAAAGTAGGCAAAGAAAATTCTGAAAGAGAGAACTAAATGAAAATAGTTCAAAAAATTTGAAAATACAGGACAGCGAAAAAAAGACGAAATGATGTTTTTAGATTCGATATATATAGGGAGTCAGATTTGATGTATCAGAAACAGTTCTGAAATGACTTCAATACGGTCGAAAAATAGCTAAAGGAAAAAAAAATTTTACTCGGTTCAACAAAAAATTTCAAAAATAAATAATGTACTGACATTTTAACTACAACTAAACACTTACAAGATTCCGGAAACGTCAACATTACAGCACGATTTATCGAGTTAAGCCTTAGGGAACTTCAGTTTTTCCCATCATGAAACACGCATTGTAATTCACGCTACAAGAAGTTTGCCTTGAGCTAAGTCTTCTTTTAAAACTTTTTCTAGTTTTCTCTAATGTGATCTTGTGAACAATCTATTTGTATAAGTATAAGGCAAATTAATAAACAATTGCGTCTATTGCTCCAATAATAAAAATAATTATTCATTAATAAATTCAAATATGTATAGCCATCAATTTTTTAAATAGCTAGTTCACAGTATTTCTTCTAGTGCAAACGATGATACAGAGTTGTTCGTAACATTTGGAAAAAGAAAACGTTCCTCTATATCATGAATGCATGTATGTGTATTATGTATATATATATATATATATATATATATATATATATATATATATATATATATATATATATACACACACACACACACACACATATATCTCCTATTGGGATGGGGGTAGCTCAGTGGGTAGACTAATTTCAATTACTAATCTCAATGTCTCGGATTCGAGAACGGCTGAGGCAGATAATTATTTATTCTGTTTTCAGCCATAGATCTATCAGATGAGATCAGGAGGCCCCAAGGCGGGCTCATCCAGCCTCTAAATGTGGGAACGCTTAATTGGGGAAAAAACTGGCGGTTGAATCACCTCCTTGCACAACCGTTGGCTTAGAAACAGTACGGTCCTTACCAAGTACTGAATCCAAGGCCCTTCACGGGCTGCAGTAGTAAAGGTTTTTTTTTTTTTTTTTTTTTTATATGTATCCTATATCATGTATATTATGATATGCATAATACAATATAGGATAATATGATATATGATAATATGATGATATAATATATGATATAGAAATGTATATAGGATATTATGATAGTATAATATATGATATAGGATAATATGATATATTTATACATATATTTCCTATACCCTATATATTGTATTATATATTATTACCTCTACATCATATATATTATATACATCATATTTATTATACATATATTATAGTATTATATTATATATAGTGTATGTAATGACTTAATATTCGCATTGTTAGAGAAGCTTCTCTCAAAATAAATTAATTAAATTAAATACAAAATAAAACGATAATTTCGGTTGGCATTAAAAGTCACATAATAATTACATACTTATTTTTTTCACAATGATCTGATAAAATTTTGCCGAAAGAAGGGATGTAAAATTATTGACCTAGCAGTTTTGTAACAGAAAAGCCAAGTAAATCATTCATCAAATAACAAAATAAAGTAAAAAAAAAAAATCTTCCAAGATTAACTAAATAATGATAACGAAAATTATTGTTACATAATTATTGTGTGTTTATAAAAGAAAACTAATGATTCCAAAACATCATGAGGACTAAAAAACATAAGATACCATAAATACGCAAATGATAGAGATAGTACAAAACAGATCAACATCTTCTGATTCTTCCTATAATAAAATGGAATTTAAATTAAATTTAATAATTTAAATAGTTTTGTGGAGCCATGAGGGCAAAATCAACTGTTAGTATTTAGCTCTTAAAACCGAACAACATAATAATAAAAATATTAACATAGGAAAAAATGTAAAACGAATTTAAAGACGTTTTACAAGAAAAAACGATAAACCAAGTTTCGAATTTCAATTAAGCACGATATTCCGTTAGATTTTGCCTAATTATGTGGTTTTATAAAAAATTTCAGTTGCAAGGAGCGGACAAGGTCTTGGTATCGAATTTCATGAAGTGGATACACATTACTTTTTTATCATAGAAAAATAAAATAATCTTATTTTAAAGCAAAACTAGTCTTCAATATATTTCCGGCTTTTATATTTAATTGAGTCACTGATGGAGGATTTTTAAAGATAAACAAAGCTACTTTTTCTCAAAAACGGCTATTGAAATTTAAATGAAATTTTCCATACATTTTGTCTCTGTTACATTGCCTGAATGAAGGAATTTTGTATTAATACAAAAAATTTGAGATAGGTTTTTCATTGAAATTTACGATTTTTTGTTTAGTCTGATTTGTGTTGCTATTCAATTTGTAAATAATTGCAGAATTGTTTGAAAATCTCTTCATTCAGTAGCTCCACAGGGGCGCCAACTACATTAGGATAAAATTTCAAATAGATAGGTGAATTTGAAGAAACAGTACCTAATGATAGAAAAAATAAATAAATGAAAAGCTGTTCAGAAGGGAGCGAAAACTAAAATGAACATTTTTTCATACAATTTTGAAATATAAAGTTATAATTTAAAGGTTTATTTATATATAATATGTCATAATATTACAATGAAAATAAATAAAAAAAACTTACTAATCAGTGAAAAAAATTGAGAGATTATTGTCGAGTGGGTAGATAATAAAATTCTAACAGTCTCAGAGGAGGTCAAACAGTCAACTACATTAGGATAAAATTTCAAATAGATAGGTGAATTTGAAGAAATAATACCGAATGATAGAAAAAATAAATGAATAAAAAACTATTCAGGAGAGAGCGAAAGCTAAAATGAACATTTTTTCATACAATTTTGAAATATAAAGTTATAATTTAAATGTTTATTTTAATATAATATGTCATAATATTACAATGAAAATAAAAAAAAACTTACTAATCAGTGAAAAAAATTGAGAGATTATTACCTACCCACTCGACAATAATAAATAAATAAAAAACTGTTCAGAAGGGAGCGAAAAATAAAATGAAAATTTTTTCATACAATTTTGAAATATAAAGTTATAATTTAAATGTTTATTTTAATATAATATGTCATTACCCTAATGTAGTTGGCGCCCCTGTGGAGCTACTGAATGAAGAGATTTTCAAACAAACGGCAATTATTTACAAATTGAATCAGACTAAACAAAAAATTGTCGAGTGGGTAGGTAATAAAAATTCCAACCGTCTCACAGTAGGTCAAACTGCGAATTCAGCAAGAAAAAATTACAGTAATGATTCAATCGTTTCACAAAGAGACCGGAGTATTTCAATTGACCGAAAAATAACACTGTTATTGTTGTTTTCGAAAATTTTCGCAGATGATTTTTTATTTATAAATTAGGCAATACATTTGGAATATAAATATAGCAGCCAATAGACATTCAATCGTGTCCAACAATTTCTGTACCTTTCTTAAAATCGATTTTGCGCTGAAATTTACTTTAATATACAATCAATGAAAATTTGTATTTTCATAGTAACATAACTTCAATAGTTTCCATTTTAGCAGAAAATTTGAACTCAATGATGAATAAACACACAATGGAGAAAAATACAATTTATTATTTTTGTTTTGACTTGTCTTATTGAATCATTAGTGTAAACAATCGAGACTAATCTCTCGGGTCCAATGTCACTAACTAGTCTACATTGGATACGAAACATTTCCATATCAATATTAAATATTCCAAATTTGAATTTTTTCGTTCTATAATCACTGATTGATCCACGGTGAATCCGGTACTCTATGGAATGTGGAATGCGCATGAAACAAATTTCGGATCCATATTTAAATCACTTCCGGTCCTTAAAAAAAAATATGGAGTTTGCGCTGTTCTATTAAGAAATGAATATAGAATTTTAATCAGGCGTACCATTTTTCCATCCAGTGACTTAAAAGTATTGAACTAAAACTGTCGAATGAACACATACTAAAAATCATTTAGTGCAGAATTAATTATTTCTCTTATTTAAATGTATTTGTTAAAATACAAAATATATAGTGACAGTGAATATAAAGAAATGGAAGGTAGATTTGGCTAACTTACAACAACTTACAACACAGAAGATCCCATCTTGAAAAGGAGATTCATAATTTAGAAAAAAAGCAATGAACTTACCTGAAAGAGAAACAACATTGGATTACAAAAAGAGATTTATATAATGAATAATCAATCCTACAACATTTGATTTTTATTTTCATAATCATTACATGTTAAATAATCATTATATGATAATATAACTAATTAATTTTAATGGCCATTTTTCATTATCTCAAATTCATTATTACCAGATAAACAATAGAAACATTCAAATATAATAATTATAAAATTACATCATGAGCTAATGATGAAATATATGTAATAAGAATCCGTTTGTTTATTACAAGTGGATTTTTTTACAATATTAGCATTTGCCATCTTCTAAAACAACAAGCAAGAAAGTTAGCAAAGAAAACAAATACTAATGAAAATAAATACATAAATAATAATGCAACATAATGTGATTAGTACATGTCGACGTGGTACGAAAAAGGCGCAAGTGCCATTTAGCAAACTTTACAAAAACACATGAAATGGTATTTCCACATATAAAAATATATATATATTTTTAATTGTATTCTTTATTGTGTGCAATAGGAGTTTATTAAAGTGGAAAAACTTAATAATTACAATACATTTTTAAAACTTGTAGCTCTGGTCAAGGCTAGAGTACGGACTAAGAGTCGTCAGTATTTGGTGATTACGTCATCAATAATAGATTTTTAAACCATTTCCATTTTTTTTTTCGATATACCGTGAGCGGTGTTTATTATTCATAATAAATTGAAACCTAAATTTCTGATATTTGGCGCTTAAGATTTTTTTTTTAAAAAGACATGATGTCCTCAACACGATAAAATAACGAATGTGTAAAATCGCATTTTTGGAATTCCATTATTACACTGATTTACCAAAAGCATATTTGCAAAATAAAATCGTATAAGCACAAATAATACAGAGATGAAATAATTTTTCGCAATAGGGAAGTTAACAGTAAAACGTAAATCTCCTTTTTTGGTCACTGAAAAAATAGCCATATATTCACATTCGTTAGTTATAAGTACGTGATGGTGACTGGAGAAAAATGGAGGTAATATTAGCACAGACTGCATTCATTCCCAGTTTTTGTTGATCAGCTGTTTAAATGTAACCTTTTTCTACTGTGTTAATTTTCACTTGACATCCGCATGATGGTATGGATCAATCTAATATAATTGTTAGTTAGTGCGAGAAGAAACCAGTGTTCTGAAGAAACCATCAGAACAGAAAACAAACTTTTCTGTTTGATATAAACCATTTAAACCTTGAACTGAAGATGAATGTATAACATTCGAAACTAGTATTCAATAAAACAAAATTATAGAAGTGGCAAATAATTTATTAATGTGTTAATTTTATCAGGATTCCCCAACAATAATTTTCTTTTATATTCAAACTTTAATAATTTTCTTTATATTCAAACCTTTTAACTCAAGAAATTAATTTCTTGAGTTAAAAGGTATTGCTATTGGTTTTAAATGATAATAACTATTTGAGTACAATGTTTTACCTCAATTTTTGTATTATAGGCACTTAAATTTCCAATTTTTTTAGTTTTTTCAAATTATTGGGTGGTGAACCCATCCCCTCTACCTCTCATATAGCAACGTCCTCGATCAAAGACAAACATATTTTCGATGAACTGGAAAAAAATTTCAGGTCTATTTATAAAACAGATATATATATATATATACAGCTTTAAACGTTCAATGATATAGAAAAAAACTAAAAGAAAAATATATGAAAATAATTAATAAAATAAAGATTTCTACTAGTGATGATAAAAACAGTACAGATGATAATAAAGTTAAGAAAGAAGTCTGTAATGTCATAAAACTAAAGAAAATCATTGGAGGATCCTTTATTATCTCTTTACCGTATTTTTCAGAAATTATTGAAATTGGATTATACGCAAATAAACAATTATTTACACTGAGGTAATAATTTTTATTAGCATAACCATTCGCCTCCGTTCTATGTAACTGCTCTACTTATAACAATTTAGGAAGTTACTTAATTTTCCGTTACAAGAAATGGCTCT
The DNA here is from genome assembly GCA_948150685.1 of Rhaphigaster nebulosa. Classification (NCBI taxonomy): domain Eukaryota; kingdom Metazoa; phylum Arthropoda; class Insecta; order Hemiptera; family Pentatomidae; genus Rhaphigaster; species Rhaphigaster nebulosa. The sequence goes on along the minus strand of OX411310.1, from coordinate 134,706,583 downwards.
TGGAAGAAGTGGTGTTGAACAACCATGAAGATCTCCTTCTTTAACCAGGAAAACAGTCCTTACGAGGAATCGTCGAATTAAAATCGAAATAAAAAGTATGTAAATAATTTTTAAACGTTTTATATGAAGAAAATAGTACTTAAATTTAATGACCAGTTTTTAGTTCCGTTTTGAAGGATTTCCAAAAATAATTGGAGGTTTAAGGCGTAAACACTAAAAGTAAAACAAGATTCTGTTAAGTTTGATAAATCAGCCAAATATATGTTTACGAATTTTTAAAAACGTAACAGAATAATTATGTTATATGTTGTTAGATTTCAGCAATTAAATCCGCCACTGCGGAGTGATTGTCAGTGGGACCCTTGACATCTTCCTCAGTCGCTCCATTCCATTGTTCCATTGCTGGATTTGTAGTGTGTAGAAAAAGGATTACCGGCATTTTAGGGACCCAAGGCTTCGTGTGTGAAAACTTTCATTTAAATCCTGATAGAAATAAAATGTTAAAACAATGGCGCCCACAATGGACCAAGCTTCGGCACACTTGCTTGCCCAAAAGACTTACAAGTATTTAGTAAGATTACTCATAAAAATTAAAACAAAATAAGATAAATTAATAAATTATTTTGAATAATCCATTACTACCTCCATCGATCATTTAAAGCAGCAAACGATTACGTAGGCTCTGACCCTACATGGCATCAATTATGTCATAGAATCATCATAAAAGAGTAATAGATAGTTGTGAAATCATTGAGATTAAACGTGTGAAGGTTGAGAAATCAAAAGACAAATGAGGCTGATAAGAACAGATAAGAGTTTTTCTAAATATATAAATAAAAAACGAAGTAACATTTCAGAAAGGTTACATTCAAACAGCTGATCGACAAAAACAGAAAATACAAATTCCATATAGTGTGTTTTTCCTATTTATTTAGTTCTCTATTTTTTAATTTTTTTATATTTTATTAAAACACATTGATCTGCAATAATGATTGGACTTTAATGGGGCAAATTAAAATACTAGGAGGTTACAAAAATCCATGTGTATGAACACAACCCTTAATTCCAACTCTCATAATTATCTTATAAGAATGTTTTTCTTCCTACTAATTATGTCAGTGTTTCCTGTGACTATCCTTTAATTCCTTGTGACTTGAGTTGTCTTTATGGGGTCATTTACATTTTTAAAACGCACGTGCAGGTCAGAAGAAAAAATCGTGATTAGCGATCTTAAGCGCAAAGGCAGCCGCCTAAGAAATTTGTGCCATAGAAGGAGAGTCAATTATCCATCGAAATACTGTCGCACAACCCAGATCAGGTCGACCATCGGTTGTTGTCGATGGCGTTCTTCTTGAATGTGTGAACCAGGACCCACATGTAACTACTCGTGATTTATCGGCAGTAGTAGTGACTCAAACCTTTAGTGTGGACAGCTTAGACAGAGTTGGAGCAGTTTTGAGCGAAAAGTACCCCGCTTTGGTCAACAGGAACCAAGTCATCTTGGAAAACGCCAATGCCCCTGCATATGGTTCTCGTTTGACCAAAGAAAAATTATCGGAATTACAAGAAATAAGCGCTTTGTCTCATCCTGCGTATAGTCCAAATATTGCACCATCAGATTATGTTTTTTTAGATCAATGGCTCATTTTTTAAAAAGTCGGATTACGAGGACGTAAAAATTGGATGTGAAGACTTCTTTCTTTGCCTTAAAACTAAAGGAATGGCACCGGCATCAAATCCAACTACTGGCAGAAAGATGGATGAAAGCAGTTGAAAACCATGGACTTCACTTTGAAGAGTAGTATTCAATAATGTTTAAAATATGAAATCTGAAATAAAGCTACACTACTGCACAAGAACTTTTGTAACAACCTAGTATATGAAAAAATGTTTAATTTAAAAAAAAAATCTGACGAGATTTCGGATGATTAAATTCAAAATTACAAATTTGTGTAGAGATAGGCCCATGCTTACGCTTCAATTCACATGTATCTATACTTTTATATAAAGCTTAAGAGTTTGTATTTTTGAACAGGCTTATTTCAGAAATTACCAACCCGCTCAAGGTTTTACAACATCACGTTACGATCAATAGGAACGGGGCGGTAACAATAAATAAATTGCTAAGAGAAAAAGTGTCCAACTTGCGTTTTTGTCGTTGCGATGACAAATTCATACCCGTGGAAGCAAGTTGACTGTATACAATTTTAAATTTTGGTGTGGATGTATTTGACCTTAGCTGTAATACAACAGTAAGATTATTGTGTGAATACGTTATTTTGCAAATAAAATAGAAAGGTTTCGACCCCGTTCCTTCAAAATTTTTGCAACAATTGAGACTGAAGGACATATTATAGGTTATTTAAAAGTTGTTTTTTTTTTATTTTTAGACTTAATCCAAATTTAACACGAGTGAAACCATGAGACAAAGCTAGTTTTATTATAATAAAGCTAAGCATTCCAAGTGGAACATCAAGATAAAAAAGAGAGAGAGAGAGAGAATCGGTTGTGCATTTGGCATTACTTAACAATACTAAAATTATAAAAACTTCAACAACTACTAATGAACTCTTTACAGTACTTCGACTTCAAGCACTGAACGCCCACCCGAGACAGTAACTCCCAAAAAGCAGGATCGCTTAGAAAGGATGTGCGGATCCAGAAAGCGAAAGGAGTCCTGAATATGCAAGTCCGCAACCTCCGGTTACAAAGACCAGGAAGGCGCTTCTTGTCCCTAAATTGGAAAGACGGCCTGTTACAATGGCGTTGGGAAAACATCACAGCAAAAAATATATTTTGATAGTCATCCGATATTTTTCGATAGCCGCGTACTTTCACCCAGCCAGCACGTAGTGGTAGTGGTTGGCTCTACCTACACAAAGGCACGATAATAAAAAAAATCGAGTTTCTTTAAAAAATTACTTAATTAAAAACTATCGATTTTTTTTTTCTGAATGCCCTTTAGTATGATTAAATTTTATGCATATATATTTTATTCATTTATTTAATAAATTGAAATTCACTTCTGCGAATAAAGCGCATCTGGTGAATTTTTATTTAAGTGAATAAACACTAGTGTTTTCAAAAATATTCGTTTACATCCCAGCTGTTTAATTGAACAGCTGATATTTATAACTGCTTTTGTTTTATAGGATAGACATTTTAATCTGTACAGAATACAGAAGTTTTTACGTTTCATTGACAGCTACATGGAATCCTCTTTGTAGTTAACATTAATTTACTTCATAGTTAAAACTTACTTATTTAAGATGAAATATAAAAAATAATTACAGACAGGTTGAAATAGATGGATAACTGTTATCAATATTAAAAACAAAGAAGAACAAACAAAAAAATTTATCTAATATAAAAAGTCCAAAACAAACACAAAATATTATATATAAAAATAATATGACTATTTTATTAAAAATGTTGGCGGGAATGGTGTCCCGGTCTATCATCAGATCCATAAGGGTGTCCAGAGAATAAACTTTGTCAATGAATTAATTTCGAAAGGCTTTGATAAAATGAAAAGAAGTATGGCGACCCACCAATGGGTCGCTCAGTAATGAATGTGTTAATATCCTTAGAGATTTCTATCATTATAACAGGCACTCGGTCGTAAATCATGGTAGCTAATAAAATGAAAACTTTTACAATGCTAAAATGTTTGTTAGTTATAATGTTTTATGTTCAACCAGCAGTCACTTACCTTACCATAACTTGATACTGACATAATTTGAAGACAATGATCCTACAGATGTTTTTTAACAGTCTCTGAAATCAGCTATTAATAATCCAGTGTTCCCAAAAACTTCAATTCGCAATACATGTTAGATACCATATTTTATTATATTTTTTGGTTTCCTTTTTTAGGATAATCTTCTGTTAAATATATTATTATGCACAATGATAAATCATATTAAAGCTCCTTATATATTTTATAATGTAATTAGAATTATTTTGCACTCATTCAGCACTTTCCTTTATTTTTATTTTTTTTTCAAAACCATTTTTCATAATTTTTTAACTAGTAAAGGTTCTTATTGAACCCCTAACCACCCTTATATATTTTGTATCAAAATAAGAAATATAGGCTGATGCTGGTACTGTTATGAGCCAACTGTGCATTTTCGTCCTTTTTGCATACCCCATCATCTACATAGAGGTTGTCACTCTGTACAAACCGGAATGAAGTATCAAGATTCAATTCTCAAGACCACCAGGAAGAACCACATGCTAGATATTTCCATCTTATGATTCACTGTTCCATTAGCACCTGAGCACTAATTAAGGTATCCTCCAATCCATCTATCACTCCTTCCATTTCGTAACCGACGACTCCTCAGGTATTCCGCCGTGCCGAAGAGCCTACCATCGGCAGCCGCCTGGGAGTGTCGTGAAGCCTCTTCGACCTTTAGTTATGTAAGGTTTAGCAGCACCTGCGAACTGGGAAGGGACCACATCAACATTAATAGATTCCACTTTCTAATACCCAACCATGGTCTTGATCTTTAGCTATCGATTTATTTAGTCCGTTTTGCAATATCTCCACTGAATCCGAAGTCTTCACATGCTCAGTCGTTTAAATTAAAATAATTTCATTATATTTTTTGGTGGGAGAGGAGTTGAGAAATAAGAAAAGAAGCCGATAAGTCTCAAGAATTAAAGCTAGCTAATTCCTCAAGATCTCTTAACTTGATAGCCCAACCATCAGGATACGAAACTGTATTTTTCAATTAGGGATTAATAAATTATTTGCCACTTCTATAAATTTGTTTTATTGAAAACTAGTTTCAAATGTTATACATTCATCCTCAGTTCTAAAAACACACCAAAAATTAAAAAATAAGCAATTCAAAATATAGTCTGGTATTATTATAAATATTAAATTAGATTAATATAAATCAGTATTATAAAACATTTATGAATTATGAATTTAATTAAGACAAGAAATCAAATACATGTTGGTACTCACCAAGGTTTAAATGGATTATATCAAACAGAAAAGTTTGTACTGGTTTCTTCTTGCATTGAATTAACAATGAGCGAAAGGTAGGTAGGATGTTTTTAGGTAAACGGTTTAAGGGTCAGGGTTTTTCCAATAATGCCGGTGAGCAATTGTTTTTCTGTTATAGATGGTAATAAATTTAAGATTGGACTATTGGAGATATTTATTTTTTTGCTTAAATTTGATTTTTGCTTAAATGACCAAATAAATATCTCCAATAGTCCAATCTTAAATTTATTCCCATCTATAACAGAAAAAACAATTACTAACCGGCATTATTGGAAAAACCCTGACCCTTAAAATTTGGGTAAATTTCTGAATCAAGCATAGTTTGGTTTCCTGAAAAAATTACAAATTTAGATTTGTCTCCCTTTGCCTCTCCAAAGGGCAATATTCTATTAGATTATTTTCAATACATTCTGACATTTACTCAAAACGAGATTTAAACAAAGAATAAATAATTAATGTTATTAATCATAAAACGAGAATGTTTACTTTTGTTATTTAGTTCCAATAATTCGTTTCTCATATTGGATCATCAGGATTTTTTTTCAGATCTTCATAGGGCATTAATTTGATATGAGATTTCGATCAGTACGATTTTTTTAATTCACGTGGTACATTTTAAAGTATTTCTGAGGAGGGAGAATTTTCGAAAATTGAAAAATGCAGTTGACATCAGCATGATGGTATCGAAGGATCAATCTAATTAGGGATTGATAAATTATTTGCCATTTCTATAAGAAAATTCAAAAATGAGCAATTCACAGCTTGGTATTATTATACATATTAAATTAGATGTAATATAAATCAGTATTATAAAACATTTATGACCTATGAATTTAATTAAAACAAGAAATCAAATACATATTGGTACTCATCTAGGTTTAAATGGATTATATCAAACAGAAAAGTCTGTACTGCTTTCTTCTCGCATTGAACTAACAATTATCGAAAGTTAGGTAGGATGGTTGTAAGTAAACGGTTTAAGGGTCGGGGTTTTTCTTTAATTTATAGAAGTGGCAAATAATTTATCAATCCCTAATTAGATTGATCCTTCTATACCATCATACGGATGTCAACTAAATAAAATATAGTACACCTTTTTTTTTTTTTTTTTTTTTTTTTTACTATATATAATTTGGTACCTGAGATCCAGACTGTCTCAAGTCCGAATTTTCGATTTCGTATTAATTGAAGAAAAGGTGGATACATGTAATCTTTTTTGCAGTACTTTTTAATGATTTCGAGATTTCCAATGCAAGACTTTATTTTGTATGAAGAAAATATAATTCTTGTTAGAATTGATTGATGAACATCCTCCTAGATATAGAATTCTTTTAATACTACTTAATTGAATTAGAACCTGCTGGAGTAAGTAACTTCGAACTATCTGACCTCTCCCCAATTTTCCAGGACATCAATTGGAATTTGGAATTTCAATTAGAATGCCAATTTTGTTTTCAATTGGAAGTTGCTATACCATATTATTTCTAGAAGATATTTTTTGAGTTTTAGTAAAAATAAAAAAAATGAGTTTTCATTTAAAAAAATAAGAGGAAAAAAAAAAGTTTTAATGTACTGCAATTAAAAAAAAAACTAGAATTAAAAGAAATATTATCATTAAATTTTTTTTATTAAATATAAAAATAAAAGTTATATTAAACTAGTTTTCTTCTAGTTTTCTTCCACTAATCAAGGCATCTATTTTTAAAACATTAAAATAACTATCTATTACGAAGGGATCTATTTCATCAATCTCATCAGATTTTTATGCTTATCTTTGCTAATTGCTCGAGCTGAGCTGTTGGTTTCTGAAATCGTATCTGGTAGCATAATCGCTTTTCTCATTTTAGACACGGAAGACAATGTTAAGTATAATTTTTTTTTTTTTATAATCTCGAACACACAGTCAAAGAAATGTACTGATGAAATAAGTAATAAAAACAGTAAAACCTAGTACAGAACATCTCATATAGTTAGCCAGAACGGAAGGTTCCAGAGCATCTTATTGGTCGAAATGGGCTTGCTACTGTTTGGCCCTCGTCCAATACTGTACTTAAGACAGGTTATTATAATAGTCACAATGGGCTCACCGTGTTCGATGTAAGAAAGATCGACTTTTATCTCAAAATCAATAAAAAGGAACTTAAGACATTCTGATTCTTAGTTACCGAATTAAAACCGATAAATGGATTCAAAAATACTAAGAGGCCATTTTTATTCTATTGCATATTGCCCTTAAGTGTGGCAGGATGTATTAGTTTAAAAAAAAAGTACTCAATTAATTTGTTGAATTAACCCTATTATATACCAACAATGGGGAAAGAATTTCTTTTATTTTTGTTCCGCATTCCTATAATTTTTACTACGAAAAAAAACTAATACAAAAAAATTTCATAATTTTGAGAGTGATGGATGACGATAAGAAGTTGCGCCATGTCTACACACGTATATGCGTGGAATGCCCTGAAGAAAGATCTATTGTTTACCTACGCCGAGCCTTTTATTATTAAACGCATGGCTCAACTACGAAGGCCCGCACAAGAAAACACGTAAAAAAAAAAAAAAAAATCTGTATGTAGATGTGTGTAAAAGAAATCAAGGAGCACCTCCGTGAAATTTTGTTATGGCTTGCCTTAGTATGATGGCAGTTGATATGAGCATACACATGGCTCATTGTATGAAGATTGTTAACGCCAGATCTTAACAATTTATTTATATTGATAATTTATAAACAGTAAATAATTTTAGTATTTAATTTCATTTATTTATTTATTCGTAAGAGCGTGAATTTATTTTTAGAAGAAATGTTTTATGTTAATTTTATCATGGCAGTCGTTGCCAAGTTACGGACAGACGATCTGCTTTTGTTAATCAGGTGTTATTTTACTCGTACTTACAAACATATTAGCAAGAAGAGTTGACTGTATCATGAATTATAAAACCCCAATTGAAAAACAGTTTAAGGTAAATTATAGCATTAATCTGTAGGTTATAATCAATAATGAATCACATAATATTATTACTAAATATAATTATTTTAAGGTAAATTATAGCATTAATCTATACGTTATAATCATGAATAATGAATCACATAATATTATTACTAAATATAATTATTAAATAACAAAATTATGTAATGATGTATTGCAACGAGTTGACCTGAAGATATGGTACACCTTCCGAAACGTTGTAGGCAAAAACTGTTGAATTTTTTCAATATAGAAAAAAAGTTTATATTTCATTAATTCCTAAATATTAAACGCAGGCCCGACGAAGGGAGAGACATACGGGATCGCAGCCCCGGTGCCCGACTCCCGAGGGGACGCCCGGCCTTGACGACTAGGTTTTATTTTTTACCTTTTTACATAACTTTACATTTATTATTTAATAATTATGCAATATGTTTACATAATATCTTTGTTACATACATTATAAAGGACGAGGTTGAGTTTCAGCGGTGAATTTAATAATTGACGGGGGCCGGAAAAATTTGACTTTGGGTCTGGGAAAATTTGATGTGGGGCCCTTGGTTTCTCTCCACGGCTTAGATTATACTCGTGCGTATAGAATTTTTCATAGTTATATTTTCCAAATAAATGTTAATATATGAGGTAGTTTTTTTTTTTCTTAGGAGCTCATTCAAAATACTCTGTCATTTTTGCTGTGGCTTCAGCCAAAATTATGACAGAATATTTTTAAAACCCACTTTTATAAGATAAGGGATAAAACTCTGATGGAATAACGCATAGATTGCGGGATAATAGTAGACTTATACATACCTACTTACAGTGAAAGCGTGCGACTGTTCAATAACTTCTGGCGCTCTATTAGAGTACGTTTTCTTTTCTGTAATGCAAATCTAACTGGAGCAGTTTCTTGATTGCAAATCATAACGGATTCTGTACTCTCACCTTATAAACTTTTTAATAGATTTCAACTTACAGGAAGTGGGGGCTTCAGAAAATATTACAAATAGATAGACCCTTGGATGGACCCCCTCCCTCCTCCCGAAACGAAATCCTGGCTACGCTACTGCTTTAAGGATTTTTTACAAAATTCTTATCAAAATTATTGCATTTCCTCCAAACCTATTTTCAAGTACCTTAAAAGGACCTTAAATTATTGTAATTGAATTGAATTAGATTTCAATGAATATTCTTGAGGTCATTTTGAAACAATGATTAAATATTCTAGTTAACTTCTTTAGGATGCCGTATTAATGTTTATTAAGTATATTTAGCATTAGTTTCAGAGTTTCCAAATGTTTTTATATAATTTATTTATTACGTAAAGTTTCGGAATTCCAATGTCATTCTCAGAACTACAATTGTAATTTGCATTGAATAATTAATGTTTCTTAATCAACTACATAAAATAAAATAATTTATCATAATTTTGTTTATATTATTATTCTGATTATTCTGTTTATAATTTACATTTTTCTTGTACGTAAGTTTCTTTTGTCATTCATATTTGTATTAATTTAACTTTCCTTGTTAATTATTAAATATGATAATAAAAGTATAACTAAAATTATGTAAAATTTCACTTATTAAATATTATTAATTAATCCAATATTTAATTTTAGTTCTGAAAATAGAATTGAATTCCCGAAACGTCCAGTAATAATAAATAGTATGAAAAGCTAGAAGCTGCCAAATATATCTGTATAAAATTTCTTATACATTATCAAAATTATCATATTTTTCTGATTAATTGTTTAATTTTTCTGTTGTTTTATGCTATAATAAACGACTCGTTCAATGACTTCTGTGAGTCCTACTGGCACGAAAAGTTTACATAATACTAAGATATTGTCAAAGATACAGAGATTATTTCGTGTCAGTCAGGTATTGCTGGAGACAACGGCCAGATATATTCGATAAAGGTTCATTGCTATTAATTCTGCATATTTTTAGGATTATTCGTGAATTAAAAGATATTTATCTGGATGCAGAAACAAAAAATACATTAAAATATAATTAAATAATGCATGACTATTTATGAAGAGTTCATATTTATGAATACAAGAATCAAATCTGTAAGAAAATATTTATTTATAAAAAGAACATTAATTTTGTATGTTATATTTCAGGGCAAAAAAATGCTCATTTACTATGATTTGAAACAGATAATAATATGAATAAATGGAAATGGTAAAACAGAAAATATATTTATATTTTCTTTAAAAAAATTCGTAAAACAATAAAAACAAAAAAATCAACGAGGTTAAACTATACAGATCAAAGAATAACACCAAAAAATTATAATTAATAATAAAGAAAAGAAAAACCACATTAGCTATTGAAGAAAGGAAAGCAATTCACTCTGAAATAATGAAAGAATGGAAAAGGAAAAACGAGGAGAATTTTTCGAATTTTTATTGATGTTTCTTAAGTTCATGAACATATGGTAATACATTATAAATAGCCAATATTTGAAAAAATAAAAACGTTAAAATAAAAATCTAATTTAATAAAAATAAAAACTACAGAAAAGTCTTTTATATCTTACAATCCTATTTGTCCTAAGGAACGGTATGTACTTACATATATACTTGAGCGCATTGGTGGGTTGATACTGAAGTGGACGTCCATAAATATTGATCATCCTTCTACTACACGTTTCGGCCCCTTGCAAGTACATTCCGTCCCATGCAACTGTTCATGTCTAAAGAAAGAAAACTCCTTGCATCTATGCATGAAAACATACAGAAAGTAAATTAGAAGAGAAGAGTATGAATTGAGAAAAGAAGAGTATTCATTTTCGTTTGGGTGTGGAAGGCACCTGACTGCAACACCCAAGTTTCAATATGGGTGTCAACTTCACTAACAACCCACCAGTGCGCTTAAGTAAATTTTCAAGTACACTCCGTCCCTTAGAATAAATAGGATTGTAAGATATAAAACTTATTTCCGTAGTCGGAATTTTTATTTTTTATTAAATTGAATTTTATTTTATAAAAGCAATTATGATCGTCTCCTAATGCCTCATCATTAGAATATTAACATTAATTTAATATTCAAAACACAAAAGTACTATAACAATTAAAAAAATAACACAAAGATTGTAACGCTAAATTCGGGGTTATCTTTACAAAAAAATCACACTCTCCCAAGGAAAAGAAACGGACAATGACCTAGTCACCTGGTAACATTGACACTTCTCCATCTGCTTGACAGAACCTCTCAAGGAACCAACTATAAAACCACGGTTTCCACCTTCACAGAACCCACACTTTCTTTCTTATTCAATGCCACTATCTATGCATAAATAAAGAAAGAATTACTCAAAAAACGTGTGAACTGCAGACATTTTTTTAATGATTATTATCCTCAGTAATGGGAAATGTTGCTATTATCATTAAGATTATATGTCCTCTTTTCCTCCTATTACGTGAATTTTTCAACATTTAGAAGGTTTTCCTTTAAAATATGTTTTCTTTTATTACTAGTAAAAGAACATAATAATACAAAGGGAAATAAATCATTAGAAATACAATGGGCTCTACCTTGAAAATAAAAACAAATCTTATTAACTAAACCAAATTCATGTCTTATAAATCCTTGAGCATCCTTACAATCACTGGTCACGAAGGATTTAAGCATTAAGTATCATTGTTTTGGATTCACCAATTGGCCAACAGCTCATCAAATAGTTCGGTAAGGATACTTTCGAACTGACGCTCGAATGAGAAACACCAATTAACATGAGCTTAATACTGATAATGTTTCGCTCCGTTTAATACTATAATGATCTTAATCGAAAGTATTTTAATTGTGTTAATTATAAATTTCCATTGATCAAAAACTATACAAATAGCTATCTATTAATTATCGTTATCTTAGAAGTCTTCAGGATTTTTCATTAATGAGTGAGCTATATTAGTCAACTTCAATTTCTTATTATGATTTATTAGTTTTATAAATCACATGTCATTTTTGGACTTCTTGAGAGTTTTCATCATCATCAACCAACAATTTAAAAACCAATTTTACAATATAAAAATACTATTTATTATTGAAATAATAATATTAATGATTTATATAAAGATGCAGAAAATTTTTAGGCTTATATAGGAAAAAATCCTATAAAAATAACACGTGATTTATAAAACTGATAAATTATAAAAAGGAATTAAAGTTCATTAATAATTAATAAAATATACAAATAGTCTTGTATCAACAATAAAAAACGCTCCGAATTATTACGCAATGGTTTATTATTTTCAAATAGTTATGCTTTAAAAATATATGGTGTTTCCATTCAAACAACTTTCCTAATAGCAAGTAGGCTAAGATAGCCAGGATATGTGGTCAGAATAGAGGGTAGAAGGATACAGAAGAAAATGTTGGAGGCGCACTTCAGTGGGAAAAGGAAAAAGGAAAGTGTAGGATAGATCCAAGGAAGGATGAAGTGGAGAGAGATGTGAGGAAGCTGGGAGACAGCGATATGGAATGGAGAAGGATAGCTAAGGAGGCCAAGGGTCAAAAGAGCCGGGAAATCGTTCAATAAAATTCAATATGTTATATCTCTGCTAATACTGGTTCGATTTCAATGATTTTTTTTTAGGGAATTTAATTACCTTCCGATTAACCATTCGATATAGATTGAAAATAATAAACCAAAAGATTTTATATTGATTTTTGTATGTCTTGGCATGCAGATTCTAAAACACTTTACGATTTTCTTCCATATTTATAAATAGCCGAATTTGGAGCTTATAAAAAAATGAAATCGGGCGCAATTCAGAGGGATAGTAATGTCGAGTTCCGCGTATCATCTCGGGGTTGCCAATTCTCAAGAAAATCGGCCCAAAATGATAGAATAATTTAATAATAATTACTTTTGTAAATTGTTCACAATAAAAATAGTAGAGCTGAAATTATTTTTTTAATTACAACAACAATTATATACGACACTCTTCTTGTCTTCTTTTCTGTAAAAGTTTGAATAATCGAATCAAAATTCAATGTTCATGCCAAAAAAATTTCAATTCTCTTTAAAACTATAAATAAAAAGACTACACTTTCAGAGTGTGATGAAAGTAGTGCTATTATTTATTATAGAAATGTTTTTTTTAATTTGCCTAATTTGATCAAGAAACTTTTTGACTGCATACGTTTTTCTAGTCAACTCTTGATTAGGCTTGATTGTAATCATTATTTTGTAAACGTCTATAATTGTTTTACCTAATGTGTATTTTAAGTCTATGTAGATTTGATATTATATTTAAAACCTACACAGATCAAAAATATATATATTAAATTTCTTCGATATTTTTTAAACAACAGTCTGTGTTATAATTTTTATAAGAAATTTATTCAACTTGTATTTATCATAGTTCCTTAGGTAATACTCTGGTATATTATAGTTTGAAATGAGCGGAAAGCTTGCTCGTAAATCTGTGTTGTATTGAATTTAACGACATTATGATAGTGTTGTGATAAAAGCATTAGATTTACGGCTGCTTCGTGACCCACCGGTGATGTGTTGCCAGGAAGACAGTCCGTCCTCCATTTCCAAGGACTTGTCACGCGTTGACTGGCAAATGGTTTTCATTCAAACTTACTTCTTCACCTCACCTCGCATCAGCTCGATTTTAAGTAATTTATTAATTAAAAAATGAAACGAATATCCGTGTAATCGCTATCATTAATACTATATAAGATACCATTAAAATATAAGAAATACCTGCTCTTTTTATTTTCTATTTAATATTTTTTTTATAAGGACCTCATTAAATCTAAGGAACATTAATCATACAAATTATTTGGAGTACATTCAAAATAGGGTCAAAATACCCAGCCTGTTTAAAGTGTGCATTTTGTCCACGCAATGATATTGATCACTTATGAACTTTATACCATTCATTGGTCGTTATGGTGCATATGCTTAATAACAACCAATGAATGGTATAAAGTTCAGATGTGATGTGAACATATATGTATGATATATATATATATATATATATATATATATATATATATATATATATATATATATACATATATATATATATATATATATATATATATATATATATATATATATATATATATATATACATATATATAAAACAACCAATGAATAGTATAGAGTTCATATGTGATCAGCATCATGGCACGGACATATATATATATATATATATATATATATATATATATATATATATATATATATATATATATAATATATATATATATATTAAAGGGCGCATTTTGTCCATAAATGCACAAACCTTGCCGGTTTATATTATCATTCTAATTGAAGGTAAATTTAAAAAGTTTAGCAATGAATAAGGATTGAAAAATACGAGATAAACTAGTATCTTCCACAATAAGACAACAATATCGATCGTATCGACAATATGGAAAAGTTTGTTAAACTAAAGGGTCGGTCGATTAAGCCATTAGCATACTGAGATAGTCGTTTGGAATAAATAGGCGTGACGAAGGCTAAAACGAAGATGGGAAGATACCGTACATTGTTATAGTTTAGGCAGCAATTAGACAATAATTAATAAGTACTGTATCCGTAGATCAGATAGCTCAGACAATCGAGTACGTACTTTTTTTTTTTTTTGCTTATTATTAAAAGACAATTAACAGAGGTAATTGTCCTCTACTGCAAACAGTCGGGATATCTTCAGTTGATTATAAGAAAGAATAACTACTATGCAATAATCTAAGGAAAAACCCAGCATGGCGTTTTTGGGTCCATTTATCTGCGGGTATCCTTGGCAGGATCACATCCTGTATGTATTTTCTTAGAAAATGATAAGGATCGTTCGATTCTGAAAAATGGTTTGGCAGTGTCTTTTCTCAACTTTCTCGTACATGATTACATCTTTAAATATAAAGCTCTGGTGAATGGATTAAGTAGGTAATTAAGTCATGTTTTATGTTTAAATCTAATAGAGTTCTAAGGTGTTATATCTGGTTTCAAATTACTACTTTTTAGTCTATTTTCCCTCAAAATAATAGAAGTTTGCATAGTATCGAAATTCATAGAATGGGAGTGGGGATGCACTTAAAATCCGTTTTATAGCTCCTATAACCAACTTGGGGGCTTCGAGTATGTCTGATATATATATATATATATATATATATATATATATATATATATATATATATATATATTTACATTGGGGCATTTCCAGCGGTCCTCAGTGGAAAAAATGAGCAGAAATTCGCTATGCATGATCGCTTTCTGTTTCGAAAAATACCAAAAAAGTGAGGAGTAAATTTCAGTCAAAATTTCTGCATATTCAAATATTTTTTCGTGTTTTTTAAGATTTTGCGCATCTCTACAGCTCTTTCAAATCGAGTTAGAGGGTTAAAAATTTGTATTGAGTTGGTATTAGTGAAGTGCCTTTTGGGGATCTCAACATTTTTCTCCCTTCCTTGGCATTTTGATCGTATCAATTTTGTATTTTAGTTACAATTTAAAATACGACCTTAGTGAAGAAGCTCTGCTGCTCACGCATTTTTTTAAACCAAAGTGCCTTATATAACACAAAAAAGGTATAATATATCATAATTAGAAGTATATAATAATAAATGAATAAATAAAATACTATATAAGTGTCAAAGAAATTAAAAAACAGGAAGAAGAAACACTCTGCTGCAACTTTGAGGATGACTTCGGAACGCAGGTATGCATTGAACAGTTTTACTCAAAAAACCTATATAACTGAAAATGTCCTAAAGCTGGCTTCCAATATTCAAAACATAACTGGAACTCTTCAATACCAGAGCTGATCTCTCGTTCCCTTGAAATTCGGGTTATCGAGAGTTGACTTGAGTACAAGTACAAGTATAATAATAAATATTCATCAAAATGTCGACGGACACACGAAACCCGACCAAGTAGAAATTAATCCAACGCTCACTTTGTCCTTCCTATATGTCATTTCGGCAAGCCTTGTGGTTAGACCGCACTCAACAAACAATATCAACATATCCTACACGAACTATTATACTGAGTAACCTCAATATTTTATAATAGGAAATTGATAATTGTGGGTAGTATATGATAATATCACGAGTATCTATCAAACGATATAAGAGAACAGACCTCTGAATAGAGGACAGTAATAGTGATTAATTATTATAAAGATATCCTAGGAGAAGAGGCTTTGTAAAATTGTATTGTATATAATCGTTATAAATACTACTTACTATAATGACACATGTAGAACATTAAAGAAAGCATCATCATGTTCAAAGGACGTTTCATTCTATTAGAACACGGAAGAAACCGAAATAGACTTCGATTACATTATGCTAAACTAATACGTTCTTAGAACAGTATCTGTACTCTTCCCACCTATAAATCCCGTCTATTCAGTCACTTCATGTCCATGCAGTTCCAAAAGATTTATAAATAGGTACTCCTTATTTTCAACCAAAATTTGCGCCCAATTATGTATTAATGCATTATTTTTACTTTTATTATTAATATAAATTCATTCACCTTCACTGAATTTTTTTTTTTTGGCATTTATTTTTTAATGTATTAATATTGCAAGTTTATTTTTCCTTAAAGGTTTAAAAGTTTTGTCATTATTATTTATTATAATTTAATTTTAATTCTTATTTGTTTATTTATGATATTATTTACTCAATATCATATTCTTTTTTGTTCTACTATAAAGCTCTACTGATTTTACATGTAATATTATTCCAAAGGGATATGTCCCGGAATAAATAAAGAATTTATTATTATTATCTGTTCTATTATTATTTATCTATTATTTAGTTTTATAAAATCAGTATCGAATATACGTATTTTATCTGTGTACACTATATAAAATGTCAGTTCTCTAGAAGTATTTATTTAGTTGCTCAAATCATATTCGAAATAATTATTATAAAATTTGTTCCCTTTATAGTGAAAGATCCAAAGCCACAGGTATCAATAAAGATAACCATAACAAGTCCGGTTTATAGTATATTATACCATAGATACCATATAATATATTCAGTATAATACAAAAAGCTATATAACTATTGTAGAAGCTAATAAACGTGGAAAACGCAAGATGTCAAAAACGTTTACGTGTGTTGATACGATTTCACGCTTTATATAAACAACTTATCGTGTCGACAGACCTTTCCACTGTTATCTTGCACACATTCAGACATTCCTTTTATATATATATATATATATATATATATATATATATATATATATATATATATATATATATATATATATATATATTGATGAACGTTGATAATAGACAAACAAATACATTTGTAAAACACTATTTCTTTATTTAAGTAATATAATATTATAAAGGGCGTTAAACTTATGTCAAAAAGTCCTCATTAGACATTAAGATTTCAATTTTTTCGGGATAAAATATACAAAATATGGGCGATAAGCAAAGCTTCCTCCGCATTTCAGTTCAATTTTCAAAATATATTTTTCTCGTAGAAAAAAGGTTTTTATCTCTTCAGTGTTATTATCTATTTTATAAATTTTACTTATTATTACGAGTCAATTAGTTATTACGAATATATCAATTTATTTTTTTTTAATTCTTTATTTTTTGGCCAATCATCGATTATATTCATTTTCCATATTTAAAGTTACGAGAAAATACACCGTTGATTCACGGAAAAACAGGGCAATAAAAAAAACAACATAAAATCGAACGATTGCAATTGGTAATCGGCCGTTCAATGTCAATATCGTTAAAGATGTTGGCGACAAATCACCGTTATAAATACAAGGAGAAGTAAACAACATTGTTCAATTATAGTTATTAGTTGTTTTCGATAAATGTTGTTATTGATAAATTTTCGTTTTCATATTTAAACAGAAATATCCATTTTGACTAGCATATCTCGCGTAACTCAAAAACGGTTAACCGTAGAAAGTTAAAATTTTGTTTTTAGGATTGCTGTAAAATCTAGTTGTGAACTGCCCTTTTTGGTCACTACATGATTACCGAAAGTGGTACTTTACTTGAAGGTCATTATTGATTTTTATCAAAATGCAAAACTTCTCTAATTGGGTATATATGGTTCACGTATCAATGTGAATAATATATTAAATTTTGGTTAACATTGGCAGACTGGGAGTGGTACTTTACTTGAAAGTCATATTAGACTTTCATAATTTTTTTATTAAAATGTAACGTAATACATCTCAAATTTGGTAAATAGGACTTTTATGTCAATATGAATGTATTTACTAGATTTTAGTTAAAATTGGTGAGCCGAAAAGGGTACTTTACTTAAAGGTCATAATAAACTGACATAATAAATTATATTAAAATTAAATACATAAATCCCATGGTTCGGTAATAAACGTTACAAAGGCGATTTTGTTTCCACTCCAATTAAACATTTTTATTAGTTGTTTTAAATGTTAAAATTGAGTGTAAAATACTGGTTTTCCTCCCCATTGTTGAGATGGACAAGTCTGCAGCAGGAGAATAAGACATAAGTTAAGCTGTTGTCACGGAACACGAAGAAATCTCTTGGAAACTAGTTACCTACTGAGAAAGAAAACGACATAATAACGGAATGGGACCTCCAGAAACAAGAATATGTGTGTGTGTATTGACACACACACATATTCTTGTTTCTCACATCTCTTGTTTATTCACATCTATTGAGATGGATGTGGCGACGCCGAGTGTCGTTTTTGACCTAATGCAATATTCGAAACCTACTAACGAAATTTAGAATCACTTTTTGAGCCACCGATTTATAGTTTGATAGGCGTACAAGAAAGTCATGTATTGTCCACATCAAATGTTCAATTATGTTACTGTGGGAAATATAAAAAAAAACAAAAACATTGGTCTCTAAAACAGGAGTTAATAACAAATCGCTCAACGTTTCCCCCATACAGACATCATCACAGGCTGCAAACCACAACACAGCATTAGTCGAGAATAGAAATATGACATTTTTGTCTCCACATCATCAAAGAAACTTTGAAAACCAAGGACAACCAAATTCAACTTCAGGTAGAAAGATGTTTTTCTAATGTGTTCTAATGTGTTGCCAATTAAAGTAATGATGGCCTATATTTTGAAGAATAATTTTAATGTGTAGATTTTATACTGAAATTTATATAAAACTCATTCTATCCACAAAGACTTTTGTAACAACCTAGTATTTATCAAGAGATTCTCCGGTAAAATCACACTTAAAATCGTTTTGCTTACGGTTTTTTAATGCATACAATAGATATGCTATGATTAATACATTATTTATTAATATTTACAATCAAAAATTAATATTTTATTAATTAAACGAATTAATAAATTCCAAAAAGAGGAGAGCGGTCAAATCAACGATTAAAGCTCTCCTAGAGTTTCTATAGCAACGATAAGTACCGTTCTCATTGTTATCATTCATGAACGAAGCACGAGTAACCAGATAGTACCTACAGAGACTAAACATATACAGATAGTACATCCCACTGAATTGACGAAACATTGACTGGTTAGTTTGTTTCTTTATTAGGATTTAACGTCATTAAGTACTCCAATTAAGGCAGATTGTCCTAAAAGTCAATACAGGTCATTTATACAGGTCAATTATTTACTGCTATTTAAGAAAATAATTACTCCCATTACGAACATAATTACGATTTTTCGTCTTTATTTTTTTTTTTTAGTTTTTACTTTCATCATTTATTTTTTTATTTTGTTTAAATGCTATCTGTACCCGCACGGCGTTGCCCGTGAAAAGAATTTCGAGTTGAATACACTCCCAAATTTCAAGTTCTTCTGGGGGGTTTCCTGATTAGCTTTTAAAAGATAATGTGAGTAACAGAAAACCACTATATTCCTTATCATTCCTAATCACCATACTGTTAAGTTTGTACAAAATTTTTACAAACAACTTTTTTAAAAAAAAAGATTTAAGTTTAACTTTGATTTTTATTTTATTTGTAACACATTATATATATATATATATATATATATATATATATATATATATATATATATATATATATTGCACATTTCATCATATTTATTATTATATGAAATGAATGAGAAAGTAAATAAAAATATTATAGCGAACATAGATTCACCGAGGAAACACATCTTTCAATTTAATACCCTTAATTGCTTTGCCGTGGCTATGTGGAACGAAAGAAAAGGAAGAAATAAGATGTTGTTAACAAAAAAATTATTTTTTATTGTAAACCTAGTACTATTATAAATGTGATTTTATTAATTATGCAACCACAGTTTGTCAGGAAAATATGTTTTTTTTTTTTTTTTTTAATTAAGTCATATTTCTTCTGACAACATTTTCTAACGGCTTTTCGATTTTAATACTTCTATTATTAGAACTCTATTAAAACAAAAATTTTGTTGTAAATATTCCAAGGCCAAAGGTGTGAAATTTGTTCTTGGTAATCGACTACATTGTTTAGAATTCGTCTCATTTTATATAGATGTTTTCTAGGAATAAAAAGATAATTAATTTGTCAAAATGACAATAAACCTTCGCCTTTTTACACTGTTTTTCCTTAATTTCGGATTTTATTAACAAATAACACTTTCACACAATAATTTCAATCTTTTAAAAATGTTTTTGATCATGGAACTTGGTTCCACATATGAGAAGTTGCCATGACAACGATTATAAAATTATCTACTTAAAAAAAATAGTTTTCTCCCCATTTTTCCCACTAAGGGCAGCTTTTTGAAAAATTTAATGCATATAAACTTTCAAGAAGAAATTTTCTAAATGATTACGCAAACCGCATAAAAAGCGGGCAATTTCCAGTTTTGCGAATTTTTATTTTATTGCAGAATTTATATATATATATATATGTGTGTGTAGATATTTATCTTTGAAATACCGCAAATACTATACTAACAACGATGGTAGTGATTCTAAACATAATTGCTTAATCCAACAATTATAAAGATAAACCTGTTTGGTTTTTTATTTTTAAACCTGGAAAAGAGGACGAGAAAAGCTAAACAATCGAAGTAGTAGCAAACAGTCATTGTTAAATGAGGATAAAAAAAACCCGACAGTATTTACTGTTGAAGAGTTTCTCAATGTTTTCACACGTACAGCACAGCGGGCGGTATTTCGAAAGGCTTTCACAACCTCAACCATCAGCAAGCTATCTCCTTGAGTCCGATAGCTGTGTCATACAGTGATACGCCTCAGCAAGGTAGCTTTATAGCTAAATACCTGGATAAAAGTTTTCAATTAAGAGCTCAAGAAAAAATTCCAATCTGTATGATCTTGTACTGAAGATAGCGTTTGTAGTTTCTACAAAGATCTCAAACGCAGGAGGGACAAAATCTCGGGAGGAGGGGACGATAGGAATAAACTAAAAAATCTATACAGTCGAACAATGAACAAATACAATCGAACTTATGTATATCGAACTTCCATACATCGATAATCTCTATAAATCGAGATTTTTTTATGAACCTTGAATTTTTATTAGAAAAATATCTGATGTGGATAACACATAACTTCCTTGTACGCCTATTAAACTATAAATCGGTGGCTCAAAAAGTGATCCTCAATTTGGTTACTAGTTTCCGAAGATTGCAGTATCTCAAAAACGACACTCGGCGTCGCGGCATCCATCTATTGACACACACAAAAATAGGGAGGAAAACCAGTATTTTACACTCAATTTTAACACTTAAAACAAGTAATAAAAATGTTTAATTGGATTGGAAACCAAATTGCGTTTGTAACCTTTATTACCGAAAATTCAAAGATCTTGTTTTCAGAAGAAGCATAGGAGTACCTTAATTCTCTGAATCCCTTTCTTAACATAGAATGAAATTCAGATTAACTTTGCCTTTCTTGTTGTGAACATTGCTCCTGAACATGACTTCCGTGATGAATTACACACAAATAGACATTAGAAGCTATCTTGAGCGAAAAAAAAAAAAAAGTTAATTTTCATGTATGTTAGCATATTTTTAATAAATATCCTTATTAAATTATAATATAAATTTGTGAAAAATCTGCAATCACAGATGTAATTTGTACAATTTTTCAATGTAATTTTTTCAATTTTTGTTTTGTTTTCCTTTAACCCTAAAGAAATGCCTTTGTTACATCATTAAACGCAAATATTGCCTTAGGTATTTCTTTGACCCTAAAAAACAGCTCTAATTGTTTTCAGTCAGAAAAGGATGAAAGATTTCAATCTTTCTGTAAATCGAAATTTTTATATATCGATTGTTTTTTCAAGGAATCTTTATGTTCGATATATAGAGGTTCGACTGTATATGTTTATAGAAAAAACATTTAAATCTATAATAAATAATATAACGTACTTTTATCATACTCTGACGATGTAGTCTAATTTATAAACATGTATGTTATTTATTGTTTAAAGAGAAAAGAATGTGTTGTCTATTGAGTCTAGGTTAGCAAGAACATTGAAGTCTGAATCGATTATTAAACAATTTTCAGAAAAGAATGCAAGAAGTGTATTGTTGTAAATAAAAAATGTTTTAAAAATTAAAAATTTTACTTAATAATTATTATTATACTCTAGTTTCATTATTAAGTAATTTTGTAAAAAAAAAAAGCTTGTTTAGTAGTTTATGTAAAACAATAAACTCTTGTTATTACAATGTAATTGTAAGTTTCGTTTTCATAATACCTTAATTTATATATTAATATTTTGACAAAACTAAAACACATGAAATATTGAGTTGGAGGGGGCAGGCTGTATTATTATGCCCTGGGCCTGTGTTCAACTGTAGCTCATGTATTGATTGAATAGTCTTGGAGTGATGAGCTGTCTCCATTTGGTTAGTCTTTTTTACACTGTTGATGTGAGATGTTCTGTCTCTTGTTTCCATTTTTATCATATTATCTTTTTTAGTCTTGACGATGTCTTAATTGGTGAAAGATTGAATGGTTAACTATTTACTGGTATTTGAGAGATATAAAATTTACATAGAAGAGATAGATCGATAATTAGAAAGTTGGAAGACTAAGTTGTGTTTCAAAGTTTTAGAAGAGAATTCATGATTAGATTTAGGTAGACTATTGTAGACGGCGGTAGGTACGAATACAATTTTCTAATTTTTCCCAACAATTATGGCATTTACCTGTTAAAATACTATTGTTTGTTAAATTTTATCAATAAGACTACCTGTAGCTAGTAGCACAAAGACTAGTCTCACAAGGTCAGGCACATCAAGGTGCACCAGACTGGGAAAAGGGAAGAGTATTAAAATTTATCTCTTAGTGAGATAACAATGGCTCTTCCCACGTCCAAGTAATCGCTGTATTATTTTTGTCTATAAGCACGGCACCATGAAGGACCAAATCCCATTCACACAAGTGGTCGAGAAGTGAACTGGTACGCAACCTTGAAGCTTCAAAAAGTATGGTTGGCGTCTAGTACCAACTTCGCAACATACAAACGATTTTTTACTTATGTTAATTTTATGATACGAGTACTAAAGCAGATATTGAAAATTAAATATCCCACATATTTACAACGTACTGAATCTTAAAAAGAAGTTAGTAAGTTAGTTTAAGAAGTTAGTAAAACAAAACTAATCTAATGAGACTACTAGGTTGTTACAAAAGTCCTTGTGCATGAACACAACCCTTACCTTAATTCCAACTCTCATAATTAATCCAATAAGAATGTTTTTATTCCTACTATTTAAGTCAATGTTTACTTTGACTAATCCTTTAATTCCTTGTGACTTGATTTGGCTTCATGGGGGCATTTACATTAGAAAAACTAAAAAAAATTATCACAAGTGACAAAAGTGGATATTTAAAAAAAAAAAAACTAGCAAACATAAGCAGTTGGTACGGCCAGATGCTGTACAATCGGAGGTTCGCAAAGATCTGTTTGGGAAAAAAGTGATGCTTTGTGTTTGATGACTCGGTAGTGGACTCGAACCTCTACTTTGAACAGCTCAACAGAGTTTATGCAGTTTTGAGTGCGAAGTACCCCGCTTTAGTCAACAGGAACCAAGCCATTTTGGAACACAACAATGCCCCTGTACATTGCTCTCGTTTGACCAAGGAACTGCAAGGAGTAAACGTTTTGCCTCATCCTGCTTATAGCCCAGTTATTGAACCATCGGATTATGGTTTGTTTAGAACAATGGCTCATTTTTTAAAAGTTAAGATCTTTGATAATTACGAGGACGTAAAAATTGGATGTGAGTTCATTTCCTCAAAACCGAAGGAATGATACCGGGATCAAATCCAATTACTGGCAGAAAGATGGATGAAAGTAGTTGAAAACATTAGACTTTACTTTGAAGAGTAGTATTCAATAATGTTTAAAATATGTATGAAATAAAGCTATACTAATGCGAAAGGACTTTTGTAGCAACCTAGCAAGCATAGTAAAATTGCTTTGAATGATTTGGTATGCAGATGTACTTCAATAGCGAATCCAGGATTTATTTGTTGTTTTTTTGAGTCATTTTTACTTTAGGTACACCAGTTATTTTTAAACAGAAAAAGTACCTGTTGTAGAAAAGAAATAGCTGTTATTATGCCATATGTTGTTTTATATTTGGAGTAGGTTTTCCACTATTTTCTCCTATTTGCAATATCGTTTACTATGAATTTAATAAAAAGCTAAGTCGTTGCTTAAAATCAGAAGTAGCTGCATTTACGACACTCTAAAAGCATGGGGTACACTCCAAAATCTGTTAACAGATATTTATACAGTAGAAGAATAATAACATTGATTCAAATATAACTGATACTTTTCTATAACAGATTTTTTTCCAATTTAAAAAAAACGGGCGTACCTAAAGTAAAAAAGATCCGTTTTGGGGGGAAAGGAGAGGGATAGCTAACACCGGAGATCTAGAGATAAAGATACCTCAGAGGTTATTTTTTTGGGGGGAAGGGGAAGATTTTAAGATCAATGGTCAAAATAGTCTTTTTTACACCATTTGAAGCAGTGAACTTGAATCGTTAGAGATTCAGTTTTGAATTTTTTTTTAACAACGGTAATCACAGGAACAATCATGCTTTTAGGGAGAAAATTTTTATATTTTTTCTTGCCACATGCTTACATTTATATATTCACTGGGATTAAGTTAGTAAATGAAAAATGGTCCTACTGAGTAATGAGTGTTACTCATCTCCCAGTGTATAGGATCATATCCCAAGCCTTCTGCGGCAGTGATGAAGTTGGTCACTCATAGTTCTAAATAATTAAGAGCAATAGTGGAGAGCTGTGAGTTACAAACTTCTTCACTATTTGCAGAAGATGGTAAAGATACCCATAACTCAGCAGGACCATTTTTCGACTTGCCAACTTATTCCCTCTGATAGATTTAGTAACTAAAGTGGTTTTTGACCCATCATTCAGGTAGACGCCAATTGTATTTCTTGATACTTTCTAAGAATAAGTATTGTCCATATTCAATATTATTTCTTTATTTAAGTTTCTGTTTTTGGTAGGAGTCAATATATACCGCCAACAACGAATACGAAAAACATGGCGACCTCGGTTCGGTTGGCAGATTGTTGGCTTATAATACATGTTGTAGTGATGCTACCGTTTTCTTTTCAACAATAGTATCCATTAACTGTGGGAGGCGTCGACGTGTGAGAAAAGCAATTGATACAAAATTATCGCAATAGTTCGCAACTAGAATTTTACAACACGAAAATTTGTACGAAGTAAAGGAAGTATTGTAATCGCGAAAATTATCGGTTTTCAGATTTCGACGGAAATATCCATTTTGACCATCCCTGAATCCATTTTGACTAGTTTCGTCGTGGCGTCTGTACGTACGTACGTTCGTTCGTATTTCGCATAACTCAAAAACGGTTAGCCGTAGAAAGTTAAAATTTCGTATTTAGGATTGATGTAAAATCTAGTTGTGAACCTCTCTTTTTGGTCACTGCTTGATCACCGGAAGTGGTACTTTACTTGACGATCATAATTGATTTCCATCACAAAATTATATTAAAATAGTATACAAAACTTCTCAAATTTAGTATTTATAACGTATATACTAATTTAAATAACATACTAGATTTTGGTCTAAATTGGAAAACCGGAAGTGGTACTTTATTTGAAGGTCATATTAGACTTTCATCAAAAATTATATTAAAATATAATGTAAAACATCTCAAATTTGGTAAATAGGATTTTTATATCGATATGAATGTATTTAATATATTTTTGTTAAAATTGGTGAGCCGAAAAGGGTACTTTACTTAAAGGTCATAATAAGATTACATCCAAAATCATATTTACATTAAGTACATAAATCATATGTTTCGGGTAATAAAAGTTACAAACGCAATTTGGTTTCCAATCTAATTTAACATTTTTATTACTTCTTTTAAGTGTTAAAATTGAGTGTAAAATACTGGTTTTCCAGTTTTTGAGATACTGCAATCTTCGGAAACTAGTAACCAAATTCAGGATCACTTTTTGAGCCACCGATTTATAGTTTAATAGGCGTACAAGGCGTACATGTGTTGTCCACATCAGATATTTTTAATACATGAATTTTATCTAACGTATAAATAAAACAAAGAATAATTGTATATTCATTATTAATATTAAAATCACTCGGATTCCTGTTGTTTAATAATTATTTTAAAATACTCTAACGTTCTTTTTGTGTGTATTCAACGCTTAGAAAATAATCTTAAAGAGATGCCCATTGTGTATTTTTTTTTTTTTCGCCAAACAATAACATTTTCTTCTTTGAAGCAAGCTTAATTACCATCGAAGCATGAACGCTTTCATTGCCATGGAACGCTGGCTCGACACTACTATATTTTTTAGCTAGAACACTAACTTTTCCTCAACTACTAACAAAGGCGCAGTTGTTTCCTAAAATCAAACCATGATATATATATATATATATATATATATATATATATATATATATATATATATATATATATATATATATATATATAATAAATCATAGAAAAATAAAATAAAATTAACCCTCTTATCAAAATATGACCTTTCAAAATAAATAGAATCTAAAAGATTGAATTAAAAAAAAATTCATCCATCTACCGTCCGGGGATTTTCTCCGAGACTACTAGGGCGATGTTTTTCTTAGATTTGCCAAAAAAAAGTCACATATCACACCAGAATGATCCTCGGAACTCATAATTACTATCCGCCATTTTGCTTTTGATCGGCGGCCGATTAGATGTTCCATACGCCGCCGTCCACATAAAATATTATAACAGAAGCATTTTCATATACAAAATAAAATATGATAATATTACGAATTTTCAGCTTTTATTGTTCTCGTATCCACAAAAAATGTAGAAAAAAAAAATAACATAATAAAGAAAACGGAGAAAAATACATTGTGGCGGAGCATATTAAATGTCAGTTGCTAGGGCATGAGGGATATGAAATAAAAAACAAACTTCAAAGATATTATTTGTATTCCAAATAACATCCGTTAACATTAATACATTTCTATTAACACCTAACAAGGTTTTTTTAATCCCTTGTTCGAAGAAACTTTTTGGCTTTGAACCGATAAACTCGAGAAATGAAAATTTAAACGTTAACTGACAAAGCTTTTTACACCTACTTCATCTTCAATCTATCATATCAATGTTAACAATATTAATACAGAGTGACAGCATATATTATGCAATAAAGTCAGGCGAATGTACATCTAATCCGTACAATCCATGTTATTCCAAGAAAACAAGGATTACGTGAGTAAAAGTTATTTTTTTATTCATTTATTCATATATAAAAAATTATAAGTGTAATTGTTATGTTTATTAGATTTGATAAAAATTTAATTTGACATTTAAAACTTTCTATAGTGGAACTATATGAAAAAAAAGATTAAGGAGGAATGTAGACTGGGATCAGTTTTCAGATCTTGGGATCCCTTGCCATCAGAGAGAAGGGTCGTAAAGGGGGACTTTTGCCAGGTGGAAGGGCATAAAAACTTCATCTCTACCTTTGAAATTAGTTGGGTCACCATCTAGGCTAGACGACAGTATTAAAAGGAAGTTAAATAAATTAAAGATTAAAAAGCCAACAAGTTATGTTTCGAAACACAAAATGTCGATGACCTCAGACCGTTAAATATTCTATATAAAACTTTATTTTTATAAATTTCTTTTTTACAAAAAAAAAAATACCTCCGAAATTAAAGATAACATTAAAACTTAGAAATCGGCTTCGAACGCAACTTCGAATCAGCAAGACTATCTTTAGTCTTCAAGTCCTTAAATTAAACAGTTTATAAAATGAAACTTATACAGAATATTTAGATTCACAAGATCTTGTGAACGATCTGTAACCTCTTTGGTATAATGAATCCAAAACACTTCGTATCACTTTATATTTACTTTAAATGATCGAAATATGGGCGCATCGAACCTTGAATCGGTTTTCGTTTTGAAAATAAATGGCGGATAGTAAAGTCGAATTCCGAGGATCATCCTTGGGTGACCTCAGACTTTTGTGCCATATCTAAAAAAGACCTGTCCTGTAATCTTGGAGCTGTGTACGGATTTTTTTATTTAATTTTTTTTTTTATTCGATTTTTGCATTCTACCTGTCTATTTCTAAACGTGAAATCTCCAATTTTAATGCGGGGTCAAATATGTTTTTTTCATATTCAATTATAAAAGTACATAATTGAAAATAATAAACCAAAATAGGCATATTTTCCAGATTTATTTAAGTTTTATTCTTGGATTACCGGATAACAGTGAGTCAGAAATAGTTTTTAAAAGAACGCATAAAATGGTACATCTAGGATAAAAGAGGCAAAATACAAAATTTCTAAAGCCTGCAATTGTAATAGTTGGATCCTTATAATTCCAAAGAGCAGCCAGCCCTCAGACATCAGGCCACACCAATAGACAAAAATGGTTATATTACAGCAGCGTGTATTAGAGGAAACGCATTGGAGGCTTCTATGTAGAACTTAATCTGTGCCAAATGTTCGTTCTAATAAAAAAATTGTTTCAAGTTGTGTCCATTTCATTCTGGATGAACTATAAATGAAATGAGCCTGAACGCATTTTGGCGAAATTTCTGAGGGAATGAGTATGTATACTCATAGATCTCTTCACAACTATTACCCACTGACTAACTCCCCGGCATTACAGGTCAGCATGAGTCTTGTATTCCTCAGTTATTCTTCTCCACTTCTCTCTGTCCTGCTCTTCTATCTCTTAGCTTCCTCGCGTCTCTCTCCACCTGCTTCTCGGTCTTCTCCTTTTTCCCGTTCCACTGAAGTGAGCTTCTAGTATTCTCCTCTGCACCCTTTCATCCTCCATTCTGACCACGTGTTCTGCCCATCTCAGAATACTTGCTTTGATGTCAATGATGTTATTATTCTCCAAAACAGCCTCGATTTCACTGTTGCTCTTAATTTTCCACTCACCATTAACTCTTGTAGCACCATAATTCCTTGTTATTATCTTTCTTTCAAATACTTTTAGTTTACGGCAATCATCTTGTGACAGACACCAGGTTTCAGCTTCCCAGGTGGCTACTGGACTAATAAGAGTTTTATAAAGCTTTAATTTTGTAGCTTTTGATAAGGACTGAGACTTGAGAAGTTTTAGCTTCGTATAGTAGGCTTTATCACCAGCGATTATCCTGTTATTAATTTCTTGGCTGATTAAATTTTCATTATTTAGGCCAGAACCAAGACACACAAATGTGGGTACATTTTCAAACTTAAAATTCCTCATTTTAATGTCGCTGCAGGATCTTCTACTTGTTGCGGTGGATAATTTAAGGTATTTTGATTTTCATTCGTTGACCACAAGCCCTACTTTTTTGCCATTTTCGTGTATTACTTCAAAGGCCTCTCTTAAGTGCCTTTTCACTTCGG
The DNA here is from genome assembly GCA_948150685.1 of Rhaphigaster nebulosa. Lineage (NCBI taxonomy): Eukaryota > Metazoa > Arthropoda > Insecta > Hemiptera > Pentatomidae > Rhaphigaster > Rhaphigaster nebulosa. The sequence goes on along the minus strand of OX411310.1, from coordinate 134,676,734 downwards.
ACAGCAATTACTAGGTCATCAACATTGGCACTAATTTGCCATGGCTTACCAACAATAGTGCTGCATTTTAGCTCCATCTTTCACAGCAGCACGCAGAACTATGTTGGCGAACTCCCGATTACACCTTAAATGATCCACCAACTTTAACAAAGTCGATCTCTTGATGCTGTCAAATGCCTGCTTGTAGTCGAAGAATAATAAGTGCAGAATGAGTATGTATAATAAAACTTCTTCAAAACTATTACCCACTGACATAAACATAAAACCAGATATTCTAATGCCAGATATCGTAATTCCAAATTATTCTGAGTTAAAATCACAATGAATTGAAGATAATCGACAACTTTAATTTTAATTTAGAATCGTTATGCATACGTTTCCGTATATGTTATCTTAGACTTGTAACAGTACTTACATCATAGCAGATAACTAGTGCTTTGACTCACCTGGAACAATAGAAAACAATAATTAGTTTGACATAATGAACGATAAACAGTTAGTTACCTGTAAGGATTGACAATAGGCATTAGGGAGAAAATTAATTTATACAAATGTTATTAGCTAAACAGCTCTAATTATGTCATTGTTATCTCATTACGTACATCTGGTTTCACTAACAAACCTCATACATAATTATGAGTGTCGTTATTTCAGAAAAACTGTATTTTTATTAAATGTGTTGATGTATTGTATACCCTTTAGAATAATACAATCCAAAAAGATTTAATACTGAAAAAAAAACGGATGGAGAAGCTTTAAATTGAAAAAGAAAAAAAAAAAAGAAGGAGGGTTATTTAAACTCCAAGATTTTCTTAGTTAACAAGCTTATGAATGTTTTATCACAATCACTGTAAAAAAGTGGAGTTAAAAAGGTATTAATCAGCCGGTAAGGAATAAAAAAAATATTTTTATTTCCTTGACTTTAATAATTTTAATTCTCAATAAGTATAATTATCTACATCATTTTTGTCTTATTGAATTTCAGTTTTATATTTCATTGATTGAGTTTTCTTTTTGTGTTATCCTTACAAAATCAATGTTTGAATTCATCTCCACACTAATTGAAATGATTCATGAACGGTGAACCATCAGTTATGGGATCTATTTAGTGGTTTTATATATAATATTATTAATAATATTTATTTATCTATTTATAAATAATTGAAATATATAACTTTTAATAAATGATGATTAAGAAATTTTTTTATACATTGTGTAGCTTCTTAGATGGGACACAAAGTGAATAATAGTTTCCAATAAACTCTGTTTTTGTAACCAAAACGTTCATTGTTTCCTTTCCTAAGAAAATTTACCATTTTAGACTTTTATAATTTATAGCTATGGGTCTAGATAGGTATCTCGGAGGAGGACCTGTCCTCCCTCCCCCTCCTCCTAGATACATGCCTGGTCCCCCAGAAAAGTTTTGAAAAAAAGAAATATGTTGATTTTAAACGTTTACGTTTACAAATTTTGCTAATTAGGACACTTAATTGTCGATTACTTGTTAAACTGAAATCTCGATTATCTAATTTGTCTACGCTAAAAAAGTTTTTACCCTAACGAAATCCTTTGTTTAAAAATTGATAGCTTTTAAAATAAGAGAGAATTTTAAAGATAAAAAATATCAAACTATTAACAAAAATAATCTAAACTAGAAATAAAAAAACACTCTAATATACATGATTTATTTAAATTAATAAAAACTTCCATCTTCCATCAAGAAATTATCCAATTTTTAAAATAGCAATTCATGGTACGGTAATGTCCAGTTTTTTCTTATTTTGCCCATTTTTGGTATGTTGTATACTAGAAAACTGGTATACAATATATTTTCGGCGTTCGAAAAGACAGACGAGAATGGAATGAAAATATGTGAAAAGGACAGTACGAAAGTTAGTATATATGTGTGTGTGTATATATATATATATATATATATATATATATATATATATATATATATATAGAGAGAGAGAGAGAGAGAGAGAGAGACAAATATATATACGAGTATGTTCAATGTACAGTTCGTTTTACCTCGTGATAAGGATCTCTCTAATGATTAAAAGAACACCTGTATCTGAACACCCCACCCCAAGACACCCAGGCACATACTGAGGGAAAAGGGAGGTTACATAACAAGATCTGGGAAAAGTTAGATTACAATTGAAAATAAGAAAAAACAATAATAATTATAATCAGCTGTTGTAATTTAACTTTTCCCAGCTGTTGTGATATAACCTCCCTTTTCCCTCAGTATGTGCCTGGGTGTCTTGATGTGCTGTATGTGCTGCACTTTGTTCTTTATTTGTTTTTTCTTTATATGTTATTTCTTTCCCTCCTACTGCCCTGTTGATGCCCGAATTGGCGAAATATCGACAGATCATTTTTTTATTTATTTTTGAGACTTTTCTTCTTATATATATAGACTTTTCTTTTATATATATATATATATATATATATATATATATATATAAAACTGCTTTTAATAATTATCCTGTTTCTTTGTTAATTGCAGTACAGTTCTTAGATACATTGATGGCAACTGTTCATTACTAGACTGCAATATCCTATATCTTCAGCGTCATAGAGAGAAGACAGTCGCTTAGTCGGTTTGTCATTAAGTTAGTCATAAGTTAGAAGATGGTCGTACTCAATAAACCAGTAGACCAGTAGACTTTTTGGTTAATAACTTAAGGTCGGATTCGCTAACTTATCGATTGTTTGGTCGTATCGAAATATCGATGGCCTTAACTATCGAATATCGTCCATCTCTATAACTGGCCGCTAGATCGAGTTTCTACGGCACAGATAGCCGAATCGAGGTCACAGGGCTCACACTGGGCAGTGAACTAGGCAAGTAGTCCACGGATCTAGTCTTTAGTCTCGAGTCATGGCTCATCAGATTCTCGAGGTCGCTCTGATGTCTGCGGGGTCGGTAAGGCAAGAATTGAAAAATCACAAGATCACATCAAAACATTTATTTTTATATATTTAGAATTGTCTTTGTTACAGTAAATTTTTCTAAACGCCAATAGACTTGAATGACTTGAGGAAAATACGGTTGCGCATGCGTAAGAGAAAGTAGTAGATGGAATTTGCTAAAATTGATACCGAATCATTTTTACTGTAATCATCAACTTTCCTCCAAATCGGATGAGCCGTTTTCGAAATATAAGAGTGCCCTAGAAAATACGAATATAGCTCTATTTATCGAAAATAATAAAGTGAACAATAGCTATCAATAAACTCTTGTAGCCAAAATGTTTCTTGCTTCCTATCCTAAGAAAAATTACTATTTTAGACTTATATAGTCTATAGCCATGGGTCTAGATAGGTATTTCGGAGGAGGGCCCGTCCTCTCCGTCCCTCCTAGATACATGCCTGGCCCCCCGAGAAAATTGTTGAAAAATAAATATGTTGTTTTTAAACTTTTACTCTAATAACGTTTGTCAATTATTATTGACAATTAATTGTCGATCACCTGATTAAACTTAAATCTCGATTATCTGATTTGTCCGCGTTAGAAAAACTATTTACCCTAATGTGTTTCTTTGTTTAAAAATTGACAAATTTTAAAAGAAGATAGAATTTTAATGATCGAAAATAAGTTTATAGGAAAATACACATCTCTTAGCACATGGCTAAGAGGAAGTAATAGAATTTTCTAAAATCGGCACCGAATCATTTTTACTGTAATCATCAATTTTCCTCCAATTTAGGGACAAATCCGACGTGCCTTTTTTGAAATGTAGGACTGACATGGAAAATACATTTGCGTTTGCGCAAGCGAAAGTAATGGATGAAATTTGATCAAATTAATATGGGACTATCTAGGCCGCTCAATCACTGAAAATTTCATCAAAATAAGACGAACCGTAATAGATGTTACAGATACGACACCAAATTTGTTCTTTCTAAAACGTAAAGCAAGTGGAAATTTCGGATTCTGTGGTCATGATGGTATGACTGGCAAGTGGCATAAATAGGATTATAAAAATGTTTCAAATTATTACACTTTGGTTAATTATTTTCAAATAGTTACATGTACCTACTCAAAAAAATTATAAACAATTTATTTTGATTGATTTTTTTTTAAGGTTTTGGTATAATGGATTTCATAACATTTTATATTATTCCATTGTCTTCATGAATGACCAAGTTATGGGCGCATGAAACCTTTAATAGGCCGCCGTTTTGAAACAAAATGGCCGAAGTCAATATTCATTTCCGAGGATCATCCTGGTACCCTGTGACTTGGGTACCAAATCCCCCCAAAAAATCAGTCCAGCAGTCTCGGAGAAAAGCCGCGTCAGAAAACAAACGGTTTTTTTTCTGGTTTTTTTTTTTAGATTCTATGTATCTTGAAACGTAAAACCGCAAATTTTCTTGATCGATTACAAAGCATCATTATTTCGACAGTTTATTATTTACAAGTAATTTTATTAAAAATATTCTTTATCACTCAATCCTGCAATTACATCTCCAGCAACAACAATAAAAGATAATTTTTCGTTAGTACAACTCACGCTTCTCAGGAACAAACTGCATGAAATTTTGCAAAGAATTTTTACTTCCTTGTACGAAGTAAGGAAGTATTGGTCACACCATGATACACCGGAAGTGGTACTTTACTTGAAGGTCATTATTGGTTTTCATCAAAAATTATATTAAAATATAATGCAAAACTTTTCAAATTAGATATATAAGACTTACATATTAATGTAAATTACATAATAAATTATGATTAACATTGGCAGACCGGAAGTGGTACTTTACTTGAAGGTCTTATTAGACTTTCATCAAAAATTATATTTAAATATAATGTAAAATATCTCAAATTTGGTAAATAGGACTTTTATATTAATACAAATGTATTTACTAGATTTTTGTTAAAATTGGTAAGCCGAAAAGGATACTTTACTTGAAGGTAGTAATAAACACATCAAAAATTGTATTAAAATTTTACTATTTACTATTTTACTATTTATTATAGTTAAATAGGCATACCAGGAAGTCATGTGTTTTCGCATCAGATATTTTATAAATGATGCCTAGTTTGGCCAAACATTAACCGGTTAGTTATTTACAGCAGTTAGAGAGTCTCGAGCATAAGGTAGGTAGATAGATAGATGTCCAGTTGTCCAAAACGTGAAGCTGATTGTCGTCTGGACGTTTTTGACCACGTTTCTTGAAAATAGGAGTTTAAATTAATAAGACCAAATAAATAATAAAAAATTAAGTCTAAATAAATAAATATTATATTTTGTACTCCCCGGTGATTTAAACCTTCATTAGAAAGTTCCTACATGTAATATGTATAAATTATCATTCCGGGAAGTAATACATCTGATTAATCTAAGAGACATGAGACGTCCACTTAACTATAGTGGGAGCATGCTTTTAGTTCATTCATATTTCAACATAAAAACTAATAATTACAATCATAATTTCTAGATGAAGCCTTGATAAAAATCATTAAAGTAATGTTGAATAGAGTTTCCGAAGGGAGGAAATTCACATTACAGACAGAATAACTTGTCGATAGGTGTTCTTTAAATCATTAGGGAGATCCTTATCGCGAGGTTACACGAACTGTACATTGAACAAGAGAGGTACTACTACCTACAGGAGAGGCGGAGTTCCGGCAACCTGTGGGAAGGAGCGGTCAAGGAGAAGAGAATGTGCCACAGATATCGATGGGTCGATTAGCCAAGGTCGATAGAAAGCATCTCGTTAATTTGTAACGGTGAGCCATAATAAATATCTCGTCCTATCGAGAATTCGTATTCGACAAGACTTTCTGGCCGCTTCAGGGCTATACCCACCCGCCGTTCTAAATACATCCAGAGACCAGATTTGGAAACTGGACTATTTGGGTGGAATTTTTATGCAGTATTTGGAATACGAGGATAAAGTTCTTGTATAAGGGACATGCGACAAAAACGCATAATGTAACGCCATGATAAGTCAAAGCTGGCAATCCTTATGCAATTGCATGTTTAATGTCTATTATTTTTTTTTCCTTTTTACTTTTTTTTTAACATGTTTTCCACATACTATTACTATCAAACACATATTTGTAAAAACAGTCGAACCTCTATATTTCGAACATGAAGGTTCCTTGTAAAAAATTCGATACATAGAAAGATTGCAATTTTTCACCCTTTTCAAGCTAAAAACATTTACAGCTATTCTTTAGAACCAAAGAAGTACCAAAGACAATTTTTTAGGGTTAAAGAAAAACAAAAATGAACGATCAATAGCACAAAATTGTACAAGTTACATCTATAATTGCTAATGTTTTTACAAACGATAATTTATAATTTAATAAGGACATATATTAAAAATATTCAAACATATATAAACATTTTTTTTTCGCGCAAGATAGCTTCTAATGTCTATTTGTGCATAATTCATCACAGAAATCATATTTAGGAGTAATGTTCACAACAAGAAAGACTAATTTAAATTGAATTTAAAATGAAAAATTCATTCTATATTAGGAAAGAGATTCAGAGAATTAAGGTACTCCAGTGCTTTACTGTATTCCTGTGAGAATTTAGGTACTTCTCTCCTGAAACAAGATCTTCCATTAATTTCCATTGCTTTTCAAACCAGTGGAACATTTTTTTTCTTATTTATTTATTACCCATTCTTATTTACGTCAACTAAGGGTTCTTTTTAATGACAATCACATTTTATATTTTCTTAAATTGGGATTTTTTATTCGATATAAACATTTTTTTTTTACTATTAATGCTCCTAAAAATAGTTCGATATTTAGAGATTTTCGATATATGTAAGTTCGATATACAGAAGTTCGACTGTAGATGCATATATAGATTAAAATTTTTGTGGATATGTTATCCTATATCTAAGGGTGCCAAACTCAATCAAAGCCGATCAATCAATCCCATCACATTTACAAATTTTCTTAAATTGATATTTAAAAGTGAGGATACAATAATATAGAAAGGATATCGAAACATTAATTGAATTTATGGTAATAATCGATAGTATTGCTTTACAATTGTATTTTATTTCAGAACATTCTGGGCCAGAAAAAATTAACTCATGGACCGCGTGTTTGACATCCTTGCTCAATATTGTTAGGTATGATCTGATACTCTAATACTCCTCGAAATTTTCTTTAAAACACAGCATTATTTATTTATGTAATGATAATTGACAAATGCGCTTTTGTAAGCACTGAGCCAGATAATTGTACATAAAATCAAAACATTGTAATATTTTTTAGGGAGCTTTTATCCCATAATACAATTATTTTTTTATTTATTCATTCATTTATTCATAATACGAGCAATTTCTGTCGGTCTGTCTGTCTGCAAAATATATCTCGAAATTCCGCGTAAGGATTTTTCATAAACGTTCAGAAAAAGGATATTTAGGCCTCAGAAATCGATTGGCGTTATTCTTTGCATTAGTAAAACTCTTATTTAGCAAAATATCCAGGCAGAACGGTGGGAAAAAACAGGATTAATAAATTTATTTTCATTATATTTTCCCATTTCAATTATATCTAATTGTATATTTGTTTATTGACACTATCCCTAAGGGTCAATAAACAATTGACAAACAATCATATTTATATAAATTAATAATGAATTTAAATATTTTAGTAAAAATGAGGAAACTATATAATATTGAACGATTGAGAAAGGATAGGAAGTGTTTCGTTTGTGGTTTAAACTTCTCTAATGGTTATAAATATCATATTATACAAATTTGTGTTATTATTTTTACATTTTTATTGTATCGATATTGTCGTGTGTTTAATAAAGTAATAAATTTATTGTAAAGTACCCACCCAAGAACCCACAAATTTCCAACATTGCTTCCTGACCGATTGCTTAAAATTCTTCGTGACGTTTGGCAAGAAGATGGCTTCGAGACCTTCTAACGCAGAACCATATTTTTAATTAAGTACTACCAGCATTAAAATGGTCGGTATATACAAGCTACTATCTGTACTAAAAGTATATGATGTTCAATTAAAAAACCATTAAGATATTTTTAGGATACTTCATAAAATATAACTACAAGGACAACGAGTAGCCAATCAACATCAATAAGGATTTATTAGTTGTAGAAAGGTTAGTCAATCGTTCAGTAATGAAAAGTAGGTGAAAGGATTTTAAACTATTCTATTTTCTACATAACTTTGGGGAGAAAACATATAAAACTCGCAAATAATTAGGCTTGTCGTGGGCTTGAAACGGAAATTTTATTAATTATATGATGATATTATGAATATAGACAAATGGTGAATAAAAATACAATATTAACAATTCAAATCAATTTGGTATCCTTCCATTGTCTTGAAACCCATTAATAAACTCAGTTTAGTCTGTCAGAATGATTAATGCCAAACGAATAATCGTCGGTGGTTCAACTTTATCCTTGAGGCATAAATCATAAAAGCATAAATCACATTGCTTACAGATGGCAATAAAAAATTAGAGTATATTTATCAGCTATTGTTCTATTATTATTTTTTTCCTAACAACGACATAAGTTATGAAAAAAAAAATATCTTAATATGAATATTTTAAGAATATTGATTTGTTTAAAACAGTTTTTCCTGCGTAACTCAATTTCATATATATATATATATATATATATATATATATATATATATATATATATATATATATATACAAACAGACACACACACGCGCGCACGCACATAAAAGCGTGAATACTCAAACGCTATAAATAAAGGGTGTCCAAATAATAGAGACTGCCCCATAAGGGTTTCCAAGAGTTGAGAATCGATAAACGGCTGAAAGAAAAAAAAAAGTAAATCTCGTTAGGATAGCTCTCGATCATTTAATTTGGAGAAGGGAATTAATGCTTTAGAAACGAGTTTAAGTGGTAGAAAATCATGACCAATATTTTTAGGAGTGAATAGATGAGTGAATTATTTCTTTCAATATAAAATTTAAAAATGATCCAAATTAGTAAACTTTTTTTAGTTTTAGTGCAATGATTTCAAAACACATTATATTTTTCCTTTATTTTCATTAATGACCGAGATATGGGGGTATGAAAATTTTAATCGGCCGCCATATAGAAACGAAATAGGTGGATAGTAATGTCGAGTTCCGAGGGCCATCCTGTAACTTTGGTGTCAAATCTCAAAATAATCGGGTCTGTTGGCGGGCAGCGAACGGATTTTTTTGAATCGATTTTTGGATTATACGTATATTGAAATGTAAAATCTCAAATTAATAATAAACCAAAAAAATAATATATATATATATATATATATATATATATATATATATATATATATATATAATATATATATATATATTATATATTATATTATATATTTATAATAATATAAATAATATATATAAATAATATATATAAATAATATATATATATATATATATATATATATATATATATATATATATATATATATTATCTAATGACGATAAGTAATCTGTAGCCTCTATAACCTGAATCTTTCCACTGGTACTTTTTTTTCCCACTTGTACTTTAATATGAAATAAGAAATTTCGTCTTAATTTTATTATTTGAAAAATACATAGTAGAATTAACTGGCGTTTAACTTACCATTATTGAAATTAACAACTTTAAATAAATTCAGCAATGACAACTTATAGTTATTATTTATTTATTTTTTTTTTTAAATCTGATCTGGTGAGATAACTGCACCCAAAGGTGGAATCAAGTTGTGCAGCCTGCATCCGTCAAAAATCGATTGAACAATTTAGGAACGGATCATAACCTCGTCATCTTGCGATTTTTTTTTCCCAACGCTAAGTTCAAGGTTAGAAGAATACCCTTGACTCGAATCGATGAAATCCCCGTTTCGAAAAGATCCATTATAGCGCACCTTTCTCACTAACCTACCCCATCTAAGGAACTGTGGTCATTTTGTTCAGGCTATCAGAACGTTTCCCAACGTGTATTTGAAGAATTGTTTTTCACTTAGTACTTACTAACCACATCTTACCGTTCTGTTACGAGCAGTTCGAATACGATTTACTATAGCCAAGCCGATCTCTCACTTAATAAAATCCGGCTTAATGCCTCGATTGTTTCTCAAGCTACCACCAAGACCCAGCTTAATAATTTGTTTTCCCACCGCAGTGTTCGCATTGAGCAATTTATAATATGAAGTATTGTAAATAGTATGAAGAAAAAAACATTTAAATTATTGCGATACGAATCATGGGAAAAAGAAACCACTGTCGATGTAATTAAAAAAATTGAGAAATACGAAATCTATAAAGAGAAATGTATGCTAATCAGTATAAATAAATATTAAGCAGTAAATGTGTAGATCAGAGACGTTGGTACAACAATTTAATGGGGGGAGGGAGAGGTCAAAATTTAAAAAATTCCAACAATTTTTTCTGCGTTTCTCAACTATATTAAATATATTTTAATTTTCCAACTATTTTGGATTTGACGCTCGACAGCAATATTTTTTTTTCTATTCGAATACTGCGTTGTATGGATAACATCCCATTTTCTTAACTTAAAAGGTATTGAACTTGGTTTTAAATATTAGCAACTTTTTGAGAAAAATGTTTTACTACAGTTTTTCCAGTTTATAATAGATTCTCAAATCACAAATTTACCAATTTTGGGGCATTTGAATCATCGGAGGAATGTCACCTCCCTCCTGCTCTATTCCCTCTATGGCGAAGTCTCTCTTGTATATGTCTTCGAGTGAGGTACTACTTTTATTGGTGTGTCTTTTTAGACTGTTAATGTGAGATGTGCTCCAGTTTATCTGCATATACGTGATCTTATTTTTTCTGTCCTAATGATGCCTGAACTATTTTATACATTTTGTAGAGTTTATGCTCTTCTATGTTAATATACATAAATAAATAAAAAACAGAAGATTAAACATAGGTGCTACACAAAATGTAGCACATCTCATATCCAAAATAAATATCAAATAGACAGTATCTCACACGTTTACCCCAACAGTACGCTAAGAAATATACACACATACTGAAGAAAAGGAGATGTTAAAACTACTAAATTAAATAATTTTTTTTTTCCTTCTGCCCCGATGATGTTTGAATTTGTGAAAAGTCTTGATAAGATATTAGTCGACATTTTAGAAACTGTGGAATCTTTCATTTATATCCTGGCAATTAATTTATGTCTCTTTTTGACAGTTTGCTCTTCTACCAATATATAAAAAGTATAATGTATATATTAGGTATTCTACAATACTCATGTTGTTATCATTATTATTTAAAGAAAATGTGATATGATCATTTCCAATTATAAAGCGATAGCCAATTTTATAAAATAATCAGGAAAACTACTTTTTACTAGAACTTGCATTAGAAAGGATTCACTCGGAGATGTCTAAGGGAATATCCTTGACACTCCATGACATTTTCACAAGGGCAAGATAGTATCGCGAATCTTTAGCCAAACAAATAACAAACTATAATAATTAATAATTATTATAAATAATTAATAATGGGGGGCAAAATCCGGCCTGTACCTCCTCGTGGTGCCCCCTGGGTCACGCTAACACAGGCGGTGGGGCAGGTAGGGCTCCTCGCTGGGTAAAGGCAACCTGTCTAGGGGAAGGACACCCCGAAATCAAATCTCTGGTCCTCCAGGTTGGGGGTTAAGGATTTGGGCCAGCACCCCATCTCCTTGGAAAAAAATTAAAATCGCTTACAGACTCAATAACGTAAAAAAGCCGGATGGATCCAATGGAAAAAGACTAAAGCTTAGGAAACGGATTAAACAAATTGGAACATGGAATGTTCAAGAACTCAGGACGAAAGAGACCGAAGTGCAGGAAAATATGGAAAAGTATAATATAGAGATAGCTGTATTGACAGAAACAAAGAAAAAGGGAAAAGGAGAAGAGACCTTGGGAAACTTTAGCCATTATTACAGCGGTGTAGACAAGGATAGGAGAGCCGGTGCTGGGGTATCTATTTTATTAAATAACATGCTTAAGAACAGGGTAGTAAACTATGAATGTGTGGATGAAAGAATAATCATGCTAGAAATTAACTTATTCGGGGAGGAAGTAGTCATTGTGGGAGTTTATGCTCCTACAGAATGTGCGAGCATCAGTGAGAGAGACATATTCTTCGATAAGCTTAACCATATCATGGAATCTATTCCCCCAAGAAAGACAAAAATATGAATGGGTGACCTTAATAACAGAACAGGAAGAATACCAAGTAGTATGGTGGTTGGAAAACATGGGGAAGATACGGTAAATGAAAATGGAAAACGTCTGATAGATCTGTGTGAAGAACAAAGGCTAACGATACTGAATGGTTTCTTTCAACATAAAGATACCCATAAATATGCATGGCAACAGCACACAAGAAATCTCAAATCAATAATTGATTACGTCATCATGAGAAGAAACGGCCGGGTGATCCCGCTGGACGTTCGTGTAATGAGAGGAGCAGAATGCGGATCGGACCATTTCTTGGTTAGGGCAAAACTCTTGTTTAAATTCACTTCGACACCAGGAATAAAAAACCTCATAAATAGAGATAAGGAGGAAAAAGTCGAGTATAATATTGAAGGTCTTCTTCAGGAATCGATAAGGGGTCTTTACAAGAAGAGACTGCAAGAAAAAATAAGAGATAAGTCCATAAAAGAAGATATGACCTATGAAGTGTTAAAAAAGATTTGCCACGAAGCGGCCCGGGAAGCATTAGGAGATAGAAAGAAAAAGAAATTAACAAATAAGTATTGGTGGAACGATGAGGTTGCTAAAGTTGTAGAAGAGAAGAAGGGGGCATATAAGAAATGGCTATCAGCAAATGACTCTATTTCACTGAATGAATATAGGAAAGCAAAAACAGCCGTTAAAAAGAAAAAGAGAGAGGCTATAGAGATGTTCTGGGATCAAAACTGTGAGATGATCGACCGCTGCATCCAAGGACAAAAAGTGAAAGAGGCATGGAAAAGGCTAAAAACGATAAAGACCCAAGCTCGGTACAAGAATAACTCTCGACTGATAGAAATGAAGGAATGGAAAAAATATTTTTCTGATTTACTGCAGGAAGATAGGTCAGAATACATGGTAGAGAACCAGGAAAACGACCGGACTAACTACGATATTAATGATGTATCCTTGGAAGAAGTGGAGAGAACCTTAAGGAAGATGAAAAATGGAAAATCACCCGGTCCGGGGGATCTACCGATAGAGCTTATTAAAACAGGACCAGTTGAACTCAAAGAGATACTAGCAAAGACTTTCACAAACTGCTTAAAGACAGGTAAGATACCAAAGGATTGGTTAATGGGAGACATCATCCCTATCCACAAAAAAGGAAAAAAGAACATATGCAGAAACTATAGAGGAATCACTGTGCTAAGCAGTGTTGGGAGACTTTATAGTCGAATCCTGAAGGAAAGGCTAGAGGAGGAGGTTTCTGACCAGATGGTGGAAGAACAGGCAGGTTTCAGAAGTGGAAGATCGTGTAGTGACCACATTTTTACCCTGACTCAAGTCATGCAAAAAAGGATGGCATACGACCTCGAAACCCATCTGACGTTTGTTGACATACAGAAAGCCTATGACAGTGTTCCTCTAAAGAAATTGTGGGAAACCTTGGATCTGATGAAGATAAGTAGAGGCCTTAAAAAAACCATAAAAAGTTTGTATATTGGAGCGGAATCAAGGGTAAAGATAGAAGGAAAAGTCTCAGAGTCTTTCAGAATTACGAAAGGATTAAAACAGGGATGCAGCATGTCCCCAAAACTTTTAATATATATATTGAACAAGCACTAAAATCATGGAAACAAAGATGCCGAGGGATGGGAATTGAGGTCGGAAATAATATATTGTTTACCCTACAGTTTGCAGACGATCAGGTTGTCATAGCAACAGATGAATATGATATGGAATTTATGATGAGAAGACTCCTTGAGGAGTACACCGAGTGGGGCCTGGAGATAAATACTGAAAAAACGGAATACATGGCATGCAACTCCCCTATCTCATCTCTCTGCATAGAAGAATGGATAATCCCTCAAAGTACTGCTTTCAAGTATCTTGGAGTGACGATGGACAGTTTGGGCACAGTTCAAAAGGATATTCAAAACAAAATTACTCATGGTAAAAAAATAATAGGTCTCTTAAACGGTATATTATGGAGTAAAAAGGTCTCTCTCGAAACCAAAAAGAAGATATACCACTACTTCTTGGTTGGCACAACGTTATATGGATCAGAATCATGGACAGTGACAAAGCAGTATGCGAATAAATTACTGGCCCTAGAAATGGATTTCTGGAGAAGAAGTTGTGCCATATCCAGATTGCAGAAGGTCTCCAATGAGATTATAAGAAATAAGGTGGGGGCTAAACTCAACAAATCTCAATGACATCAGTGAAAGAAAACTGCTGTGGTTTGGACACGTCATGAGAATGGACGAGACACGATGGCCCCTTCGAGCACTTAAATATTGCCCTGAGAAAAGAAGAAGACGTGGAAGACCTCGGAAGCAGTGGATGGAAGGGGTCAGAGAAGAAATGGCTGCTAGAGGTCTGACAGAGGAAGACTGTTTTGACAGAAGATATTGGAGGGAAGGCGTATTGGGGACCGGGATGTGAGAAATCGCAAAACCCGATAAAAAAAAAAAATAATAAAAAAAAAATAAAAAAAATAATTAATAATACATAAAAATAATAAAATAAACAAAGACAATATAAATCCCCGAGTTCTAAAAGAGAGAAGATAATGGAGAAAGAGAGATAGATGGATTTTGAAATGCAAGTTTGATCACGTTCGGGCCTGTGTCCTTTTCTTTTAGTTGTGTTCACGAACCGTCCAATATTGACTGTGACACAGTTTCAAGGTATTCTTTCTTAAACGTCCTCAATGTCTTGTATTTATGCCGTTTCCAATGCGAGGACACATATACGAGTACCAATTGATTTCGTCCGAACTGAATTGATTCAAATCAAAGCTGTAAAATAGGAATGAGTTTGTTTGTAGCCTTATGCAACACCGCTGATGTCCAAAAAAAAATTTTTTTTTACATCATAACCAATAATAAAAATAAACTTTTATTAGTGAAGCCAACAGAAACAATTCATAAAATTTGTAAAAGTTATCTCGATAAACTAACGAGTTTTAGGAGATAGTTATAATAATAATAATAATAATAATAATAATAATAATAATAATAATAATAATGAAATATTTATTTGTTTGTGGGTTTATCCCCATACAAATAGAGTTAGCCAGAACAGAAATTATAACAATAAATACAAAACAAACATGCACAATAATGTTCAGTAGTTACCTAAAGAAAAACATTTATAAACAATTTTATAAACACACAAAAAAAGAAAAAAAATTTTATTCTAGTTATAAATGTAACATACAATAATCTAAATGGCAATAAAAATTGATTCTATTCCTAAAAAGCCAAATAGACAATGATGATAACAGAACATATCAATTTTTTAACTTTAACTATTGTTTAAATTCAATAATTTCAATAATAAATTCAATAATAAAAAAAAATAAACCTTTATTAGTGAAGCCAACAGAAACAATTTTTAAAATATGCAAAAGTTATCTCGAAAAACTAACGAATTTTAGGAGATAGTTATAATAACAATAATAATAAAATACTTATTTATTTTTGGGTTTATCACCATACAAATAGAGTTAGCCAGAACAGTAAATGCCATACATATAATGATGTAGATTTTATAGATTTTAATATACAACAAAGATTTTAAATAAAAGCCATTAATATAACAACTCTGTCAATAAAACTGGACATGTTATTTATATTTTTCACAATTACAAACCTTACTGAATATTTAAAAAAAAATATTGGATTGTAATAATCATTGCATAATAATACACGTTCACTTCAAATACTAATACTTCAGTTAACAACCATTCAGTTAATACTGCACATAATATGCAGAAGACAAGATATCCAGATCTAAGTTTGAGGTTTTGGGTAACATAGACAAATAACAATTTTAAATCCATTTCTGTGGGGCCAGGATTTTATGCAATCAATTTCGGTTTATATCATTCAATTTCGGGTTCTGTTATCTTGGTGCGCGGGACAACTTGATAAAAAAATATATAAATCCTCCAATCCCATTCCATCACAATTTGGACAAGGCTTTTGGAGGTCCAATGTATATTTGTGCGAATGGGCATTAATGATGGTTGTGTATTTTCCAGAAAGTACCAATTGAACATTGCTCCGCAGGCTATTACAATTTTTAAATAATACTGCTTCCCAAAAATCGTTAGATTTAGGTATAGAAATATGTTTTGCCAATTTTTAGGCAGTTGGCTTCAATAATAAAAGTTTATTTCTCGAAGCTCTGCCCTTATAGTTTTGTTTAAAGAATGTTTCTAATTAATGTGAACTTACACACGTCCCTGTTGATGAAGCGATATCAGTCTTAAAATACATGGTATATAACATAATTTTCAACATTCATGAAATTTCTTTAAAATTTTAATCGTTTTCATAGAGATCAGCAACTTTTATTTTTACCTCTAATGAAAGTTCACTAGTTAACTTTTAAAACACTGATTGGATTTGAATAGATATTAGTTAGTTGTATTGATGGATTTAAAGAGCATTGTTTTCTTATATTTCTAAAAATAAAAAATATACTATGTATTTAATATTAATCATGGAAAGAAGCAGAATTCTGGTGTTATTTTAGTGGAATAATTTCTACATATTCCCTTATTATTTTATACTACATCGTTCCACCAACGTTTCGGAGTACTCCCACATTCTCAAGGTTTTTTTTTTTTTAATCTTCAAATATCATACAATAATCAGAATTATTTATATAACAATATTGCACATAAGTCATTTCATTCTATAAATACCTCTATACTCCTATTTTCCAGATCTATCACTACTGATTTCGTCTGTTATTAAACACAACCAATTAAACCAGAAAAACTGTGTTTTTTTATATCCTTTAAAACTGTTGCTAGGAGTGTGTACTAGATCTATTTGCATCATTGTCACACTGCTCTGATATTAGTCCATCCCTGCTATTATCTATTTAGCTCTCATGTATCTATCTCTGTGATGTTGCCCTGCATTACTTTTTTATATCATACATATATAATATTGGATGTTATTCCTAATATTTTAATTAATTACTTTCTTATAACTATCTTTATGTCTATTATATATGTATCCTCATTATTTCAGAGGTTATTATTTTAGATTCAATTTATTAATTGTCACTATGCTGATATCATTAATAAATTGATTCTAAAATAACATCTGAAATAATGAGGGCGCATATATAATAGACATAAAGATAGTGATAAGAAAGTAATTAAATAAAATATTAGGAATAACATCCAATATTATATATATATATATATATATATGTCTGATAAAAAAAAAATTATGTAGGGCAACAGCATAAAGGTAGGTACATGAGAGCTAAATAAATAATAGCAGGGATGGGACTAATATCAGATGTGACAATGATGAAAATAGATGCAGTACGCACTCCTAGCAACAGTTTTAAAGGATATAAAAAAACACAGTTTTTCTGGTTTAATTGATTGTACTTAGTAACAGACGAAATCAATTGTGATAGATCTGGACAATAGGAGTATAGAGGTATTTATAGTATGAAATGACTTATGTGCAATATTGTTATGTGAATAATTCTTATTGTTGTATGATACTTGAAGATAAAAAAACACCTTGACAATAGGGGTATAAAATAATAAAGGAATATAGAGATATAAGGAAGAAAATATTCCACTAATACAACACCGAAAAAAATATAGTTTATCAAACTGTTCAAATACTTTTTTAACATCGAAAAAATAAAAATTCTATCATTCCTTAAATGCTATAAGTCTATTTAATAAATTACTATTAACAAAAACTTTCTGATTAGATTTGTAATTATTTAATCACAATAGTTTTAAATTTTTATTATTGGCAATCATTTGTGCTAGATAATACTTCATACTAATGTTAATACTTTTTTTTATCCACTTTATATAAAATAATACTGTCAAATACATACTATAAATTAAATATTAAATGAGACATATTTCGAAAAAACTTTTAAATAAATATATTAAAACCGGTAATAATAGAATCTGAAGTATTATAAGAATATTGATATAAGTTACCATTATGTTACAATTTATAATCTTTCTAGATTACTTTTACAACAAATAACAGTTATTTATTATTAAAATTGAATATTAGGGAATGATTTAATAAAATCAGCATAGAGGAAACACTTGAAAATAGTAAATAAAGAATTTCCATGCATTATTTTATATTTACGACTCACATCAGAAAGCTCCCTTGGCTTCCATCTTGAAGTTCACTTTCTGCCTTGTTCTTTAAAACAGGCAGATTTCGAAACGAACGAAAATAATACGATAACTGAGAAATGCAAAACTTGATTAGTCTACAATACCAAATTTATAATACTTCAGACTAATTAAAAATAAACTAAATCACTCGACACAGCGCGAACAACACCAGCCTTATTAAGATAGCCATACAAATCTGTTACTAATTGTAAATGTGAGGGAAGCTGATTTGACTTTATAATGTAAACTGGCTTCTGATTGGCCGAAAGTTACCGCCATTACTGACCCTAAACAGTCAGAGAAAAACATTCAAGCTATTACGATTCATTATAACACCGCTCCGAGTCTCTCTCTATTTCAGAGGTATTTTATTATATTTATTTATTTTTTCACGTTAATAATGTATAAATGGATAAATTAAAAATTATTATGGATTTTTTTTTTAGCTAGCTTCTTTTTTTTAAGTATAAATTTCATTTTTTAAAGAACAATCGAATATATTAAAATTATCCTAGGATTATTATAATTTTATTTTTATAGCAGTTTTAAATATGAATAAACTTAATTTTTAATGTTAAGTTTAATTAACTGTGACCATTAAGTACTTTCAAAATAATTTATTATTGTATTATTCAATATTGTTCAAGATTAACATTACCCTATCACTCATGAAAACATTAAGATCAAATACTGAATTAAATTTCCTTCTTATTTTATTGTATAAATTAATATAAAAATTAACAAATAATAAATTAAAATGATTTTTCAACGTTTTGTTTTAGATATAGGCTAAACATTTAAATGAGTAAACGAAGAAATTCTGTATAAAATCAGTTGATTATTAATTTTTTTAGACGGATCTAAATCTTAACGATAGCAGAATTATATAAAAATATTTCTATTTTCTTTTAAATCCACATAAATATATATTTTTCTGATTAATTTATGATATATTATTTATTTATCTATGATCGCACACACACTGACAGGTAATATTATTAACCTTTTATAGATTATATAATTTGATTCTTAATATTTTGATACTCAGAGCATCACTATATCTAATAAACATAAAACAATTCATTACACCATAGTTGTTTCACCGATAACTAGGTAACTGAACACATCTTATTTAAATAAACAAAAATTAACACTGTTAAAAGCTTAGCAATATGTTATATTTAAATAATAACATAACTAGAGGATCCTGAACCGCTCAGGAAGAAATATTCGAACTAACTGATGCTAAAGAAGGCAGAACTCGACAGCAGCCATATTGCAGAGTGTAAACATTGTTACAGGTAATTAGATTGGCGGGTAGCTAGCAATGAGGATATTCGTTTAAAAGAGAGGCTATTTATATCCGTTTCTTATTTTGGAATTATTTTCTCATTATTCAATATGTCTTATAATGTATGTACGTTACATTACTTTTCATTTCATTTATTTAATACTTTATATTTTAATTTTTTACTAACAATTTATCAAATGAAAAAGTAGAGCTATTATAATCATTCATGTAGGGTAGTGGCACCAGTAAGTGAACACTTCAAAAAACCGCTTGAAATAGGCCATCTGATGCCATTTGGCGGTATTTTAGTGGGTTAGGTCAGAATCCACTTGAGTTCAGCCCAAGTTTTCAGAGCGCTAACATTCATATTGAGAACGTTTTGATAGTTATAAGAAAATAATCCACAAAATGAGGCCAAAAGCAGAAGTAAGTGTTAAGATCTTACATTATTCTAACATGATTTTTTGGCACTTATATTGATATTTTTATGGGTTCTTCTTTAAATACTATTTCGCAAGGGTTCCTTCTTTCTAAAAAGTGCTTGGGGAAACCGAATATGTTTATATAATTAAAAATATCTGGTGTTCAAGCATTGGGTCAACCAAATGATGTTTCTCTAGTGGATGAATGTAGGTTCATTTACTGGAGAAACCAAGTTAGTTTAATGCTCCAGTGATTGAACACCTTAGATTTTGATGTTTTTGGGACAATTATCTTGTAGGTAACGTGTAAAAAATTATATTAAACTAATAATAATAAATTTTCTACAGCCAGAAACTCTTGTGAATTAATTTTGATTGTATTTATTTTGAAAAGACGTTCTTAAATTCAAGTTTTTAGATTGGATATTCTACATTGTAAAAATATATATAAATAAAAAAATGTTTAATTTTCATGTTAATTATTTATTCATTTTTCAGGAAGTAAAATAATTTTATCATGTTAAGGATTTCTTGTGTTTTTTATGCAATCAAACAATGTTCTGTTATGTAAAAACGTTAATAATAAAACACAAACACACACACTCCTTCCCCCACCCAACATATATATATATATATATATATATATATATATATATATATATATATATATATATATATATATATATATAACAAATTACACTATATTGGTCACATCTCATTAATAAATATTCATTTGAGCCCCATTACTCCAAGCCGGGTATACCTAATAAATGAATAATAAGCCAAACGAAAATAATAATTATAATAACGCATAATGTTATTTCGTATATTGCGATATTAATGAAGTATAATATTTAATTAGTTTGGGAGATTTAGAACTTCTAACGATCTATTATTACCTTTTCAGCATTTTAAATTCATATAAAATTATAAACAAATACTGTTAATAAATAAGGTCGTTGCTTAGGTACGAAGTAAGAGTCAAACACTAATATACGCATTATCTAATTATTATTTCAGAGCAATCGGGAAAAGTCTCGGTTGTTCTCCTTTTGAAGAATAATTCATTTTTATTCTCTTGTTTTCCCAACGCCATTACAGATAATAATTGCATGCGAACTATAGCATCAATGGGAGACATATTATACCTTCATTGCAGTAAAAACCTCTTCTATTCATGTCTTTACACAATCTTTTGAAAGTCTTTTCATTGTTTTTCCCATTTTTTTTTTTAATGATTTCCCTTCAAACTTAAAAAATGAGAGATTTGCATGACAAAAATTCTCTATTGTGGATAAGTGAAAGTATGGAAAAGTTTATACCGTTTTTTTTTTGTATATTTTTTTTTTAGAAATTTAATTTTTAATTCCAATCAACTTATAGATAAAATTTAAAATAACTAGCAATTGTGTAGCTCAAAATTATAATAATGAAAATAATGCTTTTGAACAAAAATACAATTTTTTATTCACACTGACTAGAAAATTTTTCCAATTTCCCACTAATATAAATTACCCACCCAGTATACATTACTTTTCGTTTTATATTCACTGTTATCACGTTGTGCGTAGCTTAAGCGGTTACTTGTCAATATTTGATCCCCATCTATCTTACATAGAGAACAAGTCGGGGAGTCTGCATTTTCCATTCAATATTAAGGATAAGATTGTGTTCTGTCATTAGGCGGAAACAAGCCTATACATAATAATGGCAAACAAAAATAAACTAAAATAATGAAAAAATAAAATAAAACGATCTATGCAACCAATGAATAATATTCTTTTAATATAATGCCTATTGGCAACTGGAGTAGTAATGGAGTATTTTAGCAAAATAGTTAACGTCAATATCATTGTAAGTTGAACATATTAAAAGAATGAATAAGGTCTTTTTTGTTCAATTATTTAATAAAATTACAGACATTCAACTAAATTTGAAAATAAGTTTTTAATTCAAGTTCATTTACTATTTTGATTATTCTTAACTGGATAATTTACAAAGAAATATTGGCTAATCAGTAAAACAAAAGAAAACCAACAACCTTATGAGGACATTGTTATAATCTTACCTTATTTTTGTAAAAAAAAATAGAATAAACGAGATATTGTTATCCTAATAAACTGATAAATAAATAATAATAATGATCCAAATATTTTACAAACATTTTTTTCGCCTTTAGATTAAAATATCAATCACTGCTAATCGTTAAAAAATATAGTAGATACAATATTTCAGTCAAATCTACTTATTCACTCAATTTCAGTATTTTTGCTACTTAATTATAAATTTATAATTAAAAAAAAATTATTTTCAAAAAGTCCTTACTATCGCTATTTTTTGTTGAATAGCCCAAGCAGAATGCAGATTTGTTTTCTATATATCAAAATATATACGAAAAGAAATGTTTTCAAATTTTATGTAGAACATTTTTTTTTTCTTTTTTACTTTAATATCTGTAATATCATATATCTCCATAAAATCTCGAAAATACGAAATTCGTAAAAGCAACTCCACACTTCACAAATGACCCTTGTTATATTTTATGCTCAGGCTTTGAGCTGAAGGCAAACTGCGACCACATTCCACTGCAGCAATGAGTTCAACAGTGAAAGTATTGCTGTGTCGCATTGTGTGTGGGTTAGCAACCAACTCGGCTTAATATAGCATCTTTAAAAAAAAATATCTGATGTGGACAACACATGACTTCCTTGTACGCCTATTAAACTATAAATCGGTGGCTCAAAAAGTGATCCTCAATTTGGTTACTAGTTTCCGAAGATTTGAGTATCTCAAAAACGATATTCGACGTCGCGACATCCATCTATTGACACACACACAAATGGGGAGGAAAACCAGTATTTTACACTCAATTTTAACACTTAAAACAAGTAATAAAAATGTTTAGTGGATTGGAAACCAAATTTCGTTTGTAACCTTTATTACCGAAACATATGATTTATGTATTTAATTTAAAAATAATTTTTGATGTAATCTTATTATGACCTTCAAGTAAAGTACCCTTTTCGGCTCACCAATTTTAATCAAAATATAATAAATATATTCATATCGTTATAAAAGTCCTATTTACCAAATTTGAGATGTTTTACATTATATTTTAATATAATTTTTGATGAAAGTCTAATATGACCTTCAAGTAAAATACCGCTTCCGGTTTTCCAATTTAGACCAAAATCTAGTATGTTATTTAAATCACTATATAAGTAATAAATACTAAATTTGAGAAGTTTTTCATAGTATTTTATTATAATTTTTGTTGGAAATCAATTATGATCTTCAAGTAAAGTCCACTTTCGGTGATCAAGCAGTGACGAAAAAGAGAGGTTCACGACTAGATTTCGGAACAATTCTAAATACAAAATTTCAACTTTCTACATCTAACCGTTTTTGAGTTATGCGTGATACGAACGTACGTACAGACGCCACGACGAAACTAGTCAAAATGGATTCAGGGATGGTCAAAATGGATATTTCCGTTGAAATCTGAAAACCGAAAATTTTAGCGATTACAATATTTCCTTTACTTCGTACAAGGAAGTAAAAACAATAATAAAAAATAAATTGAAAATGCAAGACAGAGGTTTTATTTGAAACATTATTATGATAAGTAGTTAAGAGTTAGAGAATTAAATATATATTAAGCACTTGAAATAATAAAATCCTTCGAATCAAATCCAAATTTTGCTTAAATGACCAAATAAATATCTCAAATAGTCCAATCTTAAACTTATTCCCACCCATAACAGAAAAAACAATTTCTCACCGGAATTATTGGGAATACCCCAACCCCTAAATCCTACCATTTACCTACAAACACCTCACCTTTCTTCCATTACTAGTTCAGTGCGAGAACAATCCAACGTAATCTTTTCTGTTTGATATAATCTACTTAAACCTTGGTGAGTACCAACATTTATTTGATCTCTTGTCTTAATTAAATTCATAAATGTTTTATAATACTAATTTATATTACATTTAATTGAATACGTACAATAATACCAAACTGTATTTTAAATGGCTTATTATTGAACTTTTGTGTGTTTTTAGAACTGAAGAATTTATGACATTTGAAACTAGTTTTCAATAAAAACAAAATTATAGAAGTGGCTAATAATTTATCAATCCCTTATAAGAGTTAGAGAAATGTAAATATGCAAAAATTATTAAAAGATATAATTTGACAATATATACAATTTAAAACAATCATTCACAAAATTATAATCACTACAAAACTTAAATAATTATATAAAGATTTATCATGATATTAATGGATGATTCTAAAACAAATTCTCTCAAATACTAGCAAATAAATAACGTTTCACCAGTTCAGGCATCATCAGGACATCTCACATCAACAGTCCAAAAAAAGTGCAAACCAAATAGAGATGATGTACACTTTAATGCAACATGTCATCAGTTGGCATCCGCATGATGGTATAGAAGGATCAATCTAATTAGGGATTGATAAATTATTTGCCACTTCTATAAATTAGTTTTATTGAAAACTAGTTTCGAATGTTATACATTCATCCTCAGTTCTAAAAACACACAAAAAATTCAAAAAGAAGCAATTCAAAATATAGTTTGGTATTATTATACATATTAAATTAGATTAATATAATAACTTTATATTTTTATATTTTGTATTAATTATAATACTGATTTATATTTTAATAATTTAAATTAAATAATTTAATATGTATAATAATACCAAACAAAATTTGGATTGCTTATTTTTGAATTTTTTGTGTGTTTTTAGAACTGAGGATGAATGTATAACATTCGAAACTAGTTTTCAATAAAACAAATTTATAAGAGTGGCAAATAATTTATCAATCCCTAATTAGTAAGATATCATGTTCAACGATTAATACGTGATTGTTACAGTTTTTGGGCAATTTTTAAGGCTTTAAGTCGGTCATAGCAGAATAACTTACCCAATTCTAAGATAAAGAAATCCCCAACGTTGTCCTTGTCAGTAGAAGTCAAATAGATAAAAATTGTTTTTTTCACTTTGGTAAGGAATGTATTGATAATCGAGTCAAATTTTCGATGTGCAATTTTCAATGGATCTATGCCGTTCAGCATCCCTTGAGTTCAAAATGCATTTTCAGCCATTTGTCAGGGCCACAATATGGGTTGTGGCGAAGAACGGGTGGACCGAATTAATTTTTTTTTTTTTTTTTGAGAACTTTGTCCTCCGATGTAACCCATGAGCGCCATTGTGGCTACGCCATAGTCGAAAAACGTGTTTTTCTATGGATTGTATCGCCAAAACGGCTTTAACAATTCTTCCTCAAAATCTTCTCCAAGCCCTTTTATTTCTCATATTCTAGTACATTCTCGAGAAAAAGCAAGAAAAAAAATTGTGAAGAAATGAAAAGTTTATTTCATAGTTCAAAAATAATACATTTTTGTTATATTATACATATGATCATTTGAAAGTTAATTAAATTTACTGCAGTTACTTCGTTAGCAAAGATACAGCGTATAGAACTTTGTAGCCACTTTTATAAAGTATTACGTGCAATTCTTTGAAAACCTGTTTAATTTTTTTTATAATAGCTTAAAAACTATATATCTCCTGGATAATAGCAGATGCTCATTTGAAAGATATTTAAATTAAATGGTCAATATATCTAAAATTAATAAAAATTCTCATCAGATTAATATTAGCAAAACAGACAGCATACAATGTTTTAATTGGACTTTAAACCCAATCGGTAAAGAAAGTCGTGCGAACGGTCACAACAGATATTTTAACTAGTGATAACATTGTGAGAAGGTTATGCTGAAGGTGGTGTAGGTTAGGAAAATATTTGTATCATCTAGGGACCTGTTCCAGTTACTGAATAACTGTTAATGGTGTGTTACGGATCCGTAAGCTGGAACTCTAATACGAAATAACCAAATTTGTAATACTTAATATCAATTATATCTCAGATTTAGGGTTTTCTAGCTGTCTCGGGATCTTTGGAGCTGTATCAGCTCAGAATTGTTCATAATTTCGATTTGTGCCGATTCATCAGAAATATATTCAACAGTAGTCGGAAACGAATGAGTAAGTAACCGCAGGAGATATCATGGAATAAATAATAATTAAAAAAAAAACTGCTGTTATGCAACTATAGCATTCCTGTATTCCAAGTTGTGATCAAGGTTTTCTATGCAGTAATATCTAATGCAAGCGAATCCACTGATGTGGCATTTTCCTTAGCAGATAGATATATATATATATATATATATATATATATATATATATATATATATATATATATATATATATATATATATATATATATATCGATTCTAAATATTAGTCGATGTATCGCAGTTGGGAATCATTCTAGAGGTGACATGGTCTTAATTGACCTCGAGTTTTTGATGATTTTCTTCTTTCCAGAACTCATTAATTAAGAATCCAACTCGACTAAGAGAAGGATGTGGATAGTTAGATATAGAAATAGAATTAAATAAAAAATAATTATTAACCTTACCTTAAATACCAAGTAACTAATAATATTCAACGTTTCTTACCTGAAAAACAAACCAATAATCAGTAAATAAAATTGCAAATAACCAGTGAAAACATTTCAATAGATATTATTAGTAATATAAGTATTATTAGTAATAAATATTTAAGAAGCATGAGGTCAATTTACTGCTCGTTTTGTTTTTTAAAAAATTAGGACAAATATTTGTTTAAATTATTATTAAAAAATTCCCACAAGGTTAAATGTTACAAGATTTAGATTAAGATTTTCTCCGCATTATAACCTGTTAAATGATGGTTAAGGAAAATAAGTTATGAAAACTTTTTTTTAGGAAATATACAGGGTGTCCTTTTTAAATGGCCCGGCCGAATTTCTCTTGAACCGATAACGTTATAAAAAAAAATAAAAAATACATATTTAATATTTTTCAGACTAGTTTAAAATTTCGACTTGTTTTTGTGAAAAAAATATACGGGATCTCCCAGACCCAGTACAACTTTAAAATTTCAAATAGGAACCTATGCTTTCCGATACATTATTTTAATGGGTTTTTTAAACTTAAATCAATGGTGAAACCAGATTTTAAATTGGTCAATAAATTACAAAGTTATGGCACAAAGTTTAAAAAACAACAATACATTTTGTTTGTTTGGTTATTAATACTTTTAAATTGCTTTTACATTTTTTTTTTTTTTTTTACACGGGAAATAATTTGATCACTTCGCGTTTATTATCCTTTTTTACTGTAATTAATAATAAAGGTTTTTAAAAATAAAATAGCTAAGAAAATGTATTGTTGTTTTTTTTAACTTTGTGCCATAACTTTGTAATTTATTGACCAATTTAAAATCTGCTTTCACCATTGATTTCAGTTTAAAAAAAAACATTAAAATAATGTATCGGAAGGCATAGGTACCTATTTGAAATTTTAAAGTTGTACTCGGTCTGGGAGACCCGGTATATTTTTTTCACAAAAACAGGTCGAAATTTTAAACTAGACTGAAAAATATTAAATATGTATTTTTTATTTTTTTTATAACGTTATCTGTTCAAGAGAAATTCGGCCGGGTCATTTAAAAAGGACATCCTGTATAACAAAGAAACACAAAAAATAACAACAGATAGTAATTTTTTCATTTTTATCTTCAGTCGGAAATATTATAAATTTTTAACAAATGCAACTTTAGATAATAGATAATTTCATTGGGTTATTCAGGCACAAAAAGAAAATTGAGTAAACCCGAAAAAAAAAAAACTGTGACATCACTCATGTCACATATTTACTTTTTCACATCCGCTATTTGTTAAGAGAGCTTTCAAAACTGTCAAAAGGTATTATCATAATGGCTGAGGAGATGCTAACTAGATTTGATCCGAGGCTAGACAAATCGCCCGGTGTCGCAATTCACTTTCACGCCGCCATAATGAAAACTATCGTCCCGGCGTTGGGCGCCAAAAAGGAAATCTTCAAAAAATTATCCTCGGCCTGACGTAAGCCCGAATATCCAAATATAAAGGCATCTTTATTTTTCCTATCCTTTATTTACTCGTTTTTATTGTCCTATTTTCCAGGGCACGGGGTAAAGAAGCGGTTAATATGCAGAGGTTTGGTGTGGGCACATTAAAGTCTCACATTGATACACTGAAAGGCCCATTCTAGGCATATTTATCCTCTAAAATGGAACTATTTTTAAAGCTTTTGAAAAGGCAATCTTCGGCTATTAACTGGTCTCGTCATCGACATCATTGTTGGCGTTTTGACAAGAAGATTAGCCACTATCGAGTTTCATAATGTCCCTACACCTACCGTTGTATCAGTCGTTTAATATTAAACAAATAAAGATTACATAAAAAAAGTTGTTCGTGTTAGTTACAGACTTCACCACCTAATCGATCACTATAACAATTTTTCATTCTATTTTAATTTTCTTAATCAATTTTCTTTATTTTTTACAACTTTAATTATATCTTGTAAAATATCAATGAATCCGATCGACTAAATCTAAAAAATGGGTATAATACCAACGTGTTTAGTAGTTTTTTTTTATGTTTCAAAATATTTTATTGAGAGAGAAAAAATAAAAAACTAGCCAAAAATTACTCCGTCGCTCCATTTTTTACCTATTCTTAGCGATTCATGCTCCTACAGACATTTTTCAAAAATATTTCCGAACTCATACGTTAAATATTAGAGAGATTGAGTATCACCTTTAAACATATCGACAGTATACCTGCGAAACCTCGTATGTGTTTCTGACGTAATTTTTCAAGTGACCAATAAAACTTCAAAACCTAAACTTATAGGTTATTATAACTTGTCATAGTCGAACGATAACGTTGATGAAACTGATAACGTAATAATGAAGCACTCCATTTAATCCGGAACATTTTGTTAGTTATGCAAAACCATTTTTTTAATAAAAATGGAACATACGAGGTTTTGCAGGTTTACTGTCGATATGCAGAAGTAAATGAGAGGTAATAATAACACGTCTGTATTTTATTTATCTAATTATAATTTATGGCATACTGCAAAAAATTCAATAAAGTATGTCGATGTCTAAGAAGCGATACCTCGGATCTGCAAAACAACTCCTTTACAGTAGGGACAAAAAATACAGTACTAAAACACTATTCAAAATATATTAAAATTTAATTTAGTAAAAAATAATATTCCCGACTACGGAAATAACTTTTATATCTTACATTCCTATTATTACATACCTATTCGTCCTAAGGTATGGAATGTACTTGCATATATTTTGGTCACACAAATACATTGGTGGGTTGTTAGTGAAGTTAACATCCACAAATATTGAAACTTAGTGTAGTAGTCGGGAGCCTTCCACACCTAAACGAAAATGAAGACTCTTCTTTACTCAATGCATTTATTAACTTTCGGTATGTTTAAGCAAAGAAGTTTCTGTATTTTGACAATCACAGATGAATGGGACGGATGGGATTATGAAGAAAAATTTAGTCAATAATCAATTCGAATATAACGGAATGAAAATATTGTAAATATTAATTAATCTTTATTTTGTAATCTAATGGCCAGATATTATTTCTGTTTTATTTGTTCGATTGTGTTATTCTTAAGGGACCTTGTCCCAGAATAAAATTCTACCTCTGTTCTATTATACTCTATTTTCAAGGAGCCGTAACGTGTAGTGGAAGACACCCGACTATACATAAGTTCAATGTTCATGGGCGTCAACTTCACTAAAAGCCCACCAATACGCCTAAGTCGATAGGTAAGTACATTCCGCCCCTTAGGATGAACAGGATTATAAGATATAAAAGTTATTTCCGTAGTCGGGGTTTTAATTTTTTATTTTATCAAGTATTGGCTATTTATGATATATTACCATATGATCATGAACTTACAAATGATATAAATATCATATCATCTACAAAAAGCCAAAAATACTTAAAATATAATGAAATATTTTTTCAATATTTTGAGCTCACAATGTTTCAAAACATTCACGTGAATTCATTGAGTAATTTTATCCATTGTTCTCTCAAATAATCTCTATACTCGTATACCCTCAAACGGACAGATTTAACACATTTAGTATAACATTTCTTTAATATTTTGGTCTCAAAATGTTTCAAAACATTCACGGGATCGCAATGAATAATTTGAGCCATTAAAGTTGAAAATTTGTTAAACCGTTCGCTCAAAAAATTGTCACATTCCTACTAACGGTCAAGCCAAACCTGTTGTCATTCTAGGGGCTTCGCCGCAGTCGGGTAGAAATGCTCTGTTTTTATGTATTTTTCAAGACTCTAAGGCAGCATGTTAAAATACAACAATGATTTTCATTTTCTCAACTGTTCTCTGTTTGTGATAATACATTACGTGTCCATAAAAAATGATTGCTCATCAGATACTAGATGACATTGCATAATATTTTTCATACAAATCGCTCTCGCTTATAAATTTATAATTACGAGGTCTCACCAGTCGATAGTGTTTAGTTTCATGATTTTAATGACGTCAAAACATAAAACCTGCTTTTACGAGGTATTACTTCTTAGGCAGCGACGTGTTTAATTGTCTCTGAGTGGTGTTTAACTATATTTGGTGAGTCTTTATAAAACTATCGACTGGTATTGGAGAAACTTATATTTTTTTTCTTTCATTTTTTGTTGGGATCTTCCAATAATATCATAATAATAATTATATAAATATTTTTTCCTATCTTTGATTTATATTTTCTTACAATTTAAAGATTCGAGAAATTATATTCCTTTTTTATCCTCGCCTTGGAAAAAGAGGTGGTCGTCATGGATACCAAGACCTTCAAGATAAAGAGTCCTTTGATACCTGTAGCGTGGCTGTTTTATTGTCCTAGTAAATGCTTTATTTCCTAGCGAGCCCTGAGTGAACAGTTTACATACCAAACGAGGACACTATCCTCTAAACAGGACTTCAAATGCCTAATCAAATCTGAAGAAGGACTTATAGTTGATTTTGGAGGTCGTTTCCTGTTGATCGCTTCTGTAACACAGGGTCCGTCGCTGCACTCTTCTGCAGCGGAAGGCGATAATTCGAACGCGATATCTCGACACTGCGGGAATTTTTTTCTATTGCGGATTGGAAAAAATAGCCGGTTAGTATGTCGATGTCTAAGAAGCTTAAATATGCTTAAAGATTCAATGAAACTCCAAACGTTTGAGGTTAAAACCTTATGTAGTAGATAGGGTTTTAATTAGAAATAAATAAGCCTGTTGAACATATGCTACTCTGGCTGTATAATGATAAAATACTATAAAACTTCAATTAACCGTCAGCGTAGAGACCAAGGACATGGCGGTTGAGCGAATAGACGGATAACAGAAATACTATCAGAAAAATATCTTTTGGTAAACCTTTGGAATCGCTACTAACGACCTTCAAGAGGTCTAGATTCTCAGACCAGACTATACTTTCACCCACTGCGCATGCCCAATTAAATACTCAAACCGATGGATCATTTTTGCTTGGAATAGTCATGTAGGGTTAGGTCAGACTTCCCGTCTTTTACCGATAGATCTCTTGTCCCCAGCGCCTTCTTTCCTACACCCGCTTTAAGGTTAAATATCATGGTCAATCTCTTCAACGTTCTATTAGCTTCGGATCTGGGAAGTTTTGTCCAAGTGGTGAAAAAAAATTACCAATTATGTGTAAAACTAAGGATCATTAGATTTTCGTCCATGAAGTTTTAGAAAATTGGATTCATTTTCTAATGAAAAGGCGGCGTTGAGCTTCAACGAATCCGGATGCGCCACTTGTTGTCAGCAATCGTTTGTCATTACTACACCTCTTCCGCTACCTGGCGTATATGATGGTTCGCAGTTCCTGACTTGGTCCTTGGATCGAAATTGTTAATAGCATAACCCGAATGAGTTCATGAGTTGGTCATGGATCAAATTAACCTTTTTCCTCTGTAGAGAGTCTTCTTAGCATTGCAATACCCCTTCGTAAAAAGGCTGGAAGTCTGACCTAACCCTACACCAGCGTTCCAACTGAGAAGGATCCGTCGGTTTGAGGATTTAATTGCGCATACGCATTGGGTGAAAGTATAGTCTGGTCTGAAAATCTAGACTTCTTAACGGTCGTTAGTAGCAATTGCAAAGGTTTGCCACAATTTTTATTAAATAACTACAAAAGATTTACAACCGAAAATTCAACTTATATTTAAGTAATTTGTAAGCTTATCTATATTTCATTAAAATTTATTATTTTATCATTATCTTAGAATCCTCTTTTATACTTCTTACTCCTTCACTTTCTGTTTAACTATAATTCCGAGATTTAGAGCCTATGAGTGTAATTAACTTAGGTAATTGTCGTTTTATTCGAATAAAATTTTCTTCATTACCAATACAAATAAATATCGCTTCTAATAAATTAAATTTATTCCAAATAAGTATTAATCATATGGTTATGTGAAAATTATTATTAATTTTACGCCAGTTTCTGTTAACCCTCAGTACAGTAGAATCCAAGGGAAGGTGAGTGAACAGAAAAATAGAAAAATAATTACGTAAGGTAAAGTAATACAAAGAATTAGTTAATACCATAATTTATTAGATAAAAAATAATTTGGGAAAGTCAAATTAGTTTTTCTAAACGACAATTACCTAAGTTAATTACACTCATGGGCTCTAAATATCGGAATTATAGTTCGATAGGAAGTGAAGGAATAAGAAGTATAAAAGCGGATTCAAAGAAAATGATAAAATAATAAATTTTAATGAAATGTAGATGAGCTTACAAATTAATTAAATATATGTTGAATTTTCGGCCGTAAATCTTTTAGTTATTTAATAAAAATAAAATGTATTGCAAGTGTCTTTAATTTATGTTTGCATTAAAATTAGGGTAAACTGATTTCTATGTATAGGGAAAGTTATTTTTCTAATAGTATTTCTGTTATCCTTCTATTCGTTCAACCGTCATGTTCTTGGTCCCGACGGTGACGGTCAACCGACGAGTTTTATTGTATTTTCTCATTATGCAGCCAAAGTAGCATATGTTCAACAGACTTATTTGTCTCTAATTAAAACCCTATCTACTACCTGGGGTTTTAATCTCAAATGTTTGTAGGTTCATTGAATCTTTAAGCATGTACGATAACCGGCTGTTTTTTCCCTATCCGCAATAGAAAAAAATCCCCGCAGTGTCGAGATATCACGTTCGAATTATCGCCTTCCGCTGCAGAAGAGTGCAGCGACGGCCCTCTGTTACAGAAGCGATCAACAGGAAACGACTAAAGTCCTCCAAGTTTTTATCTAGTTATTCACGGTCGAGGAAGTGTGTCCTAGTAGGAAGGAGGGTTTTTCTACACGGTAAAATCGCAATCGATTCTCATGACAAAGAAGATAAAAATTCAATGGATCATAATATAACGATAAAAAAAACGATAATATAGAAATAGTATATGTAAGAAAAGCGAAGTTCTACAAGGGTCTTTATGAAAGGTAGACTTATGATTATATAAGAGGCATTGTTGTCCTAAAGTAAAAAAATAAAATAAACGGTAGTTAAGACAAATTAGGGTTTCTTTGTTAAAATTATTTATTTACTATATTTTACACATTGCTATCCTTGATGCTGTGGGATATGAAAGCTATAGTAAAACTAACCTAAGCCATAGTACACTAAAAATTAGATGGTTAAGGCTGCCACTAAAGATCATTCCAAATGGAACAATGGAGTGGAGATACTAGAGTGTTTGGAGTGAAGATTTCAAGGGCTCCACAGACTATCGCTCCAATCCATTATATTCATGCTGATTGTATCACGTAAATAAGCATTTTATAATATTTAAATGTACAGGTTAATATAACTCTTGAGAATTAATGAGATATAAATGGTGCCTCTAAAATAACAAAAACATTAAACAATTTAATCATAACCTCCCCCAAAAAAAACTGGTGCGTGGTATAGAAGTTATATATCTTTAACGTAATTGTGATCATATATATTTACACATTCGTAAAAAAATTTATTATTAGTATAATAGGATGAGAAAGGAGATGATAAATATGTTGATAAAACTTAAAGTATTTGATTGATCGATATTTATTCTTGAAATGGTACGAATATGGTTTGTGATATGAATAGAACCGGATCGGATACAAGCACATACAAACAAAAAACTATCATGTTTGATTTGCCAAAATTTGGCAAAGGTGTGTGCGTACCTTCAAAAAAAACTGTCAAGTGAAAGAAAATTAACTTTAAAAAAACTAAATTATATAATATTTATTCCTCCTTCAAGAACTAAATAACGTTAAAGCATACAATCAATGTCAAGAAAAAATCAAATGAAACAGTTCATTAGTAGGTAAGGTTAGGCTGATAAGTCGGCAAGGTTAAGTTGATAAGCAGATAAGGTGTGGCATATCACTGAAAAGGTGTTTACATGTGGGAGTTAATGTGACAGTAGCTGAAAGTTACTAGCAACTATCAAGGTGTCGTTCTTCCGTTACAATAAAATGTTTACTATCAATACGCCAAAAGAAGTATAACTTCAAAATAATAAAATATAGTGAATATTAATATAGTGAATATGAATAAATATAGTGCATATTTATAATTTATATGTAATCCACTAAAAATGCTTATTTCCTTTAAATTAATATTTATATTTTTCAACATAATGAATAGTAAATAAATTAACTAAATTGTAAGTTATCCGTATAAATATTTTTGTAACATATTTCATACAACCAAGATCGTAAATTTTAAATAAACTGTAATTACTGACCAACAATTTTTATTATTATTATGGCATTCTAAAAACTGAGTGAAAAACTGCGCAGCCCATCGTTGCACTCCATCAGTTTTCAACACTCGCAGTCGATTGGAGTGATTGGATTTTGTCGTGGCGCGATGGACTTTAGGACTGATGGAATTCCAGCCGCTCCGCATCACTCCGAAAAATTCACATTCACGGTCTTTAAAAGTTCCATTTGGCGTATTGCGGTTGGAGTGATAGTCAGTGACCTCATTAAAGAAGGATATACAAAGATACCACTTAACTCTATAAAACATGTAAAATTCAATTAGACATCACACATAATATATTTATCAATTTAAATTTGTTAATTAGGAAACTGCCAATTAACGTATATAATTTTTAAGTCACAGTCATACCATATTATATTTACTTCTTCTTCTTCTTTCTACCTCTACCTCTTTGTGCCATTTCTAGCGTTGAGAGGCTTCAAGCCAACGGAGCTAGTCCGCCCTAGAGAAGTTGGGAAAATATCGATATATCGATATTTATTAGGAAATATGTTTGTCCGATAGTTTTAATTCGATACATCGTAATATCGATATTAAAATTTTAATATCCAAAATCAATATTTTTCCAACCAAAAAAATTTAATAAATAAACAAAAATGAAATAAAAAATGTCTACATGGCAAGTGAGCTAGTGGTGTCACGTGTTCGTGTTGCTATTTTTTTTTATTGACAAATGTTAATAAATTGACAGTTTTTTTTTTTGTTGCAATAAGCAATATATTAATATTTCATTGTTGCTATTAAAGCTATTACAAATCTAGAACTTCTTTTAATTTATATAACCCTATCCTTCAATTCAATGTAAACCCTCTTCTCCTTCTGCTTCTCTTTTAAAGATTAAAACATCGAAGCCCTATATATGGAAATATCGATAATTTTTATTGATATATCGAACTAATTTTTCGACATCTTTGAAAACTATAGATACGATATAGATCGATATTGTTGTTCGGTATTCACATCTCTAGTCCGCCCGAGACATCCTCCTCATTCGTTCCTAAGTTTTCTCCCTTCTAGTTCCTATTCTCTGTATATAATCCTCGTAGACAATTATTTTACGTTTACCAGTACACTAACAATAGTGTTAGATAACAATTATAAGTGTTTCTTATGTCTTCGCTTATATTACAGCCCATGATTCAATGGACCATTCTAGGAGGCTGGCTACATATACAATAGGATTCAACATCCAGGGATTAGCACAAAATACCTGGAAATGATGGACTGGGTATTCCCACACAGGTAATAACGTCTGGGAATGATGCCTCTTCTACGTTTATTCCTCCTTGGAATAATTGTTGTTTATCTCCTGTCCAGGATCCTCCTGGGGGTTTATTTCGTTTTTCTTCCATCAAAGGACATTTGGCGCCAGATATGATCGCACTTGTAGTTCGTGCACGACTCGGATGGATCGAGTAGATGAGGAAAACGTAATGGATAAAAATGGGAGATGACGATATGATTAATTAATTATCTCGAAAGCATTGCTGATGAAGCTGGTAAGATGATGTCATTCCCCATCCGGGATAAATCCGAGTTCTTTCATTTTAAAATGAAAATAATAAACAGAATATCGTCGACGATAATTAGAGTCATATATAATTTATGAAATTATAAATAAACTATTATTTTTTTAATCTATGAATGGTATTTTTGTTATATCTTGTAAAAAGGAGGGAGGTAGCTCAGTGAGTAAGACACTGGACTCCTCAGAAAATATTTTCCTTAGCAGAATGAAAGATTAAAATCCTTACAAAGCGACATAAGAAAATCTGTTACTATCTGATATTATTTCCGAGATATCTACTGATAAAAATGGATAATCTTTAAAAAAAAGTTGGGGGAGAAGGGGAAATTTACAGGTGCTTTTTTCGTGTTTCTTTTTCTTATAATTCGTAAATGGCGCATCATACAAGAAATATATTCTATAGAAAAATGAAAAAAAATTTGTACTCCCTACAAATTGGGTATTTATAAGTTTTTTCGGATCTGTTTTATGTTGAAGATAAATGGGTAAGTAGCTACATATTTTTGAAGAAATTTTAATTTTCTACAACTTCTATTAAGACGATCCATTTGTAAAATGAAAGAGTGAGAAAGGGCAAGTTTTGCATAAAAAGTGAGGCGAAACAACTTTTTTTAGTTGGAAAAAAAGATACATTATACATTTTTACCAATGTGGATATCTCGAAAACTGTAACTGATAGGAATAAACTTATGTATACAGATTTGTAGAGAATTTAATCTTCTTTCATTTTGCTAAGGAACCTATTTTCTGTGCGATGTACCGTTTTCGTCGTAGGAAATTTATCGCAACTACATGATTTAGTTTGTCTATTTCACTTTTTTTGGTCTAGTTTGTCTAGACTATTATGAATTGTTATGGTGTCTTTTTTTTTTTTTCTTTTTTTTACATAATTTATTTCCCATCATAATTTGTAAAATCTTTCGACTACAATGTTAAACTTTATATAAATATATTTCAACCTTTACAGCCTCCAAAAGGCCCA
Organism: Rhaphigaster nebulosa; assembly: GCA_948150685.1. Lineage (NCBI taxonomy): Eukaryota > Metazoa > Arthropoda > Insecta > Hemiptera > Pentatomidae > Rhaphigaster > Rhaphigaster nebulosa. Next base: position 134,639,326 of record OX411310.1, on the reverse strand, counting down.
ACTAATTAAAATGATAAAAATATTATTATATTTTTGAAATTTTTATATATTTAATCTAGGCACCGACCGATAGATATCGCTATTTGCTCTGACATAATCATTAATTTTTTTCTGAATAAACTCAATTCTATTCTATAAGAGCAAAGAAAAATAAAAAAAATCTTCTCGAGTTAAAACAATTGCTAAGGTAGTTTCCAGTAGACTAGGCAGCTAAGTGTATAATGTCATTACCTTTCAACACTGTCGCTAATGAGACGCTCTGACGCACTTTCGTCCGAGGTGTTACCCAACTCTTCGTCAAGACACGCTAGTACGTGAGACTGCTAAAGCAGTTAATTTCACTGCTAACTGTTTCTTAATGCCCCGGTTTTATTCCGTTGTGACACTGTCGGTCCGTCGGCAATCCGAGCTGACAACCGCCGCGATGAAAAAAGATAAATTGAAATGAAAGATGCCGAATACCGATCAATGAAACTTCCATTCGCGATGAGAGTTGAAGATAAATTCATCAAATGAAAATCGTGTTTTCTATTTTTACTATAGATTTATTTAGCTGTTTTGAAGATAAAAAAAATTAAAATTTTCTGAGAACATTTTTACACCAAAATGCATTTAAAAACTGTATAAATATATGTTTTCTCCAATTGTTTCAAAATCAAATCATTATAAAGAAGAGATATCCCAGAGGTTTTTCCACGTTGAATTTGACCTTTGCAAGTGATTTGAGGAAATAATTTAAACAAACAAAATTGATTTTGCTTTCCAGAAGGCGGTTTTCTTTCAAACAGCATCCGTGAATTCGTAATAAAAAATAAATATTACATATAGAAGTTAATGTTGTAAACTCAAAGGAGTTAAATCAGAAGATTTTTTAAATATCAAGTTTCAATAAAAATTTGCTTTGACTTTCTAAGAAAAGCTGATACTCCTCTATGGAGAACAGCTGACAGAAAATTGTATATCATTAAAAAAACAAAACAGCTAAATAGTCTACATTACGTGAGAATATTTCGTTATAAGTTTTTACGAATTCCCTCCCAATAAACGTATTAAATGTTAAAACATTGTACAACAAAAAGACTTTTAGCAATTGGGAATAATATTTATTTATTTATTAACAATTTTGGGCTCTTCAACCACTTGGGCTATTTTTTCCCAAAACTAAGCTTAAAGACATTGGTAATTTAAAAAATTTAAGTTCAATCACAACAAAATGACATACAAATTAGTTTAAATCTGAAAAGATTTTTAAATTTTAGCATAAATTTTAATTTGTTTTCTTTCCAAACAAATACAATTTTCTCAAGAAAGAAAATAAACAATAATTTCCTACTTTAAACATATTTTTAATATATACATTTTTTTTGTTTTTAAATTGGCTTATTACTAATGAATTTATCTTTCTTCCTATTCGGTATCCCTAACTATATATTATATATATATATATGCATATATATATTATATATATATATATATATATATATATATATATATATATATATATATATATATATATAATGAAGTCAATCCATAATAAATAAAATATGGATAAGATTGCTCAATATTTACAATCACATAGCGGGAAAAAAAAAATAGTTCCTGCTTCCTACAACTTCAGTAAACTCTCGCTAATCCGAACTAACACAAACCAAAGAAGATGAAAGAAGTCATTAGAGATATAAATAAATGTATACATGAATATATGCATATATATATATATATATATATATATATATATATATATATATATATATATATAAGCTGTCATCCTAGCTACAGTTAACTCATCACTGTTTCATAGCTAGACTGTAAAATATAAAACCTACCATTACCGAAATGATGATATATATATATATATATATATATATATATATATATATATATATATGTATATCATTTCGGTATTGAAAAGTAGGTTGTATATTTTGCAGTCCAGCTAAACACTGATCAGTTAACTGTTGCTAGGATGGCAGCTATCGAAAACCTATCCTTGAGTGGAAAGACATGTTAACGCCTCTATACCAAAGTAACTGAAGTGAAACCAACATTTTACCGTCCAACAGTCTCTATTTGATGATAGCTTTTAGACTTTTCTGATGAAAATACTCACTTTTCCTTTTATTTTTTCTCAGTAAACGAGAGTCAGTTTTTTCACATAACAAGCGCTGCCGCTATCTGCGTAAATGCTATACTCTGAGAATGTATTCGGTATAAAAAAAAGTGCGTTGAACCTTAAACATTCCAGTCTAGCTTCACTAGCAGGTTAAAATTGAATATTAAAAACCTAGCATGGAAACCTATTTTCAAACCAAATATTAGCAGATTCTGGAGAAAAAACAAAAACTGCTCCAATTGGAATCAGGGCAAGAAAATACATAGAAGAAATATGCTGCCTGCAGTTAACAACCAATGAACTTAATTACCTGCTATGAACCTTAAAATTACCTGTACAGGATTTAACGCTCAACCAAAAATAGAAAAATTGCACTATAGAGTATTCTTTAGTAGAATATCAAAAAAATAAAGATGATGATAGCAACAGTATTGGGTTAGAATGGATGAAATATAAGATTTGTGTATTTTGATGAAATCATTAGAGTATGAAACCGACGATAAAAAAAGTTTACATACATTTTTCTATGTATTTTATTATATATTTCATTCTATATTTCCACAATATTTTAAATATCTTTATTTACATTTTCTATTAAGATATTTTTCTTTATTTATTATTATTCACATTATGATTATTAAGAAATAATAATTAGATTCACATTAGCATATTTTTCTTTATACTTTTTTTTTCATCATACTGTCTCATCTTACTGTTTCTTATCTTTTTATTGCTGTTACTGGTCCTGTTACTGTTGTTACATTTATTGTTTTTGTTTTCTTAGCCTTTATAATGGCTTACTTAGGCCGAAACGTCGGCACAATATTTTTTTTTTTTTTAGTGTGCTTATTCCTTGGCCACACCCCCAATCAAGCTTCTACGGCATATATTTTCAACAGTTAACTATATTCTCACCATTATGACTCCTAAAAAGATATGTTGACAAAAAATAACAAATAAAAAGATTAAAGGATACTGTTAATTGCCCATAAGCTTCACATATCCTTACTACCTTCAACATTTCAGTAAACTTTTGCAGTGGAACTTATTTACATAAATATCAGGTCATCCCATAAGTAATATCGGTATTTAAAAAGAGGAAAAATCAATGAAAAACGTTCAATCTAAAACGTATTTACCATCCTGTTCTACAGCAGTTTGCCATCTTGAAACCAAAATTTGTATACCTTTTCTGAAAAACTCCTTTGGTTTTGAATTAAAGAAAGCCAACACCTCGTTTTTCACTTCATCGACTAAAGTCATGTTCCTGCCGCTAAATGAGTTTTGGGGACTGCGAAAAAGATGATAATCCAAAGTCAGGAGAATATGGTGGGTGACGAATAATTTTCCATCCAAAGTGCTTCAATTTTTGCATTGTTTGTTTTACAACATGGGGCCTCGCATTGTCATGGTGGAATAAAATGCCCCGTCTATAGGTAACTGAGGGACGTTGTTCCTCAATTGTCCGCTTCAGTCGATCCAGCCGATCACAGTAGAGAGCTTCAGTGATTTGATTAAGATCAAGGAATTCATGATGAAGGATTCCTTCCATATCATTACATTAAACAAACATCATTACTTTTTCAGATGAAGACCTTCTCTCGTTTCTCTTCTCGGTGTTTCTCCAGGACTTAACCACTGTCGCGAACGTCTAACATTGCGACAGAAAACACTCTTTTCACATTCAGTTACTATTCTGTTTAGATAAGGTTCTTGATCAAAACGGCAGAGGAGAGAAAAGCGAGTTTTCCTCCTATGTTGCAAATTAGCGACGCTTAACTCATGAGAGACCCACTTTCCCAATTTCGGTACCTTTCCTATCAGCTCCAAACGAACAGTAGAATGTGTTGAAACTAGTTTTTCTGCTGATTCTTCAACTGTTACAACAGGATTTTCTTCAAAAATAGCCTGCAGGAGTTCGTCGTCAAGTTCTATTGGTCGACATGTCCGAGGCTCGTCTTCAAATTTGCGGTTTCCCGCTCGAAACTTTTCAAACCATCTCCGCAGTTGCCGTTCACTACTGATGTTTTCTCCACATATTTCTGCAAGTTTCGAGAATAAGTTGAAGCAGCATTTTCTCCTTTATCGAATTCCCAAAGCATAACATGGCGAAAGTGGTTTTTGGGGAGATCCATTTTAATTGAAATTTCAGCACAAACTAACTTACTTTCTCAGCAAAAATATGATACATAGGAGAGTACGTAATTCTATAATAAACAATTCAATTGTAAATGTGGGATTAGTAATATTAACATAAACAGCCAGATTTTTAAAAACCCGACATTACTTATGGGATGACTTGGTACAAACGTAGAAATCGACAGAATGTTTCTTCTAAAAATATTTGTTCATGGTTACTTTCTTCTTCTTTTTTTTTAAAGCTTATAAACTTTTGTAAGCATTGGTCCGCTCCAATAGGCACTGCCTAGACCTAATGGCGCGCAAACTGTCACAGCGATGATCATTCAATTGCTATAAAATGATAGAATTCAGATGGAATTGCAACAATAATCGCCTCCCTCCCTTTCTTCTGTAACACACAATATTATTTTATAACCGTTGGTATCTAACATCCATAACTTAATAATAAAAATATGCTTGCCCAATATTTAGCTACATGTGCCAAACTAATTACAAATTTATCAAAACAAATGTTTAAGAATAACTGGGAATTACCCTAACTATACAAAAATTAAAACTATGAATTTGAATTACCAAGCTATGAAAAATATTGGGAATTATACAAAAAATAATACAAAACGTTACGTACATAAAATAACGAAACATTTATTATTGTGAGAAACAATGTTGTTGTTTTTTTTAAATGAGAAAGTTTTTTATATGTTTTTTTCTTTCATTTTTTATTAAGAATACTTATTAGTCGTATGTATAAAGCTGAAATGTATTTTTAATATATAGACTGGTCTATTGTGGTATAGCATCAAACTTATGTTGATTATAATGATATCATTATTTGAAAAAAATAAAAATACATAAATAATGATGAAAATGCTATAAAATTAGCTGTTATTATTATTATTATTATATATATATATATATATATATATATAACAATGCCATAGAAATGGTTTTAAATTTCTGTTCAAAAGTTATTTCGCGGTTTTCGAGGTTTTGCTTACCCTACAGCCCCTCTACCCCTTAACCCTCCCCAAATTGATTTATAGCGTTGAAAATTAGTTTTTTTGTGGAGTTGTGATGTTAGAGAAGTACCTTTTGTAGCCCTGAATTTTTTTTCTCTCGTCCCCGCCACTTTGATATTTTCATGAAACTAATCATTTTATGAATGATTAGCATATAACATATATATTATATATATAACAATGCCATAGAAGTGGTTTTAAATTTCTGTTCAAAAGTTATTTCGCGGTTTTCGAAGTTTTGCTTACCCTACAGCCCCTCTACCCCTTCCCCCTCCCCAAATTGATTTATAGCGTTGAAAATTAGTTTTTTGTGGAGTTGTGATGTTAGAGAAGTGCCTTTTGTAGCCCTAAATTTTTTTTCTCTCAACCCCGCCACTTTCATATTTTCATGAAACTAATCATTTTATGGATGATTAGCATAGAATTAATAATGAATAAAAAAACACCTAAGTCAAACACTGGTTAATAATTAACCAGCCAGTGTTTCGCCCATCAGGGCCCTATTTCATAATGCAGTACATAAGTACGAGTGGTGAAAATACTAGTGGAAAGATTTGTTTTAAGAGATTAAAAGGTTACTTATCGTCTTTAGTTAATAATAATTTTATTTAATGTTTTTTTTCTAATTTACTATTTTTAATATAACTATTACTAAATATTATCGTATTTTAAAATTTAGAGTTTTAGTCATTAGTCATTATATGAAATAGGGTAATAATTGTACTTTAGAACTCTATAAACTAAAGTACAAGATGTTATATAGTTTTCATGTATTGTTAAAACATCGTTATAATGTTGAAACATTATAACATTTAAAATAGTTATATCCAAAAACAATAAATTAAAAAAAAAAAATATTATTGTCTAATGACGATAAGTAACTTATAACCTCTTTCCACTTGTACTTATGTACTTTATTATGAAATTGGGCCCAGGACTGAAAAAGATAAGATCACATAAATACAGACCAAACACAGCACACCTTACGTCAACAGTCTAAAAAAGGATCATCAAATAGAGACATCACATAGATTAAAGACATTTCAACACTTTCTGACAATAAATAGTTGTTTTTGTAATCTTCTCTAATTAAACATTTATGGAGTTATTATCTCCCGTGGTAAAATTCCTACCTAGAAATTGAAATAGGCAGAAAATAAAAGGTTAGGTTACGAAGTATAATTGAACAATTAATATCCTGGCAATTTGATTGCTACTGACAATTAGATTGCTGTGTCAATGGAACAGACGCTTGACATTGTCAGTGAATTGCGCACTGATTTAAGAAGCGACATCAGATATTGTCCTTAATTATCCTTCGAATTATTTTTTTTTTTCATTCTTTTTTTTGTTTTTGTAGACTGGTATTATTTCTGTTTCGTCTTGATGCGATCTTCCTCTCTTATTAGACACTCCCCCCTCCCCCCCCCGTACAAGGTAATTGTGAAGAGTTCGTCGAGATAGGATCACTTGGAGAGTCCTTCGGCCAGGTCCTTGGGACTCTCCATTATGCTCCTCACTGCCAACACCTGAAGGAATGCCATCAAAGCCAATTGTCAATTTCGCAAGGTCACTAATATTTGTTCGTTATATCGGAATTTGAATTGGAATTACAAAGATTCAATTATTTAATTTTTATTTACTTTATATGGGAGTGGAATACCCGTAGATCAACTCTGGGGTCGAAAGACCCTTGAGGGGCACAGCCAGCCCCTATAATTCGCTTACTCTCAATTGTAATGGGAGATAATCCGGTTGAGGGCGAATGCAGATTGCATCACGTGAAGAGTAAAAAGTACTTCCTTATCATGTACTGGAACCAATACCCATCTGGTTGTTGGTTTAAGTCTATGTGTAAAGTTTTGTTGTTTACGTACTAACGAGCTTTTCTTATTAGTCTATATATATCTTGGATTGATAATAATTCACTTACTATGGGCCTTATTTGTGGGACAGTACATCTGTGAGGGGTATGTCCACATAGGTGGGTTTTAGTAGATATGTATTTAATGTGCATGTATTTAGTTACGGGCTGTTTCAGTTTCGAAGATTCGGATATAAGGTAAGTCTAACTTCTTACAAAAATTTATTGGGGAGAAGAGAAAATCTGAAATTGACCAAAAATTTTGATCAGATTTCCCAACAATAATTTTATTATTTATTCAAGCATACAACTACATGGATAAAATTCCAATTTCTTAACTTAAAATATATTATTATTGGTTTTAAATTTTGGTAATTCTTTGAATAACATTTTTTACCACAATAATAAAAACTTGATTCTCAAATATCAAATTCCTAACTGTTTGGATTTTCATGCGCATTTCGCTTTTCCATTACTATTGATGTTTTCTTTGACATATGGATCATTTATTAGATTTTCGAGGAATCTGATTTCATTTTGGATTTTTGATCGAGCATGCGCATTTCGATTTACAGTTACTGAAGACTATTTATTTCTTTTTTTTTGCCTAGGTGTTTTTCATTAGGTTCTTAAGGACAATATACGCAAGTTAGAAATGCGGATGCTCGAAAAAATCCAATTCAAAAAACGGAATCAGAATCTTCGGAAACCAAATGAACTATCCCTATATTTAAGGTAGCTTCAACAGTATCAGTAAATCGAAATGCGCGATAAACGAAGCAAATATTGGAAGAATATGCCAAAATTATTTACAAAGTCGTTATTGTAATTAAAATTATTATTCAACAATAATAAAATAATATTAATTCATGTCTGGTTGGGTCACAATTGAAATGGAAAGTTACAATTGAAATGAAAAAAGCAACAATTGAAATGGAAAAGGTTACTTTTGAATTATAAGGGTTATAATTTACTTGGAAATGCTAAATTTATATATATATTTGTATATACTTATTTTCTCTCATTTCATCATTATTCTTGTGTTTTAGATTCTTTATTCTTGCCTGTTATTCTTTTCATGGTTTATTTAGTTGTACATAGTTCATTTAGATCTTCCTTTTTTAGAATATTAAGCAATACTTGTCCACAGGTATTAACTTTTCAACAATCTTCGACTATACTTGCTACTACACATTTATTGCTAAAATTTTTTTACGTAACCATAACTAGCCAATTTCGCTCCTCTTTTGTCATAACTTACGAATATGAATAATTAGATTATTTGTTTTCATATTTGTCGATAGTATTTCGGTTGATACAGCCTGCAATATAGTTACGAACCTGTTACGACATTAAAAACTGCTGAAATCGCAGATGGATTTTTATGAAAAAAAGTCTGAAAGTTTGAAGCTTCGATGTCAAAGTAACTAATATGCGTATTATTATAATGTTAAAACGATAATTACACTTGAAACTATGAGATAAAAGAAATACAATACCAATAAAAAAATTAAAATAATCAAAATCGGCCCTTATATACAGAAGAATGTATTAGTTTTTTTTTTCTCCCCTGAAAAGTAGTGATTTTCACATTCATAAGTTTGCCATGGCAACGGCGTTATATAAAAATCAACAAAACTATTTTATCATATTTTTTTTTTTGTAAAACATTTTGATATAATAAAGTTATTTGATAAAGCTTCTATGGAAAGCTTAATAAAGTCTCACTATTTATTATTCAAGTGAAATTGAGGTATTTTTAATTTCATATTGAAAAATGAACTTATGTGATATTTTGGTAATTTAAGTCAACTTGGTAAGAGTATGTGTAAAGGCAATGCGTGAGAAACTGTGAGATGAAGTGCTCCTGGCGATTTAAAAAAGCTCACGGAAGTCGTTATTCCTCTTTTGACGAACGCTACGTGCGGCTGACGTTTCGGCATAGCGAATGCCATTGCGAACTGTAACGCATTCTCTAAAACCGGTGAAGCTAACACGTCCGAATCATTATGCAAACGGAAGATGGTCCTCACTTTCATACTGCGATTGTCCGAGTTCGACAGGAGATATCCCGAGGTTGGTTTTCCTCATCTCGAATATAATTTCTCCTCCAAGGACGTGCGTAGGCGGAGAAAGGGCAAGAGAGAGAGAGAGAGAGAGAGAGAGAGAGAGAGAGAGAGAGAGAGAGAGAGAGAGAGAGAGAGAGAGAGAGAGAGAGAGAGAGAGAGAGAGAGCAGAGGATCCTTTGTCGAAGAAATTCTTTATTGAAGGAGAATTAGCCATCGCGGCGGCATTTCCACTATCAGGAAGAGTGGACAATGAGCGTTGCTCGCGATCTTCCACGGTGCATAATCTTCGAACGCCATTATCGTGGTGTTGAAGCCTCCCAAATGTCACGCCTCCATCGTTAACCTGAGGCTTATCGGGCTTCGATGTCCATGAGATCCCACCTCAGCTAACCGTTACTCACCGCTCCATATATGATCGCCATGACTGACAGATATGCAAAATCATGAAGTCGAAATATTCTTTTATGTAACGACCTGGGCGAGCAGCAGCAACTAATTGGTAATACCCATAATGGCACTTTATACAACCAGCTAATGTAACCTGAACTAAAGAATTTGTGATTTTTTTTTAAAGTTTAATTTCTAGTTTCCTTATCAGAAACAGAGAGATCGTGTTCGCTATAAAACATCTCGTAATATATACTCCTCCTCTCCCTTCCTCCCCCCAAAATAATATCAAATCAGACTTCAATAACATTCACAAAACACTTGACCATAAAACTCCTACTTAAATAATATATTTTTTTTCTCTTAAAATATATATTTGCACCTGTCAACAGCACGTCGACAATCAGCAAATAAGCTAATAATATAGGTACTAATCACCAGTTGAATCTCTCACCTTTGATAGCTAAGAAAGGCGATCTCTTATCCAGCACCTTTTTAGCCTCCTCCTCGTAGTCAGGGGTATGTCTTCCGTATCCATATCTCTAATAAGTATGTTGATATTTGCGTATTATAAAATCGTTAATAGAGTGTCCCACCTAGAGTGTAGGTATAAGTCAGTAAGTAGGGTTAATATTCGTAATATTTTGGACTAGAAGGTTTGGAGTTTTTGTAAGTTGGTCTTTTTGTCTATACCGAATATTTATGAGCAGTATGTAGCACATTCATTTTCATAAAAAAAAAAATAATAATATATTCCCCCACAAAATTTACGTTTCGAGATAGGTAGAATCCAAAAAACGAATAAATAAAAAAAATCCGTCCGTCCGACGTCCTTTCCTCAGACACTACTCGGACGAATTTTTTGTTATTTGACACTTAAGTCACAGGTCATAAAAGTTACACATACCCAGACTGATCCTCGGAACTCGACATTAACATCCAATTAAAGATTTTATTGGAATCATTAATGTATACATACATATATATATATATATATATATATATATATATATATATATATATATATATATATATATATATATATATATGTTTTACTTTTTTCTTTTTTTATATACAGCTATTTGGAAATAATAAACCATAATGTAATAATTTGTACAGCGTTTGTTTAAGAGTTTAATTAAACCATTGTTCGTTAATTTAATGATTTAGAACACTGTTCTCTATATTAAAAAAAAATATAAACTCTGAATTGGAGCTACGAAACACCTATTCATATATTTAAAGGACAAAGAGAAAACACAATGGAAACTATAAATATTTCAATAAAAAAATATTTTTCACAAGGACACACATCCATATTTCAAGATTACATCAAAACTACATATAGTATACAATTCACTACAAAGTCTTAATAAACTTATACACACACACGCATGTATAATCCATGCTTTAAAGAAATTTATTTCATTTCTTTTTTTCAAAATAAGCTAATGAAATCTCGATCAATTCGAGCAGTAAATGCAACATTACTTTCTACGAACTTTAGCGGTTCCTCACTAACCAAGGACAGGCGAAGAAATTGAGGAAAGTTAGTAAAGTAAATAGGGCAAATCAGAAAATCATTTTTGTGGTATTAAAGTAGAATCTGGTCGAGGTAAGTAAAAGGTATTGTGGTCAAAGCGGAGGTACACCATCATGCCATTCTGAGGAGTTATACCTGTACCTCACAGGTAAACTATTTAACATTTTCAAAGTTTTACCGGACAAAAAAAAAAGAGTTTCAGATCGCATTTTATTGTTTGTCGTGGGTGGGTAATGGGGTCAATGTTAATATTTCTATTATATTATATTATTAACTTCTGTAGCTCCCACTGGAGCAAAGGGCCTCAATGAACAACTTCCATCCATCTCTTTCCAGCCAGCGGCTTCACCTCGTTGCAAGTCCTTCCTACCTGCATTTAGTACGGATCTTCTCCAGCTGATGCGAGGTCGTCCTTTACTCCGTACTCCTTGAGGATTCCAAAGTCCTTTCCACTGCTCCAGGCTGTTTTCGGAGTATATGTCCAATCCAGTTCCACTTCCTTCTTCTTATGTCTTGCTCAAACGGGATCTTCCAGGCTCTGCACCAAAGCCCTCTTTATTTAAGACTTTTTCGGACCATCTGATGTTTAGGATATGGTGGAGACAGCGATTTTTAAATACCTGCAGCTTCCTGGTGACACTCTTCTGTTAATATTTCAAGTGCTACTTATTGACTAACATTTTAGCATATTTACGATACTCGACAAATATTACTAGAATAATGCAATTGAGATAATAAAATCAGAATCAACAAAATTGGACTTACGCCATATTCAGTTGACATCCTCATGCTGGTATAGAAGGATCTATCTAATTAGGGATTGATAAATTATTTGCCACTTACATAATTTAGTTTTTACTGAAAACTAGTTTCGAATGTTATACATTCTTCTTCAGTTCTAAAAACACACAAAAATTCAAAAATAAGCAATTCAAAATACAGTTTGGTATTATTATACATATTAAATTAGATGTACTATAAATCAGGATTATAAAACATTTACGAATTATTAATTTAATTATGACCTGTATTCGATTTCTGGACTTAATTAAATTCACAATGCATTAATGTTTTATAATACTGATTTATATTACATCTAATTTAATATGTATAATATACCAAACTGTATTATGAATTGCTTATTTTTTAATTTTTGTGTGCTTTTAGAACTGAAGATGAATGTATAACATTCGAAACTAGCTTTCAATAAAAACTTAATTATAGAAGTCCCAAATAATTTACTAATCCCTAATTACGCCATATTACTTCTGACGGGCAGATATATTATATAATAGACGTTATTAGTTATATTGTCTTCTATTCAAATTAATTCGGAAGGTTATAATATTATCAAGTAAATGAGCAATGATCATCTTTCAATAACTTTTTAATAATATAGTTTTAACTATACTATGTTCACGTTTCGGAGATTTGTCTCCATCCTCAGAAAATATTTCAGAAAAAAACAACAGACAATCCACTATATCAAACAATACACAATATCATTTATAAGTTCATTGAGATATACTAGTATATAAAATTAATTGCCTGACTAACATTTTTTAAATAATATTTACATTGTCATATTCTATACAATATAAGTTAGTAATATTATTGAAATCAATTTTCCAGATACTTGGCCATTAGCTCGTAAACGTTACCATATTATAAAAACTATATAATAAAGAAGTTATTGGAAGGTAATCATTGCTCCTTTACTTTATGTTAGTTATATGTATTAAGCAAAATAAACATCAAAATATTTAATTATTTATTCATATAATTTACTCGTTTATAAAACAAGACATTAATACTTAGATCTGTGCATTCTTTTGGAATAATATGTATTTTTGTTTTATTGATATTCATTTTTACTGTATATTATTCAATACATTGGATAACAGTAAGAAGATAATTTATGCTTCCGAAGGCAGAAGAGTTTCATAACTCCGGATCGAACCCTGTGGATTTTCTCCAGTTTCCAGTATAACTTTGGAACGAATCCATGCTTCCGCTTTCCAGTGTCGATTCTAGAACCGAACGTTGGCAATATCCCACATCATACTTTTCCTTTCACTGCAGTGCATACTACTTCGATCACACTGCGATCATGCATATTTGCTGGAAACATTAAGTTATGACTGGAATTTTATAATTTCAATTTTTAACTCAGAGGTAAAATTATAGAAGACTAAAGTATTGTTCAATATCTTTGATGAGAACAACTAATTTAGCATTTGAAGTCAGTTTTTACTTTAAAGGAAGAGGTAGCTAATTGGGTAAGGCTAAAAACGCATTTTCCACCATTGATCTGTCAGTTTAAGATTATCTCTTAAAAGGATAAACAGATTTTGTTGCTTTTTTATTTTGTAAGATTTTGGCACCTGATACCAGCGTACCAAATCGAGCACCTTGTGCACAACAGACCAAATACACGTTTTTGTATAGAATGTTGCGCGAAAACGGCTCTAACGATTTTGATAAAACTTCTTCTAAAATCTTCTCAACAAAATTCTCACAATTCCAGAGAAAAGAACGGAAAAAGTTATGAAGAAAATAATATTTGATATGAGTATAACTCGAAAAGTATACAGTGTATGATAAATTATGCGGAAATCATTTGAAAGGCAATTTAATTACTTATGGAACAAAACAATAATCATTGAAATCGGACCATTATTAGCAAAGATATAGCATAATGAACTTTGTAGCAAAATTTATTATATGAATATTTTATACAATCTGTACATGATCCTCTGGAAACCCGTTTACTTTTTTTTAGTTTTTCGAATAACTTGAAAACTATACTATTGATAGTTCCAGCATTTCATTTGAAAGATAAAAAAGATTAAAAACAAAAAAAAAAAATGCGTGAGCTGCAGAGCTCCGTCACTAAGGTCAGATTTTATGGGGTCGTTCTGCCTAGCAAGGGGGGTCGCAGGAGGGGATTAAATCTAGAGGGGGGAGGGGTATATATATATATATATATATATATATATATATATATATATATATATATCACTATTTTATTCCGAGAAAATACGACTAAAATCCTTTTGCACCAATATCAGAAAAAGATACAGTGAAAAATTTTTGTTTTGGACTCAAAGCCTAAAGGAAAATCGTGGGAGTGGACAAACAACTTATTATTTTATACATATTAATAAAATCGTTGCACTATATACTGTATTATTTATTTTCTTGTCGACAGGTGTTAAGGAAAAAAAAATAAAAGGTTAATTAAATTAGCCATTAAAAACAAATCAGCTTCAGCTCCTTCTTTTTCTGTTTTCTCACTTAATCATGTCAAATTGTACCAGTTTTTTTTCTTTTCTGTTATTATCTACAATTTCCTTCCTATGAATTGACTGCACTTAAAATGAATCATCATGGAAACCCCTAATAACAGCTTATAAAACTTCTTTTGTTTCGTTTTTTATTGCCTACACGATAACCATTGACAAGTCATCCGTTCGATTCCTATAATTGTATTTTCACACGTTTCTTCCACGAATCATTGATTACACTGTTCTTGCACAATTCCTCAATGTCTTGAATTTCTGAGCATATTGGATGATGACAGGCACCCATACAATCCACTCAAATGTAGAAGAAATATTTCTAATAATATTTATAAGCAACTTCAAAGAAATTATGTTTGGTATTAGTAACTTTACACTTATTTAAGAAGGTGGACCTATATTTTTTTTTAAGATCCAACTTAATTTAAAAAAAATAAATTTAAAAATGTTCTGCCTTCATCGCCCTTTCCTTATTTCTAACATTTTCTTATTCTACTCTTACGCTTTCGATGAAACTTTAAGGATATTGTATGCATCCTAGTCTTTTCGTTACCCCAGTATAAGAGTGTTACATCTCAACAAATATTAATTTTGTTAATTATGTTAATAATTTTGTTTTGTTATTTTGTAATAATATAAATTTTGTTAATAATGCAGTTCATCACTATAATCTCTATGTAAAAATGTCATTAAAATCTATTTAAAAAAATTATCTCGAGATAGCACATTGATGAACAGTATAAATAATTAAATATTGCTGAGAATATATATTTATCTCAAACTTCTTTTGCGATGTACTGTTGCAATAGAGTAGGCTATATAGGTAGAAGAAGTACAAACCATACTTAAAACCAAAATCTTAAACTACTATAAAAATATTGTTGCAAGAATACAAAAAAAAAAGTCTCAAGTTTTAGAGTGATGTAGTCGATGTGAGATGTGCTATTTCTGGTCTTTATTAAGCGATCTTATCTTTTTCTTCGAAGGTCTTTATTGGTGAAAAGTTGACTGGTTAGTAATTGCATGATATTTGAGAGACTTAACACTTCATTTTTGGAATAAGAAAAAGATATTTCATGGGTAGTTTTTGCCAATATATTTTAAAAAACAAACATTTTTATTTTTGTAGGCATGCGTGAGTATTAATTTAAAAAAAAAAAACTGAAGCATTAGTGCCTTTTTTAGATGTAACTTCCTCGAAAATAATACACTTTTGCACTGTATAGGATAGGGGTAGGAGTGCATTTTAAATTCGCTTCATAACCCTTATAACAAGATTTTGGGGGTTACTGGGATGTCTGATATACATTTTTTCCCTGTTTTTTGTTTTTACATTTGGCAATTCAAGCGGCCATCTTTGGATCAAATGAACTGACATTCGGTATTTAGGTTTCTTTTTTCTAACAGAATAATATCATGGAAGTAGAGACAAATTTCAGTCAAAATTTAGGCCACTTACGACGTTAGCCTTTTTTTTTTTTTTTTTTTTTAGTTTTTGTGCACATATACAGCACTCCAAATTGAGTTTGGGGGTAGCGAATTCGTTTGTGAATTTATTTGGTGTTAGAGAAGCGTCTTTTATTCCATCCCCGCCATTTTTATATTGTCAGTTTTGTATTTCAGTCGTTATTAACAATAAAATAAAATATGGCCTTAGTGACGGAGCTCTGCTGCTCATTTTTTTGTTTTTTATTTTACTTTTTACTATAAAGTATACATTTTCCAACAATTTAAATATGTTGTGACTAAAATCGCTCCATCGCTTCAATATTAGGTACATTTTCCCTAAAAGAATTAATAATAAGATAGAACCTAAAATGCGATAGTTAAAAAAATTAATAATTTAAAAAATATCGAGTGACCAAAATAACACATTTAAGTAAGCACGTATTTTTTGTTTTGTTTTTTTAAACAGACTTTTTCTTTTTTATAACTGCAATAAAACTTAGTGAATAGGTTAACATAAAGCTACTCAAAATTACTTAGCACCAGAGACTATTAAAAAATCTTTTAGAAAGAAAAAGTAATTAAAAAATATAAAAAGATAAATCATTGGATATGGGATGAGTTTAAACTAATTACTATTACAAAAATATCGGTGATGCCATAAGTAAAAATTGGAAATGATAATGATCTAAGACGTAGACGAGTTTAATAACAACTATAAAATTATCTTCTCTAAAGGCAAATAATAAAACAAATTATGATTCCTTGGAATATAGGTATTTCCAATTACACTTATTCAATTAAATTCAACAATAGTACATAAAGAATGTTTTATTAAAAAGAATCATAACTGAAGTTAGCATGTAATCAAAGAAGCATACGTAATAAGCCTGATTGGGTAATGTTTGATTCCTAATTTACAGAAAAAATTGAACATGAGAAAATTGGATTTTGGGATAATTCAAATTATATACATTAATATTTTTCCAGCCATCGGGTCTACAAGCGTCGTTTTGTGCTTGAATTAAAGCTAAATATATTTTCTACTATTTCACTCATTACAATTTTCCTCATGGGATAAGTATTTTTTCCAATATTTGCCTCAAAATTTAATACAATACTTAAAATTTCACATTTTGGAAACAATGACCAATTTTCGAAATGCTGTATCTCGCGAACGATTAAACTTAAAGAGCTGCTGTTAAAATTAAATTATGGTAAGTTTAGTCTGTTTTAAAAAATATAAGTATGATTTTTGTCATTACCACACATAGGAAACAAGCAAACATAGTGTTTTTGCATATTTTTTGAGGAAATTTAGTTTACAAACTTGAAATTCGGATTTAGCACCCCCTCCCCCTCCCCCCCAAAATAAAAAGCATCTAGAGTCGCGGATAAACCGACTACTTGAATTTTTTCCACATGTAACAACTATTTGACTGAACTATAGAGTGAGTCCTAATAATTACAAATATTTCTATTTTAAGGCATTTCAGGATTGAATTAACTTTACCCCTTTATTGCATTTTATATTCCAAATCTTTTTCCAGAATTGTGCGTGGCCCGAATATTTGATCTACCATCGATCCACCTCTCCTAATTCCAGACTGATATTTGTCGATTATTTGCTCAGCGAACGGGAGGAGCTTCATAAAGAGGACATTGATAGTGCTTTATAGGCGCATTGCAGGAGGGTAATACCACGATAATTTTCACATTCTAAGATGTCCCCCTTCTTTTGAATTGGACATATAATACCTTTTCTCAAATGCTCGGGTGTTCCATCTCCAAACCAGATTGATTTAATAATATTATATATGGCTTAATGGAGTCTTTCACCGCCCTGTTTCAAAAGCTCCGCTGGGATTCCATCATCACCTGTGGCTTTGTTGTTTTTAAGTTTATTAATTACCTCCATGACCTCGAATTCTGTAGGACCAATATCTTCTTCCTCACCCAGTGTGGATGTCTTTTAATCCTTCAGTCCCAGCATCTTCATTTAAAGTGCCTCGCCCATCTTGATAGTACTTCTGTTCGATCAGTTATCAAGGAACCGTTCTCTTTCCTACACGCTTTAATATGAGGCTTGAATGGACCTTTATTCTGATTTACCAAGATTATAAAACATCCTTACATCATTCAAGCCTCTATACTCCTCTATTTTTTCCAATAGCTGCAACTCCCATTGCTTTTACTTTATTTTAGGTGTCAATTACATTTACCTTTATTTACACGTGTGAATAATGTTTGTAAACAATGAGATAGAAACTAAATTGAGAGGCTGATGCAAATTGGTTTGAGGAAGAAAATACAGCCATCAAGATGATTTTCCCGAGAGAGAATACATGGGCAAAAGAGCTAAGAAGTCCTTAGTGCATTCTTGCTTTCCTTACGAGAAAGTCTTTAATGTTACGAGGGAAAAAAAAAAATCGAGACTTGTCCTTTCTGGAAAGTTCTGGAAGGGTGGTGACGTTTCTCTAATTTGCATCCTTGCAGGTAGAGTTCGCTAATTGGCATAGTTACATCACATTAATTAATACGTCACAAAATTTCACTAGCAGATTTCGTCTATAAAACATTCATGAAGGTGTGATACGAAACTAAAGCTGTTAAATAATTAACTACAAGAATATGTTAAAATTCTTTATTATCATTAGCCGAAATGGGCATAAATGATTTAAACAGTTAATCATAATAATAAATTATTCATTTATTCCGGGACAGCTCAAAAGTCGTTTATGCTACCATGCGTTATCGGTCCCCGACGCACGGAACGACACACTATTAATAAAGATACATCGACCGCACAGGAATAAAATCATGAAAAAATCTCGCCGCACGCAATGTAAAATATACGCATTGGACCTCGTGGACCGATGTCACAGTTAACGTGTTAAGAATAACATTACACGCAATAAAAAGAAATAGGAGGTAACGGTTTTTTTCAGTTGCGTAAATAACACCAAAAGAAAAAAAATATATAAAATTAATAAATAAAATAGAATAGAATAGAAGAAGAATTTTATTCTGGGACTAGGTCCCTTAAGAATAGCACAATCGAACAAATAAAACAGAAATAACATCTGGCCATAAGGTTGCAAAATAAAGATCAATTAATATTTACAATATTTTTAATAAAATAATAAGCAAACAATATAAATTCTTGTCTTGAAAAGAATAATTAATGTTAAACAAAAATTAAAAAGACAGAAAATGAAAAATACAAAAATAATGGGCTGATTAGCAAAGTTGAAGAAAATGCATTAAAAAATATTATTTACTTCTGATCTAGATGTTAATCCTAAATTGCAATTTCGTAATTAGAGAGCATCATTTTGGAAAGAATGAAAGTGTCTGGAGCTATCCTCATTCAAGCTCCTTGGAAAAGGAGGAATTTGAATGAGGATGGAGAAGAAGCATGGCGGATATTAGAAGCAAAGGAATTCCAAAGGGTAGAGGAGTGGGCGAGAAAGGAACGTTCGAATATTTTGGTTCTACATATTCTAGAATAATCTGGAAGGGGTATATAAGTCAGAAAGGCGCGATCTTGTTTCCTTTGTGTGGACAGAGGATTTAAACTGTAGGAGGCTGTAGATCTTCCTACATCTGGGTGGTGATAGTTTGGTATAGGAAAGATCCAAGGAAATATTGTCTACGGTTGGAGGGGAAGAGCCAGTTTAACTCGCAGGAAAGGTGGGGCACATGAACCCGTCTCGAGGTACCGAAGACAAATCTTAAAAAGCAGTTCATGATCCGCTTTAATCAGTCCTCGTGCATCCTCGAGAGGTCCCCGTATCCCACACTGTCATAGTCAAAGTGGGAAGATAAGGGAGGATACGAGGAGTTTACGGGTAGATTGTGGAAGAAGATATCGTAAACGAAGGAATAACTTAAGGTTACTTATCGACTATCGGGAAATAATAGGCGTATAAGATAAATTGACCGTCCTAAGCTGTTACCTCATTATCCGGCAAAATTGTCGAACTCATTATTTTATCTGTTCTTCATTTGAGGTAAATGCGCCGGTAGTGGGCACAGTCAAAGAAATTTTCATTGTTTTTCTGGCCCAATGGTTTCTCAAGATATTTTTCAAATTTAAAACGTATCCAATGATTGTGCTCTGGCACAAGGACAGCATATCTGCATGCCTCAGCATCTGCATCAGCATATCTGTATGCCTCTCATAATTCATGACTAATACAATTTTAATAGATAGTAGTTAGTATTTGTTTTTCCTAATATCAAATTTGCACCAATAATGAACACTTGGAAATCAAGTCATTGCTTAAGTGGTGGAGAATCATTTTAATAAATTTTATTGGATTAAACTCTAATATTGTATTACCCGAAACACAATATTGTAATATCTTATTATTTTACAATGCTTGCAATGTCATAAACGAAGAGTAAATGAAAAAAAACAATACAAGTAAGGTAGTGTGAAAGTAACAGTTCGATCTTTATAACATAAAAACTTATACTTATAAAAGTACTAAAACAACTACTAAATGTTATCAGCTGCATTCACTCCAAGTTTGGAGCTGAATCAAAGCCTAGCTGCCATTTTTTTCACAATTTAATTATCCACTACTGGCATACGCGTGTGCCACAGGTGCACAGGCACTCGCTAATAAGTAACGTAGGTTTATTTTATCTTTTGTAGCCAAAGAGTGCTAAATATTTAGTTTAATTTTAATGAAAAAATATTTAAAATACGTTTCAGATATCATATCCTTTAAACAGCATTCTAGGGGAGTAAAGAATATCCTCGGACCTCTGTATTTTCTGTTTTTCTTTTTTCTTCTGATCAGCTGTTCGTATATAACCTTCTCATCTGTTATCTTATGTTACCTCCCTTTGAGTACGTGATAGGATATCTCGGAATGACGTTTGTCTCTAATTGATACGTCTTTTTAGACTGCTAATGTGAGATGTGCTGTATTTGGCGAATATGAAATATGAATTGGCGAAACGTTGACTGGTTCGTTATTTACCGGTATTTTAGAGTCATAAGCCTTTGGTTTTGGAATCTTCCAATTGTACTCTAGGTGTTTGATATTTATTGATAATTTGGAAAAAAAAAAAGGAACATACAATATTTAAGAACGTACTTTTCAACCTAAATAAGTTTTTAAAACTGCTAATATAATGTTGCTGATTTTTACTGGCAAGCAGTATATATTCGAGTTTCAAAAGGTTGTAAATGTAGCAGAAATGTTTATAAATAAGGAAACATTTCTCCAAGTGCAAAAAAAGAAACCCAGACAATGGCCGCGAGAAGAAAAGCGTTGAGGAAATGATCATAACGACGTACGCTGGGAAAATGTTGAGAAAAAAATGTGAGAAACAGCTGTCCACAGAGAGTCCAGAAACGAAAGTCCCATGAAGAATCGATAGGAATACTTTTGTATCGATATGGTGACGCAATAGGCGATGGCGAATAGAACAAAGTATCTAATATATTCCAAGTTCCATGGCATTAGGAAAAGCTAATCGCAATTTGCAAACAATAAAAATGTTCAATTAAGAAACATTACTCTTATAGATCTTATTCATTTATTAGAGATATAAAATAATTACTTTTTATGATACAATTGTAAAATTCCAAACAGAAAGCCTCAAGTCTCTGCAAAACAGGTAAATAATTAACCAGCCAACGTTTCGCCAATTCAGACATCATCAGGACGGACACCGATAAATTCACACCTATGAAGATCCCAGACAGTACGTCTCACATCAACAGTCAACAACCCCAGATAGAACATCACTCCAAGTAATGAAAAATGTGATTGAATGTCTGTAGTGATGTACTGTCTCTGGTTGATGCGTCTATTTATACTGTTGTCGTGAGATGTGCTGAATGGGATCTTCTTAGATGTGAATTTATTGATGTATGTCCTGATTATGCCTGAATTGGCGAAACGTTGAGTGGTTAGTTATTTACCGTGTTTTTTTTTTTAGAGACTTAAGGCTTTCTTTTTGGAATCTTCCAGGTGTATACTAACAATTATTGTATGCCTCTTTTTTGCTATTTTATATTAATTACTTTTTATTATAGAGATTAAAATTTCTTAATAATAAATTAATCATAAATATAAAAAAAGAGACAAACAAATTTTATCAATAAAATTCAAAATAAATTTTATTAAAAAGTTTCAAATTTTTGCATTAATTCATATATTGAAAATACTCAAACCATTTTCAAATCTGTAAAAATATATATTTTTTTGTTAAAAATGTTTTAGCATGTACTTAATTATCAGTTTTTTACATGCATATTTAATTCTAAATTTCCTATTGTCCTTCAATTTTATCTTCATTATTTTATTAAAAACTCATTTGTCCTATAAAATAGATTGGTATGTACAACACAGGATAGTATTTGTTAACATTTAAAGCTTTTATAAAAATATTTCTTCCGAAAAACAGATATTTGACTAGTATAGTGAATCAAATAGTCAATTTGCCAATAATATTTCTAAAAAATTCAAAAACATAATATTTATTAAAGCATAGTTCAATATCAAGATTAACTTTTTAAAAATAAAAATTATATATCTGAGTAAAATTTATTTGTCCTTTGTACATTCTACAAAATAT
This sequence comes from Rhaphigaster nebulosa, assembly GCA_948150685.1. NCBI lineage: Eukaryota > Metazoa > Arthropoda > Insecta > Hemiptera > Pentatomidae > Rhaphigaster > Rhaphigaster nebulosa. Next base: position 134,616,841 of record OX411310.1, on the reverse strand, counting down.
CTTTAAGGATATGACTCTATAAAATTTATCCAAGAATATTCATCACTTTTTTCCTCTATCATTTCATTAATAAATAACATTCATCTCTCACATAAGCTTTTTCCACACAGTTCGACATCGCAGGCGACACCCCGCTCGTCATGTCGAATCGAAAATCGAATAGTTGTGAACATAGCTTTACAGTGATTCGTCCATTAATAAAAATACTATTTAAGCGCACTCCATAGGCAAAACTTAAAACTATGAAAATTTTCCTGGTAAATATGGTATTTTATGTATTTATTAATTCTGCGTATGGGCTGTTTATGTTGCTAGAATCTGCTTTAAAATTCAATGCCTTGTTGATAGTTATGGCTTCTAATGATTTCCTTCTGATTTTATTTTTTTTCCTTGTGCCATATTTTAAAATCCTGGAAATCAAAATTGGGAACATTTGATTAAAATAATAGAGGAAAAAAAGTGAAGGATATAAAATAATAATAAGGATATAAAATATTAATAAAATTTACTCAGAATTAGTATTAATAGAGGTCCTTTTTGGTCCTTATGGGACTAAATCTACTGGCGCCCGGGACAAACTTCAAGATTACCACCCACCAGGATCGGAACTAGAGGGGGAGGAGAAACTTGCCGAAGGAAGCGGCAAAAACTCGGGGATGGCAAATTCGAGTGAATGTTTATTTTTAAGTTAAGTAAAAAACATTTGTTTCTTTTTCTTTTTTTTTTTTATAGTTTTGACCTTAATTCTGTCAATAAAACGAGGTACTGTTATGAAATAATGATATTAATTTCGAAATATATTACCTACAGTACTCTTATAAGACTGTGGACTTTTATTGGAGGAGAATGATAGAAGGGGCGGCAAAATTAAGCTTCCCCCTCCCCTTCCAGGCAAAAATCCTATTTTCGGCTCTGCCGCTCCCTCCCACCATTCCAGGTTATCTGCTTCTAGGGAAATACGACATTGAACAAGTATCGATACCGGCACTCATTCAAGCAGTTGAATCAAATATTCGATACCACTGAGGTATGTAATGAGGTACGTACGTACGTACAGATGCCACGATGAAACTAGTCAAAATGGATTCAGGGATGGTCAAAATGGATATTTCCGTTGAAATCTGAATACCGAAAATTTTCGCAATTACAATACTTCCTTTACTTCGTACAAGGTAGTAAAAAGAAGAGTATATAAAATATATTAAAAAATATATCTTAGCATTTTGGTGCCCCCTTTAAACGGGGCCGAGGGCGGTCGCCGCCTTCGCCCTATCCTACCTACGCCACTGCCTATGATTAATTTATTATTATTAAGAATAAATCTCGATTTTTTATTTTTTTAAAGATGAACATTCTAAAAAAAGATGTAAATCATAAAACTCCTTATTTTTTTCTGACAATTATACAGGAAGGCAACTTAATTTTTATTCTTCTAGTATGTATTCCTGTAATATCAGGCCATAATTTAAGAATTAGAATTCTTTATGTTAATATTTTTTTTTAAATTAGACAGTATTTGAAGACGGGACATTCCAGGAATATAGTTGAGCAATGAATAGTTCCACTCCAGGCACAGGTTCTGAATGGGTGGAGCGGGTTGTCCAGTCGGTCAAGGTCTTCTACCGATAATGATCAGGAATTTGTCCAGCCACTCGGTCAAAGCCTACGGTATTTCTCGGATTGAACAAAATGATAATGATTTGGCTAAAATAAAAAAAATTAAGTCGTATATTTTTGATAAAAGATCAATCGATAAGAATTATATTTTTAACTACATACATCCATATTATTAACTATATACATCGAAAGAACAGTTCATATGTTCAAGACCATATGATTGAGTAGTATTATTCATTTATTTTATCCTCAATTTTGCAATTCGTCGTAAACGTAGAATATCATGTTCTTTCGACGATGGTGTAACAATGTTCCACTTATCCCTGTTAAACGATCTGCAACTTAGGGATGAGAATATCTATAAAAAAAAAATCGATATGCATCGTATCGATAGTTTTTTAATACATCGAAAAAAAAATATGGATATTCCGATATAACGGGCCTCGATATTTTTAATCTTTAAAATATGCGAGAAGGTTCAAATAATAATTATCTGGTGTTAAAATACTAATTCACTGCGAAAATGATAGATTATCACGAAAAATTTAAGAAAAAGTAGCAGTCAGAGAGGCGAATAATCCCAGTTACATGTGCATAATAGATGTTCCCGCCTAAGGGTTCAAGCTCCATATTGTGTCAGAAATAAAATTATTCATTTAGACCTTAGTATTCCATTTGTGGCATATTTGAGCCGAAATAGATACACCTCCATTGGTTATAAGTTCAACCCAAGTAATGTTAACTGTCATACCAATCTATTTCGATAAATCTCTGAGGGGGCTGAAAAGAAGATGGCCACAGAACGTTGCTGCAATCTTGACTATAGTTATTTATAATATATTAAATTAAAGTTGACATCCTCCTTATTTTTTTTTATGTTGGTTAAAGCAATGACTTTATTTTAAGTTCTATTTTCAGTGATTCTAAAAATTAGCAAAACGTTAATATGTTTGTAATAAATTTTATCTTGAGAGAATTAAGACTTCCAATATTTAATCAATGAATTATTTATCAACTCATTTAGCGCTCGAGCTTGTACGCATTTTAAATAAAAGAAATGCGTTTAGGAAATGTTTTAAGTAATACTAAGATTAATATCGACTCATCAATGGAGGCAGTCCTTCAACCTCTTGGTCCTTCAGGCATTCCTCCAGGGTTGCCAACAAGGGACAAGGCTGAATCAGCACGCACCCGACCGACCGGAAGCATACCGCGACCTACGATCTGTGACCGGGAGCACGATATGAGGTAACAACCGTAGCATCATCGAGTCGTGACAGTGGTGACGTCACAAATCACAAAACTCCAGGGTCAGGGCATCATCATTAGGATGGCCTCACAGCCGCAGCCTTTTCGAAGAACAGGGACGTTTTGTTGCTCATCACGAACCTCCGAAGAGTTTTTGTTCTTATTTTCGGTACGAAGAAGAGGCAATTTGCAATCCACGACTCGCAATCACAATAAAAATAGAAGAAATCAACCGAAAAAGAAGGAAAGGTGTGATGAGACGGTGACTACATCAGCCTTGTTGAAAACTAAACAGAAAAGAATCTTACTTTACAATTTTATTTATCCTATGATCCTTCCTCAAGTACTATTATAATTCATACTACGCGAATAGTTGCCATTTTGATAAACAAACGAACAACATGTAATGGATTTTGATAATAAATTGTTTCGTGAAATACTACAGTGCCGATGGTCGAGAGAAATGTCCACGAGACAAAAAAATAGGGCAACCCTGGCGGGTCAAACCGCCGAAATCTGTTGGTTTGGCATTTATCGAAATCATGAAATACATTCTTTAAATGTCTGCTGATTTGCCAACAACCACAGATGGAAAAAAAAATACAATACAATTTCAATTATTGAGAGACAGTTTTCAAGTTAAGTAAAATTGTTGATTTGAAAAGATAAGGAGATAAAGATAAAAATGAGCTTGAGAACCGATCAATGTAGGCATTCATAAATTCATACATTCACAAGAATGAAACGAAAGCTCTTTCACGAAATTTCTAGAAGAGAGAATAAAGAACTCTCAAGTTCTTGCCGTCTCTGGTTTTATTATCCTTTGTCAAAAGAGTTCCCAAGAGCAGGGAACAATTTCCAAATGGGAAATATCCACTCTCTCGCCCAGAGAGAAAAAGAGAATTCAGAAAACTAAACTCGTTGCGCTCAATAACAGATTCAAGCTTTTAATAAGAAATCAAAATTATTTGAGTAATTTAATTTCATATGGGTTTATGCGCGGTAAGTTCGAATTTATCTCGTTTAACGAGAAACCCTCAACTAGTAAGAACTGCCCTTTACGGAGCATGAAGCCTAAACACTGGTGTAGCAGAAATCAGTCACGAAAGTGAAGTATAACGAGTTGTAAAGATATTAGTTCCAACCTGTTGATAAAGTTGTGTCTTTCAACATTTGCAGTACACCTGTATCGGTATTTATCCATATCTTGGTCTTATTGTTTTTTTCAATCTTTGCGGTAAGTGGAACCTTCAAAAGCTGTTCTTCAACATACTTTGTGATCTCCTTGAAAGTTTTCTACTTTTTAAGCGTTTGTCCGCAGTCACCCAGCAAAACATGATAGTATGGGCAAATGCAGACCTCTGTTGTGTGACAAATGTGCCCCTTACCATTAATATCATGTTTTGACGAGGCAACTATGGACTAGCGAATTAAATAAAAAATATTTTTTTTTAATATATATCTATAAAAGCAAGTAACCAACTATATGGCCATCACTATATATAAAAAACAACATTGCCTATGAAACTGAAATTTTTAATGGTGGTTTTCCTTATGCACTAGATGTGCAATAAGGCTAGGTTCGAAAAAAAATGTAATCTAAGTGGTTAAAAAAAATTATTCCTAAAGTCTAAAAAAATTTCTTTTTTCGAATGACTCGAAAACTATACATCTCCTGGATAACTATAGGCACTCATTAGAAAGATAATAAAAATATCTAAAAAACAAAATCAAAATCATCTAAACAGGGCCAGTATTAACAAAAATACCAGATATACAAAAACAAATAAAAGCATATTGGACATTGTATCCATGTTTTTAGCGCAGGTTTCCATGGAAACCTATTAAATTTTTTATACGCATACACACACAGATGCTCATTTAAAATTAAGGTAATTAAATTATCAGTATAACAGAAATATACTATTCACGCACTGACTGATTTAGTAATCACTGTATCTCAAAGGCGTGATTTGAAAAAATCGTACTTTTTAAGAGATTTAAAATAATTATTTCTGAAATATTTAAAAAACTTACTTCTTAAACCTGAAAAACAAGGATTTTTCTCAATTTATCCATGGATGGGAAAAATCGCATATAAGTCGTAATACATTTGCAACGGCATACAACGGTTATGTTAAGAAGCTAAAACGTTAGTATTAATTACACCTTGCTGTATCATAGTATTTTCAGCCAGTTTTTGGTTAATATCTACGCCAAGATAGAGACAGAAAGGTTTAAATTTATAAGAATCAACCAGTCTAATTACTCCTGAAAATTTTCATTAGATTGTATAATTTCTAAATAATACCATGTTTTAAACCGATTTAGGTTAGTTATGAAAAATCCTTGTTTATTACAAAAGAATATTGCGTGATAAAATAATAATAAAATAAATAAAAATATTAATAAAATATATTCAATACTAAGATAAAACGGATAGGAAAGAAAAAAATTCATCTAATAAGCAAAAAAAAATAAAAGAAAAAAATTGACCATAGAAAAGAGAGAGAGGGAGAGAGAGAGAGAGAGAAAGAAAAAAATCTATAAATACTATTTATAGAATAAAAAATATTTTATTTTAAAAAATAGAGGTTAGTGTTGTATACAAAAATAAAGAAAAAAAAAGTATCAAATCATAATATTAATTATTAGAATATAATTTAAGATAATAAGATAAACAAGGTACTACAAAACCTTAATAACGATAACCTCGCTAAGGATCAGCAAGTGGCGTGGGAATATTGATAAAATGTCACTACTAGGACACAGAAAATGGCGAAGTCGATGACCTCTGGGCCAAATATCGGTGGTAATGTATTCAGGAGGAAGAGAAAGTGTATTAGTGTCCTTCGGACGGACCTATAATTTACTCCTCCGCGTCTTCGCGCCACTTTCTCTTCGAGGGCATTGCTAAAGAGGTCCTGGCTGAATGCAGACCAATCGCCGACGGCGTGCGTCATAGATACATATATTTTATTTAAATTTTCTTATTCGTCAACTCTATATTATAATAATGTAATCCTATTTATTCTAAATAACGTAATTGCTGTAATTGATTTGCATTAATTTTAATTAATTTACTAATAATACCATCCTAACTCTCAGCTCAAATCATTTATCAAGGTAAATTCAAAGAAAAAAAAATTTAAATTAATATGAAATATAATTTAAATTGTTAAATTTATTATTAAGTATTAATAACATTATTAAAGAATCATTATACCACGAATAAAAAAACAAAACATTAATTTGAATTGATTAAAAATTAAAAAAAAGATTAATTTGGATTATTTTTTGGCTTTGATATAAAGATTCCAAATCACTTTATATTTTTCCTTCATCTTCATAAAGGACTGAGATATGGGTGTATGAAACCTCAAGTAGGGATTTGGATCATCCTGGAGTGGCCTGTGGCTTTGATGATAAATATGAAGAAAAAAAATCGTCCTTTTAGTCAAGGAGAAAAGGAAATGGCGACGGACGAACGGATTTTTTAATTCGAATTTTAGATTCGACTTATCTTGAAACGTAAAATCTCAAATTTTTAGGAGGGGGTTAGCATTTTTTCCTTGGTCGATTACAAAGGATTATTATTGAAAATAATAAACCCTCTAATTAATGAAACCTCATTTTTATCTAAACTTATGAAGTAACAACTTATGAGGTAACATACTAAGATTGTCACAAAAAGTTGTTTTATACGAAATTGAATTGAATCAATAAAAATTCTTGGACCATTTATAATAAAATAGAAATATCAAATAACAAAACGTTTGATCAATATCTGATGCATGTTAAAAATTCAAAATTTTACAAAAAAATTAAGCATAATTTTAATTTATTCATTTTACCATCTCTAAGAACATTTTTTTTTAATATTTAAAAATATATATAATATACCAATAATATATATAATATACCAAAAACACTGAAACGATACTTACTTTGATAACGTATCAGACCATAATTGAATGGTCTTTTTAATGATTGAAATATATTTAATTATAAAATAAGTAAAGAGAAATATCAAATAACTGGAATTAATAAGTTTATTTTTTAAATGATTTAGAAGAGGAAGTTTTGAATATATAAATCACAATAAATAAAAAATATATATATATTCATCTTCCCACGTAACCAATTCAAGGGGTTCTTCACCTTGAGCAATAAATCATGTAAGAATTCTTCTTAAGAATTTTTCAAAATATATTTTGTAAATTCATAAAAATGTTTATCTAAACAATATTGTAGATACAACGATCATTCATTCCTTCTTTTTTTAAAAATATTCTGCTAATTAAGTTCTATAATAATTATTTTATTTTCGTTCAATGTTACTATTTTATCTAAGTATTTACTATTATTAGTTTTTATAACAAAGTTTTCAATATCTTAATTCACCACGTCTATTTAATTAATACTCCCATATCTATGATCTTACAACTATATTGTTGCTTAAAGTTTCCTGTTCCATTAATCATGGACAAAAAAACATTAACTGGCAGGATTGAAATAAATGGCATATTTGAAGTTGTTTTTTTAACCAAAAATAAAATTATACAGGATTTATTTTTGACTTTTGAACCTGGTGAAAGCTCGAATGTAGGGCATGCTCGCGACATCAAAACTCACCTGTCGCAATAAAATTAGACATGCACATTCAATGCACATATTCAGGTGACAATGGGAAGCTGGTCTGTGTGTACCCAGAAACCCAAATTAGCAACGGTTCCTGAGGACTGGCTTGAAATTACAAAATAAAAAACCCCCAAAAATGTATATATATATATATATATATATATATATATATATATATATATATATATATATATATATATATAAATTATAGATTAAAAATCATAATTGTATTATAACTTATAATTGTTAAGTTTTTATATTAATATAGGATTGATAATATTTTTTTAATGTTTTTTTAAAGAATAAAATGCGACATAAAAATGAACAAACAGGTTCAAATAAATTATATGAAGTTAAAAAGGGTTTATTCAGCTCCTTCCAGTTAATTCAAAAATTGAAAAGTTTGATAAATTCTTTTGGAATAAGTTTGAACTATCTTCTATATTAAAAACAAAAAAAAGTACTTTACAGATTAATATTATATTTGCACGAAATCTGTAAAATTTTATAAAAGCATCTCTTCATCAAACATCACAAATTAATTAATTATATTTTGAATATTTCATATTCACAGAACAGGCAAAAAATAACATAAAACTGACTGAAGACTTGAAGAAAAATAATTTATATAAAATATTTTTTAGAAATGCCTTGCCCATGATAGAAAACAGCTTAACATTCGCAAAATTACTAAGAAGTCCGTGCATCAGTTACTTTAAAAATTTAATAAAAATATTTTAAATATAGATATTAGGGTTTGATAAATTATTTTCCACTTCTATAATTTTTTTTTTACTAGTTTCGAATGTTATACATTCATCTTCAGTTCTAAAAACAAAAATTCAAAAATAAGCAATTGAAAATAAAGTTTGGTATTATTATACATATTAAATTAAATGTAATATAAATTAATGTAATTTAATAATACCAAACTGTATTTTGAATTGCTTATTTTTGAATTTTTGTGTGTTTTTAGAACTGAAGATAAATGTATAACATTCGAAACTAGTTTTCAATAAAATAAAAAAAAAATATAGAAGTGGCAAATAATTTATCAATCCCTAATTACATTGATCTTTCTATACCAGCATGCGGATGTTAATTGATTATATAGAGTTTCTTTAATTAAATTATTACAAATCAAAACTCTTATCGTATATGTGTTTGTAAAGATTGGGATCGCAAGAATCTTAACGTCATAAATACGTCTTATAGAGCCCAAAAGTCATTTGATACGACTGACTCATCGCAGAAACGAGAGAATAAGGCGATGATCTTTTACGTGACGATGATCTCTTACGTGGCGTGACGTTCATGCCTAAAACATCGAAAAGAATTCAGAGCTGACAGATTTTTTTCAAAACTAAAATCTAGAGCATACGAGTCACAAAAATTCGTGATCGATTGGGTAAACAAAGTGGATTCAACGATACAGCAGTCCATAATATCCCACACAGCCAATCTTCATAGCATGTCTGCCTAGACAGCGAATTTTTTAATCCACTCTTGTCCCGAGTATGAATAAGGGCAAACTAAAACTTCGTATAGAAAATGAAAAACTAAAGTTTCGTTCTCATCGCCCAAGTTTATTCCATCTAAAGCTCTATTTAATGGCGGAAGCTATAGTGCAGGGATTTCCAAAGGGAGGTGAGCATACCGCTGATGATACGCAAGAACGTTCCAGGTGCTATACGAACAAGCAAAAATACAAAGAAAACAATTCTTTCTAAAATTATTATTGAATGTTTAAATTTTAAGAATATCTGATGTGGACAACACATGACTTCCTTGTACGCCTATTAAACTATAAATCGGCGGCTCAAAAAGTGACCCTGAATTTGGTTACTAGTTTCCGAAGATAGCAGTATCTCAAAAACGACACTCGGCTTCGCGACGTCCATCATTAACACAGACATACACATAACCTCTTGTTTATGAAGGTCTTATGGACTTCTGATTTCTTGTTTATGTCGTTTTCTGTCTGTCATTAAACAAAACATTGGAAATCGAGTGTTTCAACATTTTAAGTGGAAGAACCCGATTAGCTTATGTTATTCTCCTGCTGCAGACTTTTTCAGCTCACAAATGGGGAGGAAAAAAAGTATTTCATACTCAATTTTAACACATAAAACAATGAATAAAATTGTTTAATTAGAGTGGAAAAAAAATCGCGTTTATAACATCACTGAACCACATGGTCCTGTATTAAATGTCGATATACCTTTTGATTCAAGTTTATTATGACCTTCAAGTAAAGTATCCCTTTCGGCTCTTTAATTTAAACTATAATTTATTCTACTAATTATATTGATATAAAAGTATAATTTACCAAATTTTAGATGATTTACATTAAATTTTAATATATTTTTTGATGAAAGTCTAATTTGACCTTTAAGTAAAGTACCACTTCAGGTTTGCCCATCTCAACCAAAATTTATTATGTTATTTATATTAGTATGTAAGTCTTAAACACCAAATTTGAGAAGTTTTTCTTTATATTTTAATATATTTTTTTATGAAAATCAATAATGACCTTCAAGTAAAGTACCACTTTCGGTAATCATGTAGTGACCAAAAAGGGAAGTTCACAACTAGATTTAACAGTAATCCTAAATACAAAATTTTAAATTTCTACGGCAATCCGTTTTTGAGTTATACGAGTACGTACGTTCAGACGTTACGACGAAACTTGTCAAAATGGATATTTCCGTTAAAATCTGAAAACCGAAAATTTTCGCGATTACAATATTTCCTTTACTACGTACAACGAAGTAATGAATAAACACATGATTTAAAATTGATTAAATTAATTTAAGATGATTACAGTAGAAAGTAAGAATCAAATTGAGCTCCATGAAGCCTAACTTTGATCCTCTGATTGTAAATAAACAACAGGAAAATATAAATGCTTTTCTTCACAATTTACAAATTTTTTACTTTTTAATAAACTTTTATTTGAAGAACTTTCCGTTTATTTTCAGTTTTCTTGCTGTTGCTATTTTTATGTGAAATTGGTAAACTTTTGATTTTCAAACTTTAATTTCAATTTATTATCTTTTTGAGTAAATTTACTGTTGTTCAACAAACTTTTGTAAATCAGTTTGTATCTTTTTATGTAGACGAATCTTTAATACAAATATGACAAGATCACGTAGTGGTACGCAATGACATAAAGTCAGGGAACTCCTGCTAAAATGGAAAAGCCAGAAAGCGAAAATCATGCACGAACCCTTTTTATCATGCAACCATTTCTGTACCAGTGTATAATATTGGTCTATGCCAGAACGTAAACTCTCTAATTACGCCAAAACGTGATTATAAGGCTCATATGTTCTATCTATGAGTAGTATGTTTAATTAACCATAGTAAAACTGGTTGCAAGATAATGGCTGACTTATTATCACGAGTTATAATTTCATAGTTCGCGATGAACGCGCTGAACAAACAGCAATTTGTAACACACACTGCTCGCTAACACTGGTTCGTGTCTTCTCCGAAAAACAAAATTAACACTGCTTACTTTCATTCCGGCAATTAGGAAAGAAACATAATATTGTCACTTTCATTTTCGATATGCCTATGAATTGAATATAAGAAAAGGGATATCCTTTTTAATATTTTGAAATAAACACTCCACGGAATACAGAATGGCATTGTAACTCACGAAGTAGAATTTTTTCGGATTAGCGATAAAAAGTATGAAAAAATTAAGTGCGTTAGCACGATGTGTTCAACAGCCTGATTTGTCCATTAACTGATAGCTTCTAGTATTAGCGGATCCAGAGGGGACGATAGGGATGACCGCCCAGGACCCCCTCTCCCTCAGAGAAAATTTAAATAAATGACTTATTATACATTGCTATAATTACAGAAAAATTTATAGTTCATCAATCAATGCATTAATGTATTGAATGCAATATTGAATCCGAGAGGCCCGTATATAAAAATTAAATAATACAATCATAAAATACAAAACAATGCAGTTTACATGGTAGAGGTTAACACCTACCTGTCTGATGGTGGCGTCTCACTCTATACATTAATTAAATTAAATTATACAAATTTGTTTTTGAAAAAAAAAAAAATCATAAATGTTGGAACTAAAATCCAATCCCGCCGTCCATCCTATATTTTCGATCTCCTCCAATTCAAATCCTCAGTTCATTCTCGTCATACCCGTTCTCGACCCTTCAGATTGATATACAGCGGCCCACCGATCCGCAGCTTTCGACAGATCTTTTCTTGTCCGATCCTCATCCTTATGGAATTCCATTCCTCCTTCCATCCGTCGCTCCAATACTCTTATCACCTTCAAATCCCGCTTGTTCAATCACTTATTTTCTATCCAGTTCCAAAAAACATTGTAAATAGATTTTCTATTATGTCAATCAACATTTGTGAATATGTTCCTTCATTTATAATTTTGTCATATGTTATTAACATACGAATTTCGTGTGGTTTTTGTTTTAAGACATAATCAATTAGAGTATTAATACCTATTTAATATGCTAGTAGTTATTGCATTATGACTTGTTATAATTTTCATTTGTATTTATTTATTGACTATTCTTTATTTTTATTTTTTTTTTTTTTTTAATTATCTGTTAACGCATATGTTCCTATATCAACAACTCTAAGGCTCTGAAGCCCACCTATCATTGCCTGTAATTGTTATTCTAAAGGGACTTGTCCCAGAATAAATAAAGAGTTTATTATTATTATTATTATTATTAAAAAGCAAAGCTATGAGCTGAATACCATGAATTGTGAGAGTTAATTTATAATGCTACCATTTTGCCTCAAAATGTTCATATTATTCCGATGGAGGGAAATTATTCATATTATCCCTCGAATCCCCTCATCATTACCAGTACCAGTAACAGCTTCAGACCCTTCAAAAAAGATATCAAAATGCGGTTTGCAGCATTCGTTTTAATATTTCTCTGAGACCAACAGTTTCATATTTTTTCCACAAAATACGTATGTGCCGTCTTTGAAAGAACACCCTGTTTTTATGTGTGTGTCGATATTAAACCAAAACGACAAAATTGAAATTTTTAATGAAAAGGTTACGTAAACGATATCTCTTTCATCTCAGGCTACGTTTGAAGCGAGAAAAAAAATCGAGAAATTAAAAAAATGATATTCTATTTCACTGGAAGAGATGAAAGAAATATGGCTTACGAACCTTTTTCACTCAAAATCTCCATTTTTTATTATGGTACCTTTCTGCTTTGAAACCCTCGATATATGTATATATAAATATATGTGCCCATAATTATGAAAGTGGTCTAAGTCAAAATTTAAAAAAAATGAATTTATCACTTATTTCACACGACATGATTTTAAACTAAATTTATATCGTAATTTTTACGATATCGTCAAAAATGAACTTTTAGATAGTACTTGTAATTACAACGTTATACGGAATTCATTTAGTGTTAATTATGAAAGTGGTCTAAGTCAATAATTTAAAGAAATTATATAAACATAACTTAAACTATTATATAAACCTAAAAGAGGAAGACCAAAAATATACGAAAATATTCAATTACTTCCATTATACAACACCACTAGACCAGTAACGGAAGAAAAACATAAAGATCTTATGTGTTTACTACCATACATACCTCCATTTTTTCAGGAACATTTTAAAAATCTTAAAAACTCGAAATTATGATAAAAATGATTACTTGTAATAAGATTACTTGTTAAAAATGATTAATAAATGTTTATGAATTATTTCGTTAAAATTGTTTCAAATAAAAATCACAATTTTTTATTACTTTAAGTCAATTATAGGACATTCAGTTAATTTTGAAAATGTTCTAAGTCAATTCAAGCTTTAAAAACAACATTTTCCTATGAAATTCACACAAAATTTCATATCTATAATAAATTTTCATTAATCAAGACTAATAAAATTATAAATTGAAATGTCGCATAATATAAAAATATTTTTTAATTTATTCAAATGCGATTCATTAAATATCTCGAAACAAGAAATATATGACTTAGACCACTTTCATAATTATGGGCAAATATATATGTATACTTTTATAATTAGAAAATATTTTTAAGACTTCTAGCACTGGTTAAGGACTGAGTGACGACTGTCAGTCTTTAGTATTTGGTGCTTACATCATGAATTGTTGATTTTTAAACCATTTCCAATTAATTTTTCGATATATCGTGAGCGGAAGTCAATAGAGGTGGTGTTTACAACCCATAATAAATTGAAACCTAAATTTCGAATTTTTGGCGCTTAGGTCTTTTTCAAAAAATGGCGTCGATATATGTGTATATATATATATATATATATATATATATATATATATATATATATATATATATATATATATATATATATGTATGTATATATTTAATATGCGAAAAGAATCTTTAGTAATATAAGGAATGAATTAGAAAACAGAAAAGGTATAGACTTTCACCATTAAAGGTGCAGGTAGACATCCTTTACATAACCCAGATAGCCAGTGAGCCAGCAGCACAACAAGCTTAGCACACATGCTTGTCTTCCAATGTCTGTGTCTTCGGCTCAGAACCATTGGTTCAGCAAATAGCACCATTAGGAAAAATTATTACACGGGCAACAATATAGAAAAAAAAGTCATCAAAAGAAAACTTTTCCTTTGGTAATATTAAACGAAATGGCAGAGATATGATAATTTTAAATTATCCTTGAAGCATTATCACCGCCAATAACAATGCGACTGTAGACACCATCGTAACACCAGGATAGTTTTAAAAACATGATTTTTCTTGGTTTTAATTTGAAATTTCAAATTTAATTTATTTTATACATTTTGAACGATTTTATTTATATCTCTCCCTTATTTAAATAAATGCTTAAAATATTGAATTTTATTTTTATATTATTATGTTTTATTTTTATCATCAAAAAAAGTTAAAAACCTTGAGAGCTCCGTCGCTAAGATCGTGTTTTAAATTATCTTTAATAGTAACTAAAACACAAAATTGAAAATATTAAAATCGCTTGGGAGGAAGAAAATAGCTGAGACCCCCAATAGACACTTCTCTAACACCAACTCAATTCACATACGCATTTTTACTCTCTAACTCAATTTGGAGGTTCTGTATAAGTGCAAAATCTTAAAAACTGAGGAAATAAAACAGGTACTAAAATTTTGACTGCAACGTCTATCATTTCAGGAAAAAATGCACCTAAAACAAGATTAAAAATGTAGTATATATGAGACTTCTGAGAATATTTTTAATTTATTTTTTTTAATTAACACTAGATTAAAATTATTTATACGAAAAAAAAATTAAATAATGATTATAAAACTACTATCTATTTCACATTAAAACAATTTATAAATATGGATGGTGACAAATTTGAGAATGGGACGAAATATATATATATATATATATATATATATATATATATATATATATATATATATATATATATATGTATATGTATATGTATATATATATATACATATATATATATATATATACATATATATATACATACATATATATATATACATATATATATACATATATATATATAATATACATATATATAATATATATAATATATATATAATATAATATATATAATATATATAATATATAATATATACATATATATATATATATATATATATATATATATATATATATATATATATATATATATATATATATATGTGTGTGTATATAAGGTTCATTTGCTTATTTGTTATTCCTGAATCCGGAGTAAACAATTTATTCATAATAAAGATTTTGATGAATAAAAATGTTCGAATAAATTATTTACCTGCTTATCGCGAATAAACAATGAACATGATAAAACCTTCCTATATTTTCTCTTAATTAATTAGATTAAATATTAACCAATGGAAATAAATTTACTTACGTTTCAATAGAGAATTGCTTAATAAGCACTGAGTAATGAATATCATATTATTCTTTATTCGAAATAAATGAATACAATTTACGAATAAAAACTTATAGTGAATAATGAATAATTTTATTCCAAAAATGTCTGTCTGGTTTTACATATCGACGTCGTTTTTTGAAAAAGACTTAATCGCCAAAAATTCGAAATTTAGGTCTAATTGATTTATTGATATATATATATATATATATATATATATATATATATATATATATATATATGTATATATATATATATATATATATATATATATATATATATGTATAGACACATACATAAATTGTTTACAATATTCAAATAAAATTTGGACAGTTTAAAAATTATTTACCACAATATGATTAGATCGCTGGAATAGTATTTTTCCTATTACACCCATATGGTTCAATATTTGATTAATAAATAGACAAATTTAAATATTTTTTTTACATAGATAAAATAAGCTATGATCGAAAATAATATAAACTCGAAAAACGAACGTTTACCCTTGCTTATTGACTTAAAACTCGAATATTTCAATTTAAACAAAGATAGAAAATAATAAAATGCGCTATATTGCAAGTAGCTAGTTTTTGCTTTTACTTCTAGGCTATTTCCAAGGCAAACCAGTGCCCATGTAATACTAAACACTTGACACAGTCCCTCCAAGTCAAGCAGACGGTTCTACGATAGCACAAAAAGTAAATCCATTTATTTAAATTGGATTTAGTGTCACGCAAACAATTGTGTACTAAAAATTTTAAATACAAACCAATAAAATGAATTTTACTTACTCAACAAGCTAACAATAAAACTGTAACCATCTTTTGACTCGTGGATTGGATTGTGGGTTGGAGTGACGACATTTTATAGGAGAAGAATCTATAAAATTTTTATTCCCAACAAATATATTGTTGGAATATTATGATCTTAGTTTAATACGTTTTTTATGGCATATTGAGAAGTATATATGAAATCATATCGACGTCGTTTTCTGAAAAAGGTGCAAGCGCCATTTAGCAAACTTTACAGGAAACACGTGAAACGATTTTATCCCAAATAACTATATATTTTTTTTTAATTTTATTCTTTGTTATATAGAGTAGAAGTTTAATGACTTGACAAAATCTTAATAATATTTTAAATGATTCCAGCACTGGTTAAGGCAAGATTTACGACTGAGAGTCGTTCTAGATATTAATGACAATTATTTAATTAAGGTACAAAAAAAGTATAAATATTTACATAGGTATCGGTGTCGTTTTTTGAAAAAGGCGTAAGCGCATTTCCAATTTTTTTTTTCGATATATCGTGAACGGGAATCGATAGACGCGGTGTTCACGTCCCAAAATCAATTAAAACCTAAATTTCCAATTTTTGTAGCTTAAGCCTTTTTCAAAAAACTACGTCGATATGTAAAACCAGACAGACATTTTTAGAATAAAATTATTCATTATTCACTATAAGTTTTTATTCGTAAATTTTATTCATTTATTTCGAATAAAGAATAATATGCTATTCATTACTCAGTGCTTATTGAGCAATTCTCTATTGAAACTTATTAATTAATTAAGAGGAAATATTTTTTTTTTATTTTTTTTTAACTTTATTTTTAAATTCACACCTGTCTATGAGACAACCAGTGAATGAGCTGGCTATGTACATGTTAACGTGGCATGAAAGGCATGAGAAAGAGTAATACCCAGCGGCACCTCTTCCTTTCGTGATAATCGGATATAGTTAGTCTAGGAGATCCGTCATCCAGCTCCTCTTCAGCCTTCTGCGGGTGTTGTCAGGCATGTTGGTTGCCGCCATATCTTGTATGAGTGTGTTAGGATGTCCGTGTAAGTTATCGTGAAATCGTTTGTAGTGGGTCCGTATGTGTTCGTTAACTGTAGGCATATTGAGGTCTGTATGTAACGTAAAGTTGCTAATGTACCAAGGGGCTTTGGTGATAGTCCTAAAAGTTTTTGACCGAAAAATTTGGAGTTTTTGTACGTGTATTTTTTCGGCTGTCCCGTATATCTGTGAAGCGTAGGTCCAGATGGGCTTGAGTAAGTAAGTGTAAGTGTTCAATTTATGTCTAAGTTTCAGTTTTGAATGTTTTGAAAGAAGTGAATATAACAGTTTAAGTCTTTCGTTTAGCGTTTTTTGTTTATTCTTGATGTGTGGGCCCCATGTCATTCTTCTGTCAAATGTCAGGCCAAGTTATCGAATTTTGTCTGTCTGCGGAATTACTACATTGTCGAGGTATATTGGAGGACAAGTTTCTTGTCGGAGAGTAAAAGTGATATGTTGAGATTTGTCTTGATTAAGTCTAATTTTCCAAAGTTTGCACCAATCCTGAAGTTTTGTTAGGTGATGTTGTAAAGTCTGTGAGGCGTGTGCTGGATTTTGATGTTTTGTTAGAATCGTTGTATCGTCCCAATCAATAATCCCTTCTACAAGAGATGGTTTTTTTATGGCAGTACAAGATCAGAGCAAAGATCGGAACTCGTATTTACAGTATAGGGTTCGGTCCAAAGTCCTAAGTCCTAAGAGGAAATATAGAAGGTTTTATTATGTTCAATGGTTATTCCCGATTAGCAGGTAAACAATTAATACGAACATTTTTATTTATAAATATCTTTATTATGAATAAATTGTTTACTCCGGATTCAGGAAAAACCAACAAGCAAAATAAAACCTTATATGCATTAATAATAGAATAAAACTTTAACTTTATATGTATAACATCTTATTACATATATACATCTATAAAATAAAGAGTGAAACAATGAAGAATGATCTCTAAAAATGAGTATGTATTGAATTGTCTTGGAGTGATGAAATGCATCTGGTGAGTATTTTTTGGACTGTTGATGTGAGATGTCCCATATAGGCCTGCATTTACTTAATAAATAATCCTATCTTTTTCTGGCCTGATTATGAATGAATTGCCGAAACATTGATTGGTTAGTTATTTACTGGCATTTGAGAGACTCAAATCTTTGCTTCGAGACCTTCCAATAAGTAATATACTTATTTCTGGTAAATACAAATTTAGAATTCTTGTTACAGTTGTTTAAATAAATTTTAAAAATGCAAATTTATAATGAATAATGAAATATTTTTTATTCGTATTATATTTATTTTTAATGATCAAACTATTGTCAGACTCCACCGTCATCTAACAAATAATGATTGTTTATTCCATGTTCGAAATGAAATTTGAATAAGAATCTTTATAATTTGACTGAATATAAAATATTAAAATTTGAAATTTTTACGAAATTATTCGGCTCAAAATAGTTCAAATTAACGATTTTGACCATCTCTGCAAGTTAACCATTGATCGGGGGGGGGGGGGGGCACGCTTTTAAGGAGTGGTAAGATAAGTTTTTAAACTCAGCATCCATTTGATTTGGATTCCATCGATGGAATCCAACATTCGATGGAGTCCATCAGGGATGGACAGCGATGTACGTTGAGATTAGAGATAACCTGTTTGACTTGAAGCGGAAGGTTACAACTCGGAAGGTAACATATCATTATCATTTAACAAGATGAACAAACAAGCAAGATAAAGTTTATGGATAATTTCATTCAGCAATATAGTTTGCAATTTTTTTTATGTGCTAGTACAATTACGAGTAATTATAGCATCCAATAATTGATTATTGCCTCTACTGAAGACCGGCAAATGCGCAAATGTGATTTAAAATCGTTGTCTGAGAAGGACGGTACAATATTTGCCACGTAGTTTTTAATTTTGATTTGTTACGGATCCTCTCTCAAATGTTTCCCTTCTCCATTACTATTCTGGCACTAATACTCTTCGTAATAATAATTTTTGTAAGAAGAATCACTGCTTGTACTTTCTTCAACACGAAAGATTCCATTTCGAAACGAAATACTGTACGAGATCAGCTGTTTTTGTTGATTTAAAAAGAGAAATAACAACCTGAAGGTTGTAATGAGGTTACAATCCATCAATGAACCACCGAAGGGTCATCAGTGATTTAAACGTTGAATAAAGGCACACAGCCAAATGGTTTCCATTGGTGAGTTTAGAAAGTTACCCGTATGCTCACATTTTAGGAAACTCCGCTACATTTTTTTTATTTTATTATAAAAATAATAATACTCGTTTATTTGTGCTAAATAAATTGTTTAACAAATATTCTGTAACGGATCACAATCGTGATTTGGTTGTAAAAGAACCAAGGTTAACCGTGATTCCTGTCCACAATGGTTCGAAGCACAATGGGTTTGAATCGCTCGAGCCTTTAGTGGCATCCGCTAACAGTTCTGGTCGGAGAATAGTATGTGAGCATCGTTATAAATCGATTGACCTAAAGAACAGCAAAAAATATAAATCAGAAACCAGATTCGAGCCTCTCACATGAAACATTAATCTATATATATAAATAATCAGCCTGTGTATGTTTGTCCTCGCAAAACAAAGTGGTCAGAAAGTGGTCGGTCGATTTTTATGCGATTTTCACTATCATTAAGAGAATTTCTTTCGGAAGGTTAAAATGCATTAAAATGCTTCCCTTAAGGGAAGAAAACTACAAAAAATAAATAAATAGGTAGTTTTGTAATCGTTGTCATGACAACTTCATACCTGTGGAAGCAAGTTCACTAAAAAAAAACATTTTAACAAAAGTGAAATTATTGGGTGAAAGCAACATTTGTTAATAAAGTAGGAAATTAAGGGGGAAAAGAATAAAAACGTGAAGCTTTATTGTAGTTTTAACAAATTTATTTATCATTTTGATCCTGCTCCTAGAAATCGTTTAAAGGAAATGAAACGAATCCTAAAAACGCAGCCGATTACAGAGAAAAAATTTCACTCCTTTGGCCTTGGAATATTTATAGTCAAAATTTTTGTTGGTAACCGTTTGTTTTGTTGGAAATTCTAAAAGCCCCCCGTAAGAGTTCTAACAACTGAAGCGTAGAAATACAAAATAGTCTGAATGCCTTTAGAAAATGTTTCCATAATTGAAGTTTCAACTTGTAAAGTATTATAGTCATATGACTTAATTTAAAAAAAAACCAAATTTTTCTCTGATAACCTATGGCTGTATAAGTAATAAAATCACATTTATAATTGTACCAGCTTTACATTAAAAAAATGATTTTTTTGTAAAAAAGCACCGTTTTTTCTTTCTTTCCTTTCATTCCACATAGCCACGGCATAGCAAGTCAGGGTATTGAATTGGATGTGTTTTTTCGGTGAATCTATGTTTGCTATAATACTTCCATCTACTTTCCCATTTATTTCATATATCAATAAGTATGATAAAATGTGCAATATATAATTAATATGTTAAAAATTTAAAAAAAGTTAAACTTAAATCTTTTCTTTTTTTAAAAGTTGGTTGTAAAGGTTATTTACAAAATTTACAGTATGATTAGGAATTATAAGAACAATAGTTCTGTCTTCTGTTACATTATCTTTTAAAAGTTAAACATAAAAAAAAAAAAACTGAAATTTGTAAGTTATTTTAATCTCAATTCTTTTCAGGGACAACACCTAGTAGATGAGGCTAGTTTTTCGTTTCGAAAAATTTAAAAAAAAGTAACCAGATTTCCACTTGTGCATGCGCAAAATATTTTAAAGCATGACTCTAACAGATAATCGTGGTACAGACAGATACGCACATTGACCCATGGCTGAAAATGTTTGGTCTCAGAGAACTCAGAAACGCATAGATTCGTTGAAAAGTACACATCTAAAATTTTATTTTCCTTACGTAGGTGATAAGGATAGTAATAATTGTTCTAAATAAGTATCACATTTCGATTAAATCCAATTCAATTGTACTTCATAAAAGAGATATATACGTTAAATGCTAAAAGGATATTATAAATATACATAAGCTATATTAATCGCTATTTTTTTTTGCAACGACTGTCTCAATTGACAGCAGAGTCTAAACATTTCGAGTTAGAAAGCCGTACCATTGCTTCATCAACAGACCGACATTAAATAGCAGAGCTCCATATAAAAAAAAACTTTTAGCATTGTAGCGAGGTTTTACCTAACCCCCGGGCATCAAGGCATTGCGTGGATATCAAGCTTAACAAACCTAGCTGTTTCTTAATCGAAAAAGTTAATTCTTAATACTCCTGAGAATTGTTATAATAATTTTTTATTATTTTTATTTCTTCAACTATTTATGGTAGAGAAAGTATGTTATCTCGAAATCTCACTTCATTCGACAAGATTTTAGTGAGAAATTGCACTGCATCGAAAATCAGTAGCGGATTCAAGGGGGTTTGTTTTTTTACTAAAGCCTCCCCTCCCAAAAAATTTTTGTGTTTTATTAGCGATTATTTCTTCCTTTATATCTTTATATTCCTTTATTCTTTTTTCCTCGTCGTTTCACCAACGTTTCGGAGTACTCCCCCATTCTCAAGGTGTTCTTTTTTTATTATATACTACAAATATCATACAACATACAAAGTCAGAAATAATCATATAACACAATTGCATGTAATTCATATCTTATTATAATTATCTCTACATTCCTATTGTGTATATCCATCCTATTTATTTTGTCTGTTTATAAATACAATTAATTTTACTATAATAACTGTGTTTTATATCTTTAAATATATTACTAGGAGTGAAAAATGTTACATTTATCTTTATCATTGTCATAATTGCTCTGTTATTATCTCTAGTACTAATCCATCCCTGCTATTATTTATTTATCTCCCATGCATTCTACCTCTATGCTGTTGCCCTAACCATTACTTTTTATATCATACATATATAAATTATATATTTGATATTAGATGTTATTCCTAATATTTTATTTGATTCCCTTCTTTTAACAACTATTTTTATGTCTATTTTATATGTATCCTCATAATTTAAAATGTTGTTATTCTAGATTCAATTTGTTAATAATCTCGGTATAGTGACAATTTAGATTTTTTGTATCAGTCTTGTAATTGACTGTTTTGTCTATTGTTATTTATTTTATTAATATAAAATATATTTAAATTTTTTTTTTTTTTTACATTCGCCAATTTTTGTTTCTATGAATAATCTGAACCAAATAATTAATCTATTACAATATTTTCTCTTTATAAATCTTACTCTAACGCATTCCAAAAATAGCTTTATTAATGAAGAGTTATAATTAAATTTTATTTCTCCTGCTGAAACATTCAGGTAAATGTTTATTTGCGATAATTTTGCACCGTATACCGTATTCGTTTTTCTCGCACGTCGACTAGGTAAAAACATTGTGGTAATTAAACTGTGTAACGGTTACATTGTTCAACATTTTCTTCACAGTATCTTGCTTTAAATTATATCAATTTTTAATGGTGCAAAAAATTAATAAATACAATTGAGGGTCTATCTGAATGATAGGCTGAATGATACATACTTTAGTTTTACACATACAAGAAAAAATATCAAAATTGTAGGCTTCGATATCCAAATCCAAAATCCAATTATTCCAATTTTGTACTATCATTTAATATAGTTTATCTATATTAACAATTTATGATAACATTTTTGGTGTTTCTTATAATTATTTTAATAAATTTATAGGTTGTAAATGATTTATATCTGGTTTTATAACTTATATAATTTATGATAAGGCATTTATTTATTATAAAATAAGACCTTCATTTATGAATTCTAGTGGAGAGGGAAATACATAATTTCAGGCCCTTTACCTATTTAAATAAATTATTTAAATTCAATGCTAAAAAAATGAGAGGAATAAAATTAAAGATAATTAAAATATATATATACTAAAAGGGCACAACTTTAAAAGAGGGGCGCGTTATCACTGGTACTCCCGATCTTAACCGAAGGTTGCCGGATTAGCATACTCTAGCGCCATTTGTGCTAACTAACTGCTTTGCATTCAATTGTAACATTCGTATTCATTGCAATTATTAAAATTATTACTGCCTTAATTACATATTATTTAAAATTATTAGTTCTGTCGACTTCCGGTGGTCTGCGGAAGTTGTAGTAATAATTTAAAGGAGTGATAATTTAAATTACGGTAAGGACCCGACCTCAACTGATTAGGAACTTTTGGGGTTTGTTTATCTCTTGAGCAAGCGTAGCGAGCGGAAGTCATCAGATGTGATCTATTTAAAGCAATAATAATTGAAATTACAGTAAGACCCAGACCTCAACTAAAAAGTATCTGTTGCTGTTTTATTTATTTCTTGAGCGAACGTAATGAGCGGAACTCGATAGCACTAATAATTTTAAATAATATATAATTAGAGCAGTAATAATTTTAATGAACACGAATATTACAATTGAATGCAAAGCAGTCAGTTAGCACAAATGGCGCTAGAGTGTGCTAGTCCGGCGATCTTCGGGTGAGATCGGGAGGAATAAGTGATAACGCGCCCCTCTTGTAAAGTTTTACCCAGATAAGTTCTATAACAACATGAATCATAAACCATAACTACCTAATTTCAATAAAATAGCTTAAGATTATAACGCAAAAATGCAAGAGGCAAATGATGTATAAACAAGTAAATAATAACCACCTGAAATTCGTTCAGGCTGATATATCCGCCCAAAAATTAAAACAAGGATGTAATCAACGATCTTTAAAAAAAAAATAAATAAAATAAGTAAAAATTAAATATACAATAATAAAGAAAGTGATCTCAATGGCCGCCTTAATAGACTCGGCTATTGACGTACAGACCGTACCAAAAACATTAGCCGACCTGTCAAGAGGCCACGCCCACCAGCAGCTCTGCGGAACTGTTACCAAAAATCTTCAAAATTGAATTTCTAATGACTCAAGTTCACTCCTTCAAATGTTGTAAATGAAGTAGTTTTGACCAGTTCCGTTCAAAAACTTCCCGAGGGAGGACAAATGAAGATCCTCGGTGTTAGCTTCCCTCCCCTCAAAAATTAAATCCTGGATCCGTTCCTGTCGAAAATAGTAAATTTTAAAATATTTCGTTCTGTCGCTATCGGAATCGTCTATATTAAATGAACTACCGTTCTGGTAAACTAATCAACCGTTTCGGATGAAACGTCAGGGATACGCAACGATAACTTTAGAGCGGTGACAACGCTAAGTTTAGAAGAAAAAAATCTACTATAGCGGTTACAGGAAAAAAATTTATTGAATACCGATCAACATTTAATAAATACAACAGTTAATTAATCAACAGACCGATCAACAGATAATAATTACAATAATAGTTTCTCTCTCTTTTGATTTTGAAAATTTATTAATTTACAAGTGGAAGTCTGGAGGAAGGTTTACATAATAGAAAACATAATATTTATTTCTTTATATAATTTATTAATACAGAGATCATATATCGAATCATATGACCTCTGTATTTAATTTTAATATAATTTTTTTTGTGTTTATTATGATCTTCAAGTAAAGTACTCCTTTCGGCTCAAAAATTTTAAACAAAATCTAGTATTATATTAATGTTGATATAAAAGTCTTATTTACCAAATTTGAGATGTTTTACATTTTATTTTAATATAATTTTTGATGAAAGTTTATTATGTCCTTCAAGTAAAGTACCGCTTTCAGTTTTCTAATTTATATCAAAATCTGGTAAGTTATTTAAATCAATGTATAAGTTACAAACACTAAATTTGAAAAGTTTTGAATTATATTTTAATATAATTTTTTATGGAAATCAATTATGACCTTCAAGTAAAGTATCACTTCCGTTAATCATACAGTGACCAAAAAGGAAGGTTCACAACAAGATTTTACTTCTTCTTCTTTCACTCCCTCCTTAGTGCCATCAGCATGGAGGAACGGCCTCGACCCATCTCGCCCACTGATCTCTGTCGCTGGCCCTTCTTCTCATATCCACCATCGTGCTTCCTCTGGCTCGCCCAAGTCTCTCCAGATAGTTTTGATACATCATCCTGGGTCTGTCTCTAGGTCGCCTTCCCTCTGGTTTTGATTCCAAGAGCTATTTTGCCTTTTGGTTATCTCCCATCCTGTAAACATGACCAAACCATTTCAGTTGGCGTTCTTCAATAATTTCTTTTACTGGTCTTACATTCAGTTCCTCTCTTATTCTCTCATTTCTCCAGCAGTCTCTTCTTGTTTTTCCAAGTACTCTCCTAAGGTACCTCATTTCTATGGCCGTTACTTTACTCGCATGTTTATCAAGAACAGTCCAGCTCTCCGCACCATATAGAAGGACAGGCAGAAACACTGTTTTAAATAAGGCTATTTTGGTTTCTTTCTGTATCTCCTGTTTCCCTAATATTGTAATGCAGAAAGAGTAGAACACACCATTAGCCTCCTTGACTCTATGTAGAACCTCTTGGTCTATTCTCCCATCTCTGCTGAAAATCGTGCCCAGGTACTGGAAATTATCTGCCTCATCTAACGGCTCATTATTGCATGAAATATGAATTGGGTCTTCCCCATCTCGGCCGATAACCATCACCTTACTTTTAATAGGATTTATTTCCATTCCTTTCCTCTGGAGCTCTTCCGACCATTCATCGACAGCCACCTGAAGCCTTTCCTGGGTGTCAGCAATCAGGACCACATCATCCGCATATAGCAGTGCTTGTGCTTGTACAGGAATTAAATTCCAGTATCCCACTGTTGCTCTTGGTGTTCTTCGCTTGCAGACTTTCCATACTTCATCCATGCATATTATGAAAAGAAGTGGGCTTAGGCTGTCCCCTTGCTTGATGCCTTTATAAAACCTAAATGGCTCTGATTCAGTTCACACACAAGATTTTACAAAAATTCTAAATACAAAACTTTAACTTTCTACCGTATTTATGCGAGATACGAACGAACGTACGTCCGTACAGACGTCACGACGAAACTAGTCAAAATGGATTCAGGAATGGTCAAAATGTATATTTCCATTGAAATCTGAAAACCGAAAATTTTCGCGATTACAATACTTCCTTTACTTCGTACAAGGATGTGAAAACATAATTGAATCGGTTATTTCAGAAATGATATGTGTCATTTTTATCGGTTTTGATTTAAGAATAATTCTAGATGCATTGTATTCCATGATGCATTTCTTGAAGAAGTCGATGTATTTTTTGTACAATTTATCTTTTACAATTTTCGAAATAAAATTTACAGATATTAATAACCTGTATTTTGGAAGATTATTAACCCCCTGGAATACATAATAACCAAACAAATAAAGTTATTAACTCATTTATTTTTTTTTGTATTTACATTTTTTTTGTATCGATAGGAAAAATACTTTTATGATTTTTTATACCTCAAGTATTTTAATATTTAAAGAAAACACGCCTAAAGGTCTCCGGGTTTAAATTCTAAATAATTTTATTTTAACCTCAATATAATTTATAATATAATTACAAATTCTAGTTAAAATGATTGATTAAATATTTCCTACTATCCAAATATGGGTAGTATCATTATAAAAAATTAGCTTACACCACAATAAAAAATATACTATATTCTAACCAAAAATTTACAGATAATTTTGGTTTATCATCAGAACTAATTTGTATCATTGCATGGATGAACCAATTATTTTTTTCTGTCTATTGAAATTTAGAAAGGATTATAATAGTGTAAAAGTTGTATGTAAAGGTTACTTCCACGCTAAGAATGTAATATTTGTACTTATTATAATAACATGTAATTTAATTAATCTTTAAAGGAATGTTTTATTCGTATATTTTATATTGTTCAATTCCTTGATGCTTTTGATTCTAATACTATTGTAAATCTTTACAGATTAATAAAATCAGATATTACAAAAGCTTAGATATGTTTTCTTTGTTTTGTTTTTTTAAAATATAGAAACAATTTTGTGCTATGCACTAAAGCCCGGCGTATGCCTGTATCTTTCTTTGTTGGTGATAGGCTGGAGGCATTATTACATTAGAATCCTCTTTGTATGGCTTAATTTGTCAAAGGCTCGTGGTCGGATTTTCCACTGGCCTAGTGGGCTCGGCGCACGCTAAAAAAATATTTGTTTTATTAACGAAGAAAATGTTTATGATAAGTTAAGAAAAAAAAGTCTTATAAAATCATAAGTGATGTTATTATTTCATAAAATTAATTATTGATTATTATTAATGATTGTCATCATAAAGATTATTTTCTTGATGAAAAATGTCGGATCGACCACCCCTTCCCCCTTCGATGGCAAAAAGAGGGAGCATCGAAAATTCTAGGGCCAAGAAGGCCGTAAACTTTAAATACGGTCCTCCAAGGGCTATTCCGGGTAAGAGGTGGTATAATTAGAAGAAACAAAAATTCTAGATATTAATGATAATTATTTAATTAAGGTACAAAAAACTATAAATATTTACATAGATATCGGCGTCGTTTTTTGAAAAAGGCGTAAGTGCCATTTAGCAAACTTTACAAAAAAAAACATGATAAGATTTTTCCCCAAATAACAATATATTTTTGTTTAAATTTTATTCTTTATTTTATACGGTAGGAGCTTATTAAGGTGGCAAAACCTTTGTAATTACAATAAATTTGTATGGCTTCAAGCACTGGTTAATAAGGCCAGAGTGACGACTGAGAGTCGTCAGTATTTGGTGCTTACATCTTCAATTGTCGGTTTTTAGACTATTTCTAATTTTTTTTTCTCGATATATCGTGAACGAGAATTGATAGAGGTGGTGTTTAAGTTCCATAATAAATTGAAACATAAATTTCGAATTTTTTGCGCTTAAGCCTTTTTCAAAAAACGACGTCGATATGTAAGTGAATAAGCATATGTATGTAATTCGAAAAGTTTTTAAAATTTAACATATAAGAAATGTATAATCAGAAATTTTAGTTTGGCGCGTTTTTTTTACCTAGCGGGTTTCCGTTGTGGTGATGGACGTTCAATAATCAAAATATACTTTTATTATTTAAAATATTTAGTAAACATTTTTGTAATTCACTTAGGACAGAATGTACCTAACTGAGCGAACTTTTCACAAATTGTTTTACGAACTTTTTATTTTTAAAATTTAAGTATTTAAAAATGTACTC
This sequence comes from Rhaphigaster nebulosa, assembly GCA_948150685.1. Classification (NCBI taxonomy): domain Eukaryota; kingdom Metazoa; phylum Arthropoda; class Insecta; order Hemiptera; family Pentatomidae; genus Rhaphigaster; species Rhaphigaster nebulosa. The sequence continues at coordinate 134,588,422 of OX411310.1, read as the reverse complement.
TCTGCTTTGAGACGAACAAAATGCTGATTGAGATGAATTGAAAAAAAAAAAAAATGAAATGATAGCCAAAGTGACAGTTTATTTGTGAATTCTTAAAAACCTTAGATGCCGAAGCGAATAAGTTAAACAGTATTTTTAAGCATGATAGTCCATTTGCTAATTTTAATTTTATTTTAATTTTTAAAGTGGCTGATAATAATAAAAAAATACTGAATAATAAGACTTTTTTTTTACTTTTTTTAATTAATTCGCAACTGTAAACAAAAAACTGCTACAACCTGTAACTGTGATGTACAATGAAAATTAACGTCAATGGAGACATGAAGATAAAAGTCATCCAGCGATACCTCTAAAAAAAATTAATATTTGAAAGTAAGTCTAGGACGTCCCTAGATTCCAGCTCCTTCGTGAACGTCTAGTGTAGATAGTCTTTGAATTAACGAATTTAAGTGAGCATTAAGTATGTCGTGAAATCGTTTATACTATATAATTAATTAATGGTTGATTGTACGTATGGAGTATTTAAGTCTTCGTGTAATTAATTGTTACTGATGTACGGAGGACAGCGCGAAGTGTTAGTACTTTTTATTGAAATTGTTGCAGTTTCAGTGAGTTACCTTTTTTTATAGGGGCAAAACCGTATATTTCTGCAACGTAAGTCCTTATCAATGTGAGTAAATAAGTATACATTCTGAGCTTTTCAGGTAGTGGTAATTTCGATCGTTTATTTAAAATATGTAGTTATAGCTTGAGTTGCAAATTAAGTTTTTGTCTTGTTGATTTCATGCGGAGAGTAATAAAACAGTTAAAGTAAAAAATAGTTTCTTATCCAGGAATGACAAGTGGAATGACAATCATTTTGACAAGTGGTATCTATTTACATTCAGTTTGACATCACAACTTACACAAACACAAAACACACATAGCTACACAACACTCACCATTTATTGAAGGCGAAAAGAAGATATGGGCTAGCCAAAAAAGTGTGCTGAAAAGACACACTCTCATTTTTCATCTGTGTCGGGTTCACATCTCGACGATGGTAGAAGAGAAGATAAAAAGACGAAAGATGGCGAGATAGATCCGGAGCGATCGGTCACAAATGACACAGTTCACTGTCACCATCTACTACCGTGTTCGGTATTGCTCGCGAACTTTGTTGCTCAGACACGGACGCGGCACGACACAAACTCTCGACGGGACGGACTGGGACTGCACTGGCATTCTCCCGCCCGCTCCTTCGGTTCTCCCCTCCCTCCACCTGTCGGTGCATCCAACATCCCCGTCACGATGAGCATCAAACGCGAATTTTTTATTGATTTTTTCAGTCAACCGGGGAGGAAGGGGTGGTCCAAGGGGTGAGAATGGCCAAAAGTAGAGAAAATGTGAATTTGGCTCTCAAAAACTTTTCAGAAATTTCGTTTTCTTATCTGGTGGTTTAAAAATTGTATACATTAGTAGTGGCTAATTAAATTAGCCAAAGTTCAATTCTTTTGTGGAGAGACTTTTTAAGAATTTTAATCCCGACAGAAACAATATCCTCAGGGAACCAAACAGCTCTCACATGAACCTCTACGTCATTGGTTAACATAACCTGGAAACATCATTATGAAAAACGTAGTATGACATCATATAATTAAGACGAGTTGAACTCTGTTACAGACAGCACCAAAATACCCGAATTCAATTCAGATTTTCAAAAAAATTCTTGGAAAGAGATATATTATAACGAGCTAAATTCTGCTTCGGAAAGATTCAAAACCTTCACTATTCGCGTCCAATTATGAAAAATAAAACAAGCTGTATTATGTACCATAAATCCTCAAAACACTCAAATTTTCGTCCGATTTTTAAAAATTCTCTTGAAACCGGCGATATTAAAGCTAAATATCATCCTCTAGAAATCTTTAGAGCACGTCGATCTTCTTCTGTTTTTCATCAATTTTCTTGGAAAAAGCGTAATTACAACCAGCCGAATTCTGCTCCTAAAAAATAACATTTTATTCCGAATTTTTTTTTTTTTTATGTTTTTTTTAAAACGAATGAAATTAAAAATAGATGATCTCTGTTCTAGAAATCTTCAAAATACAAATTCTTGTCCAAATTAAAAAAAAATTCTTGATCGGCGAAATTATAATTAGCCTTTTAATAAAGGCAGTATTACCTACATCTCAGATATGTCAGCTATATTTATCAAGACGCGAAATTCGTAACCTTTCAAAATTCTTTTTCTTCTTTATTGATTAACTTAACAACGTTTCGGACAGAACTAGTCCATTTTCAAGTGTAAAACGCTGCAAATTATAGCACAATGGTTTATTATTTCCACATAGTAATATTTCAAAAATAACAGGTTCACAGGACCTTCCGTATTGCTTTGGTTTACAGTTTAGATAATCAGATTATCTTTCAAATGAGCATTAGAAGTGTTTCGGGAAAAGCATTTTCCTTGGTCGATTACAACGATCTATTATTGAAAATAATAAAACAAAAGGATTCATATAGATTTTTATTTTTAATTTTTTTTTTAATTCCTTGTTATGCTGATTATCCTCTACCTTTATAAATGACCGAGTTATGGGCTGATAAAATCTCTATAAGAGACAAAATGTTGAGTTCCAAGGATCATTCTGGGGTGACCTGTGACTTTGGTGCCTAATCTCAAGAAAATCGGTTATCGGAGAAAAGACGCGAACGGCTGACGGGCGGATTTTTTATATTCGATATTTTGATTCTACATATCTTGAAACGTAAACCATCATATTTTGAAGGGGAGGGGGGAGAGTAAATTTTTTCCTTGGTCGATGACAAAGGTCTATTATTAGAAATAATAAACCAAAACATAATATACAAACAACTTTGTCAACAGTTAATGTACAATAAAACCTTAATAAATATTATATAATAAATAAATTTTCTATATTGTCCAACAATTACTATTTAGAAATATTAAATATCATTATCGTAACCAAAAACCACCTTATCACACTACCATGGGTACATAATTGAGAAATAGCCAAATACACATTTATAATTAAAATTAATTTCATAATATACCTGCATATTGTCTTCATTACTTTTTATTATCTAATCCAAATCTGGATTATTGTCATTGCTATTTCTAATAATACATTAATTTTATGTGTCCAGTAAACAATACGTTCTGAGGTTATTTCACAATAATTAATGCAACAATTGTATCCACAAACTGCTTGGATATCAATGAATGAATTATCTAAGAATACTTAGCTTCTCCTTGTGAAACAACTGTGGACTGTTTTTTTCTGGCATTCAAAGCGATTGATTAATATTGCTAATCACTAATGTGTTTACACTTTGTTGAAATTATTAAATGTTAATTTTATTGATAATGTCTAGATAATGTTGACCAATGCTTTTTACACCCGTCTTAACATTTACCACATTTTTTATATTTTTAGTAATATATGTATATATTCTATGAATTTTCTACTTTTAATTTCCTCTTCAATATTTAATTTCTTTGAATTATTAAAATCTAATTTATAGTTGTTGACGATACTATGTCCTGGTCAGTGGTTTTGCATTTATATTTTTGTGATTTTTTACACATTATTTTTATGTTGATTAATTCTAGTTTTTAGATTTTGTGATGTTTCGCCTATATTATATTGATTTGGACATTGTTGGCAATTGATTTTTAAATCATTTTTTGTGTATTTTATCTTTTGTATTTATTCAATTTATTGCTATTATACGCCCCAAACTTCGCCTATATAATTGTATTGTGGTCATATTCAGTGAATCCTTTTTTGATTTTATTCGTAATTCTCGGGATGTATTTCAATTTATGAAATTCCTTGTAGTTTGTATTTTTGATTTTTGTGTCATTTTCCTGAAATTTAGCGTCTTCATAAGTTCCAAAATCCTATCGCTAAATTTCTCTAGGACCGTCCCCCTCCTCCCCCCCAATGAAATTCCAACGGACGAACTTGTATATCACATTCCAAAAAGACGCTGTCCAATCATTAAATTTTAATTCAAGATTACATCTTGATTTAGTAGAAAATATTTGTTTCAATTATCAAACAATGCTTCAACTATGTGAATCATTTCATTATTTACATAATTTTTATATCCTTGAATCATGAAATCCTGTTTAGTTGCGAGTAATTTTTGTTGTTTTAACTCTGGATTGTTTCATTGTTTTTATATTTTTAATTTTCTATGTTTTTCTTTTCATTTTTTATTTTTTTATCAGTACAATTATATTTATTTTATTTTTTTTTACCAGAAGATTACTCTTTTTTTTTCTCTCTCTTTACTTTGTATTATATTTGAGATTATTGTAAATATCAATTGACTGTTATTAATGTAGTCTTTGGCCAGACTTTTTTTTCTGTTTTTTCTTTTTACTTGCACATACTTTTTATCCTTAAGGGACCTAATTCCAGAATAAAGTTTATTTTTCTATTCTTTTCTATTCTATATGGGTAAAGTAAGAGGACTACATCTTCTTTTATTCACTTCAGATTCGGATTGTACAAAAAATCAGCGTTGAGAACCTCGTCCAAGGTAGCATAACTACCGTCCTCAACAGCTGTAGCCATCCAGCACAGATTTAGAGTGTACCGCAATGGAAAGTGGTGGAGAAACGTACGGAAGATTGTGGTTGGAAGGGGGCCAGAAATGATCTTGAGCCAATCACCACTTACTTCCCTGCATTGCTGAAGCTGGTGAATGCAAGTGCAACAAAACCTGCTCAAACAGTGTCTGCAGAAAGGCAGGTATCTTGGTTCTTTCACAAATGTGTTATTAGGCAGAAATGAATGCGATATCATCGACATGGAACCAGGCGAAACTGGGTTTCGACTTCTCCGGCCTTCAACCTGATACCCCAGATCAAGAACCCTTGGACGAAGAAGACACTTGTAGGACGGAGGTTACACCCAAGGAGAGGAAATATATATATATTGATCCCCTATGACCATGCCCAGAAACGCGGGCAACTACCTCCTCACTGAGGAAAAATTTCCTGGATTGGTGAATGAAAAAAATTTCCCGCGGTTCAAGGAATTCTGTGAACCTTACTACAATCGAGTTGATAGAAATATAAGAGAACCAATAACGGGGAGACCGTCGGAAGTGGAAGCCGCCCTTTATGGAAGATAAGATATCATGAATAAATTATAAGATAATTGGCAAAAGTGCTATTCGGATTGCTGCCGAATCATGTATAGAGGTATAGGCGAGGCAGGGATGAAAATAAACTTACAAAAAAAAAAGAAGTTCATTGTCAAATATACGATCTTGTGTATATTGCTTAAACATTTGATTTGTTTTATATTCTTTTAATCGCGTGCATAATTTATATGTTGATCCTTATTTCAATGACAAAGAGAGCGCATGGCACACTGAAAGGTTCTTCCTTAACAGGTCTGCTTGTAACATTATCTCTTCCAAATCTAATTCCTGACTACTAGTATCGATAAATAACCCAATAATTCCTTACTTATTTATTCCTTCTGTTCTACATACAATCAATGGATCAGAGCAGCATCCAAGTATGATAAAGGATGGGCGAGCAAATTTCAACTGACTGCTTTTTTATTTATTCTTTATTTTCAGATCGGCTTGAAGAGCCATACATGGGTTTTTCAACAGTTAACAATATTTTTAACAATTGGCAAAGGGGGGATATAGTCTCATACAAGAGACATCCTCAACAACGCATATTGTTTATAATTATGGAATAATCTCAGATTTATAAAATGCATAAATAAACTATAATAATAAATTAACTAGAACAGAAAATGCAATTATAATGATAATATAAAAATTACAAAATTAAAAAGATAATATTGTAAGGCTAAGAAAAAAATAAAATAGTAATTAAATAAATAAAAAAAAATTTAAACTAAATAATAAGTAAAAATAAAAAAAATATACAATTAAAAGAAAATAAACTAATTTGAAAATATCTGATGTGGACAACAGATGACTTCCTTGCACGCCTTTTAAACTATAAATCGGTGGCTCAAAAAGTGATCCTGAATTCGGTTACTAGTTTCCGAAGATTACAGTATCTCAAAAACGACACTCGGCGTCGCGACATCCATCTATTGACACACACACACACAAATGTGGAGGAAAACCAGTATGTTACACTCAATTTTAACACTTAAAACAAATAATAAAAATGTTTAATTGGATTGAAAACCAAATTGCATTTGTAACCTTTATTACCGAAACATATGATTTATGTATTTAATTTAAATATAATTTTTGATGTAAGCTTATTATGACCTTCAAGTAAAGTACCCTTTTCGGCTCACCAATTTTAACCAAAATATAGTAAATACAATCATATCGATATAAAAGTCCTATTTACCAAATTTGAGATGTAATACATTATATTTTAACATAATTTTTGATGAAAGTCTAATATGACCTTCAAGTAAAGTACCGCTTCCGGTTTTCCAATTTAAACCAACATCTAGTATATTATTTAAATATATATTGAAGTTATAATTACTAAATTTGAGAAGTTATGCATAGTATTTTAATATAATTTTTGATGCAAGTCTAATATGACCTTCAAGTAAAGTACCACTTCCAGTGATCAAGCAGTGACCAAAAATGGAGGTTCACAACTAGATTTTACAAAAATTCTAAATACAAACTTTCAACTTTCTACGGCTAACCGTTTTTGAGTTATGCGAGATACGAACGTACGTACAGACGCCACGACGAAAATAGTCAAAATGGATTCAGGGATGGCCAAAATGGATATTTCCGTTGAAATCTGAAAACCGAAAATTTTCGCTATTGCAATACTTCCTTTACTTCGTACAAGTAAGTAAAAACAAAACAAAGAATATTTTTAAAAAAATAATAGTATTACTAATACAAATAAATAATATAAATGATGTACTTAAATACTAATACAATAATAATAGACTTCACAACAGCATATCTTGCATTAGTCTGCGTTTTAGTCTACGGGATAATATTGGAATTCCTATTTTATAAGTTATCGCACCTTTAACTATTGGTAACTGGGAATGGTAGGTGATGAAGCGTTTTTTAATGAATTCTTCTAATATTCCAACTCGTAGCTCACGGTGTAGTTGATTATTTCTTATGAACCAGGGGACATCTGCTGCAATTCTTAGAATCCTATTTTGAAGAGTTTGTAATTTTTTTCGTTTTGTACATGATGCTGCACCCTACACTTCACAATCGTACATCAGTAATTGTCTTAGTATTGTTTTATATATTTAGGATAGTTGTTTCTGGTTTTAGACTGGATTTTCTGTTGATAATAGGATAGAGAATTGCATAGGTCTGTGTTAATTTAATATTGATGTGAGGATTCCAAATAAGACGACGGTCTATGACGCCCAAGGTATCTTATCGCTTCGTTAGAGAGATTCCACTGCAATCTGTTACCGTTAAGGATCAGTTCGGGAGGGTCTCTTGGGCGTCTGAGAGCAAAAACTTTAGCGTTGCATTTTTGAAATGCAACATAAAAGCTGATCATCCATTTGGAAAAATATTCTTCTGAATTATTGGCATGAGCTTGCAATATATTTCTGGCTGTTAGTATATCTTCGTGCTGAGTAATAACTGCCGTGTCATCAGCAAACAGAGCTATGGAGGTAACCGACTACTTTAACTGACATTTTTACTTTTTACAGACAAAAACCTGTAAATATAAATGAGGGTGTGAACTCCAAAACTCCTGACTAGTTTTGTCGTGGCGTCTGTACGTACGTTCGTATCTCGCAAGTTATCAGACGACTATTATATTTAACAATTTTTATAACTATAATTTTAAACATTAGTTTAATATCAGTAAACTGTCTTTCTCAGGGCTCTCTAACGTCTAAGACCATACATGTGGGGTCCCAACATGTGTTAACACCTTGTCAATGTCCAGGTCGGCTGACTATTGCCCAAAGATCTTTTGTCCCCTGCCGGAAACCTTGTCAAGCTCCCTCTTATATTCAACAGTTTATTGCTATCATATTCTTGGTCAGATGTCAATTGTATACTTTAACTGAACCCTCAGGACAGCCCTCACAAGAAGTTCACATGAGCTTCCAAGAATTGTTCCTAAATAGGCCACCCAGAATTTAGGTGTAGAGGAAATTATCTCCCTCCCTCTGCTCCTTGCAACTTCATCCCCTCTCCATTTCTCATCCCTATAAAGCCTTCTCTAAATTTACTATAGAGACATTCCATTGGCCGGAGGCACATCAAATTCTTTGATGGGCTGAAGGCCTGCGTAAACCCACTCTTTAGAGACATCGCCCCACCACCCAGGCCTGGGAGGTGGCAAGGCACTAAATTCCCCTTGGTCGACGTGGTAGCCGAGGGAGGGGGTCTGGGCTATGTAGCCTAAACCCAAAAATTAAAATAAAATACAAGAAGAATGGTCCCTCCCCATTCCGTCAAAACTAAAAGGCAAAATGCCACATAAAATAACCGCACTCAGCGGACAAAGAACATGACCTTAAAATACCACTAGGAAACATAAGGTCAAAATAAATAGTGTACATATTTTATATTTTTGTTTATGTATTGTATGTTATAATTAATAAAATAAAATTGGAGGGAGAGGAAAAAAAAAAAAAAAAAGAGATTCCATATCAGAGTTAGCCATGATATAAGATAGCTAACATATTGTAACTTAGTTTGTAAGAAGGATTATAAATGTCATTGTAACATTTTGTTTAGACAATAAAAGTATATCTTAAAGTCTTCACTGTTGTGTGTTCGTTAATTCGCATAACTCAAAAACGGTTAGCCGTAGAAAGTTGAAATTTTGTATTTAGGATTGTTGTAAAATCTAGTTGTGAACCTCCCTTTTTGGTCACTGCTTAATCACCGGAAGTGGTACTTTACTTGAAGGTCATAACTGATTTCCATCAAAAATTATATTAAAATACTATTCAAAACTTCTAAAATTTAGTAATTATAACTTATATATTGATTTAAATAACATACTAGATTTTGGTCTAAATCGGAAAACCGGAAGCGGTACTTTACTTGAAGGTCATAATAGATTTTCACCCAAAATTATATTAAAATATAATGTGATACATCTCAAATTTAGTAAATAGGTCTTTTATATCGATATGAATGTATTTACTATATTTTGGTTCAAATTGGTGAACCGAAAAGGGTACTTTACTTTAAGGTCATAATAAGCTTACATCAAAAATTATATTTAAATTAAATACATAATAAATCATATGTTTCGGTAATAAAGGTTACAAACGCAATTTGGTTTCCAATCCAATTAAACATTTTTATTACTTCTTTTAAGTGTTAACATTGAGTGTAAAATACTGTTTTCCTTCCATTTGTTTGTGTGTGTGTCAATAGATGGATGTCGCGACGCCGAGATATTGAGATACGTAGTTTTTGAGATATTGTAATCTTCGCAAACTAGTAATCAAATTCAGAATCATTTTTTGAGGCATCGATTTATACTTTAATAGGCGTACAAGTTAGTCATGTGTTGTTCACATCAGATATTTTCACATTGTGATTTAGGTAAGCAGTTTTGCAGTCCACCGGTTGCTGGATGAAGAGAGTTCTGTAACAGTTGATTTTTAAGCGTAAGAAAATATAATAAAAAATAGTTTAGACAGTTTTATACTCTTCACTCAGTGAGTAATAACAACCATTGCTATCTCGATTTTAATAAAAAATAGGAGTAAAGAGTTTCGTAGTTTACACATCTTCAAATTTTTCATTATTTTCCTCTTCACTTTGACTTTATTTGAAACACGCTACAAGCACAAGGTGCATAGGTAATATGTATTTTTTTATGAATTTTATGTGTATTTCATTAAGTTTAATAGCATGTATGGTCAAAAACAGCGTGACATGGATAGTGTTTATGGAAATCGGATGTAAATTACCATAAATCGCTTTTTGGCACTTTTTATACTTCCTCAGCGCGCTCTAGCAACTTAACGATCGATCGTAAAGAAATTTATTATGGACATAAAATGTAGAAATTTTGTCGGTTTTACATAATATTTGGTGGTCTTCTTGGAAAAACTATTAATTTCCGAGATATTGACAGAAAAAAATTTCGAAATCTTTGGCAACAAAAACAAGTTTTAGGTCCAAATGCCTGTTAGCAAAGCTCAGATACGGGTTCAGCGACACAAAGAAATGGAGTGAACTAAAGTTTATAACTAAAACTAAACTTTCCTCTATTTTTCCCCTATATATATACCTTTGTAATGTAGTTTAGGAAAAATAGAGGAAAGTTTTGATTATATAGATATTGATTGATATATATATATATAATAAAAATGAAAATAATGTACTCTGTTCATAAATAATAAGGCACTCTCACTCTCATGGCGATCATCTTGGGACAAGCTTCAATTTTCTGCTCCATAGGCTCCTACTACTTACTTTAATAGATATCTTTTATCAGGTATTCTGCACGTGTTCCTTTCCCGAAACATTCGAAATGCTCATTTGAAAGATAATCTAATTATCTGAACTGTAAACCAAAGCTATGCAAAGACCTGTGAATGGACAGACCAGGTATTGTTGAAATATTACTTGCTATGTTTTATCTAAATTAAGTTGATAAATATTTAGCTGAAAATATATTAGTCTGTATAAAGGGATGCCATTGGACAATCATTGAGGATGATTATCCCAAAAATCATGTTATAAGTCAATAATGAATTATTTGTATCGTCCTCTAAATTGGATAACTTTCGAAGGGCCTGATTTGTGGTTATCATTATTTAATGATTAACCAAGACAATGTTCATACTTTTAAGTTTAAAAATAATTCTAATAACAATAACGCTAATCAAATGAATAATGGGCTTGGTTACTAAAGAATAACCTCCTTCCTAACATTTATCTTTATTTATCAAAATTAAAATAATAAACTGTTACAAGAGAAAATAATAACTGTTACAATGAACTGTTAACAATGGAATGATTCAGACAAGACCTAGCCATTAACTGTTCTAACATAAATCTCTTATCAGTAATAATTGGGATTGATGGTCCCTCAGCATCTCTCCATCGGGTTCCCCTGCATATCTTAGGTCATGGAGTCAAAGCCAGAGTATCTCTCATCTTCAGAGGGAAGACCTAGTAGTTGTCCTCCAAGTTCAGCCCTCAAGTGAGATCCCTCCAGAAGTCCCTTTTCATTGCCTCCTCTCCTTTCCTTTCTTCCTTAGTGTAACAATTGGCAGCGTTTTTGGTTTAATTTTAAAATAAAAATAGTTATAATACCTTTTAGACAGCATATTCTTCAAACAAGTTTCCAGGGGAGTAAAGAATATCTCTGGAACCCCCACCCTACAGGGTAGTATGAAAGGACCCTCTGGTACAATGATTCTGCACCCTATAATAAAGGATGATGGGCACGCTTATGATAATATACCATGGGAAATCTAAATATTTTAGAAAAATTATTATCTAACGAATAAAGTCGTGGAAGTTAATGAAGAATGACTAAAAACGCATAAACTTAAGTAACGGTTGTAGTAAATAATTTTAAACTTTATTATATAAATGTTTCCTTGGGAACTAAATGGAAACATTTAAAATTTCACTAGACCTACTGAGGCACGTTTATAAGTGAATTGTGTGATGTATGCACTGTACCAGATTTTTTTTATTCTTTACTCTTGTGAAATATTACACTGTTATAATGTCACTTATATTTCATTGTTATCTTTTTATTATAATCCTAATATTATAATGACATTTTACCGAAATAATGTACAATACAAAATAGATATATTCAGAGTGCCAGTGTAAATTTATCCTAATGCACTATTTAATTAGTTAAATGGAAAATATCAAAATTAATAAAGCATCCCACAATTGGGCAAAGAGGCAGGCATTGGTACGGTTATTTGATTCTTGAGCTTAAAGTATTCTAAAGCTCCCCTTACATGGTCAATAATATTGAGTCAATATTGAATTTCATGAATATATTGAAAGTCTGAGAGATATATTGTAATAATAATAATAATATAATATAGTAATAATAATAATAATAATATATATATATATATATATATATATATATATATATATATATATATATATATATATATATATATATATATTTATATATTATATACCACATTAAATAATATTGACCGTTTAAGGGGGCTTTAGGTGATAGTGGCCAGCACCTTCTAAACACTTTTCTTGTTCTTTAAAAATCATTAATGTAGATTACTAAATATTGGCAAACTAATATTAACAATAACTAAATCATTACTGCGTTCTTCAGTTAAAATATTTTAATTTGCAGTCTGAACATTGTTTTTGTAAATTAAAAAAAAATTAATTTAGAATGTAATTAATGATTAATTGGGTCTCATTCAATGGGATGGAGTGGAGATGCCCAATCTGGAATGATGTGTGTTCGATTCCCATCTGGCTCAGTTCATATTTATTTTGCACAGGTACCGAGAAATGAATCTTGATACTCCCACCCTGGTTAGGATGGAGTAGCGACCTAAAGACAGCCGCCCGATGTTGGCAAAAAGGCCACAAGGCCCACTTTCGGACTAGTTTCCTCCACCAATACCAGTTTCAATTTCATTCAAAGGTTTACAGTTATTTTAATACATTCTAAGTTTTAATTCTTTCCTATTTAGCTTGGAACTTTCTTTTTTTGTAATGTTATGTTCAATTTAATAGCAGCTAAGAACTGGTAAGAATAACAGGATATGTTTATATTCTTTTAAAAGTTTTGAATTACTACAGTTTCATACTTCATAGGCCTTTATTTAAATGTTTGCGACATTTTGGATTATATTGTTTATTATCAAATATCTCTCTAAAAGCACATAAGTAACTAAATTCACATACATTCCAGCCTAACTACCACAATATTACTATCTATATATCTTATATATGGTTAGTGAATGTCGTACCTCAATCTTATCTTCTAATTATTGTTCATTAACTGTTTTTGTTACTATATTATATACTTCACCTCAGCTATATTTTTCAATGATTAAATTAATAAAAAAAATACCTCTATTTCAATAACTATGTGTTATAAAGAATTTGCTAAACTTGTTTTGTCCTAAACTGTCAAATTTTTAATATTATCAATACTTAAATTTTGTATGCATTATCTTTTTTTATTTTCTAATTGGATATTTTTCATCATTACTCTATTTTAGGTATCCTAAACTACAGAAGTTTATTTGTCAACTATTCATTTTTTTGTCCTTTTATATAAAAATTATATATTTTTTTGTAACTTTATCTGCAATAAGATTATTAACAATTGATATTTCTGTTTTTTTCATATTAAAAATTATGATATTTTTTATTGCACCTTTGGCCATGAGTTAAAGAACCATCAGCCAGAATCCCCAACAAGGTTGAAAGTTCATACCTAGCAACCTCCAAAGTGTTGTGGGATATTTTAAATTGTAAAAAAATCTAAAAAAATATGTTTTGTTTTACTTAAAATACAGAAAAAGAATTTGATTCAGAAAAACACTAACTTCACATCACCTTTCAAATATATTCTTTAACTATCTTACTATTATTTATTTTATTTGCCTAAATATTAATTTAAAATCTGTTTACTTGACAATTTAAAATTTAGTTAGCCTGATTTTCTTTTTAAACAACTTACTAGAAATAAACTAAAAAGTAATCCTACTCAGTGGTGTAAATATGATTTTGAAAACCTGTAGCAGTCTAGTTTTCAGGCACCCTTATTCCTTACTCAAAATTTGAAGATGTTGTTATAAGTTATAAATAATAATACAATCAAAAATTGGAAAATTCCAAAACACAAAGCATTAAGTCTCTAAAATATTGGCAGCCAACTAACGTTTCTAGCAGTACCTGATTGGATGTCTTGGAGTGATGTGCTGTCTCTGCTTGATGCATCTTTCTGGACGGTTGATGTGAGATGTTCTGCAATTGATCTCATAGATGTGATTTTTTGTGTATGTCATGATGATGCCTGAATTGGCGATACGTTGACTGGTTAGTTGGTTGTCGTTATTTTAAAGACTTAAGGCATTGAGTTTTGGAATTTTCCAATTGTTTATAGTTAGTAATTTATGTCTCCTGTTGAGTTTTTGCTCTTTTATATTAATAATACAATGCTGGTCATTAATTTTATCACTACATATAATATAATTTGATATTGTATTTATATTGCTACAATGTTGTGCTCAACATACTAAAAAACCTTTATAAACATACTATAAAACCTTTATCAGCTCGAGGCCCCCCTTGGGCCGAGGCCCGTGATATTTGCCAACTGCTATTTACGCACACTATAATGTAACATAAAAAAAAAATTAAAATAATAAAACAATCTATTATTAAAATTAAAAACGATTTAGAAACTAATTTAAAAAGTCCCGAAGGCACACATTTTAAAGCATAAATATAGATACAAGAAGATAGTTAGGGGCGCAGTAAGGAAAGACAAACAGGCAGATAAGTATAAAATTATTTTAATGTGTGCCGACATTTAGGCCTTCATCAGGTCCAGAGTTCTTGATTCGCACTAGAACTCTGGATTACTTACATAATACACTGGATTAAATATCCCAGCTATATTCAATTATTGTAGAACTTGATATTGTAAAACTCAATATTATAAAGATATAATATTAAAAAATCAAATTTTCATATACCAACTCCCAGGCTATTAAATACAGACAATCAATAACTATTGCTTTACCACTTTTGCCTTCAAAATTCTTGCTGTTACTTCATTTTTGGAAATATATTGATTAATAATACAAAATCATTGTATAATTAGACTATTTCACTGCATATTTTAAGGTTATTTATATTGTATAAATTAAGGCTTTTTCACCACATTAAAATACGGTCTTCATTATTTATTTTTAAAAATATAGAAATATTAAGAAAATGTAATGGGAAGGATGAACCAACAAAAACACATAAATTAAATACTGTAATATTTACGAGTATATTTATACAAAAGAAAAATAATACTAGATGTTAATAAATTATTGTTTTATTATCAGCTTCAGGCAACACACTGACCATTTGTAATCAGATAATAAAAACGGAACGCCACAATTGTTCATTTCATTCACAGGGAAGGTACTTTACATTGAGCAAATAATCACTGTTTATGATTTTATCTCAGTATCGTTTCAAGCTCCTGCAACAACTTTCGCAACTGAATTGGTAATAAGAAACCAAACTGGAAAGCTGATAGAACCAGGAGAGTGCGTGGGCCATGACAATACGTTTCCAAGAGGATAAATCCATTCACCAGGGAACTCGATCACAGGGTGGAATCGGAAAAGCCAGAACATTCCGAGAGAAAGTATAGTCTGTAATCAGATATAATAACAAATTATTAAGATAATATAAAACACAAAATGATCATCTAAAAATTGAAATTCATTATATTTATAACGAGTCACTACATAGAACCAAACCAAATTGGGCCATACATTCATCTAATGAACATCCTAATGAATTATATGTAGTAACAACATGGTTAAAAATATTTGTTGCATTATTAGAATAAACTTATTGGTATATTACCCTCCGAATTCTTCGAAATAGTCAATAAAGTAAAACTACTTGATATATATTATACCACATTCCTTAGGCACAAAAATCAAAAGATTTTTTTTTAATTTTTCTCAATTAGTTCTTAAGGATTCCCAGAGATAAATTCATTAACTGTAAACTGTAGCTTCCTATTAAGAGTCAGTCAGGTCTTTTCTTTGGACATGAATAAGGAAACTATGAAAATTAGCAAGTTTATTTGTTAAAATTATGATAGTCAAATACTTAATAATGCCAATTTTCTATTTGCAAAAAATATTATTTTAGTAATTACCTAGATTATAACAAATGAAAAACATTGATCAATAAGATACAGTCGATTCTTGATAATTTGGCACGATAATCTGAAGTTTTTTCCACGTTCGTTGAAAACTACTCGATAAATTGAAAAATCTTGCTTACCCTAGTTAGTTAAGCGGAAATTCAAAAACCAAACACTTTCAAAGGCCTTTTGTAGGAGGGAAAACAGTGAAATTAGAAAAATTAATATTTTAAAAGAACAATTACAGAGCGGTAATGAGTCATAAATATAAATTTGCACTCTTGCACCTTGTAAGCTGAACACTGATTGTTAGTAGTTAGGCTGACGACGGTTTCCCACATTGAGGGAGTTTTATCTGTGCAAAGGTATCACTCAGATTGTATAAAATTTCCTCTTAGAGGTTTACAAATAGAAAATATCAATAGATGTGCGGTAATGAAAATTTTTCGAATAAGTTATTGATATTAACAGTAGCATTTAAAATAAATATAAATTCATTTCAGAAGAGAGTGTTCCATGACCTTTTATTTTTATAAGGTTTTTCATAAAAAGAACATATCCCGAGTTCTCATAATAGAGGTTTAAATAAATTTGCTTTTGTTACCAAAAAACAAATTTTTGCTGAATGTTTCCTAGGCGAAATAAGCAAATTTTGACTAATTAAGGGTCGGGAAAAATGAATATGGCAATGATTTTTTTGTATTAGCTTCTGTTTCCAAAATACTTAATACGCTTACATATATAATATGGCTTGTTCACAATTTTCCAAGAGAAATGAAAAAGTCTTGAACCACAATTACTTGTACAAAGTTATTATCAGTATTTTTTGTATTTGAGAAAAAATATGAAATTCAACTACAAAGAATAGTTTCTGCTACTTGATCAAGTGGAGACTTCATCTGCTAGCATTGATTTATTCCAATAGCCCTGATATCTCTGCTCTATCGATGAAATGTCTTAATGGAATCTCTCTCCAAGTTCATCACTTACAGCTCCACAATTTTCAGTAAAAAAATTCAAGTGGGAGTGGGGAAAATGTATTTTTAGAGACATATTGCAACGCACTGAGGATAGTTATTGTCTCTTCTGTTGCCAAGAAATCCATGCAGCACACCTTTGAATGCTTCCCAAGTTGCCTTTTCTATTCCCTTCAGTATTCGATCAAAGTCAGCATCTTAGAAAATTTCATGAATTTCAGGTCCAACAAAGATTCCTTCCGTGACCTAAGCATCACTTAATCTTGGAAATTTCCCTCTTAATTAATTGAATGCCTCCCCATCCTAGTACATTGCTTTAACAAAGTCCATCATCAACCCCAGCCTGATATGAAAGGAAAAGAGAAGAACGGTTTTCGGATCGACTGAAGTCTCATTTTGGATATTTTTCTCATCTATTTAAGGATTCTGGCTGGTCATTCACCTTTTATATAATGAGACTTTCTACCTCAGCTATCCCAAATACATAGAAAGCAGTAGTGCTTGGAATAGTCTAATTTCCCGCTTACCAAAAATTATGACTTAAATGGTCACTGTATAACTGCATCTCAGAAACAAGAGCTAATTAAATTTTTTCATGGTGCTTTTCGTGTTCAGCAAGCATAAATACATTAATATAAGCTATTTTTGAGCACGAAACATTTTCTTTGTTGGTCAAGGGTAATCGAGGAATTTAAGACCACAAAAAAAAAGTTATAGAAGGAAATGATTGTTTTTTCTTTCCCTTGCCTATATACGAAGTATATAGAAAGGGGAAGTATTGCGATCCTGAAAATTTTCGAATTTGAGTTTTCAACGGAAATACACTTTTTAAGGTCCACTGAGTCCAAATGACCAAGCCTCGCAAAATGGTCTGAGTGTCTGTGTGTATGTGAACAGTCTAGTTCAAAAACGAAAAGTCCTACGATACCCAAATTACGTATATGGCTGAGACGTTACAGCAACTTTTTCGTCAAAATCGACTAACCGGAAGTGCCACTTCATATAATCGATTTTACACTTTTTTACAATTGTCTCGAAAACGGCTCTTATGATTTTGATGAAACTTGCCTAAATTATTCTTCATAAAAGCCTTTAACTTTTCATTTACGTAGTAAATCACCGAGGAATTGCAGGGAAAAAAGTTATGATGAAAAGAATACTTTATTAGCGCATAGCATAAAAAGTATGCATTTTACGGTAAATTATGTGTAGAATTGTATGAAAGGTAATTAAATTATATAAAAAACAATAAAAGAATCATCAAAATAGGACTAGTATTAGCAAAGATACAGTGCATCAGACTAACCGGAAATAGCTATTATATGATGGATTTTACACTTTTTTACATTTTTCTCGAAAACGGCTCTAACGATTTTGATGAAACTTGCCTAAATTATTCTTCATAAAGGCCTTTAACTTTTCATTTACGTAGTATATCACCAAGGAATTGCAGGGAAAAAAGTTATGATGAAAAGAATATTTTATTTGCGCATAGCTTAAAAAGTATGCATTTTATGGTAAATTATGTGTAAAATTGTATGAAAGGTAATTAAATTATATAAAAAACAACAAGAGAATCATCAAAATCGGACCAGTATTAGCAAAGATACAGTGCATCGGATTAACCGGAATTAGCTATTATATCATGGATTTTACACTTTTTTACATTTTCCTCGAAAACAGCTCTAACGACTTTGATGAAATTTGCCTAAATTATTCTTCATAAAGGCCTTTAACTTTTCATTTATGTATTAAATCACCGAGGAATTGTTGGGAAAAATTAGCAAAGATACAGTGTATTTTATGAGGTGCACAAGACCCTACATGGATAAATAAGTGCAATCGAAAGGAGATGGATGTGACCGCATCTCCTCCCACAAATCCGCCAATCTGTTGTAAACAATACGCTCTGTAATAAAGTAATTTAAGAATACAAAAGCGGAAATTAACTTAATAATTTCTACTTTCACATTATTTAATTGGAAGAAAATGTTTCCATGAAAACTAAACCAGAAACTTTTAAAATATATTTGCAACTTGACAAAGTTAAAATATTTAGGTAGTGTACAGTATTGTTGTACTAAAATTGTTTAAACAACTTTTTAATACATAACTACCTATACATCAAGTGCGCGGATTCATTATAAAATTGTTTATGAGGATTTGATGACATTGTTTGCTGCAAGGTATGCTTCTACACACCTATTAATAATTTTAAATAATTGGGTATTACCTTCTTAGGTCATTAAAATGAATAATTGGAAAAATATAAAATAATGGACTGCCCCCATCTCAATATTTGATATTCATTCCCTCATACAATCTTCGACTGAAATTATCAATATTTTCTCTTTTGGAATTTTAAAGGATGCTCAATGTATAAGATATAAGTTTTTAACGACAGGCGCATAATCTAACTAAGACTGTGATTTTCAAAAATACTTGTGATAGGTGACAATGTCAGACTATTAGCAAACGGAATGATAGTAATTACACATTTTACAAATTTTAAACATGGATAAATAAACATTTTAATAGTGTTTGAAATAAAACCACCAAAACATGTGAATTAAAACTTACCATGACGCCCTGCACCACATACTGAATGCTATATGAAAGCCTTAATTTGTTTTGTTTGTAAACTTCATCTGAAAAAATTAAAATATTAATTAAGTGAAAATAAATAGGATTATTAACAAATAAAATGATGCATAAACTATAAATGCACTGCAATAGTCAATAAATACCTTCTTTTTTAATCTCTTGAACAAGTTTTGTAAGCGTCCTCTGTAATCTTGCATACTTGGGAAACTCATCTTTAATAGAAAGAGTATTCATCTCTGTTTGAATTTTTTCTATCTCCTTTCTTAATGCACTAGTTTCATTTCTCTTAGTAAAATGGTTAGATAGCTATAAATTTAAAAAATTCCAATATGAAATCCCATTAAATTATTCAAGCTAGAAATTGAATAAAGTAGCGTTGGTAGATAAATCTATTGATATATATTTTTATCGAGTAAGTTAATATTTGTATTTCAATAAGTAGTTTCATTCATTTAAAACAAATTACCTTCTTTGTGATAGTAGGGAGAAATGCATTAACAAAGCTAACAGCTATTGAAAACAGTAGTAGACTCATATTTAAGGCGGTAACTAAAATGAAATCGTAATTATATGACTACAAAAACTTAAAATTATCTTGGTCTTAATGTTGCAATGATACCAAAGTCATAACGGAGTCATAATCAGATACCGCGTGGTATGGCTTTAAAAAGAAGGTTATAATGCAGCTTTAAATGTTTTTAACTTTGGCTCACAAACATAGAGCTACTTAAGCAAAGAGAAACACAAAATTAGTTTTTTAAAAATAAATTCATATAATAATTTCACCGCATATTTCTTTATACACATTAATGTTATTTGTATTGTTGTTTTATGAGAATATTTATTTAAAATATTTCTATGTAGCCAACATTTTTAATTTAATTTTAAAAATGCTAAGAAATTATAAGGCAGTGGACCTGGAGTTTCGTACTTACATACATTTCTTAACCCAGACAAAATCAATATTCATTCAACTTTTTATCACCATTTCAGTCTCGGCGATGCTATTAATGCAATTATATTCTCACTAATCGTACAAATCGGATATTTTCCCCATACCATACATTTTAGCGATACGGTAATTTGACAGGAATGGCTTATTACGCATTGAAAACAAATGGGAGATTCCACACACCAGGCGCATATGCAGAATATTTTTTCGGCGGAGGGATTTTTTTTTTTCGAGAGAGTGATTTAATCAGAAGACAATTTTTTATGATTTTTAGTACGATATTTGTTTAGTATGTATATTTCCTGTTTTAATTTAACCTTTCCCGGCCATTGACATGTAACGTACCTGTTCCTTCAGTATGTGTGTAGATTTCTGTGTAGAGTATGGTACTTTCTCAAGTTGATGTGTCTTTTTAGACTGTGGATGTGACATATATTTATTATTTATATCGTTATTTTGACTAATCCTGTATTTATTTATGTATACTACCTGTCTCTACCTTTCATTCCATTTTATAAATTTCTCTGATAATGCTGATAGAAAAAATTCTGAAAGAAGGTCTTCTGAGGCACTAATGGAAAAAAGGATTAAGTGCGAAGGCAGCTGCTGTAGAAATTTGTGCGGTGGAAGGTAAAAATGTGGTGCATCGTAATACAGTAGCTTTATGATTCAGGCGGTTCAATACTGGGAACGACAGCCTTCAAGGTAATGCTTTGTGTTTGGTGGAATTGTGAGGATGTTTTGCATTTTGATCTGATTCCAGATGGCAGCGCTATTGATGTTTAGCTTTACTGCGAACAACTCGAAAGAGCATATAGAGTTTCAAAAGAGGAGTCCCCTGCTTCGGTCAATCATATTAAAGTGATGTTTCAGCAAGACAATGCTCCTGCCCATCGTTCACTCTTAATCAAAGAAAGATTCTCATAAATAAAAGGTGTTAGCATCTTACCCCATCCTCCTTACAGCCCTGACATTGCAATATTTGGCTATGGTCTTTTACGACCAATGGCACATTTTTTGAAAGGATGGCACTTAAAAAGCAACAGGAATGTCAAATCAGGATGTGAGGAGTTTTCCGCCTTGAAAACCAAGGACAACCAAATTTCAACTTCTATTAGAAAGATGAGTTAAAGTAATTGGCAATGATGGTCATTATTTTGAAGAATAATTTTAATATGCAGATTTTATTCTGAAATTTAATTAAAACTTATAGTAACAAAGACTTTTGTACCAATCAGGTAAAACTGAGCACGTACTCATTCCTCAAATAACTGAGCAGGAGCTCTGGTTCGATGTGTTTAAATAGAATATACACAATGAAATACTTAAATACTCAATTATTATTTATTTAAAACCGATTTTCATTAAAAAAAAAAGTTTCTTATCATTATTTTACAATTCTTTTAATTATTATTTTACTCAGGTTATAGAATACGTGATCCCCAAATATGGAGTGATTATTTATTCGTAGTATTTTAAGTGAATAAAACGTGAGAATGCACATTATGTGATCAGGTACTCAGGATAATGCCAATCTATTTGTTCGTAGACTCGACATTTTACTGAGTACCTACACACATAGTATGCATTCTCACGTTTTATTCACTTAGAAAGGTGAGCAGGTACTACGAAACAATAATCAGTCCGTATTTATGTAGCACGTATTCCATACGCTTAGTAAAATAAGCATTACAAGAATTCCAAAATAATAATAAAGAAAATTAGTTTTGAACGAAAATCGGTTTTAAATAAATAATAATAGAGTATTTAAGTATTTCATTGTGCGATTTCTATTTATTCACATCTAACCAGAGCACCTGCTCAGTTTTTTGAGGAATGAGTACGTGCTCAGTTTTATTCACTTCACCTATTACATCCGAAAACAATTGGACGTCGCTTTTTCCTTTGCGTAAGTGGCCACGTAACCCATTTGTTTGCTTACTTAAATAATTTTCTGATCCATTCTCTTTTACGGGAAGAAGTAGTAGACTATTAAAATAAACTATTTCAGTGTTTTTTCTAATGTCTTTTTGCTCACTAATGTAATCCGTTCCGATTTAATAAGTAGCCAGGATCTATAGAAACCTGTATCAGTGTTAAAACCGACTATTCTTGAAATAAGGACAGTTTGAAGAATCTCTATTCTCGCCAAAACTAGTATGATTTGTAGAGCGTTACAATCTATGTATAAATTTCCCCCTCCTCCTCCCCGTTACTCGATCCACCCTTCCTTACGCGTTTCCTAATAGGCTTTCTGGGCCTAATAGCTTCAAAAATAGCTTCAAGCCCGCTACGAAAAGCCGCTGTTTTTAACAATCTCCGAGTTCATACCCGTTGAAGCTATTAGGCCCAGAAAGCCTATTAGGAAACGCGTAAGGAAGGAGGGGTCAAGTAAGGGTGAGGAGGAGGGGGAAATTTATACATATATTGTAACGCTCTACAAATTATTGCTAGTTTTGGCGAGAATAGAGGACGGATATGTATAGATTTTATTTATTTATTTGTATTTTTTAAACCAGGAATGGTTAACTAGTCGATCGTGAGCGATTTTTAGTAGGTCGCGATCAAAAAAGATTTCAAATAACAAACGCAATTTATTAGAGACTCACAAAAAAAAAATGGTCTTTTATTTTCATATCGGTCTTTGGAGATGCGCCTTCAGCTATCAGACAGCTATGCTGAACACAGAATAAGGAAAACTATTTTAAATTGAAAGGAATAAAGAAGAATTATGCAAGATAGTTAGGTCTGAGTTGACCAAATCAGGAAAAAAAAATCCTAAATAAATAAAAAATCACTTCCGTTTCTTTGTTTTTGGATTATTATTTATAGTTTTTAGATATAATCATTGTTTACAAATATAAAAAATAAAAGTTTAAGCATTAGGGTACATGAAGTTGTTTAATTTGAAGTATTCAATAAATGATCCTTGTGGTGAACTGTATATAGATTTTTGGTAGACATCTCTTCAGTAAATGAACGGACAGGTCGAAATGCTGACCAATTTCCTGTATTCCTTTGACTAGATAGTTTCAATTCATTTGTGACAGGAAGGACCTCTCCTTTCAAACGGCGTTCTCTGGCACGTCTGTTCTGGAACCATACTTTCACCTACAGAACATAAGAAATTATTACCTTACTTAATGTATATATGCAAGTAAGCACATTTGACATCAGTTAGTAAGACAGCTTTACCATTTTATTGAATAATATCAATATGAAAAAGAGTTTTTAAATGTAAAACTATTCAGTGTTTCCAATCTGACAAGCACTCAACAATCTCAGCGAAGCAAGTTTTAGCTAAACGGTGAGGATTAAACCCGCGAAACATAACGGAATCTCAGGTCATTTACACAAAATGATCCAGAACATTTCGTGAAAAGATGAAAAATACTGTGCGGGGCAATAGTCCTAATGGTGTTCAAAGATCTACGTCAATGGGAATAATGAGAGTAAATGGAATACAACAAACCATTATAAATATTGCATTAACGAAATTTGGCAGAGTAAATTTAAACGAAGCAACATCGTTTTGAGAAGCGTTTTAAAAGAAACAACCAATAAATCCACAATCCATACGATACATCCATACGATAAATAAATACGAGTGTTCCATCAGTAGTTGAATAAATTACTACGAAATATGTACAAGATATTTCTATCTTAGTAATAACATAAAATCCGATTCGAGCCGGGCGCCATATAAATAAGGATATCAAAATGCCCACAAATATATTTTAATAACTTTTTTTACTTCTTTTTAGACTCCGAAAAGAAAATTTATTTGATTTGATTTAAGTTGAACATACGTTTAAATTTTCCTAGATGCAAATAATTTAGAATTGTGAGAAGGTGGCAGGATTATGATCTAAAAATAAACCACTCGAAATTTGCCGCACTCAAAATTCTGACAACGGGGATAAGTGCTCCCTTTGCTTCCCCTCCCCCTCCACCCCTCGTTTCGGCCTTGGAGGGGCGACAATCTAAAAGTTTGCTTCGGGCGCCAGTATACCTAGCTACGCCACTGCTAAAACCTCTACAAT
This sequence comes from Rhaphigaster nebulosa, assembly GCA_948150685.1. Lineage (NCBI taxonomy): Eukaryota > Metazoa > Arthropoda > Insecta > Hemiptera > Pentatomidae > Rhaphigaster > Rhaphigaster nebulosa. The sequence goes on along the minus strand of OX411310.1, from coordinate 134,563,993 downwards.
CATGTAAATTACTCAGCCGATTCCGTTCCGTGTTTAATAGAACGCATTTTTGTACAAATTTACAAGAGGGGCGCATTCGGGTTTCTCTCGATCTTACCCGAAGGTCGCCGGACTAGCATACTCTAGCGCCTGTGCTAACTGCTTTGCATTCAATTGTAACATTCGTATTCATTGCAGTTATTAAAATTATTACTGCCTTAATTACATATTATTTAAAATTGTTCGTGCAGTCGACTTACGGTGATCTGGGGAAGTTGTAGTAATAATTTAAAGGAGTGATAATTTAAATTACGATAAGGACCCGACCTCAACTGAAACGGAACTTTGGGGGTTTGTTTATCTCTTGAGCGTGCGTAGCGAGCGGAAGTCCTCAGCTGCGATCTATTTAAAGCAGCAATAATTGAAATTAGGGTAAGACCCCGATCTCAACTGAAAAGGATCCGTTGCTGTTTTGTTTATTTCTCGGGGGAACGTAATGAGCAGAAATCGACAGCACTAATAATTTTAAATAATATCTAATTAAAGCAGTAATAAGTAATAAGCAGTAATAATTCCAATGAACTCGAATGATAGAGCAGTTAGTACAAATAGCGATAGAGTATGGTAGTCCGGCGACCTTCGGGTAAGATCGGGAGGAACCAGTGATAACGCGCCCCTCTTGTAAAGTTGTACCCGCATTTCTTTAAAAGAAATTTTTCGTTAAAAAAAAATTAATTATCGAAGAGGAGCTTTTGTGTAATTATTGACTCGTTACACATCAAAACTTGCATGACCGGTACCGCTGTTTGAGTTGTTCCGATGTATTAAAACTTTGCCAATGCTACTCCATTTATTCGTAATGTTTTAAAACCGTTTCGTCATTTCTATAAAATTCCGTTTGCGCCATTTTCACTTTTGTGCTTTATATTCAGTCTCGTATGGGATTCACTTTGCGGATCACAGTAAGCTTATCAATTGAGGTAATGGTTAAGATATTAAATATTTATCATAAGTTATGTCACTGTAGGAGGTAATAGAGTTCCCAAATGACTCCTTCCTTAAAAGGCACGTAATATATACGAATATATCGAAATGCATTTGTAGGTGGAAACATATCTTAATTGCTTACTGGCCGGTTTAGGCGCAATGCTGTACAAGAGCCCCTTGCCCCTTTTCGATAGGTTCACCAAATTATAAATAGAAAATATATTTTTTTTAAATTCTATAGAGAAAAGGTACCTCACCCTTAGTTCTGAAAGGCGCAGAAGAGAAGAAAGATGCATGGCCTCTTCGCTGTTCAAGTAAGGACTAGTTTGAAAGCGTTGCTCGAGCGCTAGCAGTTGTCCAGAGGTGAATGGTATCCTTGGAGTCCTGCATGTTCTTCTTCTGTTTTCCTTTTTCTTAGATCCTGAAACATTAATGTATGTATTATAAAGTTTAATGTCATGAAAATATTTAAAATTGAGAATTAATAATGTTAATTGTTCAGGTGTTCTACTATTCTGACACCGGACAGTAGGTAGATAGCATGAGCGGATCCAGATGTAGTTAATATGGAGGGAACGACCAGAACTAGGTTAGGTTTTGTCAAGCTAAATCTTGCCACCCTCCCAGCCACTCCTCCAATAAAAGTTAACCTTTTTATAACCGTATTGTAGGTAATATATTTCGAAATAAACAACATCATCTCCTAACACTAACATTGACTGAATCAACTTCAATAAATTCAAAAAGTAGAAACAGATATTATTTACTTAATCTAAAATTTCGCTCGAACTTTACCGCCCTCTAAATTCTGCTGCCAGGAGCAAGTGCCCCCTTTGCACTTCCCCCTACTGCATTAGTTCTGGGCCTGTATCAGAGTGACAACAAAATTTGGGATATTCCAAGAGCAGGCCACGATTATGCCATACAACTCTTATTTTTAATGTTTGTATAAAAAACAAAGCCTTCCATTGAGGCGCCAACCATTTTTAATTTGCTATGCATAATTATAAGCAAACTTGGGAAGGATGGTGTATAGAACTATGTGATTGTCTTGTCTACTGTTAGGAAGGATTGGCAGGATATCTCAACAATCAATAACCCAATGACAAATGATACATTTTAAACCAATTTAAAAAGTTGTTGGCCTTGATTAGGTTTCATTTATATGAATCCAGTGGCTTTGCCATTCGACCATAAAAATAAGTTTTGAGGCTTCATGAGGTTTAAAAAATAATGAACCCATAGAAGTTAAAAACACTTATTTTATTTAGAATAATAAAAAAATTAATTGCAATTGGCAAGTACGAGTATTTAATTATATATAAATATTTCGATGATCAATTGCTCACATGGTGAACCAAGGTTAATTTTCCTCCTTCCTAATGAATTATAATTTATCACAATTACTCATGAGTATTGGTATTAGTTGGTATATTTTAAATTAGTTTTAATTATATTTTTGGTTTTTCTCAGTGGTTATTATTGGTGGGGAAATTTCCTCTTCCGCCCAGTGTATTCGCCATTGATAGATAGCACTTCCTGTCCTCAGGTTCAGTACCACATCACCCATTTTTTTTACTTGGTATATAAACAAATAAATATGCTAGAGCATCAGTGAAAAAGTGTGAATTTAACATCAGCATGATTAAAATCGTCCAAAAATCAAAGCAAAACAAACATCAAGTCGTTTTTCATACTTGGACAAAACGAAAGGTCTATAAAAGAAAATGAAGATTTCAGTGTGAGACCTTATTCTTAAACTGGCTGACACCAGACGCTCTGGTACTTTCTATTTCTCTCACTCTCTTTTTGTTATATCTTTTAAACCTTAATTATTTACAAGATATAAACAATATTAATAATTTTAGCGTTCTTTAAAACTCTTAAATACGGAAAATTCATAGAAATTAGAAATAGAAATTTTTTACTTGATTTATCTGGAGAATTTTTATGAAAAATGAAATTACTTATTTAAAAAGTTCGATATAAAAAAAATTCTATTACGATAATTTATTTTCTAGAGCGTTTGTATCACTTATTTTATTATTGAACATTGAAAATGCAATTAGTTTTAATAAATTAATAAATAAAATACGTACAATTATTATTTAACTTTATAAAAATAAGTTAAATACAATTATTATTATCCATCATTATTATGAATGATTAAATTCATAATTAAAATTCATAAAATAATCTATTTACTCTCGTAAACAGATGATAACTAGATTCTAACGAATATAAATCACAAGCAAGCACGGTACGATTTTTCACACCATGAAGGAAATTCACACAAAGCGAAATAATTTTGCTTATAACAAAGTGGGATAATATATTTTTTTAAAGAGAAACAAAGTTGATATCCGTGTTTCGTACCCCAAAACATCCATTAATACGAATTTTCATAGCAATTGAAAAATAAAAAATTTTCGCTCCAAATTTTCGCCTTGCTCCTCAGACCTTCGATTTTTTTAAAATTGCGACAACTTCAAGACGACTCCACTGATCCATACGAGACTTTGGAGTGGTTTAAGGCTGTAAATTACACGAAATAGAATAAACCCGACATCCGTAAAAAAAATCAGAACCGGATATATAAAATGAAACGTTTGAAGATGTTTTATTTAGTTGGCACTACTTTTTCTCCCTTATAAAGGCATACAAATCTAAAAGTTATTGGTATGTGTGAGTAAAGTTGAATTTGGATAAAATCCAGAGGAGTTATGAATGTTTATGTGAACGCCGGACATTGGCAGGGAAAAAAAAATCCTCCAGAAAAATTAAGCCAAAAATTTTTATTTTTTGATTTTTATGAAAATTCGTATTTAAGGGTTATAAAGAACGCTAAAAGCGAATCTGATTTATTTTTTCTAAAATATTTTTTGTTGGCTTACACAGTACAGAAAGCTTCTTTTGGTTTTTGTAATTTTTGGTATAGATAGATAAAAAGATTTATTGAAAATAAATTTACATCCAAACAAACAAATTCTTTGACAAGCCTTTGTTGACATGGTATAATACCGTCTGCCATGAGTTGCCTTATATACACAATAAGAAACAAAAAAGAAAAAAAAAAACTCACATACATCCTTTTGTTAATAATTTCTTAATTAAATACATTACATATATAAATTTAATAATAAAAAGCATCCAATTTATAATTAATTTATTAATAATTTATATTTATTATACTTGGTTTTGTGATTTTTATTTACATATAGGAGAAGAATATGTTGTATTGCCGAATCAATAACATTCTGTAGCCATAAGCTGATATGTGGTAATGGTACAAACTGTTCCAATCCTTACCATTTAATAAGTCTATTAGTTCATGACGACTTAGTATTTTTTTCCTAAAATACTCGACGCTATATTCTTGTAAAATAGGGCAAACAGCAAAGCAGTGGTATAAATCCCCAATTACATTTAAATTACTGAGTACACAATCTTTGTTGTTCACTCCTCATAACACTATTGTTAAGATAGACTAATTATCCTCGGAGCGTAAAAATAACCTTAATAAAATTAATTTTATTCCCATCTAACATATAATGCCTGTCACCTAAGTCACTGTTTAAATCCTCATAAAGATCATGGAAATTAGATACTTTGGGTTTCTCCATCATATCCGCCTTAAAATTATTTTTTAATTTAGCCAAAATAATTGAAACTATTTCATTGCTTGCATATTCTAATGGAATATTTATTCTGTTACAAAGTTCGGAGTTTTCTTTATGCCAAAATATTTTCTTTTTCCTTAGCTAGAAGTAATTTTTTGTATATTTACCTCATTTAATAGAAACTACAATATTTTTTTCTCATTTTACATAAAAAAACAAACAAATATATTGGTATATTGGAACACTGAAATACATGCAGAGGAAAGGCATAAAACAATATTATAATAAATCGTTGAAATTTTATAAAATAACTTTTTTTTCTTGGCTCCTAATACGCTTTGGCAAGAATCCTTCGGCACGCGTTGAATATTTTTCGACCTAGTACTACCAAAAAACGTTCCATTGAAGTCGGTGAGGCGACGTCCGTTTTAGAAAAAAAAAATAACTCGTTAAAAAACAGATTAAGTTGGTTACTTACTGGAAAGCTTTGGCGGTTTGTAACGACTGCAACGAAGCCATTCGTAGCGCTGCTCTGCGTCCTGGCTCAGGATTCTTCTGATGCTGAAGTCAGTCGTCATCCTCTGCACTATTCCGTCCCAGACTGAAGCCTTCCCATTACCCGCCCGATATTTATGCAGTTAGAGAGTAACCGATACCCAGCGAAACCCGAGACCCAACCTTTTGTATGATGTCTAATTATCCTAGCGATCTACAGAAGAGGGAGTGATTTGGCACTAATTGATAAATATACTCGAGGTTAAACTTTTTAAGAATATTATTGGTACTGGTACAAGTAAAGCTTGTTGTCAGGCTTAATTAACACTTAGCTTTTTGATTATTAGTCCATTCTCACCATATTCTAAAATTATTTTTTATTTTCCCTTACCATATTTCCTAATTATACTATACGAAGTATATAGTAAGGGGAAGTATTGCGATCGTGAAAATTTCCGACGGAAATACACGTTTTAAGGTCCCCTGAGTCCAAATAACCAAGTCTCGCAAAATGGTCTTTGTGTCTGTGAACAGCCTAGCCCAAAAAAGAAAAGTTGTACGATTCTGAAATTACGTATTTAAGGTAAGCACATGCATGTGAAGTTAAAGTAACTTTTTCGTCAAAATCGACTAACCGGAAGTCCCAGTTTATATAATCGATTTTACACTTTTTAATAATTTTTTCGAAAAAGGCTATAACGATTTTGATAAAACTTGCCTAAATTATTCTTCTTAATGGCCTTTAACTTTTCATATATGTAGTACATTACCGAGGAAATGCATGAAAAAAAGTTATCAAGAAAAGAACATTCTATTTGCGCGTAACTTAAAAAACATGCATTTTATAGTAAACAATGTACAGATTTGTATGAAAGATAATTAAATTATCTAAAAACAATCATCAAAATCGGACCGATAATAGCAAAGATACAGCGCATCGGACTAACCGGAAGTGATAATTATATCATGGATTTTACAATTTTCTTGTAAACGGCTGTAACGATTTTGATAAAATTTGCCTAATGTCTTCTTCTGAAAGCCCTTCAACTTTTCATATATGTAGTGTATCATCGAGATACAAAATGCAGGGTAAAAAGTTATACCGAAAAGAAAATTTTATTTGCGCATAATTCAAAAAGTAAATATTTTATGGTAAATCATGTATGGAATCATACGAAAGGTGATTAAAATCTCTAAAATACAAATAGGAATGATCGAAATCGAACCTGAATTAGCAAAAATACAGAATATCTTATGAGGACCACAAGACCCTATATGGATAACCGAGCGCATCCGAAAGGAGACGGATGCGACTAAACCTACTCCCATCAATCCGCCAATCTGTTGTCTACAATACGCTCTGTAATAATGTAATGTAAGAATACAAAAGCAGAAATTAACCTAATACTTTTATATTATTTAATGGAAAGAAAATATTTCCATGAAAACTAAACCGAAACTTTTAAAATATATTTTCAACTTGACAAACTTAAAATATATAGGTAGTGTACAGAATTGTTGTACTAAAATTATTTAAAAACTGTTTTGTTGTACTTATGTGGGAGAAGATGTGAAGAAGTGAATGCTGCTGGGCTTATATCAAGTATTGTTTATTTGAACTCTTTAAAGTTGACAGCCCAAACTTTTTGTATAAGTGTGAAAACGTTATTTTGTTAATACAATGGGATGATATGGGGAGGGAGTGAAAATTTAAAACTTTATAGCCGTTTACAAAAATTTATTATCATTTTTTATCCTGTTCCTTGAAAATATCTGCAAGAAATGAGACTGAACAACATATTATAGGTTACCTATAATTGTAAAGATTATTTTGTATTTTAGGTGTTAATCCAAATTTAACACGGGTGAATCCGCGCGTATACGAAAGTAGTGGATAGAATTTAATAAAATTGATGCAGGACTATTTTTACACTAATCACAAACTTTATATCTATTTTATCGACCCTATCTGGATGGAGATAATTCAAAAAAGTATATATTATTATCTAATTTTAATTTAATTTTTTAAAAGTAATAATATTCTTTGTACTTGCTGCATAATACTAGTTACGTTGTATTCATTTCTTTCTGTAGACTCCAGAATAACGATAAAATCGCTATATATATATAAATAATATTATCAAAAATGTAAATATTCTTTTTAATGGATATGTTTAATTTTTAACGTTTGTATTAAATAACTTTTAAAACAGATTTGAATCCACCGACTAAAATGAAAATGCACTTATCTAAAAAGAACGGAAATTTTGACTTTCAGCTTGGCTAAAAACCTTTTTTCTCACTTTACTTTTTAAACTTATTCTGCCTAATAAGTTTTCAACTTATTTCACCTCTAGATTAAATCTGCCTTTTTCCTTTAAGTTGTAGTTTTCACCTTTTCAAAATTCAACAAATAAACCAAGTTTCTTTAACCCTTTTTGGGACAACTGCAAAAAAATCAAAAATTGTATTTACTTATAAACAAAAACAAAAAAAATCTGCATTAATAGGCTTCAGATAAAGTAAAAACTAAACAAAAAAAAATCCCTTTGTTATATACACTCTTAAATATCTTGAAGGATACGTCATTCCACAGTTTCTCTTCCGGCATTGATAAATTTTTTTAACTTTATCATATTGGCCTTACTATAATAACTAAAATAGTTGTTTTATTTAGAGATAAAAAAAATATAACAAAATGATGATAACTGATTTAAAAAGACATATTGTTATATGAATTTTTTAAAAAAATTTACATCGAGACCTAAAATATTTTTAAGATAAAAAAAGGAAAAAGAGACATCTCATCATATCTTAGTGGGATGCATATCAAGTTTACTTGTTTGGGTTGAACTATCCCACAGATCAAGATTGAAAATTGAATTGCTCACTTTAAAATATTATTAAATTTTCCATAATGTAATAGAGAAACATAAGAATGAGTTTCATTTAAAAAAAATAATAGAACAAACGGTTTTAATGTCAAAATTACACTTTCCTTTTCTGACTTTGCCTTCTCTGACAAGTTATGTGTTGGTATCAACTACTGATAATAATATCAGTATATTTGTCTATATCCTTCTTTCAGGAAGTAGAATGGTTCCAAAATTACAAGAAATACAGACGTATAATGAGAATGAGTCTCTCAGGATAACTAAACTCAAAAAAGGCTTAAAAATAATGATAATTACGAAGTCAACAAAACTCGAAAATAATTTCGTTTTATAGTAAACGATTCTAAATCTTACTATTCTATTATCTGTAGTTATTCGATTCCGTAACATCTGCACAGGTATAATATCCACAGATGGGAGTACAATGAATGGTATCCAGTTACCGTGTAACAAATTCATTCAGGGTGGTCCGACAGGCAGAGGAGTCATGGGTTCATTTGTAATGGACTCTGCGGTATCCATTACTCTGTATTGTGTATGGGCTCACTCAGCCGAGAAATCGTATCGAAAACAAACTTCCCCCATTGAAGAGAATGTACTAACCACAAGATCACTCCCTATCATATTTTCAAAGAATGGAACTTAAATAGACAGTCTATCTGCCTGCAAAATCCAACTAAAGGATTTTACATATACTTTTGGGATAAAGAAATCGTTTGGCATAATCCATTACCTCAGGAAATTTTTTTAGTAAATAACCGAGCAGAGCTGTGGAGAAAAAAATGTGAATAAAAAAGAGCGAAACGCGTGTTATTAAACTGAACCAAGAAACCCTAGTAATTAATTACATCCAAATTTCATTCATAGAAACTTTTTTTTTTTAATAAATGATTCGTCATCAATTATTTTATTTTTCATTCATTTTTACTAAAATGTGAATGGAAAAATGAAGGGACGATAAAATGAACATAGGACGATTGAATGAATTCTCGAATGAAAAATGAATTCTTAATTATAATTAAATTTCTTATTAATTTTAATTAAATAAGAATGCTAAACTTCTGTCATTTTTACTTCCTTGTACGAAGTAAAGGAAGTATTGTATTCGCGAAAGTTTTCGGTTTTCAGATTTCAACGGAAATATCCATTTTGACCATCCCTGAATCCATTTTGACTAGTTTCGTCGTGGCGTCTGTACGTACGTACGTTCGTTCGTTCGTATTTCGCATAACTCAAAAACCGTTTTAAATTTAAATTTAGTTGAAATTTCGTATTTAGGATTGTTGTAAAATCTAGTTGTGAACCTCCCTTTTTGGTCACTGCTTGATCACCGGAAGTGGTAATTTACTTAAAGGTCATAATTGATTTTTATCAAAAATTATATTAAAATACTATGCAAAACTTCTCAAATTTAGTATTTATTACTTATATATTGATTTAAATACCATACTAGATTTTGGTTTAAATTGAAAAACCGGAAGCGGTACTTTACTTAAAGGTCATAATTGATTTTTATCAAAAATTATATTAAAATACTATGAAAAACTTCTCAAATTTAGTATTTATTACTTATATATTGATTTAAATACCATACTAGATTTTGGTTTAAATTGAAAAACCGGAAGCGGTACTTTATTTGAAGGTCATATTAGACTTTCATCAAAAATTATATTAAAATACAATGTAAAACATCTCAAATTTGGTAAATAGGACTTTTATATCTATATCAATGTATTTAATATATTTTGGTTAAAATTGGTGAGCCGAAAACAGTACGTTACTTGATATGTTTCAGTAATAAAGGTTACAAACGCAATTTGGTTTCCAATCTACTTAAAAATTTTTATTACTTCATTTTAAGTGTTAAAATTGAGTGTAAAATACTGATTTTCCTTCCCATTGTGTGAGTATGTGTGTCAATAAATGGATGTTGCGACGCCGAGTGTCGTTTTTGAGATACTGCAATCTTCGGAAACTAGTAACCAAATTCAGGATCACTTTTTGAGCAACCGATTTATAGTTTAATAGGCGTACAAGGAAGTTATGTGTTGTCCACATCAGATATTTTTATTTTTTAAACCTGATGAAATCTCAAAACTTAGCAATTTGGTCTGTGGTTATGTCACTGGACTTGTATAAATGGAATTCTAATCAAGAAGAAAATAATGTTAAATTGGTTCAAACTGTATCATTTGTCATTGGATTATTAATTACTGATATCTCCTGTCAATCCCTCCAGGCACAGGATTAGACAACAGAGCACAATCACATAATTCTGCATATCATCCTTACTATATTTCCTTAGAAATATGCATTGCAATTAATAATGGTTGGCGTCTCATAGCAATAATATAGACTTCGTTTTTTGAAGAAGGCATAAGCGCCAAAAATTCCAAATTTCGGTTTCAATTGATTATGGGACGTAAACACTAACTCTATCGATTCTCGCTCACGATTTATCGAGAAAAGAATTAGAAATGGTCTAAAATTCGAATATTGATGATGTAAGCACCAAATACTAACGACTCTCAGTCGTCACTCTGGCCTAAACCAATGCTAGAAACCTTTATAATATATTGTAATTACAAAGATTTGCCAGGTAAATAAACTTCTAATGTTTTCAATAAAAATTAAATAAAAGAATTATATATCATTATTTGGGAAAAAATCGTTTCATGTGTAAAGTTTACAAAATGGCTGGATATGTACTACCTATGTAATATATATTGCCTGTTTTAAATACTGCAGGCTGTGGAAGGTGAGGGCTTTATTTACATTTGCAAAGAATCCGCTGCGCTTTTTCTTCTTTAGACTGCAGGAGGAATCTTCCATCTATTTCATCCTCTTTAGATTATATTTTAGCGGACAGTGGCCCATGAGGAGGCACGTTATTGTTCTCAACAGTTCTTTGTCAGGTTTAGGTAAAATGTAGCCTTTTTTTTTTGACAATTTGATGAGTTTGAATTGTTTCATTCCAGATTTTGATACACAATGTGTTTCCTTCTTTGTTTCCTAGGAATCAATTTCTTTCCTGATTAAGATAGTAGATATATTGCGGTAAGGCCCAGAGCCAATTGAGCCAAATAGTTTCTGAGCCCTTCCTTCCTAGGACATCAGCTATCTCATTGCCTTTAGTTTCTTCGTGTCCCGGAGTCCATATTAGGGTAAGGCTAACTAGCAAATGGTGTACGCAGGGGAGAGGATCAGGACGATATATCCTATCTCCTTCTTCCATCCCCCCGAAAACATACGAAAAAATACAATTTCATAGCCGCCAATATAACATTTGTATTTTGAGTAATATTTTAACAATAGCTGTTAATCCAATTTTCAAGTTTATCCTTAAAACCTACGCCAAATTTGGTGATTATTTGGCTTCTTCTTGTTAAATCTCGACCCCCTCCTCCGAAAAAAAATTTAACCCCCTCCGAAAAAAACTGAGCCGTAAATGGACGCCTGGCAGATGTGAAACATCGAAACTATTTTGTATAGAAAATATGCATGAAAGAATGGTTTCAATATTAAACATCAAATATAGGGTATTTTTTACTACGCTACCTCAAATCACTTTTCAATAAAAATATATGATTTCTTGGTCACTGTTTACATACTAGTTATAACTTCATTTTCAAATAAAGAAATAAATAGGTGCATGTTTTTTCACCATTAACAAATAAAACTGACATTGGACGTATTTATTTGAAATTAATATATACTATAAAAGGTGAAAAACCAAAAATATTCTATTTTACTCATGAAGGAGGCCAGTAAACTCTTATGTTTTCCATTATAACTCCCAATAGGTCTTCTTTTTCGTGCCTTCTACGAACCATCAAAGTAGTAGGATATTAGAAGGAATGGAATTCCATAGGATAGAGGAGCGAGCGAGAAAGGAACGCTCGAATCTTTCGGTTCTATGAGAAGGCGCGATCTTTTTTCCTGTGCGTGGATCGAGGATTCAAATTGTAGGAGGCTGTAGGAAAGGTGCTGAGTGGTGACAGTTTATGATCCGCTTCAATCTGTCTTCGAGCATCCTCGAGAGGACACCGTATACTACACAACCATGGTCAAAGTGGAGGAAGATGTGGGAGGATACGAGGAGTTTACGGTTAGGTTGTGGAAGAAGATGTCGTGAGCGAAGGAATAACTTAAGGCCACTTATCGATCGTCGGGAAATTTGGGCGAAATGGGATTTCCTGGTAAGTGTTTAGTCGATAATAATACCAAAGATTTTAATTTATAAGGTGAAAGTGATGGGGTAGATCATTTAGAATTAAAGTAGGGAAGGTGGCACTGAATCTAAGGAGGGAATTGGAACCTATGACAATGGCCTAAGTTTTCATAGCGTTTAATCTTAATCTATTCAGGTTCGCTCAGGCACTGATTCTATCTAGGTCTTCCTAAATACTGGTAAACGCAACTAATAGCTCAGAAGGAGGAAAGGATAAATAGATTTGGAAGTCGTCGGCGTATAGGTGGCGGGAACAGTGGATATATTTGAGCCCTGGGCTATTCATGAGGACAGGATTAGGAAGAAAGATATGGATTGATTAGGAATGGTAACTGCTTGAGTCCGATCGGAAAGGAACGATTGAAACCACTGAATAGAGCTGTTGGAAAGAGATAGTGATTTTAATTGGGCAAAAAGGATAGAGTGGTCCAGGGAATCAAAAGCTTTAGACATCGCGGTATGTATGTCACTGGTGATTTTGTCTAGAGCACGTTGTGAGTAGAAACTGAGAGGGAAACCAGATTGGAGAGGATCGAGAAGTTTGGACTTTTCAAGGAAATTTGATATTTGTGATTGGACTATCCTTTCTAGGGGTTAATGTACGCGTCTCCCTTAACAAAAGAACAGATTGGCGATAATACAGAGAATGACTGTGCTGCGTGTAACTGAGATGCCTTATAGGCGAGATAAAATCCTATCCATCGGCTGTGCCTCTCGCCTCCTCCTGCTAGAAAATGGTGCGGTGTACTGTTATTAGAGAGAAGGTTCGGAAGAGCTTTCGGGACCTCTCTGTGTGAGGATTGCGGATGATCCCAACAGATGGAAACAGATCATCCGAGAGCACACGATAGACGAATGGAACCGACGGTGTTTGACAACCCCAAAGAGATGACATTGAGAAAATACTTTCCAACCGGCCAGACCCGGTATGCGGCTAAGTGGATACTCCCGCTCTACCGAGTCACGCAAGTCCTCATCGGGCATGATGGTTTTCGGGCCAAACTATATAGTTTTGGTAATGTCCATCCCTATGTGCCATGTGCGGCGTTCCGGAAACTGTCGAGCATGTCGTAACGATCCGCACTGCGTTTCAAGCACAAAGAAACACCCTCCGGAGGAAGACATGCATATATATGTTCACTGAGAGCGACCTTCTCCTCCTCATGACTGAAGAGAATTACCGTCACTTCGAAGAATTCGGAAGGTGGAAGTGGGACCAGAACCCTAGAGCTAGGACGCTTTGTGCCGGCTGATGGAACGATTCTGGACAGACGGAGATGATGATTATCGGCGGAGGTAGCATAATGGAAGCATCTATAATTGTAACGCCCGCCAAACCAGTGTTGCCGAAAGGAAAGGTAGGGTGTACCAAATAAATATATAAAAATGTTGTTCGTTACACAGGATGGAGCATTGGCTATTGTTTGGAGGACTTTGGACTGAAAGGATTGGATACGTTTGATGTTCGAGAATTTAGTTGTCCTCTATAGTTGAAGCCCGTTGGTCCAAATAGGTTTTGGAATAGTCTTGTAAATTATACCAAGCTGATCTATCTTTTAAAACTGATAACCTCACTTTCCTATATGTCGAACTAAACCCTAAATAGAATTAAGACGAAGCCACACTAGAGGGACTGGATAGATGAGCGGTGCCCATGTACGATATGGCAAAAGCCAAAATTCCAACTATCATTCAGTGAAGTATGGAGAAGAATTGGATAAGAGATCTCATTAAACCACTAAATTAGTACGTCTGGAACAGTTAGTGAAGGAATTAAAAACCTGAGGTTGATTTACTTCAGTTTCTTCTTAATAGTATTTCACTCTTTTTATGATTAGAATTAGGAAATGAATCTTGAAAATATCTAGATAGGAAAAGGTCGCTGTGTCTGGTTCCTATCATGCAATAAATGACTTGATTGAACATTCAATGAAATTTTATAAGTTTTTTTATGATTCCTTAGCATATTACTTTTTAATACATCTATTTACTATGGCATAAGGGTGTTAATTTATTCCAGTTCACTTTGAACAGTCCGGTCTAATATAAAATTCTGGCGCAATTTATTCAAGCAACATATTAAATTAGCGCTATTATTAAATTAGGTATTATCCTTTTAAAACCTATAAATTTTTTATTTCATCCTCGAAGATTTTGGTGTTCACTTTTATTTTTTTAAACTTAATTTTATTTAATGGCATTTAAATAACGAAGAGCAGTAGTAACGAATTAGTATATAGTAGTAATGTAATAATGAGGAATAATAATAGAAACAAACAAATCCTTAGAAAGCTAATTAAATAAATATGTAATGCTTAACATATCTTTGCACATTTACATACAAAGAGATGCTCTTACAAGTGCACTAATAGTACTGCTTACCAGAAATTATAAATTAGGAAGCTATCAAGGGCATTTAAAAATCCTTCATAAACTGAAGGGAAGAGAGTGGACCAGCTCACGGGGCAATTATTTACCCAAAAAGTTTGATTTTCAGTTTAGTTAGTTTGATCGATCTTCTTTAAATTTATTTCATAGCAATCAGTCGCGGGGCCATTAACAAGGAAAAAACGCAATGCTCGATATTTTAGTACATCAGATTTTATATAGAATCGGTTACTATTTTCTTCAAACCTACGTAACCACTCTGTAGGATTTGATTGTTGTTTATCAAATTTTTCTAGAACAAATGTTTGCTTAGTATGATATAGTTTCATTTCATTTTGTTCTGTATTTAACTTTAACTGTAGCTCTAATTGTCTAATTCGAACCTCTAGGTCCGCCTGATGAGGAGGTTCAACTGGAGGAGTTGCAGGTGCCTTTTTCTGCAACGATTCCTCTAATGGTAACTCCCGAAAACAAACACACAATAATTCATCAAAATATTCCTTTCGAATATCATCGTCTATTTAAACACCTATATTTCTAAATCCATTTACATTTTAATGGTTTAAAAATAATTTAAGTTTTACTATTGAATGTATTTATATTAATATGGCATTGGCTAAATCTGTAGATAATAGTATGAAATAATACATATGTAAAAACCAGTAAAAAAGAAGCGTGAGAGAAAAACATGGCTACCGGACCGGTGTTAGCGTACCCTCAGTTGACGGGCAATAATTTTCACAACTGGAAGTTCAGAGTAATAATGTTATTGGATGAAAAAGATGTAAAATCAGTCTTAGATGAAGGTATGGAAAAGACTAACACCAACAAGGAATTAGACAAGAAAGCCAAAAACATAATTATCAACTATGTTACCGATCGCCATATTGACGTTATAGAAGTTGTGAAACGGCAAGAGATATGATGTCTACTTTAAGCGATATTTTTGAGGGAAAAGTGCTATATCAAAGCTTCTGGTTCGTAAAAAACTTTTAACTTTAAAGTGTACGACTTCTTTGCAAGAACATTTTAATAAATTTTACAATCTCGTGAGGGAACTCGAGTCAATGGGTTCTAAACTTGAGCAGGACGATGTCGTTTGTCACTTACTTTTGACAATTCCAAGTGAGTACGACAAAGTAGTAACTGTTTTAGAAGAAATGGATACCGAATTAACCCATGATTTAATTAAATCTAGATTATTAGATGCTGAACTAAAAATTAATCATATACAAAACGGTAGTAATGAAACTGATACATCATTTAAAGCATTTAGTCAAATTAAGAAATGCTATGAGTGTGGTGATAGTAGACATTTGTCATATAATTGTCCTAAAAGTTCAAAAAATAATTTCAGGAAAAATTATAAGAATTTTCATCGCATAGACATTCTTCAAAACAATCGAATAATTTCAATCAATCTCGTTGGAATGATAACAGAGGCTATAGTAGACAGATGGCCAGCAATGATTGTCAACGAAATGAAGATATTTCTCGCTTCAAGTGATGAAGTTTAACAAGAAACGTCTTGGAGGCGTATCCTTCGTGGCATTTTCAGCCGATGTTGAACCAACAAGAGATGGCTACATAAATTTGGTCCTCGATTCTGGAGCTACGAGTCATATGGTTACCAAGGAGACAGCTAAGTTTGGTCCTCGACTCTGGAGCTACGAGTCATATGGTTACCAAGGAGACAGCTAAGTTTGGTCCTTGACGCTGGAGCTACGAGTCATATGGTTACCAAGGAGACAGCTAACTTTGTCACGAATATTGTGTAAATATTGAAGCTGCTAACGGTGAAACATTAGTGGGAAATAAAAGTGGTATATTAAGGGTTCGACCGGATAACAGTGATAACATTGTTTTCAGTATTCATGTAATGATTGTAGAAATTTAACCTTCTTTCAGTCAAAAAATTGCTTGATTCAAATTTTAAAATCATTTTTGAAGACAAAAGAGGTTTTGTTATAAGAAATGATTTTGTCCTATTTGCATGTGAGTTAATAAGAAACCTATTTGTAGTAAAATTAAGATATGTCAGTAATGAGGTAAATAGATGTTATGTAAGCAGTGAACCTTCTAATATTTGGCACGTAAAATTGGGCCACTTAAATAGAGAAGGTTTACGCTTAATGGATTTGCCATATAGTAAAGATCCGTGCGATTCGTACCAAAAAGAAAAGTCTACTAGAGTAGCTTTTAAAGACGTTATTAAACCCAGGTCGAGTCGTGTAGGAAATTTGTTACATTGTGATGTATGGGGTCCTACAAATTACACTAGAATTAATGGTGAAGGATACTATCTTGCAGTAGTAGATGATTTTTCACATTTTACGACGTTATATTTACTTAAACAAAAATCTGAAGCTACTCAAAGGGTTATAGATCATATTAAACAGTTAAGAACGTCTGATATTTATGTTTCACGGCTGCGCGTCCGCGGTACCGAATTTACTTGTAATAATTTAAGAACTTTTTGTAGTCATAACAGTGTAAGGATGGAGTTTAATACTACATATTCACCTCAAAGTTGGGGAGTCTCTGAGCGACTCAACAGGACTTTGTTAACTAAAGTACGAGCTATGTTTGTTGATAGCAATTTGCCCAAATATCTATGGGGGGAGGCAGTGAGATGCGCTGCATATCAATTTAATCGTTCCCCAACTACACATGTATGTCAGATTTAGGGAAACTAAGAGTTTTTGGTAATAAGGCTTTTAAGTTACCTAAGGGGAATAAATTAGATCAACATGCTAATGAAGCTAGAATGGTAAGTTATGCTTCAAATGGATATCGTTTATGGGATCCTCAATTAAATAAGATTATTATTTCACATGACGTTAAATTTAACGAAAATAATTATTATTTTGACGGTAAAAATTTTGCTCAAGAAACAAATGATAATGTTTCTATTAAACCCGGTTGCCCGATTGATGATGATGTAAATGTTGAACCGACTGTTTTATCTGAAATAAATGATAATAACATTCCACAAGTAGAAGAGCAGGCAGAGGGCGAGAGGAGATTAACACGGGAGGCAAAGCTTCCTCATCATTTAAAGGATTATGAAATTTATTCTGCCTATTGTCTTATGTCTTGCGATGGTACTTCCAAAACTTTTCTAGAAGCTGCTAAAGTTGGACCAGAGTGGAAGAAAGCTATCGATGATGAATTGGCAGCACATAAAAATTTCGAAACATGGTCTCCGCCAATATTACCTGAAGGTGAAAAGGCCATAGGCACAAAATGGATATTTACCACAAAGCAAAATAGTGCAAAGAAAGCAATACTAATGGCTAGAGGCTTTCAGGAACAATGCACGTATGGTGTATATTCACCGGCCGCTAAGATGAGTACACTAATCACGACTTTATTTTCATTTGCGCTTAATCATGATGACGAAATTAAAAAATTAGATAGATGTACCTACAGCATTTTTAAAATGGGTTTTTAGAAAATTACATTTATATACGGACGCCTGAAGGTGTCAATAGGGATTCGGATATTCAAAAGTTAAATCGTTCACTGTACGGTTTAAAAGCAGCTTCCAAAAGGTGGAATGAACGTTTTAATGATTTTCTAATTGGATTAGGGTTTAAAAGGTCAGAAAGAGATGTGCGTTTGTAATATAAAAATAATATTTGGCTTTTAATTTTTGTGGATGACTTACTTTTAATTGGATTACAGGAGGAAATTAATGAAATGGTAAATTTGTTAAAAAAGGAATTTAATATAAAAGATCTAGGAGTTGCAAATGATTTCCTCGGAAAAATATCCCAGCAGGGTTTCATTGACATAATTTTGAAAAAGTTTCACGTGGAGAATTGTAAAAAGGCAATAACCCCAATGGCTCATGATGCTGATTCTAATGCTTCGGAATATATAATTGATGCTCCATACAGGGAACTTATAGGTAGTCTGATGTATTTATGCCTTGTGAGGAGACCAGACATTATGTATGCTGTTGCATATCTAAGTCGTTACTTGGATAAACCCACTAAAAGTTTATGGAATCCAGGCAAGCGGATTCTAAAATGTTTGAACAGAACCCCAAAAAAATCTGGTGCGGTGCGCGCATCACACAACTTTACCGTCCAATAATAATTATCTTTTTAATATAATTTTAAATAGTTCACATAAACAATACTTGAAATAAACTCAGCAGCATTCGCTTCTTCACATCTTCTCCCACTTCAGTACAATAAAACAGTTTTTTTAACAATTTGAATACCACAATTCTGTACACTACCTATATATTTTAACTTCGTCAAGTTGCAAATATATTTTAAAAGTTTCGGTTTAGTTTTCATGGAAATATTTTCTTTTCATTAAATAGCACGAAAGTAGAAATTATTAAGTTAATTTCCGCTTTTGTATTCTTAAATTACTTTATTACAGAGTATATTGTTTATAACAGATTGGTGGGAGAAGGTTCGGTCGCATCCGTCTCCTTTCAGACGCGCTCGGTTATCCATCGAGAGTCTTGTGGTCCTCGTAAAATACGCTGTATCTTTGCTAATACTGGTACGATTTTGATTATTCTTTTTTTTGTTTTTTAGATAATTTAATAATCTTTCATACAATTCCATACATAAATTACTATAAAATACACGCTTTTTAAGTTATGCCCAAATAAAATATTCTTTTCATCATAACTTTTTTCCCTCCATTTTTCTCGTTGATATACAACATACATGAAAAGTTAAAGGGTTGTAAGGAGAAGACAAGCAAGTTTCATCAAAATCGTTAGAGCCGTTTTCGAGAAAATTGTAAACAATTGTAATATCCATGATATAATTACTATTTCCGGTTAGTCCGATGCACTATATCTTTGCTATTATTGGTCCGATTTTGATGATTCTTTTTTTTTTATATATGATTTAATACAAGTCTATAGATAATTTACCATAAATTGCACGCTTTTGAAGTTATGCGTAAATAAAATATTCTTTTAATCATAACTTTTTTCTCTGCATTTCCTCGGTGTATATGAAAAGTTAAAGGCCATTAAGAAGAAGAATTTAGGCAAGTTTCTTCAAAATCGTTGTAGCCTTTTTCGGAAAAATTGTTAAAAAGTGTAAAATCGATTATATAAAGTGGCACTTCCCGGTTAGTCGATTTTGACGAAAATATTGCTGTAACATCACATGCATATGCCTATCTTACATACGTAATTTCAGTATCGTACAACTTTTCGTTTTTGAGCTAGACTGTTCACATAACACACAAACACACAGACACACAGACGATTTTGCGAGACTTGGTCATTTGGACTCAGGGTAGCTTAAAACGTGTATTTCCGTCGAAAACTCGAATTCGAAAATTTTCTCGATCGCAATACTTCTCCTTACTATATATAGTACTTCGTATATAGGTAAGGGAAAGTAATTATGGGTTGGTCTATATAAAGGGTAAGAACGATTTGGTGGCTTATACAGATGCTGACTGGGCAGGAGATAAAAAGGACAGAAAGAGTACGAGTGGATCTGCCATATTTTATGGAGGTAATTTAATTTCAGGGGCTTCAGTTAAGCAACAGTCAGTTGCATTATCAACAGCTGAAGCAAAGTGCTATGCTGCATCTCAGACTTCGTCTGAACTTATTGGTTTAAATGATTTAATTAAAGATTTGTACATGAATGACTCTGTCCCTATATTATATTGCGATAATCAGAGCGCCATTCACATGATTAAAAATTATGAGAATTCAAAACGTTGTAGGCATATAGATATAAAGGCGAATTTCATAAAAGATTTAGTTTCTAAAAATTTGATAAAGTTAGAATATATTGAATCGGATCTTAATAAAGCTTTGCCTACTCAAAAATTTCAAATTTGTTGTGAAATGCTAGCTGTTGATGAGGATTGATGAAGTTTTACTGCATTGGCTCTATATTTTGTTTGGTTAACTGGAGTGTGATTAAAATAATATAATTGTAAACAATTTAAACTACTTTTGTAAAAGGATACTTTAAATTGAGAGGGGGTGTAAAAATAATTTAAGTTTTACTATTGAATGTATTTATATTAATAGGGCAATGTATTTATATTAATATGGCATTGGCCAAACCTGTGTAAAAAACAATATGTACAAACCATAAATAAACCACGCTCTGCTACCAAAACCTTTAATATTTCTATAAATGGCCAACATAGCACTTCTTACCTGTTGGGACTGTGTGTAGCTCGGAATTCATTAAGTCTTCCGGGAGTAAATACCTAATTTTCTTTTCCGTGGAGATACAAGGAATAACAAAGTCTCCCTCACTCTTTTTTATATTAGCTGATCCATCTTCTTACCTGTCATCTTCTTTCTAATTAATTAATTTCTAAGATCGTTTAAACGTGATTTATTCAGTAAAACAAATAATTAAATTAAACGTACTTACAGTAAGAGTGAAGCAAACAATAATAATTGATAAATCAAAATAAAATAAGTAGATCGTTTCAATGGGCAAGGTAGCTATGGAGCCTTACATGCATTAAAGATCTCCATTCCTATCTATTACAATTAATATTTCTTAAAAGAGGTAATATGGAAATTCAGTTGAAATTTAATCTGGATTTGTAGCAAAAAAAGAGAAAGTAAATTTGTTCGTGTTTCGTTTCACAATAATAACAGAAGAATTGTAATTATTTGAAATAAGGAAAATGACAGAAGTTGGTAGGGTGATGGTAATTATTTTGAGTATGTATTTCAAATGTTTTGACTTTAATTATTATTATTAATCATTATTGTTCAGTTAGATTAAAGAACCTATGTTTTATTTGAAATTATGTGAGCGAATAATAATTCTATAGTAAAATAATTTTTGGAATAACTATTTTTGTATCTTTTATTTGTAATAATCAATAAAACAAGAGCCAGTAAAAGTGTCTTTATTTATTTAAAACAGATGTGATAGAATACAGAACAATACCGAACCTCTCCGGTGGTTATATTTCAAGTAACTACACCAAACATCTTCTTTTTTTTAATAAAATATAAAATACAAAATTCTATTTCAAACTAAGTTTCTTGAACAAGTCTTTTGGGTTTGATCTCCGCTCTTCCAGATCTGGTTCTTTCCTTGTGCATTGGTGTAAGTTCTCCAGAATGATGGTCGTCCGGATCTGATACTGGTTCCGTAGTCATTGCTGATGGCTCAACTGGAACTGACATCTCTGTTGTCATTGATAATGGTTCAGCTATCTGCGCTGTCTTTTTCGTGGTACTCCACATCTCATCCTGCCAACTCGCCTTCTTCCGTCCATCCTCTTTAGTATATTTACCATTTCTTCTATATAAATGGCCTTCCACTTCTGTCAAATATGATCGCTTATCAATTTTGGACTTATAATTTATAATAAGTTTCCATATCAAACTTTTAGCTCATGGATTAATTAAAATCCTTACATTCTGACCTATTTCCAAAACTGTCAAATCTTTTGCATTTTTATTGTACTCCTTTTTGTATCTCTCCTTTTTTTATATTGATTTCCTTTCTAGCTATTTTCAAATCCACTTTAACTTGAAGAGCTTTGTCTGTTCCTGGTACCAAGGTTCTAAGTGTTGTGAGCATCACAGTCGGGGTATTTCTCCAGGTAAGCAATGCTGCATCCAGAACGCCTCCCTCTGCTTATATTTTTAACAATCTCTTTGCCTCTCTTGCTGCAACTTCTGCTCTACTGTTTGAATGATGATGGTGAGACGAAGACATTTTTAAATCGAATCCCCACACTTTTCAGAATGAATCAAATTTTCTGTAATAAAAATTTGTTCCTCCATCACTAAACATAACTTGCAAATGTCTGCTTCAGCAAACTGATACTACTCGTATTACTGACATCTTGTATTCTGCCAGATTCAAAGAATACTGAAAAATAATCTACGCACACAATATATAGCAATCCTTCGAACCAAAATAGGTCTATTGCAACCTCCTCCCAAGGATTTTTTGACGTCTCTCGTAATATAAGAGTCTCCTTTTGGTTTCTTTTGTCATCAAGATTTTTGCGGACCAAACAGTGTCTGACTTTATCTTCAATATCTTAGATCATTTTGAACCAGAACACTCTTGTCCTTGTTAATGCATTACCTCCATATGTTTACCTCTCATTCGCATTGGGACATATACTCTTTGTCCTTATAGTATTATTCTGTCAATTACAGTCAATTCATCTCTAATTTTCCACCAGTCTCGAACTCGCTCTGGAACCAATTTTATGTCATCTGGCCAACCATTTATTATATATAACTTTTCCATTTCTGCTTCAGTATCGTTCTCAAGGTTTTCTGCTTCAGTATCGTTCTCAAGGTTTTCTGCTTCAGTATCGTTCTCAAGGTTTTCTGCTTCAGTATCGTTCTCAAGGTTTTCTGCTATTTCCTCAAGCGTTTCTGAGATTATTCCTGTTTGTCTAAATACAATTGTTTCTGTTTCTAACAATATTCTGGCAATCACTAATTCTTCATTAGGAATTTCATCACGACAATGCATCTGCGATGCTGACTTCTGCTCCTTTTTTAAAATTGATCACTACTAGGTCAAATCCGATTAACTCCAGAAGCATCCTTTGGATTCTTTTTTTTTTGCTTCGCTTAAACTCTATTTTAAAACCGTTTCCAAGGGCTTATGGTCAGATTCCACTTGGATATTTTTTCCAAAAATATATTTTTCAAAACGCTTTACTCCAAATAAAATTGCTGGGGTTTCTTTTTCAATTTGGACATAACTTTTTTCTGTTTTAGTGTTCTCGATGCGTGTTCCACAGGCTCTCCTTCCGGCAACAGCACTGCACCCAACCCATAACTGCTTGAATCCACTTGAAGACGAATTTCTTTGGTTTCATCAATATATTTTAAAACTGGTGTCTGCATCAGTCTTTCTTTTATCAGCTTCCACGAACCTTCTTGTGCAGCATCCCAGTTTTCATCTTCTCTAAGTGGAGTCGCTATACTTGAAAGATTTTGTAAATATCTTGCCAAATAATTTACTATTCCTAGGAATGATTTCCTCTGAGTTTCATCGACAGGTCTTGGTAGTTCAGCTATTGCCTTCAATTTCATTGGGTCTGCCTTGTAACCACCCCAATCAAACCATGAAAAATAGTCTTTAATAATAAATAATCACCTTTCTAGAAACAAGGGGAGACGCAAAAAGTGAGTGAGAGGTTAGGATTTAAATATACAGATTTTTTTTAATCCAGCGCGTTTTCGTTAATTTTTTGAGGCATAAATTTAAGAATGGGCTGTGGGTAATAATAATAAATTAAAATATAAGTACATTATAAAAACATTATTTTATTGGAAATTAAATTTATATCACTGGAAAATAAAAAACTACTTTTAAAAAGTGACGGTACAATTTTAAGTTTTTGTGTTTCTTACTTAGAACTGTTATCATAAAATAAAACAACATAAATAATTAAAAACAGATTAAAAAAAAAAATCAGTGAAGATATTTAATAACAGCGGTTAATGCGAAGTCCAGAATGTGTTTTTTACCCAATGATGTAACTTAATACTAAAGGATAAAGAATTATTTTATATCTACTTCTTCTTCGGGATTTTCTTCGTACATCGAAGCTTCCCTCAACCTAATACCTCCCTCAGTCTGTTCCTCCACTCATCTCTGTTCATCACTTCCTCTTCCGTCAGTCCTCATCCCGCCATACTTTCAGTCACAGCATATCTCCATCTGACATGCGGCCTCCCTCTCCTTCTCCTACCCTCGGCTTCCCACTCCAATGCCTTTTTGGGGATTCGCACATCATCCATCATTTTAACTTGTCCGTACTATCTCAGTCTCCTTTCCTCCATCACCTCTAGAGCATTCTTTCTTATTTCCATCTTCTCTCTAATAGCCTCATTTCTGACTCGCTGCGTCCTTGAGATTCTGGCAGACCTCCTCCAAAAATCTATCTTTACTACCAGAAATCTTTTGCTCTGTGATTTTTTAGAGGCCATGCTTCAGCGCTATAGAGCATTACTCTTTCTACCATAGCCTTATATATCAGTTTTTTTACATTCCCATAAATATTTCCGCTCCAGAGCACTGATTTTAACATACCGATAGCTTCCCGTCCGTTTATTATTATTTTTTCTACTTCCTTTTTCGCTCCTCCACTGCTTTCGAGCGTTTAGCGAAGGTGGCGAAATTGATGGAACCTAGTCAGCTTTGCTAAAACTGGGTCACTCACCATTTTCTGTCGACATAAACTTTGTTTTTTCGTAATCAATATTCAGGCCCCATTGCTCGTACTGCTCGGTCACTTTTCTAAACATGAAACCAATGTCAAATTCATCTTGCGCTGTTATCACTTGTTCATCAGCGAATAGTAGTTGACACAAGTGTCTATCTTTCATTGGTATGCCCATTTTGCCGCATTTTTTCGTCCAATTTTTTAGACTTGTCAATATATATTTTGAACAGGGTCGAGGACATACAGCATCCTTGGAGAAGACTGTTTCCAAATTCCTCTGACATCAAGGTGCCAATTTTTATTTTGCATTTATTATCTCTATGTACTTCTTTTATCACTCTCAATAAGTCAGCATCAATATTAGCTTGTTCCAGAGCTTTCTATAGCAATTACCGTGGGACGCTGTCATAGGCTTTTTCGAGATCTACGAAAATCATGTCTAGTCTCTTCGATTTTTCTGGCTGTTTTTCTAACATCTGCCTGAGAGTAAATATGTGGTCAATGCAAGACCTCTCTGCAAACGAAAACCACATTGTTCTTCCGTTTGGGCAATTTTGTTTTCTAATATGTTTTTGATTGTTCTACCCAGCAATTTCATAATTGGGTTTGTCATAATTATATAAATACATATTGATAAATAAAATAAAATTAGTGTATATTCTACGCCCTTTCAAGTATATTCAATATAAGATGGTTATTGCTGCAAATGTAGAAAGTTGTTGACTACCAAAAGTTTCCTAGCAAACAACTTGCCTTAATCAATACCTGTGAAAAACTTAATTTTCTAACTTGTCTGTTAGATTGTAAGAAATGATCAATTAATTTGTCCTTGGGATAATCGTTTATGTTTGTTTATGAAACTGGTGGAAAGAGAAGGAACACTATCTGAGGAACACCAACACACTAGGATGGAATTTTATGCTAAGTAATTAGGCTTCTTCGGTTAATTTATGTATTTGATATTTTCGGTGTCTACCTTAAAAGAATATGGTATTCCCAATTTTACACTAGGTAACTTTTTTACCGATATTAATGTTTCATTTTCCAAATTATGTTGAACACGGTTTGATTTGTTTAAATAATATGACAAAGTGATGTTTGATTGGCTAGTCGAAAGATATTCTATAACTTCATAGTGTCCTTTCCAAGAAGCAGCGTAGTTCAAGGCCGTGAAGCCCCACTTATCTTTCTTTTCTGTATTCAAAAGGGATTGACGAAGAAATTTCACAATTTTTAAGTGACCTCTGCCAGCGCTGCGGTGCAAAGCAGTCCTTCCCTTGATATCAGGCTGAAGACTTTCGACTCCAACCTGTAAGAGCAACGCTACTACCTTAGTGTGCCCTTCTCTTGAAGCCAAGAACAAAGGAGTTTCATGATTAATATTCACAGAAATACTTTGACTGACTTCCTTTCCATTGTGAAGTAACTCGAGTATTACATCATAATGGCCATTTACTGCGGCGTAATGGATTGGTTGGTTGAGCAACACATCCCTAATTGATGGGTTTGCTCCCAATTCCAGAAGTTTATTTATAATACTTGGCAAATTGTCTCTAGACGCAATATGCAGTGGGGTCATTTGGTTGTGGTCCGTAGCATCGATATTTGCGCCAGCCATTTTAAGATACCGAATAATGTGCAATGTTATAAAATTCATGTATTCATGTATGCTCCATTGACATATTAGGTGAAGTGGTGTGCTACCATTTTTGTTTTTACTATTGAGTATTACTATTGAATCTCCATGTTCAACAATCAAGTCTATAATATCCAAATTTCTTTCTCTTGTAGCGAAATGTATTGGTACCATACCATCAATGTCAGCTGGATCTCTTTTTGCTCCTGCATTGAATAAGGTTTCCGCTATTTCATAATGACCCTCGAGAGAAGCTAAATGCAGAGGAGTTTTGAGATCAATAGTCCTAGCATCTTTATCAGAATCAAGATTCAGTAACAGCTTGACTATTTTCGTTGATCCGCTCATAACTGCAAAATGTAGTGGTGTGTATCCACTATTGTCTGCTTGATCTATGGCAGCTGGTGGATCAGAAAGTAGTGATTCGACAATTGGGAACAGACCTCGTCTACTGGCAATGTGTAATGGAGTCGTTCCGTTGATATCGGCAGAGTCTTTATTAGATCCAGAATATAAAAGCAGTTTCACCACTTCGATATGGCCATTTTCACAGGCGTAGTGGAGCGGTGAATATCCCCGTTTATCTCTAACATCTAATGAAGCTCCGTAGGATATCATCAATCCAACAACTTCCATGAGCCCATGATAAGAAGCCACGTGCAGTGCTGTCACATTATGAATCTCTATGGCTTTATTCTGGGATGTAATCAGCTTTACGTCACAATCTGCGTCCAAAAAAGTTTGAAAATTCTTCTTAGAGATCCTACTTGATCCTGTTTCCAAAATTAATTTAACGATATCAGTACTTCTCGACATAACGGCTGAAGTGAGGGGGAGATTGCCATGCATGTCTTTCTGGACAATGTCTGCTCCGTGAGAGATGAGTACATCGATTCCTTCAGAAAACTGCGTCCCAATGGCATGATTAAGAATAATTGTCGGATAGGAGTCGAAATTTTCAGTCTTATCCAACAGAAGCCTTACGATTTCTACTAATTTATTTGACACTGCATCGAAAAGAATTTTCGATCCTAAGAAACTGCCATCTTCCACTTTCGCTCCATGGCCAAGAAGTAATTTTATGAACTCTTTAGATAAAGGATTAAAAGCTAAGTCTAAAGGCGTTCGTCCGTCTTCGCTCATCACATTTGGATCAGCATTCTTAGACAAAAGAAATTTAATTAACTCAGTGTCATTTCTTCTGATTGCTAAATGCAATGCTGTTACATTATTACACCCCTTTCTATTGACATCATCCCCGTTCTCTAACAAGGTCTTTATTACATCTACATTTCCATTATTAGCTGCCCACTGGAGCGGGGTGAAGCAAACATAGTCTTCGATACTGTAACTAGCGTTCTGGGATAGGAGATAGCCAACGACTCGAGCATAACCTATAGCAGCACCTTCATGGAGCACTGTTTGGTCAAGGATATTTAGCGAATTCACGTTGGCTCCGTGTTCCACGAGAGTCTTCATTGCAGCAAATATTTCATTTTCTATGGCAGCATTTCTTGTAGTATTATAATATTCTTTTGATTCCTGTCCTGCAATTGTCGGAATTTTTAATTCATCTTCTAGAAATTTCTTTAAATTGTTAGGGTCCATCCGAACTGCAAAATTTAGAGGTGTTTTACCATTTTCTCCTTTATTATTAACATTTGCACCTTGATCAAGAATCATCTTAATCACTTTCAAGTTCCCACTCAATGTTGCATAGTGAATTGCGGCATTACCGATGTTGTCTCTTATTTCTAAAGAAGCATTTCTTGAAATAAGTAAGTTTACAATAGCCTCATCACCATTCCAAGCAGCGACCATCAAAGGGGTCATTCCATTATTTCCCTGATTATTGACGTTAACTCCGTATTCAAGGAGGATTTTGGTCAGGTTGAAATTCTTTTGAATTACTGCTGAATCCATGGGAGTGATATCAAAAGGATTCTTTAAATCCGCACTAACATTATATGACAGAAGAAAATTTACCATAGATTCGTTGCCTTTATCAATAGCGATATCTAGCAGTGTCATATTTTTATCTCCTCTAATATTGATATCAGCACCATGATCGAGAAGTATCTTAGCGACATTGAAAAACCCGCCTAGTAGTGCCTTATGTATTGGAGTGCCATAATGATCGTCTCTTATGTTTATACTTGCATTTTTGGACAGTAGCAAATTCACGACAGATTCATCGCCCTCTTCAGCAGCGATCTGGAGTGGTGTTTTACCATCAGGTCCTTTAATATTAACATCAGTTGAATGTTCAAGAAGATTATTAATCAAATTGATATTCCTTGTGAGTACTGCTATATGAATTGGAGTGTCATTATAATCGTCACTTATGTTTACACTTGCATTTTTGGACAGTAGCAAATTCACGACAGATTCATCGCCCTCTCCAGCAGCGATGTGGAGTGGTGTTTGACCATGAGATCCTTTAATGTTAACATCATTTGAGAGTTGAAGAAGATTATTAATCAAATTGATATTCCTTGTGAGTACTGCTATATGAATTGGAGTGTCATTATAATCGTCTCTTATGTTTACACTGGCATTTTTGGACATCAACAAATTCACAATGGATTCGTCCTCGTGTTTAACAGCAATATGGAGCGGTGTTCGACCTCTAGATCCTTTAATATTAACATTAGTAGGAAGGTGAAGAAGTTTATTTAACAAACTGAGATTCCTTCTGTCTGCTGCATAATGAATCGAAGTGTCATTATCATAGTCTGTTATGTTTACACTTGCATTTTTGGACAGTAACAAATTCACGATATATTCATTGCCCTTCAAAACAGCAATATGTAGTGGTGTTCGACCCCAATATCCTTTAATATTGACATCAGTAGTGTGGTGAAGAAGTTTATTAAACAAACTGGGATTCCCATTGTTTGCTGCATAATGAATCGGACTGTCATTATAATCGTCTGTTATGTTTGCACTTGCATTTTTGGACAGCAAAAAATTTACAATGGATTCGTAGCCCTCTCTAACTGCAATATGTAGGGGTGTTCTACCATTATATCCTTTAATATTAACATCAGTAGCGTGGCCGATAAGTATTTTAGCAATGTTGGTTTGACCAAAATAAAGTGGTAGATGTATTGGAGTGTCATCGGAATCATCTCTTATGTTTACACTTGCATTTTTTGATAACAGCAAATTCACTATAGACTCGTAGCCCTCCTCTGCTGAGATGTGTAAAGGTGTAAGACCCCCAGATCCTTTAATATTAACATCATCACAGTGATTGATAAGGATCTTGGCTATGTTGATTTTATTATTATTAAGTGCTAGATGTATTGGAGTGTCATCGGAATCATCTTTTATGTTTACGCTTGCATTTTTTGACAACAGCAAATTCACTATACATTCGTAGCCCTCCTTTGCTGAGATGTGTAAAGGTGTAAGACCGCCAGATCCTTTAATATTAACATCAGCACAGTGATCGATAAGGATCTTAGCTATGTTGGTTTTATTATTATTAAGTGCTAGATGTATTGGAGTGTCATCGGAATCATCTTTTATGTTTACGCTTGCATTTTTTGACAACAGCAAATTCACTATAGACTCGTAGCCCTCCTTTGCTGAGATGTGTAAAGGTGTAAGACCGCCAGATCCTTTAATATTAACATCAGCACAGTGATCGATAAGGATCTTGGCTATGTTGATTTTATTATTAAGTGCTAGATGTATTGGAGTGTCATCGGAATCATCTTTTATGTTTACGCTTGCATTTTTTGACAACAGCAAATTCACTATAGACTCGTAGCCCTCCTTTGCCGAGATGTGTAAAGGTGTAAGACCGCCAGATCCTTTAATATTAACATCAGCACAGTGATCGATAAGGATCTTAGCTATGTTGGTTTTATTATTATTAAGTGCTATATGTAGAGATGTGTCATTTCTGTCGTCTCTTATGTTCACACTTGCATTTTTTGACAGCAGCAAATTCACAATAGTTTCGTAACCCTGGGAAGTAGCCAAATGTAAAGATGCATAACCTCCTTTTCCTTTAATGTCAACATTGGTATAGTTCTGAAGAAGCCTGGTAATCTCGTCGAGGTCATCATTTCTTACAGCAAGGTGTAGAGGAGTATCTTCTAATTCAATATCCTCACGACTGTATTCATCAATGTTCATCTGTTAAACATAAAAATAAAATTAAACGATCTACAATTATTTCATGGCTATAGATATGTAAATTTAATATTAATCCTCTTTTTATAAAATGTATTGTCTGGCAATGTAACTGAGTTTATTGAACTACTTTTTACATGAATTTATTAAGAAAACACAACACAACTTGGTAACAAGTAATAATGAAATGAATGATAACATGGGAGGTTATTTTACCTGTTAAACATAAAAATCTCGGTGGAGCCTATCCACTAGGGAGCGCGTCCCCCGGGTGGCGAATGGGGGATCCCTCTTAGGAGGGATGGTCTGAATATACTGAATAAAGACCCGTGGACCAATAGGTACCAAGTGCTGGGGGGTATAGCCCGGCCACCCTTCCTACTGAGGGGACATAAATATTCAGGAGGCCAGTTGTCCCGAGGATACGGGGCCTCTTCTGCTGGGCCAATCACCCGCAGTAGAGTTCATCTGATTCAGAGAACATTAATAGCCTCGGATTTGGACAGTCTAAGCGGTTACGACGCGGCGCTCAAAAGGATATTAGACTTGGAACATGGAACATCAGGACTCTGACTGGCAAAGAGGTTGAGCTGGTGGAAGAGATGGAGACCTTCAGGGTGGACCTCCTAGGAATTTGTGAAGTGAGGAAAAAAGGGCACGGGGAAGTACGCCTCAACAAGGACTATGTGCTCATCTACTCAGGAGTGCCCGCTGGGCACAAAGCCAAGGAAGGTGTGGCCATTATCATGAAAGAAAGCCTATTCGCTAAAGTAGAGGATTGGCGGCCCATATCCTCAAGAATTATAACAGTGTATATGGATCTGTCAATAGGAAAGATCGCTGTCCTACAAATATATGCCCCAACGGAGGATGCAAACGTTCTCAACAAAGAACAGTTCTATGCTGATCTAGAGAGAGAAGTCATCAGAGGTCAAAATGGTAACAGATCATGCAAGCGCTCATGATGTTATGGTCCTACATGGAGGGGAACACATCAAAAATGGAAATGGTCAAAGGCACATCGACTTGATGTATTGATTGCTGTATTGATTACGAACTCCTTATTGGAAACTCTTTCTTCCCACATAAGACGGTGCACAAAATAACATTCTCAGCTGAAGAAAGGAGTGTTAACAGTATTAAAGATAACATTTTATACAGTAGGAGAATAAGGAAATACTTCACCGATATAAAAGTTATAAGAGGTGCTGAAATTGGTTCGGACCATCTTCTATTGACTGGAGACACCCAGATCCTACGACCCAGAAAGAAAAGACCCATAGCATACAAGAGAATTGACATTGCAAAACTGCAGGATCCAGAAAAGAAAAAGGAATATGCAGAACTTCTGGATCTAAAACTTAGAAATGTCAATTTGGAAGGGAATATTAACAATACATGGGTAGTATTGAAACATGCAATTCTAGAGACTGCTGAAAGTGTATGCGGAATGAAGGTAGTCTGTACCAAAGGTAAAAGGTCTGAGTGGTGGAGTGATGTGGTGAAAGCTGCGGTGGGTAGGAAGAAGACAGCCTGGAAGGAGTACTGTAAAATCAGGTCTGCGGGCAACTGGGAGCTCTACGTCAGAAGAAGAAGGGAAGCGAAAATGGTTGTTCGAGTGGCAAAGATGAAAAGCTGGGAAAAATTTGGCAGAAGTCTACAAAATGATTGGAAGAGAATAAAATCCATGAAGGGAAAGGCGTGCAAACCCGTGAGAA
Organism: Rhaphigaster nebulosa; assembly: GCA_948150685.1. Classification (NCBI taxonomy): domain Eukaryota; kingdom Metazoa; phylum Arthropoda; class Insecta; order Hemiptera; family Pentatomidae; genus Rhaphigaster; species Rhaphigaster nebulosa. The sequence goes on along the minus strand of OX411310.1, from coordinate 134,531,717 downwards.
ATGTTAAGGACGAATCAGGACGAATGATTACTGGAGATGGGGAAATATTGGAGAGATGGCGACGCCATTATTCTGCATTGTTTTCTGGTGTCTCGGAAGACAGAGTGGAGGACAGGCGGGAAACATTAGAATATGATGACGTGATATGGGAGGAAGATGTCACTTGGGCTATACAGAAAATGAGGAGTGGCAAAGCAGCAGGCAAAGATGGTATTGCTCCAGAACTTATAAAATTTGGAGGTCTACAATTACATAAAGCTTTGCAGGACCTGTTTCAAAATATTTTCTCTTCCAAATACATGCCTGAGGAATGGGGATGCAATATCATCATGCCGATCCACAAGAAGGGCATCCACTCTAGTGAATGCCAAAACTATAGACCTATATGTCTCTCCCCTGTAGTCTATAAACTTTACTCCTCTATACTGAAAAGAAAACTCCGATCAATCGTTGAAGACAAATTGGAAGAGGAACAAGCAGCTTTTAGACCACACCGACAAACACAGGATCACATCTTCTCGCTGAAGACGATTATTGAGAAGGCATCGGATAGAGGAAAGAACTTGTACCTAGAGTTCCTGGACATAAAAGCAGCATTCGATTCAGTCCCTAGAGAAGAAATTTGGACAGCTCTAGCCGCTAAAAATGTGCCCGCAGCATTAATAAATGCCATAAAAAGCACTTATCATGACTCCAAAGGCATGGTTAGAATTAAAGGAAGAATGTCAGAGGCTTTCGCCATAAGAAGGGGTGTTAGACAGGGGGACGGTCTTAGTCCTCTTCTTTTCATCACTTTTATGGACGAGATATTGAAAATCTTCAAGCGGAGAACACGGATGGTCGTTGGAAAGTGGAACATGAGGACAATACTAGCGCAAGTAATGGTTTTTGCAGATGATATTGTCCTCATTGCCTATTCCAAGGAAAATATACAGCAGGCTGTTACGGAGTGGGAGGCTGAGCTAGAAAGGAAGGGTATGATATTGAATGTTGGAAAAAGCAAGGTGATGCACATCGGTCGTGAAGAAGAGGAGGAGTTCACTGCAGGGGAGAAACCTTGGAGACAGCGCAGGAGTATACCTATTTAGGAGCAGTGCTCACCAGAAATGGGAAAATGGACCAAGAGCTCTCAAACAGGATTAAAAAAGCAAATAGCATATACTACCAGCTACACAACACAGTGGTGGGGAAAAGGGAATTGGAAAATAATGAAAAATTACATATCTTCAAGTTCATATACCTACCTACCCTCATCTATGGAAGTGAGAGCTGGGTCCCGTTGGACAAGCACTGGAGTAGGGCTACCGCGGCAGAGATGAAATACCTCCGGAGAATGGCAGGCAAAACAAGGAGAGACAGCGTTAGGAATGAGAGAATAAGGGGAGACCTGGGAGTGACTGCACTGAGGGAATGGCCTGGGATGGTTTGGTCATCTGTGCAGAATGGATAAGGACCGGGACCCAAAGAAATTCTTTGAAGCCAGGCCTACCGGACGCCGCCCTCAAGGAAGACCAAGATTGCAATGGATGGACCACATCTCAGGGATTGGTGAAAGGAAGGGAGGTCAATAAATGTAATGAAAGCGCTGGCTGGAGATCGAGAAGCTTGGCAGTCTTGGATCGGGGCACCTCCACGCTGAAAGGCACTAAAGGAGGAAGATAAAGAAGAAGAAGAAGAACATAAAAATAAAATTAGACGATGTATCTACGATTATTTCTTGAGAATATATTTGTGAATCTATTATTTACTAAGGTGTCCAGGATCACAGACGTCATCCGTGACGCCGCTGAGGAATCCCTCCAGCACCGGAAGGCGAAAGCTCGACCTGTCCCATGGTGGACTCAGGCCTTAACCACTATGAAGAGAGAGCTCTACAAGGCCCCGCGGTTGTACCAGAGGTGTAGTTGCGATGAGAGGCCCACTACACTTCGTGCAGAATACAGGTCCAAAGCCAGGCCATATCGAAACGAGGTGCGCTCACGAAAGCGGAAGTCTTGGGATGAGTTCATTGTTGATGAGTCATCCAAAAACTCCTGGGGTATCCCATACAGAGTGGCTCTAGGTAAGCTGACTTCGCTGCAAGTTATTGCAGCGTTGAAGCGTGATGGTACCCAGGCAAAAACTTCTGAAGAGTCGGCGAAGATGTTTATAGCAGAAACTTACCCCAGGGACGATCCGTCCCAAGATAATGAAGAGGAAGCATTTGTGAGACGCACTACGGTATGCCCACCTGGTACGGGCATGTGCCCACCATGGAACATACGGGATCTCCTCCGTAGCGCCGTGGACAGGCAAAAGACTGGTCGTGCCTCTGGTTTAGACACCATTGGCGCGGCAATCTTCAAAAATAGTATCCCCTTTATTGAAGGAAGGTTTTTGTCCTTGTTCAATGATTGCCTGGACAGGGAATACTTTCTAAGAAGCTGGAAACTTGCTGATGTCAGGAGGAGACAAGGATAAGCAATTAGTCAAGTCTTATAGTCTTGTGTGTGGTTGGAAGACGATAGTGGGTCCAACACACTTTTCCTTGGGAAGGAGAGAAGGAACTTTGCCAGGGATGCCGCCGGACAGAAGACCCAGGAGGGGAAGATGAAGATGGTGGCCAAATTGATGTACCTAAGAGCTGGCTGTGCACAGCTACTGAGATTTATAATCTTTGATTTACTTGCAGCAGTGTGTTATTAAGCAGAAATGCATAACATCACACTCCTGCAAACGTATTGCCTTCTAGGCAGGGTAGGGTGGAAAATAAAATAAATATCTACTAAGGGTTTACCTGATGTGAAAATTTTTGTCTAGAATTCAAGAATGTATGTTGTGTATACTTTTAGGTACGAGCATCAAACGCAAGTGTTTAAATAATAAAAATGTTATTGATACGAAAATTAGTGTAATAAGTGACATAATAAACAATCAATAATTCGATATTTTCACGAAGAACCCTGAGTAGGCCAGAAAGAAGACAGTGCTTTATAATGTTACAGGTGGGGTAGAAATTTTAATTTTTTTACTTGTTTATATGAGGGCAAATATGTAAAAATCAAAAATACCATCACGGGTGACCTGGAACTTTAGCCAGCCATTTCGAAAGTTAGGACTTTTTTTGGTTTTCCACATACAATTAATTTCTTACTAATACTAGGTAAAGAAAACATAGTAATCAGGTCAACATTTGGATGTTCAATTTTCGACGGATGATTTCGGAGACCGCTGAGTTGAAAAAAAGAATTTTCGGCCGTTGGTCTATCTGTACCACGATTATCTCTTCAATTTTTTTGATTTTTGCTTTATTTTCTAGGGTTTGGCTTTTGATACCTGTGTACTAAATTTAGCATCCTGTGCGCATTAGCGAATACATAATATCCGAAAATATACTTGTTTTTTTATAGAATATCGCGCAAAAACGGCTCTAATAATTTTGACAAACTTGTCTGAAATCTTCTTTTAAAAGTTCTCCAACTATTCATTTGTAATGTACATCTCCGAGAAAAAATAGATACTGGAAGTCCAGTAAGCTTTAGTGACACCAAAAGGAAATCGAATCGATAATCGAAGAGCTACGAGAAGAAAATATAATATATTAACGTGTATATTATAAATGGTTCAGTATAAAAATTACGATAAACAAGTTCGGATCTCACATCGCAATAAGGCATTCCAAGTATAAGAAACGTTACGAATAATCAATGTAGCAAACCCGATTGCAGCTCACGACGCTACAAATAAAGTATATTGTGATACACTAGCAGCGACCTACACTGATTTAAAGAACTGGCCGGGTAACTATATAGATGGTTTATTTTATTTTATATAGTTGGTAATTATACTTTATTATAATATATTATATAATATATTATACTTTATTTTATATAGATGGTAACTATATAGATGGAAAAAGAAAAAGACTTGTCAACTTTGCACCGCCCATAAATAGATATAATGTTGTTATCAAAGAATTTATAAACAGCGTCGCTTTAACCTTGTTTGATAGTCTATATGACTCACTTGGCAAGAGAATAACAAACGTAGGTGAACCTGTGAAGGAATCTGATGTGGTCACACTCGCTTATCGTAACAAATTAGTTAAAAAGACATAATAGATGGATTCATCAATAATAAAAACAACGGTTGTGAATTAATTACATAAGCCAGCTCGCAAGAAATGTCCCAGGCGAAAGACAGTTTTGAAAGGAATAAATGACTTGAAGCAAATTGATCTGGTAGAGATGATACCTTAAGCTCGAGAAAATAAAGGATACAAATATTTATTAACAGTTATAGACTGCTTTACTAAATATGCATGGGTCGTACCAATAAAGAAAAAATCTGCCGATGATGTAACTAAGGCGATGGAGGGCGTGTTTCGTTCGAACAAACAAACAACGAGAAATATTCAAAGCGATCGATGAAAGGAATTTTATAATTCCAAGTTTGAATCTCTAATAAAACAATAATGTATTAATCATTATTCCACCTTTTATAATATGAAAGCTTCCATTGTAGAAAGGTTTAATAGAACATTAAAAGCGAAAATGTGGAAAGCATTTAGCTTGCGAGGAAATTACAAGTTTTTAGATATTTTACCTCAGATTCTACAAGAATATAACTCATCATTTCATAAAACCATAGGTGTGAGACCAATTGATGCTTGTAATAAAAAATCAGAAAAATATTTTCTAAACAATGTGTATTCTTCTATTCGTTCCAAATCAAAACTACAGAAGCAGAAGTTTGAAGAGAACGATTTTGTGAGAATATCTAAACAAAAAAAGTACTCAAGATTCAGAATATAATTAGGAAGATTACGAATGACATATATTACCTTCAGTATATTTATTACGAACTCAAAAAGATACAAGAACGTAACACAAAAATATAACACATACGAAATGTTTTATAAAAAATTAGGGATTGATAAATTATTTGCCACTTCTATAAATTTGTTTTATTGAAAACTAGTTTCGGATGTTATATATTCATCCTCAGTTCTAAAACCACATAAAAAACTCAAAAATAAGCAATTCAAAATATAGTTTGGTATTATTATTCATATTAAATTAGATTACTATAAATCAGTATTATTAAACAGTTATGAATTATGAATTTAATTAAGACAAGAAATCAAATACATGTTGGTACTCACCAAGGTTTAAATGGATTATATAAAACAGAAAAGTTTGTACTGGTTCCTTCCTGCATTGAACTAACAATGAACGAAAAGTAGGTAGGATGTTTTTAGGTAAACGGTTTAAGGGTCAGGGCTTTTCCAGTAATGCCGGTGAGTAATTGTTTTTCTGTTATAGATTCAAATAAATTTAAGATTGGACTATTGGAGATATTTGTTTGATCATTTAAGCCACTTATAAAAAAAGTTCCACTGCAAAATCCGTATTGCCGAAAAAGGTTTTACGTTTCAAGATACGTAGAACTCAAATATAGAATTTTAAAAAAACCGTCCGTCCGCCGTCCACCGTACGACGTACGCCGTCCGCGTACTAAATGGCATAACTCGGCCACTTATAAACATAGAGGAGAAATGTAAGATGTTTTGGAATCAGCATAAAAAGGCATTAAATGATATAAAATAAAAATAAATATATATACATATAAAATCTGTATAATTACCGATTAAAGATCTCATAAGCCCATAACTCGGCCATTTATAAACATAGAGGAGAAATGTAAGGTGTTTTGGAACCAGCATAACAAGGCATTAAAAAAAAAAAAAAAAAAAAAAAAAAATGAAAAACCAAAAATCTGTAGTAATTGCCGACTAAAGATCTTATATACCGATAAGTCGGCTATTTATAAACATTGAGGAGAAATGTAAGGTGTTTTGGAATTAAAATAAGGAAAAAGAAAAAAATGCGAACATTTTTATCTGTAAATGCTTTTGGTTTATTATTTTCAATAATAGACTTTTGGCATCAAAAATATATATACATATAAAATCTGTATAATTACCGATTAAAGATCTCATAAGCCCATAACTCGGCCATTTATAAACATAGAGGAGAAATGTAAGGTGTTTTGGAACCAGCATAACAAGGCATCAAAAAAAAAAAAAAAATAAATGAAAAACCAAAAATCTTTAAGTGTAATGATAATTGTATAAGTAGAGATAGATTCTATTTGTATAGAACAAGCAAAACAATGAATTGTTATAAACAGCATAGGATCAAAAACATTTCAATTGGTATCTAACATTGTAGTCCCAAAATGGCCTTCTGATAAATCAAATGATGAGCTTATAAAGTTTATAGAAAATCATCTATGCTCAAACCAAATACAATCAGTGCACCAAAGACAACCAATTCTTTTGTTTAAACTTCAATGCTCTATGAATTTTTGAAATTTTCACGCCATGATTTAAAGCTTGTTTTAAATTCATATAATGTACTATATAACGTGTTTTGGGTGTCAAAGTCGTTAATAATATAACAGTTTTAGTATTAGATGGATTATTTTTTTCAGATAAGAAAGGTAGTTGTGAATGTTTATCATGAATTTCTGGGGAATATTCAATATCAACATATAGCACATAACCGATTTCTGAATTATTTTCCAGATCTAGTACATTTAATTTTTCATTAGTCCACTCAAAATCAGCATATGGCAGGGGAAGGTTCATGGCATAACCGTAAAGATTGTTCACATCTACATACATTAAATAATTACTGGGTTTAGTAGAGTCATATTCATTTAAATATTTATTATTAGCTTTTGCATACCGAGAAACTACTTGACAAATACCTCCTCTTATCTAAATTTATTTTTGTATATTTCAACATTGCGTTCCAAGATAATTGTGGCAATCTAAAAAAACCATGCGGTATCCAGTTGGTAAATTTGTTGACAGAGAAGTCGGAAAGTTTCGAAAACTTCACAAAGCAGAATTATAGCTCACCCAAGCAAGAGACAAGTTCCTTACTGCGCAACTCGGTTTAGCGGGGAGGTGAGCTTCCCCCTCTACCTCTTCCAAAACCATTCTCTATTCACTGCTTATAACGTGAACATCTCTTTTGTATTCTTGTTTTAGTTTTATTTCATAGTTTTAATTAGAATTTTGTTATTTTATATGCATAGTATTTTTGGTTAATTCTTTAGTTAATATATCGCTAGAGTTTATCTTAGTTTTATCGTATAAGAGTTAATAGTAGTTGATTATAGTTTTAACAATTAGTGTTTAGAATTTTTAGTGAATTAATTAATTAGTTAGTGTTTATAGGTTCTACAGTTAATTGTTTATATAAAAAATTATATTATATAAAAAATGATGGGTTAATAGATGAAGCAATGGACAGAATAATTGTTACATTAGGAGACTCAACATCAGAAGAGTTGAGTGATGAATAGGTTGTGCTAAAAATATTTTATTTTGTTAAAAATTAGTTTAGTTTGGGTTAAACATATTTTAATAGTAAATTTTATATTTGTCGACTATGTATATAAATACGATATAAGTATGTAATTTTGAATCAATTCAGGAGTATGTTTATGTAATTAATGCATAAACATTTATTTATTTAGTTAAAAATGCAAATATTATAAATAAATATTGTCATTTTTTTTTAAATTCCATATATTGCAATATACGATTCATTGTTCAGTGAATATTCATTTATTCTAAATTACCTGAAAATTGTCTTGTTTTGAAAATGTCAAACAAACAACCAATTTGTATTTTTTTGGAATTATATTTCGCATTCTGATAACTTTATTATCAAGATTAAAATTCATTTTATATATCGAGAATTCAAAATTTTGTAATTAATATCATATATGTATAAATTCTATATTCTGTAAAAATATGAAATAACATTATGTAAGTAAGCATATATTTAACTCATTTAAATAAAATACCAAAATGTAATATAGTTTACTTTCTTTATTCGCGAGACATTACTCTAATAAATTAAAACATAAATAAATAGGTTGGACTGGAACTAGACGGGGAATTAAAGGTGGAGGAGAGAGGGTACATAAACTGACCTCTCCAACCTTCCCCTCCAAATGGCCAAGCCCATTCAGCTCGGCTATTGCTCGGTCAACCTATACATCTGTTTTGATGTATAACTCCGTATAATCTTTTAGTGTTTTGATGCCAAAAGTTTCCCAGACACTTTTCGCGTGGTCATAGTCCGCGTCACTTATGAATTTATTTGTTAAATCATTAAAAAATGAATTTTTGGAAGATATTTGAGTTTCGTTTAGACATTCAAATGATTTAAAATAATTGCATGGAAATACACCTTTCCTTAAAAAAAAAAAATAGATAAACATTTCATTAAAATTTATTTTCGTCAATTAAATTTTGGTTCTACATATATGTTAAAAAATGAATCTGATAAGAAATCAACAGAATAAACATAGTGGGAAAGGTATTCGAACAGATAAGAATTACTAATAATTTCTTATAGTAAATATATGATTTAATATTTTGAAGCCCCCTTGCCTTAATAACGGCCTCTAACCTCCTCGACGTGGAATTAACCAAATTTTGTCTCAGGGCATTAGGAATATTTGATCATTCCTCTTATAAAGCCATTTCTAACTTCCCTGAATTTTTGACAGGCCTTGCTTCAACTTTTCTTTTTAAATAATCCCATAAATTCTCTGTGGGATTAAAACCTGGACTTTGAGGAGGTGCTTCCATTCATTGTGGAGTGTTAAACAAAATCCACATTTTTTTTTTCCATTTTTATTTCCTATGTTTGGGGTCATTATCTTTTGTGAAGATAAATTGTCTCTTATGCCCGTTTTCTGATTTATCTGATTTACTATTTATCTGATGAAGTTACTATTTATCTGATTTCACAGAGTGATTTACACATATTATGTAAATTAATAATTCTTTCTTCTTGTGTCGTCTCTTTTGATTTTTGGCCCATGTTCACACTACAGTTTCTATATCAGAACACAGAGGATTTTGTCTATATAAAAGGGATTAGGGATTGAACAATCATTGTATATAATTGATAGCTAGAATGAAAGGGGTTGGGAACGTAGAACTTAACAAAAAAACGAGGGCTGTTCGAATAATTTTTGCATGTTGTTTACGAAAATTTTCCATTTTCAAATTTCTTTTTCCTTTTAAAATACAAATTTCTTATTAAACTAATATTGTTCTTTCGTAATAATGGTTCTTTTTCACAAATATTTTACTTTTAACTGTAATAGGAAAATGTAATATTATAAAAAGTACAATTAAATAGGATTTCTGTGGGTGTTCGAATACTTTTTGCACTGATTTTATCTGGTTTGAGCATAGATGATTTTCTATAAACTTTATAAGCTCATCATTTGATTTATCAGAAGGCCATTTTGGGACTACAATGTTAGATACCAACTGAAATGTTTTTGATCCTATGCTGTTTATAACAATTCTTTGTTTTGCTTGTTCTATACAAATAGAATCTATCTCTACTTATACAATTATCATTACACTTATTTTATTATTATTATTTTTTTTTTTTTAATTCAAATATTAATACCACGCTAAACTGAAACTCACATTAATGGCAAATTAACCGAAACAAGAAACATTCAATAATATATAATACAATTAAAATCTATAATAATCAATAGCTACAGCATGTATATACTTAAAAAGGAAATAAACATTCAAAATTATTTATACTAAGTTATGTTTTAAAATTAAATTTAAAAGTATACAAGTTAAGACATAAATTAGAAATAAAAGGCTAAAAGTTACCCCTACTGCAAGATAATGCAGGAGGCCTAGGCCCACGATGACTGGCCGCCCGGAGAATCAGTCTCCGGAAATCAGAAGTTAATTACGCTATATTTCAGGTAATAATGGTCCGATTTAAATGATTTTTATTTCGTTTTGTAGGGAATTTCATTAGCTTCCGTTAAAATACACACCCAAAACATCCAAAATTCTAAAACACCTTATATTTCCTCTCCATCTTTATAAATGACCGAGTTATGGGGTTATGAGATCTTTAATCCGTAATTATACAGATTTTATATGAATATATATATATATATATATATATATATATATATATATATATATATATATATATATATTATAATGCCCTGTTATGCTGATTCCAAAACACCTTACAAATAGCCGAGTTATGGGTAAATAAGATCTGTAATCGGCATTTATACAGATTTTATATGTGTGTATATATATATATATATATATATATATATATATATATATATATATTTTTTTTTTTTAATTTTATATTTAGATTCTACGTATCTTGAAACGTAAAACCTCAAATTTTGAGGGGGGTTACAAAAATTTTTTCCTTGGTCGATTCCAAGCGTCTATTATTGAAAATAATAAACCAAAAACAGATTATTTGCTAAAAACTAACTACAACGACAAAATGGAAAACTTGGTTACGGGTTGGCTCCGAAAGTACTTATCCAATTGTCATGAGTTTTTTTTAAATTAAAGAGGACATCACGGTGCAGGTATTAGCCATAAATTTAGTTCTATAAAATTAATAATTAATTAGTTATTAATTAAATTAAAAAAACACGTTTAACAGATATTTCAACAGAGTAGTTCAACATTATTCATTTAATTGTTTATTTCGCAAACGTATTGCGACGGTATACCACGATTATGGTTAGAAGCTAAAAACGTTAGTATTAATTGCATATTGCTGCATCATTGTCTTATCAATCAATTCAGAGACAAAAAAGCGTAATTTTATAAGATTCAACCAGAACAAGCTACGAGCGGAAACGTTAAAAAACGGAAAAAAGCTACGGACTACAGCTAGTTTGTTAATAAAATCAGAGATTAAGGAAAAAAAAACGTGAAACTTTATTGTCGTTTAGACAAATTTATTATCATTTTGATCCTGTTCCTAAAAAACGTCTAAATGAAATAAGGTGAATTCTAACCAATGCAGTCGATTGCCGAGAAAAATTCCCTTTGGCCTTGGAATATTTACTGTAAACAAATTTTTTTGGTAACCATTTGTTTCGTTAAAAGTTCTGGTAGTCCCCTCCTAAGAATTCTAATAATTGAAATGTAGAAATGCAAAACAGTCTAAGTGGATTTAGAAAATGTTTTTAGAATTCAAGTTTCAACTTGAAAAATATTAAAGAAATATGACTTAATTAAAATCAAAATCTAGTGCGGTGAGCGCATCACACAACTTTCCCTTACCGTCCTATAATAATTATCTTTTTAATATAATTTCAAAAAGTTCACATAAACAATGCTTGAAATAAACTCAGCAGCATTCACTTCTTCACATCTTCTCCCACTTCAGTGCAATAAAACAGTTTTTTAAACAGGTTTAGGTAGTCTGTACACTGCCTATATATTTTAACTTCGTCAAGTTGCAAATATATTTTAAAAGTTTCGGTTTAGTTTTCATGGAAATATTTTCTTTCCATTAAATAGCATGAAAGTAGAAATTATTAAGTTAATTTCCGCTTTTGTATTCTTAAATTACTTTATTACAGAGTATATTGTTAACAACAGATTGGTGAGAGAAGGTTCGGTTGCATCCGTCTCCTTTCAGATGCGCTCGGTTATCCATCTAGGGTCTTGTGCTCCTCATAAAATACACTGTATCTTTGCTATTACCGGTCCGATTTTGATGATTCTTTTATTGGTTTTTAAATAATTTAATTACCTTTCATACAATTCTATACATAATTTATCATAAAATGCATACTTTTTAAGCTATGCGCAAATAAAATATTCTTTTCATCATAAGTTTTTCGCTGCATTTCCTCGGTGATGTACTACATAAAAGTTGAAGGGCTGTTAGGAGAAGACATTAGGCAAGTTTCATCAAAATCGTTTGAGCCGTTTACGAGAAAATTGTAAAATGGAAGATATAATTGCCAATTCCTGTTAATCCAATGCGCTGTATCTTTGCTATACCGGTCCGCTTTTGATGATTATTTTTTTGTTTTTTAGATAATTTAATTATCCAATTATTTAATTATTACTATATATTTCGTATATAGGTAAGAGAAAGTAAAAATTCTGATAACCTATGGCTGTATAAGTAATAAAAACGCATTTATAATAAAACAGATTTTTTTTCCTTTCCTTTCTTCCCACATAGCCCCGGCAATGCACGTCTGAATATTGAATTGAATGATGTGTTTCCTCGGTGAATCTATGTTGGCTATGCTTCTATTTACTTTCCCATTCATTTAAATTAAGTGCAGTATATAATTAATTTGTTAAAAATGAAATAAAAATCAAATGTAAACTTAAATCTTTTATTTTTTAAAAGTTGTTTGTAAAAGTTTTGTACAAACTTTACAGTATTATGATAAATAAAGAGAGTTAAATATTAAAAAAAAAAAAAAATGGAAATTGGGGAGGGTTTTGAACTCACAATTCTTTTCACGGGTACAGATAGTAATTAATATAGATATAGTCAAGAGTTAGATTCTCAAACGCCAAGTTTGAAATTTAGTGCTTCTCAGTGTTTTTTTTTAAATGTGTTTTCAAAAAATCCTCTTTTGAGAATAAATTGACTAGTTCATAAAACTCAACGTGGAAAAAATATGAGTATTTTTTATTTTATTTTTGTACTCGAGTTAATTTTAGTTGCAGTTCAAATCAAATGTTAGCAACGAAACGGCAGATATTCCATATTCTATTGGGTATAGAGAGTAGACATTGTATTAGATGCAGTGAGTAAGAAAGATATTTACTTACAGAGAGAGCGAGGTGGTGGAGAGAGAAGAGGTAGAGACAGATCAGAGAGAGCGACATGGCGAGAAGCAAGATGTATTCCCTGGCCAGGACTGAAGTAGATCGTATACACTGGTCAGTCCACTTCAGCTAGCCCTGTCAGTCCACTTCTGCTAAGCCAAGGACAGCAGGACGCCAATCCTCAATTCTAATTTTAACTCGTAGGAATAATATAGAAGGATAATATAGTTATCGCGAAGATTTACTCAACAACCTCCTCAGATCACATCTCACGCTCAGATTCAAAACCTTCAAATTCATATGAAAAATAGTACCATTCATGTTTGTAGAAAGAAAACGTTTGTCTTTCTACAATTTACAAGTTTTTGTCACAAAAATCGTTTTTTTTTTTTTTTTTGCTTTTTTTGCTCTAAATTCTTGGAATTTCTAAGGCTCATTTTTCTTGACAAACATTTTTTTGGCAAAAATGAAAAATAAAATTAAAAAAATGATGATACAAGCTATTAAACGGTATTTAAAACATTTACTAAAAAACAGGCTGATTTATTTGTCCCAGCAGAGAATATGAAGATGTGACCACATTCAGCCGGAAGGATTGAAGATGTTGTCCTTTCTTAATGGCAAAGAATGTGGGATAACGGATAACTGTGAAACTGGCATATTAGCTCATGAGTCCCTAAAGTTCCAGATGTCCGTAAAAAAAATAAAAAATGTTTGGTTTGAGACTGATTTCTGGACCGTACAGTGAAAATCTCACTAAAACAGACAGAATACGAGTTCCGTATTCAACTTCATAATCAATAGGAGTCAAGGAATGAACCATCTCATACTCCATAAACATAAGGAAAATCAGCCATAATATAAAACGAATTAATTATTGTGGCGATATTCCCAGAGGATAGGTTATGACTAATATTTTGAAATTGTAAATGTACAAAGACAATAATACATAAGACAACAATAAATAATACAAGTAAAGAATTATACGTTACAAACATTTTTACTATTGCTCATTGTTTATGAAACAGAATGACGTGTATATTCCAATATTTTGTACTTTTATATTCTTCATTCATATAATATCACCACTTGGTTGGTTGATATCCACATGATGGTGTAGAAGGATCAATCTAATTAGGAATTGATAAATTATTTGCCACTTCTATGAATTTGTTTTATTTAAAACTAGTTTCGAATGTTATACAATCATCCTCAGTTCTAAAAACACACAACAAATTCAAAAATAAACAATTCAAAATATAGTTGGTATTATTATACATATTAAATAATATATATCAGTATTATAAAACATTTATGAATTATGAATTTAATTAAGACAAGAAATAAAATACATGTTGGTACTCAACAAGTTTTAAATGGATTATATCAAACAGAAAAGTTTGTACTGGTTTCTTCTCGCATTGTACTAACAATGAACGAGAGCAGCAATTTAAGCAAATTTGGTCATTTTGCTTAAATGACCAAATAAATATCTCAAATAGTCCAATCTTAAATGTATTCCCATCTATAACAGAAAAAGCAATTACTCACCGGCATTACTGAGAAAACCCTGACCCTTAAACCGTTTACCTAAAACATACTGCCTATCCCTCGTTCATTGTTAGTACAGTGCGAGAAGAAACCAGTACAAACTTTTCTTTTTGATAAAATCCATTTAAACCTTGGTGAGTACCAACATGTATTTGATTTCTTGTCTTAATTAAATTCATAATTCATAAATGTTTTATAATACTGATTTATATAATTTAATATGTATAATAATACCAACTATATTTTGAATTGCTTATTTTTGAATTTGTTGTGTGTTTTTAGAACTGAGCATGAATGTATAACATTCGAAACTAGTTTTCAATAAAACAAATTTATAGAAGTGGCAAATAATTTATCAATTCCTCACCACTAATTGTCGTCCCAAAAACTCTCCATTATGAAACAAAAAGTATTATTGCATGAACTTTTTAGTTTGTACACTTGTATTTATGAAGTAATACTATTAGCTTCATTATGAAACAGAGTCCTGGTTTAAGTGGTTTGGTCATATATTTTAAGAGTGTGTGTAGCTGAGGTGTCCTTGTAAAAACACAACATTAGTATAGAGTCATTTCTGTCACATCATTCCTTCCTAAGGTCGCCAAGATCAACACCTGATTTACATCACATTTTGTAAACAATGTAACAGGTTACTTAAATCATCGAACAATACTTGTTTATATCAGATAACATTATTGAAAACACCATTTTTGAAATAAGAAGAAGTAGACATGATTGAATTAAAACAAAATAAAGGAAATTCTAGTATACCCGGATGAGAACTCTCGCATTAGATATCAATGCTTATTCTACATTCGAGGTGCAAGCCATATTAGGGAAACAATATAATATTACCAAAAAAGTTTATTTACCATACAGATTATTGGTGAAGCTACATAGTTTGTAATGATTATGTTGAAGTTACAGTTCATACTTTATAAGTAAATAGCTTACCCCACTGGAAAACATTTCTTCAATTTAGCAGTTAGGCAATTAGACCTAGCTATAAAATTTTCTATATGTAGTATTCATATTTAACAGTGCCCTTTAGGGTTTGAAACAATATATTAAACTCATTAAAATTTTTTGTAAACGGACTCAAATTGATGTAAAGTTGCCATGACAACAACACGGCAAGATACGTGCGGACCTATACCGTAGGTTATCTCGAAAAAGGTAGGTTTTTGAGCTTTAAAACGCTGTACCAATACGCTCCAGTGGAACGTATGTGATCTTGATGCCCGCGTTGAAATCTTCACAAAAACACAATTCATCCCGTCTCGATCCGCCGACTCTCAGTCGTCAAAGCTTTGAAACCTCCCAGTTTGTTCATCACTTTTATTTAAGCCCTAATAAGAATTTAAGAAACAAAATCAGGATTCGTCACTTCTCCGTGAAATTTCCTCCTTTCTTTTGATACCTCATTCGACAAAATCCATCACTCCTGAGAGCCAGAAAAGGGATCTATACTACCGTAATAATATATAGTAGTTATATTTGTTAGGAATAAAACTATAATTCCTAGGCATTATTCATTTTTACTCTAACCAAATCTCTTTCTTGTTAGATTAAATGGTTTCAAACACATTATTTTGGGCTACTGGTCTAAAAAAAAAAAACACATTAAAAATATGAAATTTAATATGGAAATTAAGAAATAAATCACCAAGGCCAGAAAAAGAATAATAAATAAATAAATAAAAACCTTGAAATAACAGATGTTTTTAAAAATTTCTTTCTGAGCATAATGCAATGGTAAGTTTTTAATATAAATTAATAATTTTAAGTGGCAAGTCATTATAAACAATTTTTAACATTATTAAAGGGCAAAATTTAACTTCCGGGTATACTCTTCTGCTTTATTGCATTAACGTTTCGGGGAAATATTTCATCATCAGAATTTTCTTTACTCTTCTGTTTGTTTCTCTCCCATTGTTCATAATTAAAATGTCTGCATTTATTATTTTACATATTAAATATATTTCAGCTAATGTTAGTCAGTGACTTTAGACTCCCAGCAATATGATAAATAATAAATGCATAAATTTTAATTATGGACAATGAGAGAGAAATAAACAGAAGAGTAAAGAAAATTCTGATGATGAGGAAATATTTTCTCGAAACGTTAATGTAATAAAGAAGAAGATTATACCTGGAAGTTATATTTTTCTCTTTAATAAAATAATTACAGAAACTTCCTAAGAAATTATAAGAAATAAGACAATTTTTAACCTGTATATTTTCCATATGCATATTGAAACCTGGGTGGAGGTATCGTTCATTTCAATATCTATTCTCATTCTCTTGTATTGATATCTAGAGTTAACCGAAACTTAACTTAAGTGACATTAACAGTTTCCTTAATTTGGGTAGTTGATGTTTGGTAGCTTATACGTGCGTTTATACGCTATCCAAATCTTGGCAAATCAAACGTGTAAATAGTCCAAACCGAAAGTATTATCCGACAAATATTCGACGTCCGCCATGTTACTTGTCTTATGGTTTGTTAGTTTTGTCAAGCGTTGGTTTGCACGCTTGCGGTTTGATTTGATTTGGGACTTGACATTATTTGGCAAACGTGTAAACGCATGCGTGAGGTTATTTTCTATAATGTTGTTGTTATATGTGTTCACGCCCGGATAAATTACATAATTTTTTTTATTAGCATCCTTTACCAGTGATAAATGATATTAGAACATGAGTTTTTTATTTGCTTTTTTTTTTATTTAATTGTTTTCAGTTTACAAATGTTGCCGGAGTTTAGACAGTTCTTATAATTAGATGTATTTATAACGTTTGTAAATTTTACTATTAGCGCGATGATTTTCGTCTGCTTATGGTCATTGGGAGGATTAAAGCACAACCCAAACAGGCTGATAAGGCTCACTAGTCAGTCTGGGGCAGCAGGTCTATGCTAGTGGTATCTACACTTCCCTCGCCCACCTTTCTCCGATCTCCACGAACCTATTGGCTCGTCGCCATTTTGAAGAGGACAGCTGACAGCTGGACAGCCTGATTGATTGGAAAACGATATGCGCATATCTATCACCGAATCATCAGTGAGCACAACATTGAGGTAACCTCGTTGGAAGTAGGGTTATCTTCCCACAACAAGGTTTTGTTGTTTAATACCGGCAGAAATAGTGTCACTGTATCTCCTATGTCAGCTAGATTTATTTTGTATTTAATATATTCATTTTTTTTTTTAACTTTTTCCCTTTTGATTGATACTTGCTTATTTATTTATTTTTTGTTTTATGAAAGATTTATTTATTTAAAAACAGTTTTAGTTAAGATTTTTTTCTCTTTTCTCATTCTAAGTTTATTATTATTTATAGAAAATCCAGTGTGCTTTTAGTTTGTTTTGTTTCTTTATTATATTAATTTTTTTTTTTTTTAACTCATTGATAAGGGATGTTCCTTATTTTTTTTCCCCGGTTAATATTTTTTATATTCATATTATAGCTTTATTTATTATCACTATTTTTAATACTTTTCATTTTTTTGACAGGTCTATTTACATTTTGGGGGGGGGGGGAGGGGAAGGGGAAGAGAATTCCTATATCTCTCCTTTTCCTTTGTATTATTATTTTTATTCGTTCTTAATTTAATGTAGTTTAGAACCGGCAACTTCACCGGGTAAGAGAACAGCTTTTCGATTACGAAAAGCTCCTCCACCCAACAATATGTATAACATATTTTTGGTATAATAAAACGTGTCCTCGAGTATCCGATTTCTAAATTGTATTCTAATTATAATAAAATACAAAACATGGTACAGTAGGTATTTGTATGAAGTTTTAAGAACGTAAACGTGAATATGAGTATGTAAAATGAATTTCTTTCGGTAATATGTGGAGTATTTCAATCGGTCGCAAACCGCGAATAATTCCTATTCACCTAAAAAATTTAAATACTCTCATATTAACTTTAATGTTTCAAAAAGTAAATAAAAAACTACATGTGGCTTCTGAAACTGTGAAAAAGCCATAGATATTTTTTCAAAAAAAAGTCATTTAAACAGTCTAATATGGTCTACTTGATTTTGCACTGTCACAAGTATAATAGTTAGATTACTCTCCAAGTTAGATTCGTGTAATCAAGTAAGCAATACATATTTGCATTGTCTCTAATTTATGGAAATAAAGAAGTTATATAGCATAACTATTAAATATCTGTTTCTTTTATTATCCTTATGATTTTCATGGCCTTACTTGGTATAAGATTTTACTTCTGATATTTTCCATTCCAAATGCTCATTTAAATTTAATATTGTGACTTTATTTATAATTATATCGACTGTGCAGTCGAAAATTTAAAATATCTTCTTTGAATTAATGGTGTTTTTAGTTTACAGTGAATAGAATGCATAAATGGAATATCTTGCTGTTTTATTGGGAACAAATTTATGAAGCGTGGGAGGGGGGGGGGGAGGGCTTCGGAAAAATATGTTTCATTATTTACTCAGGGGACCAAATTTGTGTCCTTGCCCCGGGGGAGAGGAGGGGGCCTAAATGTCTAGTTATGCTTCTGGTTCAGTTGATACTTGTAATAAAATCTGCATCAAGGGAGAGGTTGTTGCGTTCGAGTCAATGGTAATTGGCTTTATGAACAAAAAAGGAAAGAAAAAAACAGGAACATTTCTTTGATGAAGGAGGTGCAGGATGCAGTGGAGGATTTGTCCTCTGAGGAGAGAGGAGAAAATTTGTCAACAGGCATTAATGCTGATGACAATGAATATATAACTAAATCAGAGAGATCTGTATAAAACAAAAAAAAGGTGATCATTATTGTGTTAACCTTTTTTAATTCCGAACGCCAGAGGGAAAGTCCAATCATCTTAAGTCCAATTTTGCTTATTTTGATTTTACTATCCTATTTGCATTATTCTGTCCATATTTTCCGTTGTATAAGTATCGTAAATAAGCTAAAAAGGTTGTAAAATATGCAACATTTCTTTAATATAAAGGTATAAAGATTGATCAATATCCAAAACAAATAATATAGTGCGATCAGAAATTTCTTTTTGCTCTTTTCTAAAAGCTTGAAAATGTTACGACAATTTACGTCTCAGATACAGATTTATACTTAGAAAAAGATCCTATCATTCATTTTATTAACTCATAAACAGGACAGTCAGTATCCGTATACTCACAAATATTTTCATCGCTTTCTTATAGATTATATAGTATTTAAACTCAATTCAGAGTTTTGATGAAAATTAAAACAAAAATTACGTTAATTTTTTGAGAAATATTTCCTTTTTTTCTGCATAATAAACAACTTAGTAATATTCTAATAATAAATAATAATCTTCAAAAACAATATTTTATTTTCAGATCGTAATGTGCCTCTATTTGTTTGCATAAAACAAGAAAACACTGATTAAGATAATTATTGGACAGATGTAAAGTATTTTGGATCAATTCCTTTCCTTATACAAACGTCCTTATCCAAGAAACTAAAATGGAAAACAATACGGATAAAAACCGTAAGACAAGCATTAGTTGTTGTGAAACGGAATTGAAATGTTTGCAAGGAAATCGAAAAAGAAAGTATTTGAAAGAGGAAAGTTCATTGCGCGCTGAACGACAAGGTGATTGGAAAGTAACGGAAAACATCGAGAACGCTTTAGAAATTTTTTCAAGACTAGAAAATTCATCGCTGCTGAACGAAAATGGATGTGGAGCCTCTTATTATAGCGATGTTGCAATCGTGCCATCTCGGTATCCTTCGAGGACTTTTTCAAAACAAGAAGCTAATGCCCTTTTGATCCAGTTAGCCATGGGACTGAATTCCAAATCGACAGGTCACCCACGGTTCGTCAAGCACCAGTTTAACTGTGGGGCTATCGTTGTCAGCTGTCTCGACGAGTATTCTAAGAACTGGCTCTTACAGAGAACGGAAGAATGCTCGCCATGGGAGAAGACGCCTCTCCGGAATTGTGAGACAACAGAACTTGAAAGATTTTTCAAGATTGAGATTTATGTATCCAATCCTATTCCTGCTCCGGACGTGAGTATGAAATGGATAGCGAACCAAAATCCAGATTTGGATACATCAAGGTGGCTCATTCTTGAGGAGAAGGAACACTCTTCAAGGCGCCATTTTGTTTTCAAAGTTCCAGAATCCTCATTCAGAACAGTGGTAAAGAATCAGATGAGACTTTATCACGGATTCGATGTTGTAGATGTAAAATGTTTAGGTGAAATGAAAGATCTGTAGCCAATAAACATATATTGTATATATGGAAACGTATTATTATTTCACGGCGCTCCAACCCGCTGGGTCTCCTCCAACCACTTTATCCAATCGTCAGTCTTGTATCGACAACATTTTCCTGACTCCTAAGATATTGTAAGCATCTCCCGCCACTATATCTGACCACTTGAGCTTAGTTCTCCCTCTCCTTGTTTCATAGATTGGCTGTTTCAGAAATATTTTTGACATTTATCCATCCGCCATCCGTTCCAATATCCACAGTTAAGAATCCTATGGAGGGTGTCGATTGATCACATCCGATGCTGGTTTGGGTTTCACTATAGTTGTTGTTTCAGATAGTGGAGCTCTACGCTCTCTCCATACCATAATCTGCTGATGGGACTGTCATCTCTACGCATGTGGACCTGCATCCTTATCTGGTGCGACTACCTAGGGAAGGTTAGTCCTTGGGTATGTACTGCATGTGGCCTTGTGTAGTGAGTTATGAGTTTGTGTACTGTATGTGTGTCAGTGCACTGCTACCACAATCTGGAGGACGAGTGGCTGACTGCAGAACAAAGATTAGGTGATGGCGTAGCCACTTCCCTACGCCAAATATAGAAATGTACTTTATTATATATTTATTTGCAACACCTTACCTTGCCTTTCGGCAACACGGATTTGGGCGGGGGTAAAATTCAAAAATGCATCTAATATGCTACCTCTGCCAGTAATCTTCAATTCAGATGAACGGGGAATTCTTCCGCCGGCCAGCTACCGTCTAGGTCTAGGGGCCCCAAGGTTCTGATCCCACTTCCACCCTTACACGAACTCTTCGAAGTACCGATAATTCTCTTCTTTCATAACGAAGGGAAGCTTGAGATGGAGGAGAAAGTCGCTCTCAATGAGCATATTCTCTGTTTCCTCCGGAAGGTACATTTTTATGATTCAAACGCCTGCAGATCGTTGTCACAAGCTCAGCAGTTTACGCAGCGCCGCTCGACGGGCAGAGTTGGTTGATAGAAGATCGGTTTATTTCTTAAAAAAATGTTCTGAATTTCCCCTTTTAGGGCCAATCTATCACCAAATAATATCAAAGATATGAGAGGTTCTTGTGACTGGACTTGGAGAGGAGGAGGCAAGGATAGGAGGCTAAGCAATTAATTTGTTGGTCTAAAGCTATATCCACACAGTTCTTCGGCATGTAGAACACGATATTGCCAGCGATGTCGAGTCGAAAGTCGAACAGTTTGGACATAGCTTAAAGCAGGCTAAGAAATAATTCAAGAAACCCTCTTTTTCTAAAACCAAGTGGCTACAAAGTCTATATAAAAAGAACATCGATTGATTATTGAAGTTCTCACTGATCACTGCAGACTCAACAAGTATTTAAAGTTTTGTAGAATTGCTCTTTACAGATAAGTCTCGTTGATCCGATTCTCCGGATTATCCCGATCAGACTTTTCGACTTTTTTTTTAAATTACTGTTCTCATTACATGATAATTATTAACAATAATAGCAAGAACGTAACTATGTATAATTACTCCAAATATTCGCTTTTTGGTTCGATTCAATGTATAGATTTTTCTATAAATTGCGGTAATAATATGATTTTTGTTGAATTTAACAAAGTTATAGTGGAACAGGATTTGGTGTCGATTGACTAACGAGCTATAAATAGTTTTTATCACAATAAGCTGTGTCTGCTAATTTAAGAATTTTGGTTTGCTTATTGCCCATATTACCCGGTTATCCAGCTTTTCGATTATCCAAATTGCCTTGGGCCCATGATTATTCCTTATGATCGAGGTTTTACTGTTCTAGATTGCAGGTTGTGACCGATAGGCATCACTAAGGAATATCCTGATGACAGATATGTCGTTAGAACATCATATTGGAAAGGGAAAAGGGGTAAATCTAAAATATCCAACAATTTTACAGAATTTCCCGACTGCATTAAATATTTTAATTTTCCTAACTGTATTATGAAATATTTTAATTTTCCTAACTGTATTATGAGATATTTTAATTTTCCTCAACCTTTTGGATTGAAAGTCGTTGCTTTATACATACAATTTTAAATTGAAATCGCGAAATTTGACGTTTCATATAATGAGAGAAGATACGGTTGAATTTTTGATACGATTTATAGTTTGCGATTTATAGTTTGCGTCTCTAAAAGAGGCTTATGTTACAGCGTAAAAAATAAACACGAAATTTTCGGACTTTTTTTCCTTCTTGATTTATAACTCCAAAATGATACTTCCCAGCGAAAACTTTAACATTTCAAGAATTAAATGGTATTACATTCTGTACCTAATGAGTACCTAACATTAAAAATTCGGTCCAGGAATATGGTCGAAATCGATGGTCGAAAAACTAAATGTGCTCCAAATTTTGGGATTTTTCAGCTTTTTTATTTATGACTAAAAAACGGTGCTTCCTAGCGAAAAATTAATTATTTTAAGAATTAGAGTGTGTTAAATTCGCCGTTGAATAAGTACCTAACATTAAAAATTTGGTCCAGGATTATGGACGAAACACAATACAGTTTTTAGCAACTTATGATCCGAATGTTCATCAACCTTTTATTCAACTAGTTTCATGGGCGCCAGGCTATTTTGAACTAGCCAGGTGTTACTATTCCACCTTAAGAGATAAATTAATTCTTTAAATAAAAGGTGTACATACCCTGTCATATACTATACTACAGGCTAAAGGCTTAGCTCAGGTGAGAAGGGCTGGGTCATGCAAACATCTCCACAATTATTAGGTTCCACTCAACTTATATTTTATACAAAATATCTACAACCAACTAAAACAACTATATACACAAAAAAAAAGAGACATTTACAATAAAGCTACACTGCATTTCTACATTAAAATAAGCAAAAAAACAAACATAAATATATCTTTAATCTATAGCTTAAACATTCCATGCGGTATAGAGAGGTACCAAGATACAAGGAGGTTATCTTAGGTTCTCCGACCTTCTCCCCTCTCTGGCTTTTCCCAGCCAAGCTGCCAACCTTGGTTACAAACTTTGCCAAAATATCCAATATAGTGGTTCCCAAACGAAGTTTTTTGCGGATAATGTTGTTTCTAATACTCGTAGGAGCATCATATTTAAAGCAAATCGCGTAGTTTAAGAACCTTTACCGATGCCCCAAATTTGTTTTAAATCATTCTAAGGGTTCCTGATTTATTAGTGATTATTTAAATCTTTAAAAAAATTAACCTTTGGGCAAAAGTTTTAGGCCATAAATTTTTATTTTCTATTCGCTCGAAATAGAAACTTGGACTAGAGGGGTTTTTCAAAGAGCTAAAACCAAATCTGACGCCATTTATAATTTTAAAAATTTGTTAATATACTTCATTCTTCAGATCGCTATAAAATTTAAATATTTTATTTTAAAAAATTGGATCACTCTAAACAACTTCAATTTCTGAATCACGAATAATGTTTTCCACAATGTTGCATAAATAAGACCCCAAAGGCCAGGCTCATTTCCAGGTACATATTACAATGTTATGTATTATAATACAGTAATATGTATTATAATACAATGTTAATATGTAATATATCACACAAGATTATGTGTGATCAAGAAATAATAAATATTAGACGTTTATAACACAGCTATAAACATTATTATTGGGGAAAAAAAGAAGAAAAAATGACATTGAATATTAGAGAGACCAAATTTTTTTTAAACGAAATAGTTAAATTTTGGAGCGTTCTGACAGGTTTATTGAGTTATATGTAATATATAACAGTATCATTATAGGATAAAAATATATTGTTTTACTATGATAATGATTATAGCGGTAAAAGTGTAATATTGACTATTTCTTGACTACCAATAATCTTTTTATATTATAATTTGTGCAAGGAATCCAGCCTCTCGTGGGATGCTATAGTAAATTAAATTTAATTAGAATATTTAAGGGCGTGTTCAAAGTATTAATATAAAACATAGTTAGGTAATATAAAACATTATCCGTGGTCCAGAAATAGTAAATTTTAGAGTGATCCATTTTTTTTTATAATGAAATAATTAAATTTTAGAGCGATCTGAAAATTTGGTTTTAGCTCTTGGAAAAATCCCTATATCCAAATTTCGAGTGAATCTAAAAATAAAAATTGTTGGCCTCAAAATTTTGCCAATCTGTCAATTTTTTTAAAATTTTATAAATCAGGAATCCTTTGAACGATTAAAACCAAATTTTGGGCATCTATAAAGATTCTTAAACTACGCGATTTGTTTTGACAGTGATGCTTCTACGTGTTTTATAACCAACATTATCCGCAAAACTTAAATTTTTTTTATCTGGTAATCACTTTTTTTAACATAGACCTTCTAAGATAATGATATAGTTTTTTATATGCATGGAAAGAAGAAAAAAATCTGTTAATATACTTCAACTGTTTTCATTTCATATAATTCAATGGACCCTTCAGATCGCTCTAAAACTCAATTATTTCATTTAAAAAAAATTGTATCTCTCAAAAATTTACTATTTCTGGATCACGAATAATGTTTTTACATTACTTAAAACTGTTCAAACACGGTATTATTTTAAAAAGAAATAATTGGATTTTAGAGCAATGAATCAAAATCTGCCATCTTTTTGGTGTGGAAAAATCTAAAAGACTATTCTTATTACTTACTGATTTAAAACCTTTTTTTAAATTTATTTGGCCAAAAATTAATCATTTTTTAATGTTTATATTTTTACTTTAATATAATCTGAGAAGTTAAAGGAGATATACTAAAAATAAAAGAGGATATCGAATTTTCTATAACAAGAGGCGATAAAGAAAAACCTAAATATAATATTTTAATATTCGGGATAAAGGGAAAATCATATCCATCTATTTTGAGTGAATTAGAAACCATTTTTGAACAAATGAATCTTCCCCCACAGATGCAGCGCATTGATTTTTCCATAGAATCAATTATAATAAAGAGAAAAGTCCTGTCTTAGTAAAATTCAATTTCGTTATAGTTAAAATCTGAAATATAAAATCAAAAAAATATTTAAAATCTTCTGAGCATTGTCAAAATATAAAAATTAAAGATTTCCCTCCATCAATCAGAAGAAGAACAGCTATTCACCTACATATTAGAAGCAAAGAAAAAGAATTATAAAGCTATTATAAGATATGATAAATTAATCATTTATGACGAACTCAAATCACAAGAAGCTCTGTCAGGAAAAAGAAACAGAAGTCAAGAAAAATCACCATAAGCTACCGGTAAAGAAATCATGGCCACAGAAAACAAGAAAAATACTAAAACAAATGAGAAACAAGTCAAAAATTGATCTCAGAGAAAGATTTATTCATAGACGCGGAATGAATTTTCTAAACAATGAAAAAACCGCAAGCGATCTATCAAAAGATGATAACAAAGAAATAAAATCATAGCAAAGGAGAAAGATTTGAATATTGGATCTATCAAAGATTTGTCTTAATTTCTGATAACTAATTTGTATTTTAATTTGACTGGTACGTTGGAATAGTATACAGAAAAATAGTCAGTAAATTTTTTTTTATTTTTATTTATATATATATATATATATATATATATATATATATATATATATATATATATATATATATATATATATATAGACATACAGAATAGCACAATTAACAAGTCGATGATTGCAAGTCTTAGAAAAATACTTAATTAGTCTAAGAATTGCATAACTTATTATGATTGATCTAATATCAATGGCTACTTGACAAGAGACAAATTACAGTATTTCAGAACTGGTGTATTTTACACATACATAAAAGGAAGAGGGCTTAAGGTTAATGGTCTTTGTTGGCATTGCTAACTCCTGGAGACCTTGGCGATGGTGTAGTGTCATAACATCCTGGGTCATAAAACCATTTCATAATTGCACGAACTAGGTAATGTGAGGTTTCACTGAATGAGCAAAGTTATGTAAATTCTAAAATAATAACAATGAATATTAATTAGTAGATTTTAAGTCAATAATTGAACAAATGAAGAGAAGATCATAGCGGCAAAGGAAAACCCAGTTCATATGTTTCTTTGATGCTCACACAAGCTTATAACACTGCCATTATAAAGGTAATATTTTTATTCTACCAAGATAGATTAAAGTGATCCATCACGAAACGTTTTCTAAGTATTTCGCAATTATTTAACAGGATTATTAAACAGGTTGCCAAACTTTCACAAAAAATGGAAGCTGAACTTAGGTGAATTTTCCAAGAATTTTGGAGAGCATTTATAATTAAACTTGCCTCAGTACAAATAAAAGCATATTTTGTATGAAAAATAATGAATTTTATTTTTTTAATAGTTACATATACCAGGGTCATTCATATATAAACGAGAATGTTAATATTGGGGTGACTCAGATCATAGGTAGGCCAATAAAGGGAACAATGAAAGTGGAGAGGTCTCGTAGGGAGTAGAATAACAGCAACAGATATTAGTGAGAACTAATATTAGCGATATTAATAGGAAGTGCCTACGTCAGTTGCACAACCCATAATAATTAAATTTTGGTTAGTGGGGGCATCATATTTTGCAGAGGTTGCGTGCGCACTTTGGGAAAAATACCATTTCACAAGCAAGAGTGTTTTAACGGGACAAAACTTTGTCTGAAGGACGAGATAGAATGGGCATTGAAACCCAAGATCGCCGGCCGATGGCGAGTTAACCAGAGAACCATTTTCAAAAGATGTTCTTTTGCACGATTTCCTTCAGGAACAGAGAACAGTTAATTCAGTCTACTACTGCACTCTCTTGGATTAAGCGATGGCTGCTCAACGGAATAAAAGACTGCTAATGCGCCAAAATCTTGATAAAATGCACACATTTATCGCCGTGTGGCTTTCATATATGTGGGCTATTGAAAGAGGCTTTAGGAGAGGAGTATTTCATCGATGATGCAGGGATTGAGAGTTTTGTGCGCAACTGGCTCAAGAAACGCCTCCTTTTTTTATCAGTGAAGGAATAAAAAAACTTATGATCCGGTGAGAAAAAATTGTCATTAAGAAGGATAATTGTATAGAAAATGAATACTTTTTTGATTAACCATTTATTTATGTTAATATATTTTTAAAAATCAATTCTCGTTAATATTTCAATGACCCTCGTACTTGATCTTAGTGGAATATACAATGAAAGAATAAGGCATTCCCAATGTCACGCCATGCAATTTTGATACCTTTATGACTTTTCGGTGCACCAAATTTTGCTGGAAAGGATTCGATATGTTTAAATAATACGATAACGTAATGTTCAGTTGACTAGTCATAAGATATCCTATAACATCTGGATATCCTTTCCAAGATGCGGCGTAGTTTAATGCTGTAAAGCCCCAATTGTCTTCCTTATCCTTATTTACTAGGGCTTGACGAAGAAGTTTTACTATTTCTAAGTGACCTCTGCTAGCACTGCGATGTAAAGCAGTCCTTCCTTGGATATCAGGCTGAAAAACTTCTACTCCAGCCTGTAAAAGCAATGCTGCAACATCAGTGTGCCCTTCTCTTGAAGCTAAGATCAAAGGGGTTTCGTGATTGATATTCACAGATAAACTTTGGCTCATCCCCACATCATTCGTAAGTAATTTTAGTATTATTTTATAATGACCATTCAGAGCGGAGTAGTGAATAGGTTTATTGAGCAATATATCTCTACTAGTTAGGTCAGCTTCATAAGAAAGAAGTACATCTACAGATCCTAAGAAATTATCTCTAGACGCAATATGTAACGGCGTCATTTGGTTCTGGTCCATAGCGTCGACATATGCATCAAACTGTAGAAGTGTTCTAACTATGTACATATTATCTTGTGTAGATTTCATGTTCCTTTCACAAGCCAGGTGGAGTGGTGTGCTACTATTTTTGTTTCTACTATTGACAAAAGCTCCATGCCGAAGTATTAAGTCTACAATCTCCAAATATCTGTCTCTTGCAGCAAAGTGCAATGGAGTCATACCATCATTGTCAGCTGCTTCTTTATAGGCTCCTCTGTTTAATAAAATTTCCACGATTTCCTTGTGGCCCTCTAGAGAAGCGAAATGCAGTGGAGTTTTAAGATTGTTGGTCTTGGCTTCTATGTTAGCATTATGATTCAGCAGCAACTTGATTATTTGCAGAGATCCGCTCACGGCAGCAAAATGTAGCGGCGCGTACCCATCATTGTCAGCTACATCTATGGCAGCTGGTGGATCCGATAGGAGTAATTCGACAATTGGAAGCAGACCACGCCTGCATGCGATATGTAAGGGAGTCGTGCCGTTGATATCGGCAGGGTCTTTATCAGCTCCATTATCCAATAATAGTTTCACTGCTCTAACATGGCCATTCTCACAGGCGTAGTGGAGTGATGTATAACTCCGTTCATCTCTGATTTCTAAAGAAGCACCGTGTGAAAGCAACAGTCCTACGACGCCTGCTGGCCCTTGGTAGGAAGCAATGTGAAGTGCTGACAATTTATAGGTTTCTGTTACATTGTACATTGTAGAGACAACTAATACGTCAGACACTGCATCCAGAAATTTTTCGATATTCTCCTTTGCTATTCTGCTTGTTGCTGTTTCCAGAATTAATTTAACCAAATCTGTACTTTCCGAAATAACGGCTGAAGAAAGTGGTAGATTTCCATGGATGTCTAGCTTTTCTATATTTGCACCGAATGAGACGAGCAGTTTGACTCCTTCTAAAAACCGCATCCCAATTGCATAATTAAGAATAACTGTCGGGTAAGTGTCAATGTTTTCAGTACTATCCAGCAGAAGCCTTATGATTTTCAATGATTTATTTGAAACTACATCGAAAAGAACTTTGGATCCTAAGAAACTATTATCTTCAACTTTTGCTCCATGCTGAAGGAGTAATTTCATTACTTCTTCAGATGAAGGATCAAATGCTAAATCTAAAGGCGTTCTCCCATCTTCGCTCATCACATTTGTATCTGCATTCTTTGACAAAAGAAATTCAATTAACTCAGTGTCATTTCTTCTGATAGCTAAATGTAATGCTGTTACATTATTACACCCTTTTCTATTAACGTCATCTCCGTTCTCCAACAAGGTCTTTATGACATGGATATTACCATTATTAGCTGCCCACTGGAGAGGGGTGAAGCAAACATAATCTTCGATACTGAAACTGGCGTTCTGGGATAGTAAATAACTGACAATTTCAGAATAGCCCATAGCAGCGGCTTCATGGAGCACTGTTTGGTCAAGGAGATTTCGAGAATTTAAATCGGCCCCTTGTTCCACAAGAGCCTTCATCACAGTGACCATATTATTTTCTACTGCATGATTTATATTGTCATAGTAATGTTCTTTTATGTTCTTACCGGTAATCATTTTATTGAACGATTTCTTCAAATTTTCATGGTTACTCCGAACAACAAAATTTAGAGACGTTTTAGCATTTGATCCTTTGCTATTCACATTTGCCCCATGGTCGAGGAGATTCTTAATCACTTTAAGGTTTCCACTCAAAGCTGCATAATGAATCGCACTGTTATCAGTATTATCTTTTATTTCTAAAGAGCAATTTCTTGAACTGAGTAAATTTACAATAGCTTCATCGCCATTCAAAGCAGCGACCATCAAAGGTGTCATTCCATTATTTCCCTGAACATTAACGTCTGCTCCGTGATTAAGGAGAGCTTCAGCCATCTTAAACTTCTTTTGAATTACTGCTAAATACAAAGGAGTAATCCCAATTTGGTTTTTTATATCCACGCTAGCGTTCCTCGATAACAGTAATGTCACTATTTCATCGTAGCCATTTCTAAGAGCCATGTGTAGTGGTGTTTCACCAAAATTTCCTTTACTAACATCCATGAACTGATTATATATATTATTAATATCGAAAATCTCATTTTGTGCTTCACTATTATGATTGTGTTTTATATCCAGACTTGTATTCATTGATAATAGTAAATTCACAACAGTTTCATAGCCTTTGCCAGCAGCTGTATGTACCAGTGTTCTACCATTGTATCCCTTGCTGTTGATACCAGCGCCATGATCGAGAAGTACCTTAACAACATCGAGTTTTCTATTAGATACTGCATAGTGGATTGGAGCGTTATCATACATGTCTCTTATATTGAGACATGCATTCCTCGATAATAGTAATTTCACAATAGTTTCGTAGCCCATTCTGGTAGCAATATGTAACGGTGTTGATCCGTAATTGCCTCTACTATTGACACTAGCACCATGATTGAGAAGTATCTTAACAACGTTCATTGCCCCATTAACCACTGCTTCATGTATTGGAGCGTTGTCATACATATCCCTTACATCGATGCATCCATTTCTTGATAATAGTAAGTTGACAATAGCTTCATGACCCTTTCTAGCAGCAATATGAAGCGGTGTTCTGCCATAGTTTCCCTTATTGTTGATCCCTGTGCCGTAATCAAGAAGTAGCTTCACAACATCGAGTGCGCCATTAGCAACTGCATAATGTATTGGAAGATCATCGTAAATGTCTTTTAAATCTTGATTCGCATTCCTAGATAACAGTAAATTCACAATAGTTTTGTTATCCTTCCCAGCAGCAATGTGCAGCGGTGTTCTACCATAGTATCCTCTGTTGTTGATGCTAGCGCCATGATCGAGGAGTATCTTAACAACATTGAGTGCTCGATTTTCGACTGCAAGGTGTAATGGAGTGTCATTATCAATATCTCTAATATCTAGGCTCGCGTTTCGCGACAAGAGTAAGTTCGCAATATTTTCATAATCCTTCTCAGCAGCAATGTGTAGAGGCGAGTGTCCATTATTTCCACTATCGTTTACACCAGCACCATGTTCGAGAAGTATTTTAATTACTTCAAGTGCTCTATTGTATACTGCATAATGTATTGGAGCGTCATCATAAATGTCTCTTGTATCTACACTTGCATTCCATAAAAACAATAAATTCACAATATTTTCGTAACCCTTTGAAGCAGCAATATGTAGCGGTGTTTTGCCATTGTATCCTCTACTGTTGGCACTAACATCATGATCGAGAAGTGTCTTAACAACGTTCAGTGATCCTTCTGCAACTGCATAATGTATTGGAGTGTCGTCATAAATATCTTTTAAATCTAGACTTGCATTCTTTGACAACAATAGATTCACAATAGTTTCATAGCCCTTTCTCGCAGCAATATGTAGAGGTGTGGATCCATTATTTCCCTTGCTGTTAACATCAGCTCCGTCATCGAGAAGTGTTATAACCTCTTGAAGGTTTCCATTAGTTACTGCAACGTGTAGTGGAGTATCATAGTACTGCCTGGCGTTTCTCAATAATAAATTACCAACCATAGTTTCATCTACAGCTGGAGGCATTTGTTTGTCAATCATAACATCATCTGCATCAAATAATGAAGTAGTTGTCCGGAAATCCCGTTCGCTGGCTAAATGTTCAATGTGTTGTCTTTCATCTTTTTGAATTGTAGTATAAACTTTGTTAAATTCGGAATAATTAGTTGTGTTAGAGTAATGAAGATCTAGTTTCAAAGCTGTGTCTAGATCTTCTTTTCGGCCAGGCGCCTCCTGAAAAACATAAAAACAAATTAAGTCGAAATAATGTCTATACAATTTATTTGAGATAAAATATGTAAAATAGATCTATCTGATATAATCAAAAAAGTACACAAGAAGATTATAATGTATATATTCGTGGTTACTGACCTAATGGGCTGAAGTAAAAAAAGCTTAGGTTAGTGTTTCAACAAGTAAACTTAAATTTCTGAAACGAAAATCAGCTGTATTCAGTTTGTCACATATGCTGTCTATGTATATATCGATCCCTTGGAATGAAAAGGTTTTAATAATACATCATATGTTTCGAGTAAATTGATGTCAAAGTTTTATTAACTCATTATTCAGTTATCCCTCCACCAACAGTAGTGATTTTTTGGTATTTACTAGTTCAAGCTAGATACTATGAACTGTAAAAAACATTGTCTTATAATGGCAACATTACTGATTACCATTTCTCCTACCTCATTCTTTATAAAATTGCTGCTGCAAACAACCTTTGAAAACTATGGAAAATTTGTATCTGATCATACGCTCTTGTAACTCAGCTATTTTCCCACATATTGCAGCAGAAGTCAGATAGAATCTTTTTACACTAACAAATTATTTTCTTCGATTTTGTCAATTGGAATCTTGTCATTCTAAAGAGAATCGATATACTGAACTCTAAAATCTAAGCTTTACTCTTGCTGGGCAAGAGGAGTATACCGGAAGGGGCTGAATCGTGGTCATTGTTGCCAGGAATTCTATTCCAGTCAATTAATTATTCCCAAAGCAAATCCATGTGAATATGGAAAAATAAATGGACATAAATCGAGAACAGACAAACAAACATTCACAATAATTAATATTTTCATGAAAGGCTTCTCCCACTCAACACCTTGACAGTTCCCAAACTCTCATTACCCTACTTGGAAATACGATGATCACAGGACCCCAGTAGAGAACAAAAAGACCTAGATGACTGAATGCTTAGTGCTCCGAATCTGTCCCCAAAGCTGCAAACAGTTTACACCATTAAATTGAAAGGAATAAACCATAGGTGTAGATAGGTATCTTCAGGGAGAGCCTGGGCCCCACCTGCCAGTCCTCTTTCCTTGAAAATTGTTGAAAAAGAAGTACTAAGAAGTAAAATGAAGGTTGACACCATAGCTTACCAAATGGTGTCAACCTCCAAGCACATTCACGTAGATAGGTTTTTCCGGGGAAGAGTATCATCCAGGCACCTACCGCTCCCCCCTCTCCTTCCCAGAGATATACCAGCCCCTCCTAAAAAAATTGGTTAGCTACGCCAATGCAACTAACACCGGATCTAACATTCGCTGAGAATAGGCTACATAGGATCCGATTTCCGAGGTAAAAAACAAACACCTGAGATCTTAGGCTACGCCTATCTTGGATCCTATCTGAACAGATCCTATTCGATCCTACTATAAAGTTGACGAAACACGGCACTAGATGGCTACAGAACCCGCAGTACACAACAACGCTTTCATTTAGTCACCCTTGGCAATAACCAACTTGTAAACTTTTGTCATCTTATTACCAATTCTTTTTGCAAGCTTGATATCATAAACATCAAAATCTTTTCAAAATATTGGCTATTTGCTCTGAAAGACCCTTTATATGATATAAGTATAAGAAAAGAACATACCATCGTTATGACTATTCAATACCAAAGACGATGCAAGATCCATACTGCTGGAAGCATGATTCCCGTGCTTGTGAATTTTACTATAATTGGAAACCTATTATTTAAGAAAGTGTTTTTTTTTTCACACAATTTAAATATTCTATATTAGTGAGTTTGGTAGCTTTGAAAATATAGTTATTAAGATTGTTCATCATAACATGTTTTGGGGTGGATCGATGTAAAATTCAAAATGCGTTGGCTACTATTTTCATTTCCAGTACACAAAGTTCATAAGATTCCATTTTCATTCTTAATATGTATGTCCAAAAATCTAATCTTCCGTTCAGATTCAACTTCATAAGTAAATTTAATATTTCCATGAAAACTATTCAACCCATTGTAAAAGCTTTCTATCCCAACCTCTTTCAAAATAATTGACTATTTCGTAAGCAACTTAGGTCTAATATTAGTTGAATGAATGAATATTTTATTATGATACATGAATAGACCCGCTATTATGATCAACAAAATCATTCATTGACCATAAACGATTTCAATCTACAACATTGCCTAACGTAGTAAAACAGGTTCTTAAGAAGATATCTATTGTCAATTCTAAATAACTCTATTTAATATGTTCTGTTCATATTTACGGGATGAGGCAGGCAGTGATGACGGAAAGATGTATAGATCGGGCACCGGACTAAAATATGGAAAAGATCCTCAATCTCGTTTAAATTGCAGATAGAACAGTTTTCTTACGGCTTGAAATAATAATAAATATTATTAAATTTTAGTTTGATGTAATAGTTGCCAGATAATCTGATTTGCACTAATGTTTTAGTCATCGGGAACGAAAAATTTATTGCGAGATATGGCTGAGGCTTATCATTTTCTGAATACATGAGAGGATATAATGGACTGTATTTAGGGGAGATCAGTTTTTGTTTATCTCGCTCCTCCATGTAGCTTTTAAATAGTCTTAGCGTTTCGTCCATTTCAGTCTGGAATACACCAAGGTCCTCTAATTCCAAGATTTCTGTTTATTTACAGTGCACAATAGAGTATATAACTGATTCAGCCAATTGTATTTCTGATCATTTTTGCTCTCATTATATTTTTTCTTCAATTTGTTAAAACAAACTTTTGGAAATCTGCCACTACTCATTTTCAAAATTTTTTAGATCCAGGACAACTCTAATTTTAGAGTTGTAACGGAGCAAGGGGGAACAAAGTAATATTAGTTGTATTAATTACATCATTGAGAAACTTATTTATCAATATTCCTCTTCGAGTTACGGACAAAATTCGACTCATAGGCAAATCTGTAAGTTGTCAAATTTATTGTAATATTTGAAAAAAACATTTTCACATATTAATTTCAGACCTTTGATAAACGTTTCTTTATTTTTCAAGCTCGGCTCAATTTGTCTCCATTCGGTTGCAATTATCTCAAAAATCCATTTTTAGTCGTAAAGAAGTAAACAAAGAGACTATTATTCAAGCTTATCCCTAAGCACATATGAATTTTTAATATCACGTGGGTTATTATTGTTATGGTTGCCTTAAAAAGGCTTGAAAAATTTCTCTAACTTATAGGAAGGTCCTATAATATTGTTAACTATAAGTCTGAGAGGCTTATCATTTTTATGCAGCTTAGTCTATCCATATATTCTATAGTGCTACGATGCATGGGAAGTTAATTAAGTTTTAGTTGCTTTATCAATAAATTCAGCTTTATGCAATTTTTCAAAGTTATGTTTACAAGAGGATCTTTATCCATCATTCTATGAATATCTAGTCCAATAAATCTAGCTCGATGGCCTTTTATGTTTTGTTTATTTGCTGATCTGCTGTTTTTGATTATTATCTTTTATTATTATTATTTTTATTGATTATTATCTTCTGGTCTTACTCTGTCTTTCTTATTTGCTACCTTATATGTTTATATAGATTTTTTTCGGATTTTTTTCTTTTTTAGTTACTTTCTACGTGTATTTTGTATTTCTGTTTGAATATAACCTTCTCAACTGTTATTATGTTATCTAAAAATTTTGAGCGGTCTAGATAAGATTGGATCAAATCGTGTGTAATCTGTGGGTTTCAAATGTAGGAATATGCGTGAGATCTCATGTGTTTGTTTTTCTTCCAATTTCATTAATAAGATTGGAAGCAATCGGATCGGGCCGGTATTTTACTTCCGAAGATCGAGAGCCACAGGATCGGATCTATATAGGTTATAGGCTAATGGAAAGAAACGATAGAATGATAAAAATCATAATTAATATTTCAGCAACTTCCAATGAAAATATATTTACATAAATATCTGATGTCCCCATGTTTTGTTGTGTTTTTTTTCTTAAAGTTAAGCTTCGTAGACCATTTAGTTATCTTTAATATGAGTATCTGGAATTCCCCAAGAGATGGATAGTTCTCAAGTTATTCGAAAAACTACAAAAGAAGTATACAGGTTTCCATTGGAACATGCGCAGAATACTTTAAAAACATGGCTTCACTCGTTCAATATGTTGTATCTTTGTTAATGAGATACTGAACGAGATGTTTGTTTTGTAGGGAACTTGATTGTCTTTCAAATAAATAAAATTGGACCATTTACCATAAAATGTATACTTATTGAGTTATGCTCAAATCAAATGTTATAACATTCCTGG